>CM076989.1:143140800-144340800 GCA_039090855.1 Macrothele yani
CCCTAATAGCTGTCAGGTATGTGTACGTCATTGCGGACTAGGTTCACGCATTCATAGCAACTGTGTTTCCTGCTGGTGATAACCATTACCAACATGATAATGCCCAATGCCACACTGCCAAAATCGTCAAGGAGTGGTTCGAGGAACATGCTGGTGACTTTCCGTTAATGCCCTGGCCTCCAAATTCACCTGACATGAACCCAATCGAACATTTGCGGTTCGACTTTGAAAAGCAAGTTCGCGCTAAATCACCACCACCCTGAAATTTAGGGGAAATGGAGGACCTGCTGTTGACATTATGGTACCAGATACCCCAGTATACCTATAGCCACCTCAACGAATCGATGTCTCGCCGAGTGGCAGCTGTTTTGCCTGCCAAAGGGCGTCTTATAACTTATTAGGTATGTAGTCATAATGTAGTGGCGTATCGGTGTAGAAAGGCAACCTTTGACTAAAATGGTAGCAGCAACCCTATTGGCATTCTCTCTACTAAATTGCACCTCCACCGGGATATTTCCTTGCTCTTACTGAAAATCTACTGCTAAATATTATTTGGAGGCAGGTCAGTGTGATCGAGATCAAATTCGGTGTTCCGATGTGTCTCAAACGTGTTCTGTTGGATTGATGTTCAGACCGCGAGCTCACGTCCCCCAAGTCCAACTTTTCCACACTACTTTTTACAAACACCTCTTGTACACATCGTGCAGTAGGGCACGGAACATGGTTTTTGCTGAGAAGAAACCAAAGGTCCACATGGAAATATTTCTACAGTGTATCGAGCTCGCACCGTCTAAAATACCGAAATGGAAGTTAAACTTCATGGCTTCAGGTACAGAAACCCCAATGGATGAAATTCCATATAGCGGAAACAAACACAAACCATTCGAGGGCAACCACGAACTTGACAATTGAAATGATGACAGTCTTGAGAGAACCGTTCTCCTGACAATCGCCAAACCGAAACATTTCCATCGGAACGAAACAATGAGGAACGTGATACGTCGCTCAATAGAACCTTTTTTCCAGTGCTCTACTGTCCAGGAAGGGCTGGAATAAATTTAGTTGAGCATTTATAGGAGTGACATTAGACTTGTGTGCCCAACTTTCCTATATGGAAACTTAAGAAATATAACTCGCTGCTGATACTTCAAGTGCAAGCATACAGCTGTTCTAACAGCATTTTCAACCTTGGCAATGAGATCTGCTGCAGACGACGTACGTGACTCTCGCATTCTCTTAAAACAGAGTTATTCGGGACCGATTCGTGAGTGTGTACCGCCTGCCAGTGCTTCTTTTTACTGTAATGTCACCATCCGCCTTCGAATTGCATCAGCTATAGTTTATTTTGGGGGGTTGCATATCGTTTACATAAAGGACACAAATGTGGAATCCAACCACTATGAAAGTATAAAGGCTAGAAGTTTAGTCAGTTACTGAGCAATGCGCTGCTACTCCTCCAGCAGTTCCAATATTTTAAAAATGAAATGCTTTTAGATGACTGCGAACATGTGAATTCAGAAAGTGTGTAATCAATCAGGTGTTCCAATACTTTACACAACCTAATGTATATTTTCTTCCTAGTACAAATTACCTTTCGGCATTACATAATGGTACTCTCGCCCATCCAGTCATACTACATGGCCAAATACTTAGATGAGAACATAAGTGTTGGTTCAGATATTACTGCTTGACCCTTAGAGCTTATTTTTGGATCCGTATCCTCCCAATTTAATTAAATGGGCCCAGAGATAAGTATACACTATATTACCAAAAGTATTCGGACACCACAATGTTTTTGGGCAAATGACTTTATTATCGCAATTATTACTAGTTAGTTGGTCCATCGTTTGCTTGTATGACAGGGGCAACACGTCAAGGCACATTATCGACCAATTATCGGTAGTTCTGGACAGGAATGACTCACCATTTGCCTTGCAAAGCTGCTGTTAGAGTTAAAAGAGAAGACGGTCGTCGTATCCGAAGCTCCAGTGCATCTTATAACGAAGTAAATTTCTCCGTCATTTTTATCCGCGCCAGGATTCGAACCCGGGTCCCCTCATTCCGGAATAAGTTGCTCTACCAATTGAGCTACGCGGACGTTTTATTCTGATTCCTATCTGCCTTTATGTCGTGTGCGGCCTTCTGGCAGATACGTCACATCATCTCCCCCTTATTTTTTTTTTTTCGAAGTGCTGGAGAAGGGATTCTCTTATTTTTCCTATCTCGCGGTGTGAAAAGAACATCACACCAATGCGAGATTTTGAACGGTCGGGTCATCCGGATAGTTCGGGCGCCATTATAACGAAGTAAATTTCTCCGTCATTTTTTTCCGCGCCAGGATTCGAACCCGGGTCCCCTCATTCCGGAATAAGTTGCTCTACCAATTGAGCTACGCGGACGTTTTATTCTGATTCCTATCTGCCTTTATGTCGTGTGCGTCCTTCTGGCAGGTACGTCACATCTCCTGGCACGTTACAATCTCAGAGGTGTTTTATGGGAATAAGATCAGGACTCTGAGCAGATCAGTTTGACAATTGTTCTTCATTTTCAAGAAACCAGTCCTGCTCATGCCACGCAGTTTGGCAAGGAGCTCGATGGTTTTCGGAATACAAAACCGTCATTTCCATAATGCCGCCACATTGTTGGTAGTTAAGAATTATCCAGAACGTCGAGGTACATTTCGGAGTTCATGGTTTGTGGTATAAAATCTAACGGGCCAAGTTCGATCCTCGAAAAACAACTGCATACAATGATGGAGCTTCCGCCGAACTTAACAGTCGGAAGAACACAGTACGATGAAATCGTTCACAGGCTGTCTCCAAACCCGCCCGTCAGATTAGAAAAGTGAAAAGCGTGACACATTACCCCAAAGAACAGCTTTCCAGTCGCCCACAGTCCAGGCACATCACTCTAAGCAGAGCTTCTCATTCACGGTTGTGACGTGTGTCTTGTGTGCCGATACTCGACCATAACAACTCACACTGTGCAACTCTTTATCGATACTTATGGTACTAACCGAGTCCTTACAAGTATTTCCTATTTCAGTAGCAATGGAAACAACAGGGGAAGAACGGTATTTCTTAACATTGCTTACCATGGTTCTTCTGTCACGATCTGTCGGTTTGTGCAGCCTCCCTGAACGTTTCCTCCGATCCGGTGGCCAGTGGTCTAAGCTATGGCTTCTGATCATTCGTCCGAGATGGGTCTTGTTTCTAATCCGGGTGTGTATGGGTGTCGTGTTAGTCTTCCTGCGATGGCTCTCTCCCTTCCATGGAATCAGTGGCATGAAATTAAGAACGGGCGACTGCTCATATCCCACTGAGTTGCTCATGGTGATCGTTAAACCTCCAGTGAAAAAAAGAAAAAGAAAAACGTTTTCTTGTTGTGCTGCACCTCCTTGCTTCCATCTCTTCACAATATCAGTTATAGTCGATTTTGGTATACTTAGTTTGGGTGCAATGTTCCTTTTGGAAACGTTACCGAAATGGCATGCTATGACCAGCCCACGCTGAAACTCGGAAAGTTCACGTCCACGCGGCATATCCGCTTTAAAGTTACTGAAATGCCCTGTCGTGTGATAACACGACAGGGCATTTCAGCTTTATGTACATACCTCCCCACTCACAGCGCACCTTCCTGCGCAGCCGTTATTTTTACATATGCAAATATTTGGTAATGTCGGAATACTTTTTATAGTGTAGTGTATATGCTGCATCGCCTCGTCTCGAAATAGCTTTCCATATTGATCTGTCATATACTTCGGCACGCAACTGAAATGTCCAAAGAGTGGCACATGCCGACAACGTCATACACTCCATATGGACAGATAAAAGCGTTAGTTGGCCGTAGTGTGTGGTTGTGCTAAAGTTCTGAGTAGTATTTCAGGTCTATGAGATATTGATAGCCAATGCCAACTTTAGTTTCGTCGCAAGTGCAGGCGTGATGCAGTTTTTCCTTAAAACAAGGCATTAGACACTTTTCATTGAATAACTGACACTCATGAGCGAATGGGCTCAATTACATAGTACGAAACAGTAGTAGATTATACACATCAAGCGAATTTTTTAATTCTATAATATTTTCATTTTTTTTTTGGTATCAGTCTTTTCGTCATGATGCAGTAGCCACTAACTACAAAAGAATGTCACACCTAGAAGGGAAATGGACTGACTTCAGACTGCTAATCA
This sequence comes from Macrothele yani, assembly GCA_039090855.1. Taxonomy (NCBI): domain Eukaryota; kingdom Metazoa; phylum Arthropoda; class Arachnida; order Araneae; family Macrothelidae; genus Macrothele; species Macrothele yani. The sequence continues at coordinate 143,144,988 of CM076989.1, forward strand.
AAAGAACTAAAATTATTTACTTATTAAAAGAAAAGAAGACACATAACTAAACCGAAAGTAGAAGCCATTGAAAAAACAGTTCATACAGTGCATATGCAGAAGTTTCATACGTGATATACACTCTTTGCAAAAAAAAAAAAAAAAAAGGAACCACACAGAGAAAATCGTTCGATCCTGATGAAGCTCCGTATGCAAGTACCATGGAACGGAATATGCAAATGATTAAAAAATAAGTACCAATGACTAAATAGCGGCCCGCCACAGCACATGAGAACCGTTCATCGAGGAGGGTATATCAAGAGCAAAGCTCGCACGTAATTGTGACACCGGACTGCTGTTACATTTACCTCCACGGACAGTAAGGATGCCCCGACGCCAGATCCGTGCATAATACGAGTATTTGTGCGGCTTTGAAAGTGGACGTATAATTGGGCTGAGAAAGGCCGGTTGGTCAAGTCGCCGTATCGCCAGGTATTTGGGTCGGAACGACGCGTCAATCGGACGAAGTTGGCGCCAACTGGTCGAGAGAAGGGCACAACCCAGCAGCAAGCGGGCACTGAACGATCGAGAGCAACGACAACACGCGAGGATCGAGCGATTGTGAGATCCGCACGAACAGAACCCAATTCGTTACTCTTAACCAGGCGTAGCCATGTTGCTTTGTCTACGGGCACGGAAGTGGCTTTCTGGACTGTTTCCAGACGACTTGCGGCACGGCGACTACATTCGAGGAGGCTACTCTGCCGTCTACCACTGACCAGTGAGCATCGCCGGCACCGGTTGCAGTAGTGTCGAGCTCAATCAACGTGGAATGGTGTCCAGTGGCGTTGTGCTGTCTTCAGTGATGAGTCTCGGTTTGTACTTGGTGCCGATGACCAGCGCATACGTCTCTGGAGACGAGCCGGCCAGCACACGGATCCTACCTTTGCCGTGGAATGGCCCACGGCTCGCACACCAGGAGTGACTGTCTAGGAGGCCCTTACCTACGATAGCCAGACACCCTTGGTGGTCCTCCGTACCACCCTCACGGCGCAACGTTACGTCGACGACATTCTACGACCTCTTGTGTTGTCATTCATGTCGTAGCTTCTCCCAGTAATTTTTCAGCAGGATAATGCCAGGCCAAACACTGCACGGCTCTTCCATGCTTGCCTTGGTAATGTCGAAACCCTTCCGCGGTCAGCTCGATCGCCCGACATGTCACCGGTCGAACCTGTTTGGGGTATGATGGGACGCCACCTATCGCTATCCCGGAATGTCCGCGAACTGACTCACAATTTGAACACCATTTGGTATGATATACCTCAGGACAGTATTCGTGAACTGTATATGCGTCTATGCGCCGCCGAGTAACAGCATGTATCTGAGCCAGAAGTGGCTCTACAACGTACCAACTTGTTCCACTAGTGTAACTGTTTTGTCCGAATAAATAATGACCCAGCTGTTCTGGAACTGCAATCATTTCCTTTTTTGTACATTATGCATACCATGTTGACTTCGATTGGATGATTCCTTCTGGAGCCACCTCGGTGCGGCAGTGGTCTAAGCAATAGCTTCTGATCATTCGCCCGAGATGGATCCGGGTTCGAATCCCGATGAGGCATGGATGTTGTGTTTGTCCTATGGCACTGGCTCTCACCATTCCTTGGAGTCAGTGACCGTAAATTAGGGATGAGCGACTGCTTATAGCCCATTAAGTTGCTCACAGTGGTCGTTAAACCCTTAATTAAAAAAAAAACAGAAAATCCTTCTTGATGCTTCGTTGATATGCTGACCTTTTTCGTTTTCGTGTTTGACGTGTGTTAGTTAACCAAAAATCAGCTGAGAAGCACGTGTAATATTTTTAATATTTTATCATGGCCTTATCAGTTGAAAAAGAGATTTCTCATAGAAAGAACGAGTGGAAAAATTTCATAACTCGGATAAATTTGAGCATGTTTGTTATTTTCGTGAGTTGTGTTTTTTTCATAAACAATTCAATTTGTAAGTAAAAGCCTTGAATGAAAACGAAAGATAAAATCATCTTTTGTACGTATTGGTATTAGAAAATTTTTAGGTTATGCAAAATTCAATGCTTTTAAATGTTTCGGCTAAAGACTGGAATATTCTTAAGAGCGTCGGATAAAGATCATAATTTAAAACTTCACCGTTTGATCAGTGCTGTATGTAGGATGCTGGCTTCTGACTTCTAGTGCTGGTGAGCGGGAATTTGAAGGCTTTCGCCCATTCCCTGGAGCAACGAACCCTAAACTAGGGAAGAGTGATATTCTCCAGTTATTATTATTTTTTTTTATTGAAGGTTTAAAGATAACAGTCAGCAAATCGATGGGGTATAAGCGGCCGCCCGTCCATAATTCAGGTTCATTTGTTGCGGGGAACGGAGAGAGAGCCAGTGCCGTAAAACAAATACACTATCCATGTCTCAGCGGGATTCGAACCCTGACGCTTCCCGAGCGAATGGTCATAAGCCAGCGCTTAGACCACTCCATCACCGGAGGCGGCTGTCCAGATTTAGAGGAAGAATGTCAGAATACGAATATATGTTTCAAACATACGGAACATAAAATAATACATAAAAAATAATAATTCGGACATAAAACTCACCATCTGACTTCTGTGTCTGCCTTCTAACCTTTCGTATTGATCTCAATATTACTACTGCTTCTCTAGAGCCACAAACCTAAAATAAATGATGTGTCACTTCGAGGCATAAGCGCTCTCTAAGGTCAAAATATTATCAAAATAAAGCAAAAACCTAACTTAATGGAAGCTACATGTCGCGAACAAAATACGAGAGATCTGAAAATAACAAATAAGTTTCTACTTCATTCATCCGAAAATAATTTCGTACGTTTAAATGAATGAACACTTGGATGGTAATTTAAGACTAATTATTCGCACATGTCCTGAACTTCCTGGATTCCGTACTTTTGCTGTCTTGGGAAAAGAAAATTTACATAACGTCATGCTGGGAGAATTTTCAGATCCACTACTTTACACATTGATAAAACCCCAAAAATATCACTGTTGTTTTTAATTCTGAAGCTAAAAGAAGCTTCGCAGATGAAACCGCATCTCCAGTTCCATCGAAAAGTACCTATCGCATTACACTTTATTACACTTGCTTTGTCTCAGTTAATAATAAAAATTACAAAGACATCTAAAATTTTTGCAAAGAGGAAACGACGTGTGTATTAGTCAGAGCTTTCATGCAATACTAAACGGCATTATGCACAAGTACAGAACACTTTTTCTCGAATATAAGCAAACAATGAAGGTTGTCAAACACGAATAATTCACATTTGACGTCACAGTAACATTAAATCACAGCTTAACCACGTACACATGTGCGAGTGAAAGTGGGGGTGAATGTATTATGCAAGCTCCACGTGTATAACATTAAATGAAGATAGTTTTGTTTGTTTAGCATATATCAGAGAAAAAGAGAAGGCAATTTTATGCTTCTTGGAGCAGATGTAAAGGCATTACGACAAGACCACTGCCTGTAATGCAAGGAGCTATTCCTTCAGCGTATGAGAATGTATGTTTTCCTTGACATACGTTTGGGCAGAGAATTGATGAACAACAAGATGAACTTTAACACCATATTCCAAACAACTCTTTCGCACTAGTGACTCCGAGAGATTGCATTATTACGATATCACTGTGGGCATCGAGAATAATCGGTTGGTTGAGCATGTCTAATTTAGTCTTCCTTTCTTTTGACTGCATGCGTGAAAAGAATAGCTAATATATGTTCAAAGGTATCTTCCAGATTAATGATACTTTAACATCGCAAAAAAATTTCTCATTTACAAATTCGCTATATCACAAAAGTATAGCTTTCAATTACAGTACAGATTTTTCCTGTGAGATAACTAACAGGAATTTTTTTGCTATGCTAATCCTAAGAGAATCCAATCGCTTGACAAACTGTGAAATTTTCATCAGGAAGTCAGTGTTTCATGAATCATGAGAACTATATTCCTACAGATTTTTCCACATTTAATATTCGCTGCTCGGCTTTTAATTAGAATTCGGTTATCTCAGAACGAAAAATTCAAATCTATATTGATTTAAACTAATGAAGTTATATTTAATTTTTTGCACTGAGACTTGTACCCTTTTGTCAAAACGGCATTATGTACGTTATTCGAAAAGCGTTATCTGTACGTTTTCAGATCAAAATCAGTAATCATCCAAAGAAATTATTATTCATAAGAGTTGCTAAAGTTAATCTCTTGACCTCCACCGCAAGGGAAAATGCGACTCGCGATCTAGTTTTGCTTTGGGATCTGTTACGAGATCTGTAGCTGTAAATGATCTTAGCGTCATAGTCTACAACAATAAAAAATAATGTGGTGTGTGTGTGTGTGTGTGTGTGTGTGTGTGTGTGTGTGTGCGCGTGTGTGTCAGTCATGACTCATTGTAAGATCGTGGGAGGCACTTCAAAATTTTCCAGATTATTTTTCATTGTTTTCAGAATTGTAGTGGCCGCTTTCAGGTCGGAATTCTATATACAAGTCGAAATACGTATGAAGATTATTCTATGGGAACCCGAATGTATGAACGTAGCAACTGAGAAATGTTGGTGGCCTTGAACGTGCGACGAATACTGCCACTGGCGCCAGCAAAATAATGTTCCTGTCATTTGTGCATCATGAGAAGCAAAACAACTTTCTTTATTTGGACATTCTTTTTCCATTAGAAGTCAGAGTTGTTTTTCTGGCGATGAATAAACGTCTCTCTCCGATTGCCGCACTTTGCTACCGATTTGAGTAAATTATTTTACCTACAGTTTATATAGGATTATACCGGGAACGTTTGTCAAACTGATTCTCAATACGGTCCTTCTGAAAGAGGGAGTAATTGGCTGCAGATCTATGGAAACAGAGTAAGCGAAAATGTCGAGAGCAGAAACATGTCAGCCCATAGTAGAAAAACGAATGTAACAGTTTACAAAGAGGTATTATGAATTTATACACGAGAGTTTTACTGTATTCATCTATTCCAAATGCATAAATAGCGTAAATAACTTTACACAGACAGAATGCATAAAAAAAAAACATTTTCATTGGCTAGTGTGTTCTGGAGGTTGTGCTCACAAAACAATCAGTCTCTGCAGGAAAAATCAAACTATACAGATTGCATCTGACAGGTTATACACGACCAGTGCCAGATACAATTCAGATAGTACATACATACACTATATTGACAAAAATCACTGCACACCTAGAAAAGAAACACAACAGAGCGTTTATTGACATACATTAGTACGGTGGCGGTCCATCTTTGGCCTTAATGCATGCACTGACCCTTCGAGACAGGCTTTCTGCTTTCGACAAGGTTTTGGAACACAGCTATAAGTACGCGCTTCCAATCAGTACATAATGCTGCCACTAACTGTTGCTTAGTAGTAAGCCTTTGTTCCGAACTTCTTATGCGGCGTTCTAATTCATCTCATAAGTGCTCTGTGGAATTAATATCAGGGCTCTGTGCTGGCCAGTCCACACACGATACGGAATTATCGTCAAACCACGCCGTAACAGGCTTTGCTTTATGACTCGGTGCATTATCCTGCTGGCACAAACAAAGCTCGGTTACATAGTATTGCCACAGAGTTGGTAGGGCATAATTTTCCAGAATATCGAAGTAAACGTGCTGATTAACAGGTTTGTCCACGATAACCGATGGACCGAGACCATGCCACGAAAACATCCCCACACGAGTACACTGCCAGCTCTAAACTTGACCGTAGGAACCGTACACTGTGGCAAAGAGCGTTCTCCCGGCTGCCGGCAGACCAACATACGGCCATCAGACTGATGGATGGTGTATCTGGATTAATCAGTCCATTGGACCCGTTTCCATTGATCTACAATCGACGATAAATGTTCTTTACACCATGCTAAACGACGAGTAGCATTCCGAGTGGAGATGAATGGCTTATGAGCAGCCGCACGACCACGGTAACCCATGGAATGAAGTTCTCTACGAATGGTACGTGTACATGCCAAGGTTTCAGCATTTTTACTATCCTGTACACTGAAGTCTTGTGCAGTACTCCTTCGATTAGCTGTAACGACTCTCCTGAGGCTTCGACGTCCTCTATCACTGATTTTCTTTGGTCTGCCGGTACGTTTTGCTGCTTCAGATACGCCATGTATCTTTCACTTATTCAGTACATCCAAAACAGTTGACTTGGGTGTTTAAACACCTCTAAGTTTCTCTTATGGACAACCCACTAATAATAACAACCAACAATCTTTCCTTTCTCAAAGTCAGTTCTCTCCCGCCTTGATATTTTCACTCAACCTCACAGTGCGATATGATCGCGGTCAGCTGCAGGCTTGTTTTTATACCGTTTGCAGGCGTACCGCGCATCTTAACAACGCAGCGGATCCGTTCATTTTCTTTTGAAGGGTGTCCGGTGATTTTGTCAATATAGTGTATATTTGATGTGGGTAACAGGTTACACTGTAGTCTAATGGTCTAGAATGTGGGCCTTTGCTTCCTCGCGCAACTGGAGCGGTCTACGAAAATTGGAGGATCCGTGAATCTTGTGTTTATTATTAAGACCATTATTCTGTTCCTTTCTATGATCCGTGTCTTTAATTGGTCACATAATAGTCCTTCTAATCCCGAACGGTCATAAGGTTCATAAAAAATTACCAAAAGGGGAAGAGTGAAGAAAGAAAAGATGAGAGTATCAGGCCGTAATGAGATAAAAGTATCAGGCTGTAATTGATTTGAGACAATTTTTGACTCTAAACCTAAACAAACTTATTTTCATTTGCAGTTTGCCTGCTTACTCGAAACGGCGTCTAAGAACAACCAAGAAAAATAGTAACAAGGAAATAAAGCCCCGACAGGGAAATCAAAGAATTGTAACAATCAGAAACATTACAGAAGAAGTCTGTGGTTTGTGCAGGGTAAGCATATTACTACGTTTGATAAAAGCCGAAATGTGAGTTATTGGTGAGTGAAACTGGAGAGCCTTCTCAAATCGCTTTGAAAATAGCTGCTTAAGGGAAAGAATTGTGTAAAACATTTTGGGAAACCTTCATCCAGAGTAGACTTCGGATGTTTGCACAGGATTCTAAAGACTTTTATTTGTAAGGCATGTTGTCCCCACATAACAATGTACACCTAGCACATCGTAATAACCTGTGTATTTCACATTTTAATAACAGCCCGCATGTTGTCGCACATTTGCATGTAGCTGAACACTTCGAGATAAATGTTTATGCAAATCCTTTCATAAAACGTCCTAGCAATATTCGTTCGCATGTCGTTGTAATTCAAGGTGATCGTAATTTAAGTAACCCCTATTTCAAGTCATGTGCAGAGACATTTAAGGGTCAAAATGTAATAAGAATATTATTCGGAACATGCAGAAATGATTTTCGAGGAGAAAAATACTTCGGACATTATTGAATTGCTGAATTATATTGTACCGTGTTACAGAAATGAATAAAGCCTACAGTGTATATTGATCAATGTGCAATTTCATTCTGATGCACCAGTTATTTCATCTGCTGAACAAAGTGCTCAAAGGTAGAAAGCAACTAGTCCGCAGTGATGCTTTCCACATTAAGTGTTAGCTCTCTGCATTATCTTCCAAGTTAGATGCATTAGCCTGATGCCCCACAATCAAAAATCACAGAGGTTGAGATCTAGTAACGAGGAGAGCAGCTAATCACTCTGTCCTGAGTGAGATGTTGTCATAGCAGTTGCCGTCAATATGATCGGTCGTCTAGTATGAAGAGGTGCATCAAGATAAATAAAACTGACGGAATCAAGACACATTCAATTCTGCAGTTGCGGGGCAACAGAACTGTGCATTATCTCTCGGCGCCATTGGGCAATAACAGAACAGGTCATACGTCCAATTTAATTATGTTCTTCAAAAAGGAGCAGACCGATGATAAAACATGCTGTGAATCTACACCAAATGGAAACATTCGTGGGCTGCAAAGGAATTTGTTGGATCGTGTGGGAATTTTCCACTGTCGAAGTGCGGCAGTGGTGGATGTCCATGTTTCCATTCAAGTGAAAATGAACCATGTCTCCTCACCAGATCTTCCTCGGCCAGGCATCTTCGATTTTCATTCGAGCAAGGAATTTCAGAGCAAATGTTAATCTGCTTTCCGCATCACCAGACATCTGCTGTTCGGAGTGGCTGATCTTATTAGAATAAAAAATCAACTTTTTTCGAAATATTAATAAAAATACAATTTCCAAGGCACTCCACATGCACTGTTGGAACAAGCTACTTTACCCAATCATCACTTAATGACGACAGTGGGCGCGTCTTCAACCTTTTGTGCACAAATGGGTTACCTCTTCCTGGTGGTTTAATGTTAAAATCTTTTAAACCTCAATGGAATGAGTTATTCGTGTCATCATAATTTTTAACTGTGTATACTTTTGATACCGGTGATACGTCTTATCTTCATCTGAGTGTTGCAATTGGTTTGATCTAAAGTGTTCGTGCTTAGACAGCTATCTTCCTTATTTGTGTATCAATTAGCACGATGGCGTCTTCATCATATGTATCTTGTGTATTTCTTTATACCCATGAATCTCTTGCGACGTACACAAATATTACGCTTTGTCGTATGCAAATATTATGCCTTTTCGCTGAACTCTGCTCCATTGTCCCATGGTAGTTATTTTTAATTATTTTTCCTCGGATATCGCTTTTGTATGTTCCGAGCAGTATTCCTACTAAGTCCGGCTGAGTGTCAGTAGCTAGATGTCTCTGCAGATGCCTTGGAATAGGGATATCTTGATTATGATCACTCTCTATATGAATGATATCCGGCAGAAGGAATTTTGAGAATGGCTGATCCACTAGGGACCCTAGATAAAACATTTTTGTGCCATGAGTTGTCAATTCGGTGTACTGTAAATACTGTTATATGAATATCAAATAAATTAAAATGTATCCATCGTTTCAGCTTCCCTCGAGCTTTGTATTACATTCATGTTTCAAATAATAAAACTTCTCCGCATCCTTAAGGCTTCGCATTTCGATTATTTCACTACCTGGTTTCCGAATTTAGTTTATTTCAATCAATTCAATCAACTTTTCTATACCGTTCTGATTGTCTGTTTCTAATAAATGCTGCTTTCCGTTAGTTTTTCCGAGGAAGTCAATTAGAAATCCTAAATGCTGTATCAGGCAGGAGTGGAATAGTCAGCTACAATGACTGTCCTGTGTGCTGCATTATTAGGAGCACCTCTATATTATGTACATGAAAAGAGCACCAGGAAGTACGTTGAACTTGTCATGACCTATGCAACTACTTTTTAAATTTCAACAATATAGGACATGAAACTTTGAATACTGTTTTCTTCAAAAGAGAGATATCCCCGTTTTTTCATAAAATCAAAAATATAATGCTCTTTACAAATGCATCCGTATCAATTGAATTCATGTGAACAATGACTCCTGCCTTATACCCATTTTCAAAATTTGGAAACATAATCTCTGAGACGGAAAACTGATTAGAATGATTTTATTTCCTCTATTAGGTCAGAATAAACTGGAGTACTTGAACGTAGATTTATCTGGTTCAACATTTCTTAAATACTTTTCTTATCTTCAAACATATACTCATATTTATCTTTCCTTTTTGGTTCCTGTACTTTTATGCAAATTTTGGTTCATTCTTCTTAAGCAGTCTCCAATCCTAACGCTACATTTTTTCTCTCGCCGAATGTTGGTTTGGCAACCTGACGCTAGGTCGCTAGAGAATAACGATGTGATCAAGCCTGATGAGAGTGATGCTTATGATTGTATAAGAACTCTAGTGAGGATTATATAGAGCTCCCGTTAAAAGTTGGCTAGAGCGTGAGCTCACTGTAATTGCTTTGGAGAGAGATTATTGAAAGAGCTGAGATTACTTTGATGTTATGCGATTAACGTTTGATCTTATATAAATGGATTAATCCCAGATAGCACAGCCTTGCAAGTTAAGTAGGCCCAACACTGAGTCACGGTCTTTGAGGAATAAAAAACGGTAGCCCAATGTTGGTCCTACGTCAGATTTCAAGGCTGTGCTACCTGGGATTCCTTCACGTCGAATATTATCCTTGTTTGATTACTGAAGTCAAATTGCCGTTGAGCAGTAAGATTTGAAAAGTACTCTGTGTTAAGAGAGTGTTGTATTCGGTATTGAAACAAACGATAATTATAATATTTAGTTCGAATTATTTTCAACAATTTGAAGTTGTGCTGACAACTTAATGTGCCTAGAGGGAACCTGATTAACAATTTGATTACTGTAAGTACGAGACTATTTATTTACATGGTTGTTAGGACCATTTTGTGCCTAATGTGTTTTAATTAAGCTACCCAAAGCACGAAGTTAAGCTTTACAGCAAATAGAAGCTCTGCTGTAAAATTACGCTTAAATCAGAAAGTGCTTTTGCAGTGAAGCATTGTGGTGTTTTGGTGTAATATAAACAACTGAAATTCCTTCAGAACCATTTAAACACCAAAAACATTACAATCTCTAAATGTTATTTGAATATCTATTCCACATTTCAGTCTCACTTGACTCAGACATATGTCACGCACCACAGAGGGGAAAACATGTGTCAAGACGAGAAATCTGCAGCGAGACATTCTCTCCGCGTAGCTCACTTGGCAGAGCGACATACTCCGCAGTGAGGGGACACGAACTGTATGACCGTCGCGAACAAACTTGTGTTTTCACATTGGCACCCGATTGTAGAAAATGGATCCACTAGCCGTTGGGTTCTTCGAAAAATGTGTGATGTTTGTTCCACACATAGTTTGGATTTAATGAAAAATCCCCACTTCTCTTCAAAAATTAAAAAATTAAGAGGGAGATGATGTGACGTACTACAGAGGCGAAAACGTGTGTCAATACGACAAATCTGCCGTGAGACATTCTGTACGCGTAGCCCAGTTGGGAGAGCGACTTACTCCGGAGTGAGGATACGCGTTTTGATACTCGTCGCGATTAAACTTGTGTTTTCACACATAACATAAAGCAAGCTCTAATAACATGCAATTCAGTGCACATCAAAAACGTAGACGTCGAAAGTATTAAGAACTAATAGGAAGCAAATCCAGATCTTTCGCAGCGACATAACATCTAGATTTGCCTCCTGGTTGTTAAGCGCAGATTGCCATTGAGGCCACAAACGAGATCACAAGTTTTAGTTGCTATTAACGTTGATTGTGCTGCCAAGGCGTAATGGGGAAAGAATTCCCTAAAGGCACAAATTCCGATGCAACATTATTAATGTCATTACGGTTGATAAAACAATAACTTGACTGACATAAGAAACATCTTTCATATCAAATGATTTGAGGACAAATTTATTTTCGTTACACCTGCCAATTTTTATGCATTCTATAGAGCCACGGGTAATGTGACGGATCTCACGCCAAAAAAAAAAAAAAAAAAAAATATGCAAAGAAAAATAATAAATTGGAAACATTGACAGCGTGATATTTTCTAGGATTTTCTTTTTTACGTGCGTCACTTAGTTGGCTCTATAGCTGAGGAGGAGCTTCACGGTTTTCTTAAATCATGTTTCCTTCCCAAGAGATGTGACATGCTTTTCATTCTCAGCCTCTCATTACCTTCATTTACGATGATTCCTGTTATGCTGTACCACACACATACTGTGACGTACCTGCCAGCAGGACGCACACGACATAAAGGCAGATAGGAATCAGAATAATCGTCTGCGTAGCTCAGTTGGTAGAGCGATTTGTTCCGGAATAAGCGGCCTCGGGTTCGAATCCCGGCGTAGACCAAAAATGACGGAGAAATTTACTTCGTTATAATGGCGCCCGAACTATCCGGATGACCCGGCCGTTCAAAATCTCGCATTGGTGTGATGTTCTTTCCACACCGCGAGATAGGAAAAATAAGAGAATCCCTTCACCAGCGCTTCGAAAAATAAAAATGTGTGATGTTGCATTCCACACAGCAGATTGACTGGGAGTTCTCAAGTGCACGTTCTACATTGGATGGCTGCCTGCAACGATTCATGGTCACGGCTGACCCGTGGGCCATGGCCCCGGCCCTCTTTCGGGGGGGAGATGTGACGTACCTGCCAGCAGGACGCACACGACATAAAGGCAGATAGGAATCAGAATAATCGTCTGCGTAGCTCAGTTGGTAGAGCGACTTGTTCCGGAATAAGCGGCCTCGGGTTCGAATCCCGGCGTAGACCAAAAATGACGGAGAAATTTACTTCGTTATAATACCTACACACACTCAGAGATCAACACTACACCCAAGACACTCTTCTAGTATAGTGAACAGTCTTTTGCTTTTCAGTTTTTCTCGATCCCCGTGAACATTTAACGCTGTCGGATCCCAGTGTCCCTAATAAAGACTCTGTTCCTATTGAAGGAACAGGGCCAGCTAGCGTTGTAGTAAAAGCACAGTATCCCTGTCATTCGGGACTCGAACGACGGCACAAATCGGATGATCAGACAGATGCCCACTTCGCTGACTACTCCGTCTCCAGGCTTGCGAATGGAGAGCATGCGTCATTTAAGTTGGAACTTGTTTTGAATGCTGAGTGAAGCGTGTGTAGTATTTTTGTTTTTCGGAACTTGTTTCTCGCTCCGTCACAGTGTAGTAGCTCGGACTTTCAGTAATCCGATTGCTGTTGATGTAGAAAATGATCCTCTACAATCGTAATACTATAAACATTTCAAAGGGGGTTAACACTCGTCTAAACGGGCATACGATGTCCTGATTTCGTCTTCCACTGGAGTAGTAGTCACATTAAAGTCTTTTTATACTCACAGGGGCTTTTTAAGTTCTTTTTGACATGTGTGACGGTCTGAAATCTTGAAGCTAATAAATAAGCTGTGCTCAGGATTTTTGAGTTGCGTGCTGATGATTCTTTAGATCTTAAACAAAATCCTTGAGAAGACAAACAGACTTTACTTTATGTCACACTGACTAACTCAACTTAATAGTTTTTCCCAGCGTCGGCGAATGGATGGGATTAGAGAACTGATCGGATACTCATTCTGACCCCTAGCGAATAGATTGATCCGATGTTAATTTTCCGACCAGTAAACATTCCACTTGGAGATTTAATTCAGTGAAGGCCTGTGTTCCCCTGCGCGGGATTTGAGATAGCATAATTTTGTGATGTAGTGGGTGGATCCCGGAGACGTTGTCGAAAATTTCGATATGAGAATTAATTGTTACTTGATTTTTATACTTACACTTTCTGCTACGCTTTTGGCACCGCCATGTAAGCACTTGACATGTTACTTGACATTTGTCAAAAAAGCTAGTTACTGACATGGAAGCACTTGTTACTTGATTTTCTGATCTCGTCGCTAAAACTTGGCACGTTCGAGCGCCGCGGCCGAATGTCCCAAAGTTTTTTTATATATGTGCCTACCTATCTCTCATGCCCGAGAAGCAGGCATGCGGGAATAATCGCCAAAATTGGGAACTGACGGAAGCACAGAACATGGAGAACAGAGGAGGGACCCCTTGATATGGCAATGCCTCAACTTCGTGATGGAATCGGTCCAGCGGTGTGATAATAAATACAGTGTCTACATTACCCCAGCGTGTCTACATCGCCCCCGACCCCGTGAAATGGACTATTTTGTGCGCTCTCGAGGATTCTTCTATCCCAGACATTAGATGGTTCAAGGCGAAGACTCCAGGCCAGATTTGGAATTTAAGGTAGGAGTTTCATCCTATTAGTTTTCGGGCATTCCCTTAAGTATTTGTCTAAGCAGTTGTTGTGTGTGACATGCGATAAGCTGAAAAATGTATAGTAACTATTTATGCTGAGGAAGCAAGGGTATTATATATTGCACAATAGGTTCCTGTCAGAAAAGTCGGTCGAAATACATATATGTTTGATCTTAAAATTCGATAATGAAATGCAGTTGTTTTTGTTTGACATTGAGGCTTAGTAATGAATGGTAATTTTTTAAACGTTGCAAATAATTTATCTCAAGTGATGATATGAGTGGTGATAAAAAAATATATACATTTTAACTTAGGGTCCTGATTTTTTTAATATGTGCTGTGTTTATGCTACCTAAGAGACTAATAAATTTTTGTTGTGTTTATATATATATATATATGCCTATTCTTGAACGTTTTGACTAATCTCAATCCTGGATAGGTTAGATTAATCTCTTATGCTTAAGGCCCAATTAAAATTATTTCAAAATTATAAAATCTCAGCAAAATCTAGACGATCACGAAAACATTGCAGCACATGGCGGACCCTTTGATTCCCCAAAGTAAAATCTGCTGTGTGAATCACAATGCTCCGTCAGTGGGTCCTGAAGTCTGCGTCAGCCATAAATCAGGGAATCGCAGAATCACAATCCACTTGACATCGCCCCACCCCTTGGATACCAATATTGCGTCGGGTGCACCTCCGATTTGACCCGCACGACATGTCGCTTGGTTTGTGGATCATACTGCAGGCACCATGTTTCATCTCCTGCTGTAATTTTGGAGCAAAAATTGATTAGTCTGTGGACACATATAATTTTATTCTTAATTTTTTATGTTTAACCAAGACTCCAAAAGTATAATCTCAACGTAACATTTCTTCTGATTTGCAGTTTGCTTTTTGTCAACTCAATTGACCATTTCCTTAAGACATAAGCTATTAGCGTGATGTCCGTGACATTTTGCACCTCAATAAAAATGAGATTCAGAAGGTTTCACACAATTTTTTCCACCTCAATAAAAATGAGATTCAGAATTCTACACAATTGGACTGAAGTGTGCACAGTACAGTACAGGTTTTGTCTGTGAGACGTTTGAGAGATTCATTGAGACAGGGAACCAAATACCCAGAGTGAGTTCTCACCAAATACCCAGAGTGAGTTCTTGGAATGCTCCTGGAAGAAGATACCTGTTTCAGATCTCAAATGAGAGTGGTAATAACTTCAACAAAAAGAGACAATATTCGTGATTTTGTTCATTTCCAGTATTTAAGCTATTGCATTTGTGATTATTAATGCTACAAATTATTCTGTCGAAAATAATGGAAAAAAATAAGATTGTCAACCACAATAAAAAATCCCCTAAATGCACCTTGTATCCGAAAGTAAAGAAGAGCAATTAAAGGATAGATCGATAATTTTCAGTTTTATTTATTTATTTATTTATTTTTTTGCTCAAAAGCATCCCTATCATTTAGTTTCGCTTCAAAATAAAGGCTTTCCAACTTTCAGTAACCTCTAAATTGGACTAGTAGATATAAAGATTGCTTTGTCGGCATTTTTTTTTATTTGAACCGCAGTATGTCATTCAAGAGGACATCTAATGATTACGCATTGTAAGTTTCCCCTTTTTTCTGCCCATGTAGCCGACAGAGGCGATTTCACACGTGCGGATAGAATCTAAAAAAACTGTTTCTTTGTTGCATGGAATGCGAAGACAAAGGCCAACCTTTTAACGGGTGAGGATGGCTTATCCGATCCCAATGAGGGTTAAAAGTGACAACGGCGTTGAGAATGACGCTTCCGTGCGAGCCGGCAGCGGTATTGAATTGCCCAACTGTCGAGTAGTGTGGTTAAAGGATCTCACTCTCCCTATTTCTATTTTGAGAGGGACAACAGGCAGTACGTTTTTTTGCAACCTGATACTTCCGAAGCATTTCTTCCCCTCCGACTGCTGCTGTTTAACAAGCTTTCTTAGAACTGCATCATCTTTCTTTTGATCCCTTAGCAAATAGCTGAAATTCCTTCTTCACTTATTTTCAGTCGGACTTATTTGAGATAAACTGAGAAAGGAAGGTTGAAAAATATGTACTCTCTTATTAAGGTTGGAAGTTTACTCTGCACGAGTGACAGAAATATGCAGAATGATGAGTAGGTAGCTTTATTCATGTCCTAACAATAGCAGTTTATTTTACCCGGTGCCTTTCTCAAGTAAAATTTAGAACTTCCCTTTTTAACTATCAATGGAAAACCCATTATGCAAATATATGTCAGTGGTCAGGGACTTCGAGGTACGTGAGGTGGTGCCTCATTAATTCACGACTTCAACAGATGAAAGCCAATCCGTTCATTACTCGCGTTTCCCATAATATGTTAACGAGTGATCAGTATTAATTCATATCATTTTTATAATAGAAGATTTACTGCACATTGTACATTTGGATTCTGAACTTATTTTGCTATGAAACACTTATTACAAGGTTCGAAAACATATTTAAAGGAAAAATTGAAGCTTTAATGCTTTCAATACATAAAGGACATATCTTCTGATCACTTTTTAACTTTATAAGTTTGCTTTCAGGAAAATCAGGTTCTCGTGATTTGTCCATGGTTAATAAATTGTGCAACTTTATTTAAAACAATTTAAAATAACTTCGAACTATATTTGATAAATTTTAGCACGTCTTTTGTAAAAAAATGTAGGTGCTTCTAGTATCACTTTGTCCATCGCTCTGTGGACACTATATCTCTGCAACTATTAGTCAGATTAAAAAATTCTTATTGCAAAGCTTGAAATGTCGGTACAATGACCCTGGCTTTCCGATTTTTGTTTGTTTGTTGTTTTTACGATGACTAACTTCGCATCTAGAGGGCGTAAATGTAGATGATATTGAATTTAAAACACATTTTATTCCATATATTTGCTTCTAAATATCCAACTGGACAAATTATTTCTTCTTTCCGACGCCCTCTACAACGAAGACTATTTTGAGTGCAGTTTCTTTTCTTTAAATAATGTGTACATTTTTCTGCTTAGTGCTGTAAAGGTAAACTGTGGTTTCCCTGATTTTTTTTTTTCTGTATTGAAAGGTTTAACGACCATCGTGAGCAACTCACTGGGCTATAAGCAGTCACCCGTCCTTAATTTAGGGTAACTGTTTCCAGGGAAGGGAGAGAGCCAGTGACGTAAGACAAACTCAACATCCATGCCTCACCGGGATTCGAACCCGGACGTCTCGGACGAAGTTATAAGCCAGCGCTTAGACCACTGCGCCACCTGATATCACTGCTACTAAAAGTCCTATTTGAAAATTTGAAAATTACTTCTGCATCGGATAGAGTTCCTTGTGCGAAACGTTCGGCATATAACTTCAAATTTTTGGTAAAGAGTGATTTGGCCACCAAGAGGTGTAAGTGTATAATTCTGTTTCAAACTTATTTGTTGAAAAATCTGTGCCATTTAAAAACCGGATTTAAAATTTTTTTCCAGGACAAAAACTGCTCACCACGGAAAACCTTTCTAGGCGTAGATATATGTAATATGTTATCAATATTTTTCTTTCTAATAGTCCGATTTGAATTTTTTATTCTTTAGCGGACAGCGTTTCTAGTGCGAAATGTTTTGCATATAATTTCATTTTTTTAGTTCACAAGTGTTCCACTAGAGGGCGTAAGTTCACGTTTCCATTTACAGCCTATTTTCAGCAATGTCTGATGGACTAAAACTGGATTGAAAATAATTATTTTTTGGTCAGATACTACTATCTTTGAAAACATTTTGAATATATTTCTTTTCCAAAATAATGCAAAATTTATCCGCTAGGCGCGCAAACAGTTAATATATATATTTTTTAGTTATCTCTGCTTCGGAGTGTCTAATTTAAAACATTCTTTTAACCCCGGATGTCATTTACCTTGTGGAACACTTTGTTGGCAGTTGTGGAGTTTTTGTAGTATACAGTTCTGTCGCTAGGTGGTGTTTTCTACTTCTGTTTACAGCTAAAACCCCAATTAAACATTTTCTTTTTTTTTGCTGTAGGTCATTCTTTTCAATAAAAATGGGTAACGTTATCCGCTTTAAATAATGCACAGCTTTTCTTCTAGAGGGCGCAATCGTCAAAACATTTCTCTTGCTATCTCTGCTTTCAGGAAAGGTATTTGAAAATTTGGTTTTTACTTAGCATAGCTTTTCCTATTAAGAATACTTTTCGCATATTTTCAACATTTCCATCATGGAAATTTTTTTCGCTAGGGGGCGTAGAGTTATATTATGTTTCTCTTTATATTTCTTCTTATAGTTATATCTGAAAATCCCTTTGTCTCTGATATCTTCTTTCAGCTATGAGAAACTTTCGTACACAATTTGGTAATTTTCGTAACATTTTGCAGCCACTTGGGGGCAGTAAACAGCTGTTTCTGTTTTTAGATGTTTTATTGATTGTAGAAATCCATTTGATTTTTTTTTCTAACCCGTTCTATTGACTAGGAATCACTTTGAAATATTTTATTCGCATCAGGAGAGGATTTAAAAGACGTGCTCACTACAACCGAAAATTCGGTGTCATCTTTCTTGTTTTAGGATTAATAAAGTCCAAAGTTAGTATAATTTAAGACTACACACTTTTGATGTTGAGACAGAATAAATTATCAACGTTTATTCACAATTAAATGTTTTATTAACATGGACTATAGTTTCGCATAGCATTTGGATCGGCATGATCAATGGACGAATAGCCATGTTAATAAAGCATTTAATTAGTCCTGATGATGCCGAGCCAAACGCTCTGCGAAACATAGTCCATGTTAATAAAACATTTAATTGTGAATAAACGTTTATAACTTATACTATCCGAAGGTAGTCTCTGCTCTCGCATTAGATCTTCTTACCCTTAATATGATATTCGTAGATGAGTTCAAAGAAAGGTTTGACAATGAAAACACGTTGCAGAGAAAGTTATCATCCGGAAAGCAGAGAAAAAGCAACATCGATGAAGAAAAGTTAGGCATGTCTTTTGATATCGTTTTTATCGTTACTTTTGAAATATATCTCCGCATCTATAACTCGAATTTGAAAAATCATTTCTGCATTTGAAGCTCCTAACTATGAATTTTACACTTGAAGTCCCTGCCGAATTTCTGTGACGGAAGGTTTCCTTCTAGTGGCGCAAACGAGTTTTTGTATTTGGTCCGATACTTACACTTCCAAAAACCTGATTAAAAAATATCGTTTTTTCATTCCAATGCGGAATACACTAAAAGCAGAAGTTTTCACGCATTACTTGTTTTGCGCTATGCTAAATTTTATCGCTAACAGGCGCAAATAATAGCTAGCATTATATTTCAGTTTTTACAAATCCAATTTGAAAATCTCCGTTTGCTCTCAGTAGCTGTGATCGTGATAAAATATTTTCATGCCTTTCTGAATATTTTCTTACGTAAAATGGTCCCCCCCCCCAAGATGGCGTAAATTAACATTTTTCGTTCGACCATACCTTTTCTCATCAGGCACGTCGCTAGACTTCAAATTCTGGGGGTGGGCGAGTATTATTTTTGCCTGGACAAGTTAGTTTGTTGGCAACTTTGGTTACTAAACACTGAAAGAAAGAATTTTAATGCATTTTACTACGGGCTGCAAAGGAAATCGTGCAATCCCCACTCCCTTGGATATATACTCATTAATTTTGGAACTGTGTTGAAGATTTTTTACTTTTTTGGAATACAAAAGAATCTCAAGTTTGGGATCCATTTTTGTTAATGTTCCGTCCATCCATTTTTAATAAAATTGTTAAAACCTGAAGAGTTGCATACCATATAAAAACATAACACAATGCCACCAGATCCAATAGTGCGCACTGGTTAAAGGAAAATATTTTGTCTAGGAGAAGGATCGAAAACAAATGTTTTCATGGATTAGGTTTGAGAGGAATAAGAACACACATACAATAC
The DNA here is from genome assembly GCA_039090855.1 of Macrothele yani. Taxonomy (NCBI): domain Eukaryota; kingdom Metazoa; phylum Arthropoda; class Arachnida; order Araneae; family Macrothelidae; genus Macrothele; species Macrothele yani. Next base: position 143,164,657 of record CM076989.1, read on the forward strand.
CTTTCGCCTCCTTAACTCCCTTCCTTCAAGCAATTAACTTTGTCTTGCGCTCATTTCTTCCAAAGAAGTCGTCAGCCACGCCTTGCTTCCTCACTGCCCCAAGGCAAGCTCAAGAGTGCTGGTATAGCCTTAGACTCTGCTTTGCATGTTGGAATCCTATACTTAGTTGCACAAACAGACAGCACAGCAAATTAGTAATTACCTCTCTCACCTCAGTGACTTCCTACCCACCCTCCTCATTCGCTCCTGGCCATATGAACATGAAAAACGGCCTAAAATGGGCATTTTGAAGATCAAAATTTCATGGATGCTATTATGATAACCTTCCTACAGAGAAGCAAAGAAAGTACTTCTTAGGGAGTGCTACACGAATTAAAGCCCCAGACCCATCATTACTTGGCAAAGTTCAGACTATGTTTTAAAGTTTAAAAAAAAAATGGAAAATGGCACATCTTGATCTGGATGGACGGCAGGGTGAGCAAACAAAATTTCAGGGTGCGGTGAAGTCCACCTCGCACCCCCTTGGCGACGTCCCTGCCTTTGCTTCAAATTGAGTGATTGAAAAACGTCGTCTAACATTTTTCTGGTTGGAGTCATGATCAGTGTAATCCTCGTGCCATGTGGTTTCCGAAATCCCTATTTTTCCGCACCGTACGTCTATATTTTCATTTAGGAAAACAGATGCGCATCCAAATGTTTCCTTATTTAAAAATTCTTTCAGAATCCGAATGCTGTTGCCATAACCAAAAGTTCCATACTCTTTTTAGCTTTGGTATGCGCTGCGATTTTGAATTTTCCTTTTGACAAAACATGGATTACTGCAAGTTAAGTTTTGAAAATTATTTTATTATTGGCTAATTTTACTTCCTACTCCTTCAAAAAACTGGGGAAACCAGAAAAAACTAGGTGGAGCTCAGTTTGATAAGCTCAGCTTTACTCGGAGCCGTTTTTTATTGCTGTCTATTTCAGCAGGGGCGGAGCATTGTGCAAAAGAACACTTGTGATACGCAGCTATCACTTACAAAACCACCCCCGGTGTCACTTACAGCCCAATCCCTCCCAAGAAATTGGATATTAACCACTGCAAAAGATGCATGACCGATGTATGCCTCAAGTGTTCCTCAGCGGAAGACTCAGTCCCTGGTGAAAGGTATAAGTTTAGCACAACTGGGCACAGGACAATTGGGCATCGGACATTTGGGCACCCGGACAACTGGGCGCATTCACTTTTAGAGCCATAAAACTGCTCTGTGTAAATAGTTATAGTGTTCCAATATTTCTCCGTACTTGGGTAAGTGGTGTGCTCAAAACTCCCCCCCCGTTATCTCATTATCATTAAGGAAATATTTACGATTCTCTGTCTGAGAGACGGGACGGACATCTGGACATCGGACAGCTAGGCATCCGGGCATTTGGGCACAAATGTTTAAGAGGCCGTATAAAAATTGCCGTATCTTGGCCTTATAATGAGAATTTGACCGAGAAAACGTTCAACAAGTAACAATTATATACTTGAATTTGGGGAAACAAAAGTACATTCGTGAATACAAAAATATTGCATAACACATTCCTTAAACCTATACGGGTTTCAACAAAACAAAGCAATTACAGCAGAACTCATGCCTCATGTTGTGTTCGGAAAAGGACGACAAGGTAGAATATTTTAATAACTCTACACTTTTACTTAGGCACTAAATATTTACATAACATGCCAAGTTATTAATATTGTTTTACTGGGAACGTTTTCTCGATTCAGTTCTCATCAGAGTGCCAAGAAACGGCAATTCTTATACCTCCCCTAAACTCTTGGCCAAATGCCCTGGTGCCCAGTTGTCCTGCGCCCAGTTATCCGAACCCAAAAAGGGGTAACAATAAGAAAAAGCGCCGAGTAAATTGTAGCTTACCACATTGAGTTTTACTTAATCTTTTCAGATTTCACAAGTTTTTAATTGGATTTCAGGCGTATTTCTGCTTTAAGAGTTTCCACTGTCCCCTACTGAATTAATGCACAGATAAATGAATGAATAAATTAATTAATTAATAAAAAAGCAATCGGGTTTGCGTTTTTCGAATCACGTTAAAATATAGTTTCAAAGTTCTACTTTCAAAATAGCGTCATTGAAATCATAAATGTTACGCAGTTTTGCGTATTTATTCACCTCACTCATCGCTGTGTACAGCTACAGAAGAAATTAAAGGAGATGCCTCCTTTCATTACTTCCATTCGTTTGTATCGTGATGATGTTTATTATGATCAAAGGATGAAGTGAAGAGAATTGATGAAACGTCTTCTTTTCCTTGTTTCTGAACAGTTGTTAAAACGCCGCAGATTGCATTGAACGTGTAGCACACTATAGCCCTGATATCATGCCAGCTTGAACAAGAAAGATGAGACCGAATTTTTGGGTGTAATAAGCACGTCTTTTGAATCCGTTCTGACGCAAATTAAATTTATCAAAGCTATTCAAAGTCAATGGAACCGGAATGGAAAACAATAGTATCTGACGGAAGAAAGAAGTTTTTCAATCGGGTCTTTAATCCCTCAGATAATACTGTAAACGGAATCGTAAGCTTACGAACTCCTAGAAACAGAGTTATCGACAAAAATAAGATGTGACTTTACGTCCCTTGGTGGAAAAACCATGCAATATTTTAGGAAAAAAGTATTCACAAAAGGTTCAACCATATGAGCGGTATCGGTCAATGAAAAAGAATTTTAGTCGAGTTTTCAGGAGCCCAGATTTTGCTACAAATACATCAGAACTAGAAATTAACACTTATGACCCCTGGTGGCCAAACCATTCTTTACCAAACATTAGAAATTACGTGAAAAATATTTTCCGTCAGGTCTTGTATGCGATACAGGAAAAATTTTTCAAATCGGAGTTTTAGGAGCAGAAAACGCAATTTACCATTGTGCGCCCTAGCGGAAAGTCTATGATTTACTTGAAAATTTTGAATTTATAGGAAACAATTTTGAAAATTTTGAATTTAAGGAATTTTTCAAATCGGATACATAGAAGTCGAGATATTGACAAAAATAAGATATGCATCTACGCCTCCTGGCGTAGAAACCGTGCACTATTATAAGAAGAAAATGTTTCTAAAAAGTTTGTCGGCATGAGTAGTATCGGTCAACAAACGACGTTATTTTCAATCGAGAATTTAGAAGCTCATATTTTGGTGCAAATACATCAGAAGCGGAAATTAAGGTTTATGCCCCCTGGTGGCCAAACCATTTTTTTACAAAAATTAGAAATTTTGTGCAAACGATTTCCCATCAGGAGCTGTATCCGGTGCAGAAAGCATTTTTCAGATCGAAGATTTAGAAGCAGAGATATAGGGGGAAACGCAATTTACCTTTACGCCCCCTAGCGGAAAGTCTATGAATTACTTGAAAATTTTGAAACTATATGAAAAACATGTTACACGGAAAGCACTATCCAACAAAGAAGGAATTTTTCAAATCGGACTCCTAGAAGTCGAGATATTGACAAAAATAAGATAAACATCTACGCCCCTGGCGGAGAAACTGTGCAATATTTTAGGAAGAAAATATTCCGTAAAGGTTTATCGATGTGACTGGCATCAGTCCACGAAAAAAAATTTTCAGTCGATATTTTAGAAGCTTAGATTTTTTGGCAAATACATCAGAAGCGAAAATTAACACTTACGCTTTTTTTTTACCAAAAATTCGAAATTATATGCAAAAGATTTTATATCAGGAGATGCATCCGCTGCAAATTTTTTTTTCAAATCGGAGTTTTAGGAAGAGGAGTTATCGGGAAAAAATGTAATTTTCTTTTAGGCCCCCTAGCGGAAAATCTATGCGTAATTTGAAAAAGAATATATATCCAAAATACTCTTCGACATAAATGGAATCGAAAGATAAAAGATTTTTTTCAATCGGATGTTTAGAAGCAAATATGTGGAATAAAACTTTTTTTTGAATTCGACATTATCTGCATTTACGCCCTCTAGCGGCGAAATTGTACATCGTAAAAAAAAAAACGAAATGAAGGATCATCATTCGCATATTTCAAGCTTTCGAATGCAAAAAGAATTTTTCAAATCGGACTAATAGTTGCAGAGATACCGTGGGTACAGACGGACGGACGGACGGACGGACAACCCGATAACATAAGCACGATTTTTTTTTACAAAAGACGTGCTAAAAATAAACAAATCAGTTTGCTGCTGTGGAAATAATGTCTATGTACACAGTTAGAATTGAAATTATTATTTTAAAACTAGTAAACACCCTCCACAAATGATGGTGTTAATTCCGAAATTATTAGAGCTTGTTACTATGACTGGTTTCGTTTTAATACGTTTTGATTTAATATATGATTTAATATATTTAATATCATCATCATCATCATTGTCAACCATTATCAATCCACTGCTGGACGAAGGTCTACCCAAGTTTCCTCCACAACGGTCTGTCTTGTGCCAGTCTCCTCCATGTCACTCCCGCATACTTTCGAATTTCATCCACCCATCTTCCATGTGGTCTTCTTCTGGGTCTTTTCCTGTCCCTTGGAATCCAATCTAAAATTTCGGCTGTCCATCGATGGTCTGTTCTTCTGGCAGTATGTCCAGCCCATTGCCATTTCAGGGATTTAACTCTGATCATGATGTCTTCCACTCTTGTCATTTTTCGGATCCACGAGTTCCTCTTCTTATCTCTCCTGGTTACACCAAGCATGCACCTCTCCATGCTTTTTTGAGTTGTCTGCAGCCTTTGTATGTCTCTTTTAGTTAAGGTCCACGTCTCTGCACCATGCGTAAGCACTGGAAGGATGCATTGATCAAACACTTTTCTTTTAAGACATAATGGCATATTGCTCTTGAAAATTATGCTGTTTCTTCCAAAAGCTCTCCAGGCAAGTTTTGTACGCCGATTAATTTCTTCACCAATGTGACCCTCACTTGATATCTGCTGTCCAAGATGAACGTACGTGTCTGTTATCTCCAGCTTTTCTCCATCAATCGATAAATCTTCATTTCTTGTAAAAGCATTGTACATCACTTTTATCTTCTGAAAGTTCATTTTTAATCCCACTTCTTTACTCTTGTCAGCAAGTTCCTGTATCATGCTCTGTAGCTCTGATGGGGTAGTTGCAAAAATGACTATGTCATCAGCAAAACAAAGGTGGGTTAGATAATCTCCATTAATCTTTATCCCTTTGTTTTCCCAGTTCAGTGATTGAAAGACATTTTCCAATGTTGCATTAAAAAGCTTCGGATGCTAGTACGTATATATACGTTTTGATAATGCCTATGTCCGAAGTTTAATATATTCCTGAAACACGTGTTCAGCCTTTACGAAAATGGTGACAGAGATGTCCGTACATCAGGCTTTGCTACTCGTGCTTTTGGAGCAGATATTCAGCGACTCGAAACTGCTTTCCGATTTTATAATGCAAAGATGTGACGTCATATAGCTGTGACGCAGGTTCACATGTACGATGGAGTTTGAGTTTAACAGCAACTGCTTTTGTGTATCCCTGTTTAATTTTCTTCTCTCTCGGAGATGAAACTGAAAAAATCCTTGGCTGCTATGACTTCCACTCATGTGTGCGAGAGACTATAGATTCATTTTTTTACTTGATTCAAATAAGAATGTTGCTTTCTTCATGCCCTGTACAAGTTTTTGTCGACGTTCCAAGAGCAATATTTTGAGCATTTGTAATTCAAGACCATTAATTAGCTACCTAGCTCTCCATGGCTGTTTTTGAATATAATGTTGCTACGCCCCGGAGCGCCAAATTATCGAATAAAAGAAAGCTTCAAGAATTTATATGTCAGGATGTCAGGCAACGGCTGACGACCCGGAGGTAGACATTAGAATTTAGAATAAATATTTGTGAGATATTTTATCCCTGAAATCTTATGTACTGGTGAAAAGAATTTAGCCTGCAATTTAGAAAATCAAAACTAAGAAATTCTGACACTCATTAATTATTCATGCAACTTCAGGACTGGCACGAGACAACAGACATTTAATCAACTAAAAATAAATCATGAAGATAATGATTAAGACGTCAATATACAGAGGATGGTGAAGGAGGGGCGTCAAATAGACTCGCACCTTTCGGGATAGCTCTAAGGCTGAATTTATCATTAAAGTTCGATAATTACTCATTGGCCTATACAGTCCGGCTTTAAAAATAGTTCTCAGCCGACGAGAGTCTATTGGCTTTCCGGAGCCAATTTATCCACCACTGGCATGCATACATAAATTCAGTACTTACAGATATGAAGTTTTTCCTCGGGTATCCAATTTTTGATGTATTTATATTCGAAGCGCACCTGTGTGACGACACGCCCATTTCAGAGCGCGCACTATAACCAATGGAGAGGGGAGTCAAACCCCATATCCCACTTTTTCTCGTGCACGGCATTCACCTGCATGAAATCAGGTACGCATCTGTACGCACCAATGTCGTGGTGGAACGAAGCCGCTGACGAGATAGAATGATCCGTCCGTCTGTCCAAAGGTGATTCGCATACATCCCCGGTCGTGCACCTCAGTCACTCGGCGCTACTACGGGCTTTCTCTTTAGAAACTTATATCCAGTACTTCGTTCAATCTAGCACCAGGAAAAGAGGCATCCTTCTCCCTCCTATTTTTCTTGCGCTAACGTCAACCGCCGGCATCTTCGGGCAGAATCTTTTCTATCCCCGCAAAAGTACCGCGCTGCAAGATCTCCTCTGGTCCTGCTGCATCCGAGTCCAGTCCTTTCCCCTTCACGGCTTTCAACCAGACTACTCTTTTTCACGTGTTCACATTTTGTCAACAAATTCCTTGCTCTCTTGTTAGGGGACTGTTTTAACTCTCCTGAAAGCATTAAGCGCGATGAAGAGGTAAGAAATGCACGTCTCAGCATTCGGAATATGTGGTGGGTCCACTTCCCGAAAAGTACGGAAAACACATAACTCAACTAACACTTCTTTGTCCTGCCAAGTTTCGGATTAGCAAACGCCTTAAGTTTTCAGATCTGTTGACACTCTTCCCAAACATCCCACCATCTCACATGAATATGGCCACCCAAACTGACCGACACGCACTTAGGGGGCGACGCATCGCGTTTCCCACACCAGGCTAAGATTTCTCCCTTCCTAGAAAAGGGACTCTTATCTCTTTTCTTCTTTCTTCTTTTCACAATGGGGTAAACCACTAGCTGTTAATTTTCAACTAATAATTTATGCTGTTCGCGCCTCTTGCAAAACCTGCTAATCGAATTCATTACCGAAACCCACAGTTGCAACAATAATTTGCGGACTTACTTCTATTTGATATTATCATTTTTGAAACATTTTGCATTATCTTCACACTAAGCTTTATTTTACGTGTGCCGTGAATTCTAATTTTAATCGTTTTTGTGTGCTCATTGTCGTACTTCATTTTGTGAATAAAATATAACTCACGGCAAAAAAGAAATGTAAAGTAGTTTTATATAAATTTTGTTCTGAACGAATATTTTTTCAAATCAAACACTGTCACGCTAAGTATTTAACAATTTTAAAAACTTAAGCATTTAATTGATTTTACCGTTTGAGATATACATATTAGTATGTGCGTCCGTACTACATTTTATTATTTCCGAGGCGTTTAAAAGTATCCAAATACTTCCCATTGATTCAAATCTTTTACAGGGAAGGTGGAATAAGCTTATACTTTTCACCATATTTCTTTCTGAGAACGGACCCAGAATTTTGTTTCATATGGATGTAATTATGACTGAGATCTCAAACTTTTTCTGCTTGATGACCGGAGCCTGCGAATGAAAAACAAGCACCTTGTACTGTGCACATCTCAGTTCTGGAATTTTTTTGAAGGATCTCCTGAATAGCGTATATTATCGATGATAAGTCTGAGTGCTTTTTGTCAAAAGTCGGGTGAACCTTCGATAGCAATATCCTCCATTTCTCACCCCCCAAAATCTGTTGTCTGTCAACTAGATGATGTCAGGAATATATCTTCTAAAATGTATGGTTGATGTGAATTTGAAAAAGGAAAAAAATCCAATCATTTTTTAAAGTTGTCAGACAATGAATAGCTCGTATATGTGTGAGAACGTAATGCTGCATTAGAGTTCATTAATCAAAGCAACCGCAGCGAAAAATGTTACTTTCAACAGAGAAAAGCAAGTGTTCTGCACTCTTTCAGAAATCCATGACAAGCAAATACTGCACGATGTGAAACGTCACTTTTCCTGTATGATGGGTAACAGCACCGCAACAAACCGAAAGTTTTAAACAAACTGTTCGTTGTTTAAGCAATAGTGGGTGAGGTTTCAGTACACTTATGATCTTTCCCGACCCACAAGTGTATACTGAACATGGTGTTAATCACAGTCACGTTGGGAATATTTTAAGGGCTCAACTAAAATCTGGTTGCCCTCCCGTGACTAAAATCCTGGTGAACAGATTTAAATTAAATGTAAAGTTTTGCGAGCCAGTTTTAATTAGAAGACAATCAGAAACTACTTAATCAGACTCGTGCTAACTTAATTGTTTCGAGTATTTCGTTGCTTTCTAATACATATTGGTTTCTTTCGATGTACTGATTGCATTTTTCTTAAAGCCGAGGATGAACTTTCCGAATATTTTATTTTATTTCTTTATTAGTCGTCTAAACGACTGTCTGGAATTGTATAAAAGCATTAAAAATGAAATAATATTCCGAATATTTGAACTTCAAAAACGGGGAGACTTATAATCCCGCCAGTTGCCTCATGCGAAAGATATTTTAATCTATTTCTTCTTTAAAGCAGCTACAGAATGGAAAAAGTCGAGTACAAAATGAAAATGCTACATGATATTGAGAGTAGCTACAATATACTTGTATATGCATATATATGTTATTGTTTATTTCAGAGTTCTGAAATAAAGAAAAAGTTTTTAGCTATCATATTTCAGCTTTCAGTGCGTTGTTCCGGTGACGATGTATCGGAAATGTGTACCTGCTGCCCTGGTGGTGCAGTGGTCTAAGCGATGTCTTCTGATCATTCGTCCGAGATGGGTCCGGATTCGAATCCCGGTGAGGCATGGATGTAGTGTTTGTCTGACGGCACTGGCTCTCCCCTTTCCTGGAACTAGTGGCCCTAAGTTAGGGACGGGTGCCTACATATAACTCAATGAGTTGCTCATGGTGGTCATTAAATTAAAAAAAAAGATACTACCGAGTATTTCAGTACTGAAGCGATTATCTGTTATTTGTACGTAGTGGTTATATATTTCCCTTGCCAGAGTTTTTTATAGTACCAGAAAAAAGCAACATGCACACAGCTGCGGCCCTCTGGTGTAGCATAGCCTAGCTCAGAGGTGTGGAACCTTGTCGAGTTAGTTGTAATCTACCAAGGCCGCATTTAAGAAACTTCAATTAGATATACTTCCAAAGGAAGTAAAAATCTTACTATGTACTAACTAACTTCAAAAACTGAAAAGCAATTGTTAGTTCTTAAGTTAACTAACCTTTTAATGACTTTGTTGTGACTGCTTTTTGTTGGAAAGCATTTAAATATTTAGCTGATCCTCTAGATGGGTATCCATCATTTGTGACCTTAAGAGTGTCTTGATTTGGGTTAGGTAAGAGAACGTAGAATCCCACCAATAAATGGTTGAAAAGCAAGAAAGCACTTTTCGTGCACGTTGCCGAAGGCTTGGGTATTCTATTGCATTTTTCCATATTTGAACTGGATCTTCTTCAGCGTCAAATAAGGACTCTAAAATGTCACTTTCTGAGAGCTCAATCAATTCCATCTGCAGCTCTTTAGGAGCCATAGAACAGAATCCTGAACTTAGCAGGTGTTAAACTAGCCATTATGACTTACTAATGCTTAAATTGTGGTCGTCAGTCGGAGAGCATTATTTCGTTGAATCACTTTTTTACTCTTTGGCATTTTAAATACGGTCATTTAAGATGAAAGTAAAAATAGTAAAAGATGAAAAAAAAAAACATAATAAAAGAATTTGTTCTGCAAAATTTGGTTTCACTCAAAAGGCCGCAGGTTTCCCACCCCTGACTTAGCTCATTCGCAGAGTATGTATGTTCTCTCAGTGGGAAGAGGTGGGCTTTTCATTTTAGGAGCATTTAAGCTCTCTGGTCAGAAAGACATTTTCTTCGTGGACAAACTTTAAATACTTTCCTCTTCCAGCCCTTGTATGAAAATAATGACAATGAAGAAATAACTATTTTTCTTGAATCTCAATTACGTTAGAAGGTGTAGTTTAAAAATGGAATAATAGCATCGAGGAAAAGCTTTAGCTTGCTGGTTGAATTGTTTAGAGACAGCTGTGGACCAAAAAGACAAAGAGGTCCGGTTATCGTGACGTCAAAAGGATTAGGAATATGTATTAGTGATTAAAATATGTTCAAATTCATTAGTCATTGTAAATAAAAAGAAGAAAACGAAATATGAAAATACTGTACACATTTATATGCCTGGAAAAGCACGAACATTTTGACATGCTACCAATGAACTACATCTGCAGATTTTGTTTTTTCTCCATTTGTTACATTTCCAGGATTTTGTTTGGGAGGGGGAGGGGAGTTTAGGTCTCATTCCACCATGTTGCCTCACTCAGCAATAACATCATTTTGTGTCTTAACGTGAGCACGAATATGCATACGAGAGCACTTCAAAAAGTTAATGTTATGAACAAAAACCTGTGCATACAGCAGAGGTAACTAAGAAATAAGCACGAGGATTGAAAATACGTATTATCAAGTCCGGTTTAATAGGTTCATAGGTAGTAGTACACTGGCATGCTAAAATTAAGGACGAGACGGTTTTTCGAAAGTAACGTCGTGCAGAAGTGCTTTCCATCGACTCAAATCATACCATAAGATCCCCAAGATGTAAGAATATGGGACAAGTGAGCAAAACCGTCCAAACAAGGAATCCAAAGGATACAAAGGCACTTTATTGAAAAGGTAGCTTCGAGCACAACTGGAGAGAAATCAGAAACGTCCATGTGACAGGCGGCTGCCAACAAAAATCCAGTCTTTAGTAGGGGATATGATCACCCCTGACTGCGTTGCAGGATTTACAGCGTCTGTCCATGCTGAGGACGAGGTTGTCAAGAAGCTGTTGAGGCATCGCGGCCCATTCCTCTTGTAGCGCCAATTGCAGCTGCGGAATCGTTGCTGGCAGCTGGTGACGTGCTGCCAAGCGTCTCCCGAGAAGATCCCACACGTGGTCGATTGGATTTATGTCCGGGGACCTTGCGGGCCAATCCATGCGTTGAATATCTTCACTGTCCAACAGCACTGCGACAGCCATTGTACGATGAGGTGTAGCGTTGTCGTCCATGAAGAGGAACTCAGGACCCACAGAACCTCTAAACAAACGCATGTGAGGCAGGAGAACCTCGGTACAAAAGCGGACACCAGTGACGGAACCTCCTTGGAAGATGTGGAGGTCAGTACGGCTACCAAGCATGACATCGCCCGAAACGAGAACTCCGCCACCTCCAAACCGGTCCCTTTCGATGATGTTGGAGGTGTGATTGCTTGTTCTCTGCTCTCTCCTGATGTGTATACGTCCAGAATCGCTCGTCAGACTAAATCGGCTCTCATCCGTAAAGAGAACTCGACCCCATTGCTGATGTGTTCAGTTGTTGTGTTCCTGGCACCACGGAAACCGCCGTTTCCGATGAGGAGGCGTTAATGGCACACACCGTACTGGTCGTCTTGCAAATAGACCACCTTTGTGCAGCCTCCTGGGAACGGTAAAACACGATAACGGACGTTCAGTTGTCTGTTGCATGAGCCTTGCGATTTCTCCCGCTGTCTACCGTCTGTCTCTTTTCGCCTGTGGGACAATATACCGGTCGTCCGCCGTCGTGGTTGCTCGTGGACGACCACTGCTAAACTCTCGGACAGCTGTTCCTGTCATTTGAAATGCTCTCCAAGCTCGTGAAACGATGCTGTGAGCGATCCCGAACTCCTCGGCCACACTAGTCACACTTCAACCTTGTTCCAACTTCCCAATGACGCGACCTCGGGTAAAGTCATCCAGATGTCGTCTACTGGATTGCCTGTTGGCCATATCACACGGTGGCAGCAACTCGACGTCGTTCAAACCGATGTACACCGTGCAATAGATTTCACCGAATTGCTGAGCGTACACCGCTCGTGTGCTTTATACCCTTCCGACACTTCCCCCTCCCCTCCTACGTCATGCTGAATATATGCGCATGCCCTCCGTACCGGACCCTAGTCTATCTCTCGAGTGGTCTTTCGGAACGTTCTGCCTGCCCGTTCCGCTGTCATGCAAATTTCTCCTCTTCGTCCTTAATTTTTGCACACCAGTGTGGTAGTCGTAGCCAGTGCCGAGCTTTCGCTCACACACTGTCATCTTTGTCACGTCACAAACAGTATACAGATCGTAACTGATAATTAATTTCTAATTCAAACATATATTTAAAATTGAAGTGAACAAAATGCACGTTCGCATAAAGCAAATTCAGCAGCACGCGATACAGTTCCTGAAGAAACAATTTACAGTGTTTACCTGGAATACAAGTCTAATATGACAGGCGACTACTCATGGCTCCTACAGCTGTTCGTAATGGTCGTTAAACCCGAACTGAAAATGAAAAAAGCTAAAACGTCTGCTAGTAAACGGATAAGCATCCATCGAAATACACGGATACCCACACTGCGGATGTTATTTTTCCATAACAATTATCGGGGTACACCGCTTTTCCCTTTTCGGATACATACATTAATTCGAGAATAGCAATTTCCATTTATTCAATGGTATTCTTATGTAAAAACTGTTTTACAAAGGCGTATAACACTATAACGTATTACTTCAACCTGTCATTACAGGTGATAAAAATGATTTCTTTTTCGCATGATTTGCCCTTTGGCTTAGTTGCGATTACCTTTCCATTTATTATACGCACTTATCGATTAATATCCGAAATAAAAGAGTATCTTGCTGTTCCTGATTTTATCAGAATGCCGAAGGATTTTCGCACAAGTTTATGGAACTCCAAAAGCAATGTATTTCTGAAACGTTATAAGGAAAAATAATGAGGCAGACACTGCACTGTTTTCCGAGTCAACGTGAACAGCGGGATATCAGCGTAATGTACTTTGACATCGTTTCTGAAGAAAGGAGGAAAATCTGATATTGTTTTTAACCAGTTCCAAGTTCTTTCACCGTCGGAATAAGAGAAATTCCCAATTCTTCATCCGTAGTTTTGAGTTTACTTTATCTTTGCAATTTGTTTTCCTTAATTAAGGTTGAACAGAAATCCACGCACAGTTGAATCCTATTCTTTATCTGTTTTTATCTTCTTGGAAAGAAAAACTTTGGAGGACCCAAATAAAATGGCAAGAATAAAAGCGGATGCAACATTACGAGTGATTTAAGCGAAAGAAGTTGACGGAGCATGCGACGAGAATAACAAAGACTTTTAAGTTTCAGAACAAAGGTCTCTTGAGACGATTCAGTGATCATCGGTAAAGATTCCACCAGGGATGACCCAACGAGGTGCACGGCGACTTTTAGCCGTGGACAGAATGACCCGAATCTTGGCCTTTATTCCCTCGAGCGCCTTCCCAAAACACCGATGAGAAAAAAAGGGTGGGCGGAGGGAGGGAGGTGGGTAAGTGAGGAGAGAAAAAATAAAGACGTGTTAAGGCTTTTCTTTTGGCATATCTTCCTTCAGAGGATTTCTTCGTTACACCCGCGAAAGAAATGGGGAATATTTCATAACTTCATAAGTTGCTTGAATATTTAAATTACATTTTCCAATAGATTACTCGGCGTATTATTTTTCGATTGCAATCAATTATTTTTAAACACTTTTTCTATCTCTCAGTCGGTTTTTCTCTCACTGTGTCTTGATAGCTTTCCACTTCTCGCAGACTGTTTCCGACTCCAAATCACTAGGTCTGTCTTCCTCTGACGGTCGTTTTTGTCTCTCTTTTTAAGACTGTGTTTCGCGCTAAATCTTCATTTTCCACCGTACGTGTTTTTTTGTACCTCTTTTTTACTTTCTCTCTCTCTCTCCCTCTACCTGTTGTTTGCTCTGTACCTTCTCTTTCTCACTCTCAGACATTCTTTTCTCAACTTTTTATTTTCATTATTCTCTTCTCCTCGCCTCAATTCTCAATTCTTGCATTTCCTAAGTTTCCCCTCTGTCTTTCTCTCTCTTTCTCTCTCTCCTTTACACACAAAACATTTAGTCTTCTCAGATGTCTCGGCCTCAATCTGTTGCCAGTACCTTCGTTCTCTCTCATAAAAGTTTCTTCTTCTCTTCGGTCCCTCTGTTTCTCTTTCACAATTTTTCTTACTGTCTCTCTCTTTCCTTCTTTCTCTCTTGCAACAATATCCTCCACCTCTGTATCTCATCAGCTTTCTTTTTCTTCACTCCTTGCTTTCTCTTTTTCTCATTCTTTCTTTCTTACCCCCTCAGCCTGTCTTATTTTTCTTTTTTCCCGTTTCTTAATTTCTTGTTTTCTTATATATATATATATATATATGTTTCTTTTTAATTTTGGCTGTTACCAATGATTCTTTCTCTAATCGAATTCTTTTAATCTGACTTTCACTTTTCTTTTCCTCAGTCACTCGTTTCTTGGTCACCCTAGTTGTCACTCTTTGGCCACTCTCGATCTGTCTTCCCTTTCTCGCCTCTCTTTCTAAATTCTCAGTCTTTCTTCCTCTCGGACCTTCAGTTCCCAGTTTCTCTGTCTTTGTTTTTCCCTGTTCTCTCTTTCAAGAAGTGTCACCAATGATGTAGAAAGGATGTAGAAAGCACGCCTTAGCGGCACTAAGCCACTATCATTTTTTAGGTGTAGCTGTGCTAAGGCCCTTTCCGCGATTAGCTGGAAATAAAAGCAGGGCAAAGGAGTTTTTTAGATGACTAAGTATGCATAAATAAGGAAACGTGTGCTCTGTATGCTAAACATTCCAGTATATTTACCGAAAGTTCATACTGAAGAGATGGTCGACCATGTGGTCGAATGATCTGAGGCGATGGATGGTTGGTGTGTTTCACCAGTGTCTGTGGCTCAGTCCCTTTCCTGGCACTAGTGGCCCCAAATTAGAGCCAAATGACTGCGTATGGCCCTATTATTTTCTCATGGTTGTCGATAAACACTGAAACAAAAATAAAAACAATTGTTGTGTACATGAGATGATACAATTGGATCATGCAGTAAGATGTCTCGTGAATCATAAAGGTACTGGTGGAAAAACAATGTGAATTATTTTATCTTCACGGCAGCCCAAAAAAATTCATATACGCGGTGGTAGCTCCGTTGAATTAAAACTGCACTACTCGGAGAGAAGACAAGACACAAAAATTAAACAATCATTAAGTCTCAGTGACAAGAGTTTTACGGTCGTGAAGTGCATTTGTACCAAACTGCTCGCCAGCGGCTCTTGGCTGTAAGAAAAGTAATTCCTGAGCTCACTCTGATTCCCTACGGGTAACATTAAAGAAATCTTCTACATCTTCGTCATATTCTTAGTCAAAACGGCGTGAATCACACGGAATTGATGTAAATATTGTTAATTGCATCTGATTAACGTAATTCATATGTATTATTCTTACTAAAGAAATCCTGTAGAACGACAGGGCGGTATTTAAATAAAAATTTGATATTCTTAGCTTATGACTTTCACATAACATTCTGTTGCATAAAATTGCTCAAATTAAGCAATTTTAATACAAATTGATCAAAGTAATTTATAATGAAAATTAAATAAACGCTAAGTAATAAAAACAACGAATCATACCTCGTAATGATTTTTTTAAATTCTGAGCGTATCCTTTCCGGGATGTTTTCTCCCTAATAAGCTCACCGCTAAGGCACTTTTTTATTTTGAACAACATCACTGAATGTCACTCTTTCTCTGTCTCTCTGCCGCTGTTCTCCTTCTTTCTTTGCTTGATCTCCGTATCGCTGTGTTTCTTTTCTGCATCGCTCACTCTCTCTTTTTCTTTTGTATTCCGTTTGTTTTGTCTTTCTTCCTGTATCCACCACGTCCATCTTGATTCGCAGAGTCTGCTAGTTCGTCGGTTGATTTTGTGGTTGCACCCACATTGCAGTGTTTTTTACACCTTTTACTTTCTGCCACCCCCACCCCCTTTTTTTTGCACGTTTCGAAATTTCCTCGTTTTTTTTTTACATAAAATCCAAAACTGAAACTACCAGACTGTCTCGTTTATCTCCCTTTCCCAACTTTTCCTACATTTTTCTTTACTAGTTTTATAAACACTTTTTACCAAAATTAAGTTTATCGTTCAATTTTGTCGTCTGAAATATTTAATTTACATAGCTACTCTGGTTTTGTGAAAGGACATCGCATCTTCCAATATTTGACCAATGAGTGACCACAGATTGTTCACGCTCGACGTATGTTACAAGTATTCGTTTCAAATCGAATTCTAACCCATTCATATCCATTTGTGAGCCATGAAAGAATATCGTATTATTCAAATCGGATAATTGTGTTGGATCTCTTATTGGTTCTGAAACAAAAGGATCATTATGCTGGACAAGTGGAGTTTACAATTTACATTTTGTTTGCACGAGTTTGGTTACGGATTTCATGGCCAAAGAGAGTTCCTTACCTAGCACTATACCTACTACGCACGCAGAAGAGGCAAGCATATTCTTACCTCTCGAGTCTTATAAGCATCTAAATTCGGATGATGTTACCCATTTCTTTTTGTAATTTACGCTTTTTTTTTTTTTTTTTTTTTTTTGATTATAGGTTTAACGACCACCGTGAGCAACTCAATGGGCTATAAGTAGTCGCCGTCCCTAATTTAGGGTCACAGGTTCCAGGAAAGGGAGAGAGCCAGTGCCGTAAGACAAACACAACATCCATGCCTCACCGGGATTCGAACCCGGACCCCTTTCGAACGAATGATCAGAGGCCATCGCTTAGACCACTGCGCCACCGGGGCGGCTAATTTACGCTTTCCAACCGTAGGTTGAAGAAACGTATATGCTCCAGCTTTGTCTGTCCGTCCGCACGATAACTGACGTAAAAATGGTTCGATTTCGATGAAATTTTAGTATGTGGTAGGGGACATACTGGAGACGAACCCTATTGAAAATGGGACAAATGGGTCAAAGGTCACGACGTAGGAGCGGGATCCATTCCATTGTCCTTATACGTCATAATTTGCGTAAATATAGTTCGATTTCAATGAAATTTTACTATGTGGTGGGAGACCACCTGGAGACAAACTCTATTGAAAATGGACGAAATTGGGTCAAAGGTCAGGACATAGGATTGCGATCCATTCAAGGCGCAGAGTTAAACTGAAATTTTCTTAATATCTCTGCTTCTAAAATTTCGATCTGAAAAATTCTTTTTCACGCCATATAGAGCTCCGAGGGGAAAATGTTTTGCAGTAATGTTTTTAATTATTGGGAAAGAAGTGTTTTGCCGCTATGGAGTGCAAGTGTATATTTCTCTCTCTGATATTTCTGCAATAATATCTGCGCTCCTGAAAACTCGATTGAAAAAAATTGCTTTGTAGTGAGATACCACTTAGTGTAAGGAACGCCTTATGAGTGTATTTTCTGCTTAAAATAATTCATAGTTTTTCCAGTACGAGGCGGAGATATATGTCTCATTTTCTAGATACCTGTGCTTCAAACAGCAGAATTTGAAAAATTCCTTCTTTGTCCGACAGAGTTTCTGGTACAAAACATTCAGCATGTAATTTCAATTTTTTTAAGCCACAAGTATGCCACATAGAGAATAATTTTACTTTTCCGTTTACAGCACATTTGCAGCAATATATATGCGCGTCTAAAACCCCGACTGAAAAATCCTTTTTCCGTTACTTCTTTACTAACTACGGAAACATTTTCGCGATTTCCTGTCTAAAAGAATACACAATTTCCCGCTATAGGTGTGCAAATATTTAATGCTTTTCTCGATAACAGAGTTTTCAGCTACTAGTTGGAATAAGTAGCAGTTTCGATTGATTTAACCATTGTAGAAATCCGGTTGTTGTTTTTTTTGCTACCGATTTATTCACTATCAAGGACCTCGCTTATGTTACATACACTCTTTGCAAAAATAAAAAATAAAAAAACCAGTAGGAATCATCCAATCGAGATGAAAGTTGGTATGTGCAATGTACATATATAGGAACGAAAATTATTGCAATTGCAGAGCAGTTCGGCCATTTATTCAGATAAAATAGCTACACGAGTGGAAAAAGTCAGTACGTTGTAGCGCCACCTCTGGCTCAGATGCAAGCGATCACCCGGCGCGGCGTAGATTCATACAGTTCACGGATACTGTCCTGAGGTATAGCATAGCAGATGGTGTACAAATTGCAGGCCAGTTCACCAACATTCCGGGATGGGCGTATGTTGCATCCCATCATGTTCCAAGCATGTTCGATCGGTGAGAGGTGAGGTGATCGGGCTGGCCGTGGAGGGGTTTCGACATTGCGGAGGCAGGCCTGGGAGAGCTGTGTCGTGTGTGGCCGGGCATTGCTGTTCCACGCTTGCGTCCTTAAAAATGTTGAAAAATTGCTCAGTGGTGCTGCGACAGGGAAGGCACCACAACAGGTCGTAGAATGTCGTTGAACGTACCGTTGGGCTGTGAGGGAAGTGCGGAGGACTAGCAAGGGTGTCTGGTTAACGTAGGAAATGGCTCTCCAGACAGTCACTCCAGGTGTGTGAACCGTGTGTCGTTCTACGGTAAAAGCAGAATCCGTGCACTGAGCGTCTCGTCTCCAGATATGTATTTTCTGGTCATCTGTGCCAAGTGCAAACCGTAACTCATCACTGAAGGCAACATTACGCCGCTGGACACTATACCACGTTGATCGGGCTCCACACCACTGCAACCGGTGCCTGCAACGCTCGCTGATAAGTAGTAGGCGGCGTAGTAGCTTCTAGAATGTATTCCCCATGCCATATGTCGTTTGACAACGGTCCGGGTGGCTACTTCCGTACCTATAGACGATGCATCAGGGCCATAGATGTTCGAAAGCGACGAATTCGGTTCTGTGCGTGCAGCTCTCGCAATCGCGGGGTCCTTGCGTTTTGTCGTTGCCCTCGGCCATCCGCTGCCGAATGCCACTGGGTTGTGCTCTGCGTGACACATTGGCGCTAACGTCATCTGATTGCTGTGTCACTCCGGCCTAAATGCCTAGCAGTACGACGACTTGATCAACCGGCCTTCCTCAACCCAATTAATACGTCCTCTCTCAAACTCGCTCAACTGCTCGCATTGTGCACGGATCCCATGTCGAGGCATCTTTACAGTCCGTGGAGGTTAGTGCAACCGTTCGAGCTTTGCCCTTGATATACTGTACCTTCCGCCATGCTTGGTTCGCATGCGTTTTGGCGGGCCACTATTTCGTCATTGGATGTTGTTTTTTAATCGTTCCCATGTTCAACGCTGAGGTACTTGCAACTTGCATAGGGAGTTTTCTCGGGATGGAACGGCTTTCCTGGGGTGCTTCGGGGTTGGGTTTTTTTTTATTTTTTTTTTTGCGAAGAGTCTACTTTAAATCTTTCTTGCTGAATTTTTAAATTTTCAGAAATCTGCTTTGAAATACTTTTTGGGCGTTGGAAAGGATATTTTTTTGGCGTCATTAGAATCCAAAATTCTATGTCATGTTTCTTTTTAAGTAACTGTGACGCATTAACTGACAGCATTCGTGTGCGTGATGGCTAATACAGTAATCGTCCACTGATGGTCAATACAGGATCGCTGAAGCCCAATAAAGGGCTTCAGCGATCCTGTATTGATTTTTCCTCTGCCTCGCCTACAGAGCGTAAGTCTTTTGGCATAAAGAGTACAAGAAAAAGTACGAGGGATAAGGCTCTAAATTTTAAGATTCTTCAATATTTGGGAACCGGATCATTCATTGCGCGCAAACACAAAATGATGTGTGCACTCCTTTTTTTTTTTTTTTTTTTTTTTTTTGAAATATTTTGTATGGTAATATTATTTATGCAAAAATTCAAGATCAAGATTTCCCGTGAAAATATTAAGGTAAAAATTATTTTGTGTATAAAATACAAAGGGCATCCTGAAAGTAATGCCTCGTCCCTCATAAGATTTTTATTTGTAGCAGCAAAAATGTGAAACTTGGTGGCGAAATTACTTGGACATATTGTTAATAATGCTAGCCAATTCAAAAGTATTATCCACCACTTTCTAAACATTTCCGCGATCTTTGAAATCACTCGTAAAATCATTTTTGGAAAAGTTCCTGAGGCTTTCGTTTCACCCACGTGTTCACAGCCAGTTTAACGTCTGTCACATCGCCGAAACATTCCCCACGAAGGGTGTTTTTCAAAGGGGCAAACAGAAAAAATTCTGAGGGAGCCAAATCAGGACTGTACGGGGGTTGGGGCATTACCTTCCACCTCATTTTAGTAATAGCCTATGAAGTCTCCATTCAGTTGTGGGGACGTGCGTTATCATTGTGTAAAACAACACTATGAAGTGGATTGCCACGTCTTTTCCTTCTGATAGCTTCTTTTATCTTCTTCAATGTCTGCACATTGCAAGCATTGTCTATTGTTCCAACTCTTGGATGATGACATGACGATCAGTTGTGATGAGGTCTTTCCTTCGTTGCCTGTTGGCATCTGTCACTGCAGTTACGTGTCTTCCACTCCGTTCTTTGTCCGACACTGAACTTTCTCTCTCTCGAAACCTCATCATCCATCTTTGGACATGATTTTAGCAGTTCCATGCACCGCCAGGAGTCTTCTGTGAATTTCTGGAGCCTTACATCCCTCTTTTTCCAGGAATTCAATTACAGCTCGCTGTTTTTCTTTGCCATTCATGATCTTTATTTCCGATTCTGAAAACAAATTGTTCCCGCATTGGTAACACCTCATGTCACATCATGCCATTGTTAAAACATCATGTCAGTTCAGTTTCAATAAAATCACTTCAAAATTTCAAAAGTTATTAAGGAGAAGGCATTACTTTCAGGATGCCCCTTATAGGTAGTTTATTTGTATCATCGCAACAAAAATAAAATAAAATCGAAATAAGAGAATGAAGAATTTTCCAATCATCTATATCAACAGACGTGGAAAAAAACAGAGTGTTTTGTTATAGCAAAGGAAAAAAATAGCATCCGGGAGTGTTGCTGTTAATGACAAGGAAACATTTAAACGTAGGAATTTGTGTATGCCATGACCTTACGCAGATCTTTGAGGTCACTCACATAGCACCACAATCTAAGAACTGAAGTTGTTTTGAGAAGCTCAAGTGTACCTCATGACTTCGGCTTAGTCAGAAGTCTCCTTATGATTATTTAAGACACGCAACGAATGATTTCATTAGGATGTTTAATTCGTTCTGCTGTATTCATCTTGGCCTTCCGTAGTAAGAAAAATAAAAAATGAATCATGCAAATCAAAGAAAGAACGAGGAAGAAATAAGGGTCTTGAGGTACTAATTGCAGTCACCTGAAGGTGGTATGCCAAGCAGTTAGGAGCCGGTAGCTATGCTGATGGAAGAGAAAATGTTTCTTCTTACATCGCTCATCATGTTAAAATTTGCCTGTCTTTTTGAACGTATACAAAGTTATTCCGTCAACTCATTTGTATCGCATTTATTTTTTGCACTGTAACCTTTCATTTGTTTTAGGCAGTTAGAAGTTAATCCTGATGAAATGCTCCATTGAAAATTAAAATAGCCACAAAGTTCGTATACCATAAAAGTGGTGGTAAATCCTGAAGTCGTTCTCCCGTACAGTACCAACTCTAAGCTAAAATAACCGTCTATGTGAAGAAGTGATGTATTAAATACTATGATCCGTTAAAATATTTAATTTCACACACCATAATAAAAAGTGATCACGACTGAAAATTACCAACATAAGATATTTCAGGCCTTCTGGGCCCATCCCAAGTGTCCGATGCGCATAATGCTAATGTGAGAAGCACAGCTGACATTTAAAACAAGAAAAAACAATATTGTTGTTAAAGCTCTAAAAAAAAATAATAATAATTAAGGAACGTGTATCTTACCTTCCAAAAATAAAAAAATGCATGACAAAACATTGTTCATTCCCGTTCGTTCCTTTTTAATAGTTGTTTCCAGCGTTGAGGAACAGGAATTCATAGAACTGAATATGAATAAACTTTTCATAAACTGGATCTGAAATTTAGGACGTGGTGTCGCCCGTATGAAGGTTTCAGTCCACTGTGGGAAATGAGTTCTAGTGCTGGTTAGGCGATATAGAGCTGTGGATTGGGATTTCGATCTAACATGTTCTTGTGCTTCTTGAGTCTAGTGTTAATAGAACGGGTGGTGGAGCCTATATAAACTTGTTGTGCACTTGTCGAATCCACAGGTCTCATTGGGATCGTGTATATACCATATTTTTCTTCAAAAAGTTTAATATCACGATCATTTTTAACCAATGACAGAATTTTATAAGTTTTAATTCCAAAATCCAAATGGTTCTGTGGCAGGCATTTCTTAATGGGTTATAGAGTTCAGGGGGAAATCGACAGAGCCCACACATTTATTTGGTTGAGTATCGTGTTGTAAAGTAGACAATGCAGACCTCTCCAATCCCTTGAGAACCTTGTAAATAATTCTTCTAGGATAGCCGTGATCCTCTGCAATGTCAAAAACGTTAAGAGATTTCTTCTTGACGTAGTGAAATTGAAGACGAATATGTGAACGCGCGTCGGAGTAAAAAACACAAATAGCGGACAATTTGTAACGGAGACCATGGATATTAATATTGAAATAGACGATGGTTTTCGGTAAACAGAGATAGATGATGACTCAGATTCTGGGTCTCGTGTTAATAAAAAATGTAAGAAAGGTAAAGAATGGTTTGATTCTGTCTGCTCGTAAATTTAAGGGTTAGAACAAGTAATGATAAAGTATTAGCAAAAATGTCCAATTCTTCAAGGGTCGAAAGCCAGAAAATCAAGATTTCATCGACATATCTGAGGTATAATAATGATTTAACACGGCAAGTTTCCAAAATCTATTCTATGTGCTGAGGATCATTTTCCACAGTGAACTGAAACCTCCGTACCGGCGACTCTCCGTTCTAAATTTCAGAACCAGTTTATGGAAAGTTTATTCATATTCAGTTCTATGAATTCCTGTTGCAACGACGACATACCGTATAACATTCCTTAACCGTGGAGACAAATATTAAAAAAGGAACGAACGGGAGTGAACAATGGTTTGTCATGCATTTTCTTATTTTTGGACGGTAAGATACACGTCCCTTAATAATGATTTTTTTTAGAACTTTAACGACAGCATTGTTTTGTCTTGTTTTAAATGTCAACTGTGCTTCTCGTATTAGTATTATACGCATCGGGCACTTTAATGTCACGTGTCCTCATTTCCCTATATATATATATATACGTTTACGAATCTGCGAACTGTTTCATTGTCAGTACATCCGAGGATGGGCTCAGAAGGCCTGAAATATCTTATGTTGTGTAAGTTTGTTGTGATCACTTTTTATTATGGTGTGTGAAATTAAATATTTTAACGGATCATAGTTTTTAGTACATCACTTCTTGACATAGACGGTTATTTTTGCTTAGATTTGGTACTGTACGAGAGAACAACTTCATGACTTACCACCGCTTTTATGGTATGTGAACTTTTGTGTCTATGTTAGGAGTTATTGCTTCGAGATATTCACTTTTGCGAAAGTACCTGTAACACAGTGTTCCCATTTTCCAAACTTGCATGACAGCGAAATTACACTTCTGGTTGTGTTTCGCCCTTTCAGCCAGTAACCATAAATACCAGACTGCCGATTCCTCGTAACATTACAAACTCTTAAACATAGGCGCCGACTTGAAAAATTATTGGGTGTTCCGGAAATTTTTAATCAAATTACCCTTGCATATTTCAAAGTATTTAAGTCTAATTTAAATTTCATTCAGTCAGATTATTTAGCACAATAAAACGCCTGAAATGCTAAAATGAAGCAAATTATAGTTAATTACAGAAAAAATGTTTGCTATCTAGATATTTATTTCATTTATTTTGCTTTTGTAGGCGCGACATTATTACATATAATACACAGATACTGTGTAAATTTCCAACTCAATTGTTTTATAAAAGTAACAAGAACATGTAAAATTTGTTTTAAAGTTTTTTTACCAATTTTAAAAATGCCAACAATTTGTTTCTTCAAATGATTTCTGAGTTAAAATAAGAGCTTAGAAGGGAGAGGACATGGCATCAGCCGCACGCCCTGCGTTTTCCGTGGGCTCCACTCCGTATCAGCTGTGTATGCCCAGTATGCCCAACTTGGGCTGCTTCTGTACTTTTCTATGGGGAAATCGTTGACTTTGAAGAAGTTTTAGAGGCACTTGTGCAGCATGTACAGTCAGGAAAAAGTGACCGAAATACGCATGCACATAACTAAAAATTCGCAAAAAAAGTACAGAAATACTGCTTAGAACTTCTAAAAAAAAATAAACACAATTATGCTTCGTAGAGCGGGAGTGCATATTGCGCATTAGCCAATCACGGCCTTGCTGAAGCTGTGGGAGCCTTGTTGACCTTCGGGGTCTGCTGCAGAGAGTAAGAGGCGGCCGCTATCAACCTGTGCTCTAGCATAGGTCTTCAGTAAGTGATGTCACGTCACTGAACCCTCCCCACCCGGAGGGCACAAGAAACCAGATGATCAAATTTGGATTCACCAGTGGCGGCTGATGCCGTCTCCTCTGTCTTCTAACATCCTTGGTTCCCGACTGTCCGAAGATAGGGTGGGGTAAACTGACTGTACAACAATTTCGGCCTTTATCACCATGGCCTCGAATAGGTTCTCGTCTCCGAACGTAGAGCTGGACTTTTCTATTTTGTGAGAACCCAGACAAACCGAAGAATTTTCTTTTATAAAGGAGGCAGTTTTAAATGCTCTTAAACAACGGTACTTGAGGTATTGTCTGTCGCATCAAATTTGATGAGCACGAACAAACACTAATTCTTTTTTGAGGCACAATAAACAGTCTGAGGGGCAAATTTCTGTACACACTTTCTATATATAGTAAACGGGGAATGAATAATAAAAAACTTGGAGAACTGATAACGAAAAACAAAATTTATGCTTATGTGCGTAGGTGTATTTTCCCACGAAGTATGTGCAAAAATATTGGAGGTTCGAGGAACCCACAACAAAATCATTAGGGGTTCAGAAAGTGTCTCGAACCCACGAAGTTGGCGCCTGTGCTCTTAAATCACACTGAGTACCGTCTATGCACGATAAAAAAGTGATTTGCTAAAATTTTATTTCCACACGCCACTCTTAGAAGAACTCACTAATAAAATAAAACAAAAAATACACACGTAAGACTTTTCGGGCTCACTAGGCCCCTCCTCAGATGTAATGACAATGGAAACACTATCAGGGCTACGATACATAATATAGGTGAGTTACATGTGACGTCATAAGTGTACAATACGCATGTTTGGCTGGATTACTTTTATTGCAACTAAACATTCAACAATGCTTACTACAGTATGTTGTTATAATATAAAAAACATAATCACATCAATGCAATGAAACGAGTTCCTGGATACCCGTTCCTGAATACTGGTTTCATCATTACTAGTTTTACCATTTGGAGCACGACATGTCTCTGTGCTGCTATTAAAGTAATACCTCAATATTTAAATAGTGGAAAAACTTATGCATTTATATCGCTAGGATCCTACACATCGTCTTATGCTAGTAAAAAAACATCTACACTTTGACAAAATATTTGAACAAAACTAAATTTCTATACACATTCCTTTATATGAGGAGGTGTAGGAGATTGCTGCTGCAGGAGATTATCTAGATACGAAAACTTGTGGGAAGAGAGCTACATCTTTACAAAGTCTGACTGAATCACTTAAATTCGATGGTATGCAATGGTCAAACAAGAATGCAGAATCTTTAGAAGACTTCCTGTTCTTATAAAATTTAGAGTACTCAAGATTTTTGATCAGTTCCGGTACTCTCAACTGACGTTCTACAGAGAACTCTTCTTCAAACAGCTTTCGGTGAAATATATTCGTGTTATTTGTTCAAACACAAAGTTCGCATCTTTTTCAATGTATTTCCTTTTTCCAGTCTCTTACCCAACAACTATCATCTTAAAAAAAACTAAATTTCCTCGTTAGCTCAAGCAAACAGGTCACTCTACCAAGCTTCATAAATTCATCAAAAATATTTTATTTGGTTTATTACTGAATAAAGCAACTATCAAACTTTCCTAAAAACTCCGAAATATTTTATGAACACGAGAAATATTGAAAAGAGTCCGATTCAGAGCCAGTCAGTGATATAACGAATGAAATCCAAGTTTGATGTTGACATCAACTGATATCAGTTTTGTTCGGTATATCATGGTAAAAAGAACTTCTATGTCTATTAAAACCTCGTGGAAAATGCATTCCAACGATAGCTGCATTAAGACACTAAAGAAGGGAGAAAAACAAAATACCTAGCAACAGACGTCATAGGTTCACCTACGCTGAAACATAAAATGCTTTTGATTGTGTTTACGGTTCGTGCTGTTTCTGGTGGCCTAATGGACCTTTTGTTTCCGGGGAGCTTTATTTGTCCCGATGGTCTCCAATGACGTGTTTACGACCTGTTCATCCGAATCCGACAGGAAATAACCCCGCACGGAAGTCATCAAGGCGAATACGCATTTGATAAGACGAACTGCCAGGACATTCTCCAGAACCATCACGTCTGGACCGTTGAGAAGCCGATCCCCCATGGCTCAACACATAAAGATCAATTTTTCATTAGTCCTCTTTCGTTTCTTCATTCTCAAAGGAAACGGAATTGCACTTCTTCCCTTTAACATCAGCTGCTTCCTGTTTTTCAAATCTCTGTCAAAGAATTTTCCGAATGGAACAAAGACGTCTCGAAAAGAAAGGGCGCAACAGTCTTGATTCTTCGTTTCAACTGCTTTCGTCTTTAAACAGAAAAATTGAACGTCTGAATTCCAACAAAAAAATATTCAGTTCCAGTTTTTTATCATAAATACGTGCGAACACGAAAAATAAACATAATTTGAAAAACTTCTCTGCAAAAACTGCTCATCTGGAAAAACGCTCTTTTAAAATAATAGACAGCATAAAGTAATACTATACTAGTAATCCGATTTATTGGCGTAAAAGTATAAATATACGTTACCGAGATTTCGCGCATCAACCGGATAGCTATTTCAAGGAAGGTAAACAGTTCAATACAAATTATTATTTAGAGCTTCAGAACGGAGCAGCTCACACCAATACATATTCAGACCCATGAACGTAGCAAGCTTTTCGTTTTTAGTAGGGGAGTTAAGAAATCACGCCCCTTTGATTTCAAAAGTTCCATACTTCCACTCATATTGTAAGCAGTTCCTACTTTCTCATACCTTCGTTATAGGAAAGCATTATGGTCGTTAAATATCTCACTTCCAGTTCCGACATAATTTTATTCACAATTTAAAAATTACACTGCTGGCCACCCAAAATGCAACACCAAGAAGGACACGAGATAGCAAAGCCAGATTTACTGGACACATAACAACAGATACAAAGATGAAGCGATTGAGCTTACAGGCCCGTGCGACTTGCGGAACACGCAGACATCTATAGTTTGTGTGGACCCCATGGCTGGCAATAACGGCCGCTACACGCAGCGGCATCGAACGAAAGAGGCTTTGGATGTGGGCTTGAGGTATGTTGGTCCAGGCTGCTTCCACACGTTGCCACAGTTCATCAGGCGTAGCCGCCGGTGGTCCGATCAGCTACCAGACGTGTTCGATGGGCGACATATCGGGAGAACAGGCGGGCCACGGCAGCAGTGACACCTGGTGGGCCGTGAAGAATTGTTGCACGATGCGTGCCACGTGCAGGCGCTCATTGTCCTGTTGAAACGTGGCCACTGGCAGGTCCTGCAGGTAAGGGAGAACTACAAGCTCCAAAACGTTGGAGATGTAGCGGTGGCTGTTGAGTGTACCGGCGATGCGTACCAGGGGGGTGCGGGTGTCATATCCAATTTCGCCCCAAACCATAACGCCAGGCGACAGACCGGTATGGCGATGCATAATGCAGGCGTCATACAGTCTCTTGCCATGGTGCCGCCACACGTGGATCCGACTATCGTGGTGTTGCAGGCAGAAGCGGTATTCGTCGGAAAAGACAATGTCGTGCCATTCCGTAGTCCAGGTGCGGCGTTCAACAGCCCACTACCGCCGCACTCGCCGGTGGTGAAACGTCAATGGTAATCGGAGCAATGGGCGGCGTGCGACATGTCCCCGCTCCTGCAGACGACGTCGAAAGGTACGTGCTGACACAGGTTGTTGCGCAACATACCCTAATTTCTGCGCTAACGTTCGTGATGTGGCGGTGCGAGCCGTCACTGCCCGCAGCACAACATGCCGGTCCTCTCGTTCGGTGGTATGCCGCTGCCACGGCAATCGCTCACGTCGGTCCGTTGGTCCCTCCTGCACCCACCGAATCCATACTCGCCTCACTGTAGCTGTATGTCGTCCCACATGGGCGCCGATGTTTCGGTACGATAAACCGCTGTCGCGATAAGCCACTATTCGTCCTCTGTCGAATTCTGAAACGTGCTGGAATGACTGCCGTATACTACGACGAGGCATCAGGAAGCTTCCCACGCACAGATCCGGCAGCGCAACACACTTCCACTGCTTAAACCCCCGCCTCCTGTGTACTCTTCTTATAGTGCTCTCGGTGGCGTGCCGAGCGCACATGATTTGCATATGCCCTGCAATGCTTATCGTTAGCATGTCCTCTTGCGGGCGACGCATGCTGCGAATTGCAAGCCAATCGGATGATTCCTTCTTGGTGTTGCATTTTGGGTGGCCAGCAGTGTATGTGAATACCAAAGAGCCAACGGTTTTTTTTTTTTTTTTTTTGATTGGAGGTTTAACGACCACCGTGAGCAACTCAATGGGCTATAAGCAGTCGCCCGTCCCTAATTTAGGGTCACTGGTTCCAGGGAAGGGAGAGAGCCAGTGCCGTAAGACAAACACAACATCCATGCCTCACCGGGATTCGAACCCGGACCCCGTTCGGACGAATGATCAGAGGCCATCGCTTAGACCACTGCGCCACCGGGGCGGCAAAGAGCCAACGGTTTTAAATATCAAGTTAAAACGCAAAATGTTATGCGAACACCGACAACATAGTACGTGCAGAAATGCAGAATGAAAACAAACCAGCACAGAACGAATGAGTATTAGATAGTAAATGTGACAGCAGGAAGATGCTTTCGGAGTAGGGCTTGGAAAATTTCCGTTCAATGTTAAAAGCTCAGAGGAACTTTCGGCAACAGAGCACAAATAACTAATCACTCTTCATTCCTTCGGCGTATTCGGAAAGGTTACTCACGTTAAGCATATCAGCATATTGTTTCCCATACCTCAATCCACTCTTTTATACAATTCCATGCATCCATATGAGGTGGTCCACAACTCACAGTGTAAGTTCTGTGGATCCCGGGAGATTGGTACCCGGCAAATTGCTACCCGGTAAATTCGTACCCATGCAGTTTCATTCTCTCCTGTTCAGTTTGAATGCCTCAATTTCAGGATTTAGCATCATATTCCCCCGTTCTAACTATCCCGATATATTTCCCCCTTCAAATTGGTAAATTATTTAACAAATTGAAGCAACCACGGCATTTTCCTAAAATTGAAGTTTAGAAAACTCGTACCCGGGAGATTGGTACCCTTCTGTTGGTGAGACGTTATGGGGGTATATACAAATTACATTAACGGAAGATCTTTCCTCTTTGGTGATTGTCGTTGTTAAATAGCTGTTCTCTTGGTGGAAAATTCCTATTCTTTCTTCCACCGTTAGTAAAACACACCGCAGAAAACTCCTACACCTTATATATGGGAATGTACACAAATTATATTTTGTACTAGATTTGTTAAAGTGTAGGAGTTATTATAGTGGCATAAAATGATAATTGGAGATTCCTACTGACATAAAATGGCATGTAACATCCGCTTCACTATAAACAGCCACACAGGAAAACTCCCACATGTTTTTCATTAAAGGGCCGGGCACAAGTTGCTAATCCTCCTAGGGGTACTCCTAATGCGTGGCAGTTTTCCAAGTTTCCAAATTATGTGTAGCAGTTTTCCAAGGTACACTTGTGTGCAAAAATTAAAAACGAAAAGGAGAAATTAGCATAACAGCGGAACCAGCAGGTAGAACGAACCGAAAGACGACTCAGGAGGTAGACTAGGGTCCGGTATGGTAGAGCATGCGCATATATGCAGCATGACGTAGGGGGGGGTCGGAAGGGTAAAAAAGCACACGGGTGGTGTACGCTCAGCAATTCGGCGAAAGCTGTTGCACGGTGTACATCGGTTTGAACGACGTCGAGTTGCTGCCACCGTGTGATATGGCCAACAGGCAATCCAGTGGACGACATCTGGATGCCTTTAACCGAGGTCGCGTCATTGGGAAGTTGGAACAAGGTCGAAGTGTGACTAGTGTAGCCGAGGAGTTCGGGATCGCTCACAGCTTTTATTTACAAGATTGGAGAGAATTTCAAACGACAGGAACAGCTGTCCGAGAGTTTAGCAGTGGTCGTCCACGAGCAACCACGGCGGCTGACGACCGGTATATTGTCTTACAGGCGAAAAGAGACAGACGGTAGACAGCGGGAGAAATCGCAAGGCACATGCAACAGACAACTGGACGTCCGTCATCGCGTTTTACCGTGGCCAGGAGGCTGCGCAAAGGTGGTCTATTTACACGACGACCAGCACGGTGTGTGCCATTAACGCCTGCTGATTGGAGACGGCGGTTTCTGTGGTACCAGGAACACAAGAACTGGACACATCAGCAATGGGGTCGAGTTCTCTTTACGGATGAGAGCCGATTTAGTCTGACGAGCGATTCTGGACGTATACACATCTGAAGAGAGCAGGAAACACGCAATCACACCTCTAACATCATCGAAAGGGACCGGTTTGGAGGCGACGGAGTTCTCGTTTGGGACGGTATCATGCTTGGTAGCCGTACTGACCTCCACATCTTCCAAGGAGGTTCAGTAACTTGTGCCCGCTATTGTACCAAGGTTTTCCTGCCTCACGTGCGTTTTTTTAGAGGTTCTGTGGGTCCTGAGTTCCTCTTCATGGACGACAACGCTACTCCTCATCGTACAGTGGCTGTCGGAGAGCTGTTGGACAGTGAAGATATTCAACTCATGGATTGGCACGCAAGGTCACTGGACATAAATCCAATCGACCACGTGTGGGACCTTCTCGGGAGACGCTTGGCTGCACGTCACCAGCCGCCAGCAACGATTCCGCAGCTGCGATTGGCGCTACAAAAGGAATGGGCCGCGATGATGCCTCTACGGCTTCTTGACAACCTCGTCCTCAGCATGGATAGACACTGTAAATCCTGCAACGCAGTCAGGGGTGATCATATCCCTTACTAAAGACTGGATTTCTCTTGGCAGCCGCCTGTCACATGGACGTTTCTGTTTTCTCTCCAGTTGTGCTCGAAGCTACCTTTTGAATAAAGTGCCTTTGTATCCTTTGGATTACTTGTTTGACCAGTTTTGCTCACTTGTCCCATAATCTTACGTCTTGGGGATCTTATGGTATTATTTGAGTCAATGTGGAGCACTTCTGCATGACTTTACATTCGAAAAACCGTCTCTTCCTTAATTTTTACACGCCAATGTATATAGCGACGGGGTGAGCTCTTTTGTTTGTCTTTATTTTGAGGCAGGTACATACGACTTTAGGGCAACTGGCCACAATAGTTTAACGGGTTGAGGAAGCATAAAGATTGCCGTTTCTTGGCCTATACTGAGAATTGAAGTTATTAATATTTCTCTTTTACTTAATTAATTCACAGGACCCATATCTAGGCCTTTTTAACAATTTTTAATAGATCGCCTTCATATTCATAACGTTTACGTATCAAACCAGGTTGATAATAGTGCGCTTTTACTTAGGTACTAAATATTAATTCTTAGGCCTTACATGCGACTAGGCTCTTTTAACAGTTTTTATTCTACCGATGTCTTATTAAAAATGTTTACATACCAAGTCAAATTAATAGTATTGCCCTTTTACTTAGGCACTAAATATTAATTCCTAGGCCTTACATACGACTAGGCTCTTTTAACAGCTTTTTATTCTACCGATGTCTTATTAAAAATGTTTACATACCAAGTCAAATTAATAGTATTGCGCTTTTACTTAGGCACTAAATATTGATTCCTAAGCCTTACCTACGACTAGGCTCTTTTAACAGTTTTTATTCTACCGATGTCTTATTAAAAATGTTTACATACCAAGTCAAATTAATAGTATTGCGCTTTTACTTAGGCACTAAATATTGATTCCTAAGCTTTACCTACGACTAGGCTCTTTTAACAGTTTTTATTCTACCGATGTCATATTCAAAATGTTTTCATACCAAGTCGAATTAATAGTATTGCGCTTTTACTTAGGCACCAAATATTAATTCATAAGCTCTACGCCTATGCCCTTTTAACCGATTTTATTCTACCGATGTCCTATTCATAACGTTTACATACCAAGCCAAATTAATAATATTGCGCTTTTACTAAGGCACCAAATAGTAATTCATAGTCGTTAGGCCTAGGCCTAGACCTTCTAAACAGTTTTTATTCTGCCTATGTTACATTCATAACGTTTACGTATCAATTTACTTTAATAATAGAGCGCTTTTACTTAGGCACTAAATATCAATTCATAGGCCCTATGCCTTGGCCTTTTAAACAGTTTTTGTTCTGGCGATGTCACATTCACAACGTTTACGTATCAGTGTTAAAAATATTGCGCTTTTACTTAGGCACTAAATATTAATTCATAGGCCATAGGCCTGTTAAACAGTTTTTATTCTACCAAGCGTTATTGAAAAGGTCTAGGCATAGGGCCTTGCAATTAATGTTTTGTGACCAAGTAAAAAAAGAAACATTGTTTACTTGATTTGTAATGTAAATATTTTTACTATGAGCTCCGTGGATTATAAATTGCAAAAAAAGGCCTAGGCTTAGGGTTTATTAATTAATGTTTTGTGCCTAAGTAAAAGTGCAATACTATAATCTTGACTTGTTATGTAAACGTTCAGAATCTGAGCTCGGCGGATACAAAAATTGCTAGAAAGGCCTAGGCCTAGTGCCTTGCAGTTAATGTTTTGTGGCCAGGTAAAGGAGCAATATTATTAACTTGATTTTTTATGTAAACGTTAAGAATATGAACACAATTATACAAGCTTTAACTTGTCATGCAAACTTTATAAATATCAGCACGGCCGATTCAAATTTGCTGACAACCTTCTTCAATTTTGCCTGCCACCAAAGTAGCTTCCAAGCCGCACAGCTTCCGAGGGGGTCGATACAAACCGGATAGAGAAAATACCGTCCACATTAAGAGAAGCCTAGCTGTAAGGCAAGATGTTCACACAGGCGACCAGCCGATCGTCCGCTAGTGCAATAAAACCATTTCTCCTGTGTGAGTGGGTGGGAAACAAAGTGCTGTTGAACAAAGAACCACCGATAGGGAAGCTCATCCTTCAGGCATTTTTCCGCCGTTCTAGCAATGAAATGTCTTGCCAAAAATTGCACTGTGGGACGGTCTTATTGCTTCGGCAGAAAAATTCCGCGTGTGTGAAAAGGGCCAAAAAGAAATCCCACCCCATCCCTTTTTCGGAATTAGAATCACTCTTATTATGATTCTGTTGTTTCAAAAAGAAATCACACCCTACCCCCTTTTTGGAAATAGAAGCAGGCTTATTATGATTCTATTGTTTCACCGAACACCATAGCTTTAAAAGACCTATAAATTGACGGCAATTTGTATATGCCCCCGTAACGTCGTAGCAACAGAAGGGTAACAATCTCCCGGGTACGAATTTGCCGTTCCCCAAGTTCTGTACCCTGGTTAGCTGCTCGTAATAGTGTATGCAGCTAACTAAGGTGTTTACAAAAGAAGATATTGAAGTGTATAACCTTGTCTTGGAGTTTTTTAAATGTTCAACAGACTTATTCACACTGATCATTTCCATTTTTAACGCTTGTCAGAGTATGAAATTATGCCCCTGTTATGACAATCCTTGGAGGACAACAGCCCTCCCTGCCCTGCCGGTAACTCTCTTTTACGGAACAACTGAAATAGAACATCTGTTAAAGCCTTCAAAATCACCGAGGGTACAACTCGAAAGCATATTTAAAACTTCTGCATTAAGCGAAAACTCACACCGTACTGCTTGTTTAAATTTTCAAATTTGCAAATAGTTCAGCTAAAATCTCCGGTTATGCTTTAAATTAATCAGCCAGCTCAGCTGAAGTCTTACCCTGGTCTCATCAACTTCAGCGAAAGTTAGTGTAATGACATTCTTTTAATATCGTTCAATAAGTTAAAATCATTTCTTTTTTCGTTTGTGCATTTTCGTTCCCGGTAAGGCGAGTCTCTGCTTTTCCTGGAACCAGTGGTCCTAAATTAGGGATCGGCGACTGCTTATAGCCCATCGAGTTGCTCATGGTGGTTGTTAAATCCCCAAACGAAAAAAAAGGTGACATAAAGCTGACCTAATGTAGCGAAGAGGACACGCAAGTTGACTTGGGAACAAACCCTCAATTTTCTTGAGAAAAGGAGCTTTAAGTTTCCAGAGAAAGGAGAAAAGCAGGAAACGAGGATTTTATTTGTAACTTGTAGGTGGTATAAGTGGATTTGGTGATTCTCCGTGCGATGGAGATAGTTTTGCACTCCCCAATAAAAAGAGAGGAAGATTTATTAGATACCGAGATGCGATATCAGTGGTGGAATTTAAGTTGGAAACGGGAACTTGACAATGAGGTAACCGAGAAAAGCGTCTGATAGAATAAGCGGAAACAGACCAATGTGTAAACAATAAAGTACAATACAGAAGTAATCTAGAAATCAGGACAAAAAAAATCTGTGACCTTTTCCATATATTACACTGAGTAAAGAGCACCACCGCAGAAGAGCGAGTTCTCAATTAGCTAGTAATTCAATCTTTTCATCCTTGGGAGAAATATAGATAAAACCTCGGAACTGCTAAATCCCATTACAAGCAAAGGCCCGACGAATCCAAACGACAGGACTCTGTAAGAAATCCAGTGAAGATCCCTGTGACAAAAGTGCTCATTTGCGGTACTGAGCTGTTCAGTCATCATGTCCATCCATCCAAAAGTACAACTACAGATATAACTTTCACAACTGCACTCTTCTCGTAAATGCTTACTTTAAACTGAAAATTTTCATTTTATCCAAATTGCTTATCTGAACCTTTTAAGTAAATGAACAGTTCAACAAGAATGCTTATTTAAACATTCAAAATTGTTGCATTTCGAAGCAAACACATCTTTAAGCAATCAAAATAACAAAAAAGTACGATTCAGTGCTTATTTGAACTTTAAAAATAAGTTAACGGTATAATTTGAATGCTTCCTAGATCTTCCTTAATCGCACTGAGTTAAACACGCAATTCAAAATTTCTCAATGATATAATTTAAACACTCATCTACACCTCTGTTACTGAACTGTTAAAATTTAATTTTTAATGTCTATTTATATTTCGAAAGTTATTGGACAGCATGACTGAAATAATTCTCTGAACTTTCACAGTTACTGAACAATTCGACAAAAATACTTAGCTAAACACTTAAAAATACTGGAAAGTTGAATCTAAAGGATAACTGGTGACTTTAAAACGCATTGTGATAAAATTGTTTATTTAACCATTCCGAACTGACATAGAGTTAAACCAAAACGTACTTCTAAGCATCAAACTTAATGAGTCCGTCCAATCTTCAAGAAATATGTTGATACAGTGTACTTGAATTTTCCATTTAGGTTATAAATTGCTGGACACATGTACTAAACATTATGCGTGTAGGAAACGTTTCTCTCAGGCAATTAGAAAAGAAACTGTCGCTCGAAAATGCGAACTTTCACCCAACAAAACGGAGTGTTTCAGTCATTATCATGATATCATAAACACCATGTTACAATATCTCACATAACTAAGCTACTAATATAAAAACACCATTTTGCAATATCTCACATAACTAAGCTACTAATATATAAACACCATGTTACAATATCTCACATAACTAAGCTACTAATATATAAACACCAATGTTACAATATCTCACATAACTAAGTTACTTATATAGAAACACCATGTTCACAACATCTCACTTAACCGAGTTACTCTGATAGATTGAGCAATCAAAATAATCAACAAAAATCTACTGGCAGGAGACACGGGATGAACATACATGAAGCTACAGCCACTACAGGAGAAATTAATGTCGCATTTGAAGAAAGGATATAAAACCCGTTGGCGCTCGCGCGTGGATCTTATCTTCATTCTCTTTCTCTCTCTCTCTCTCTCTCTTTAGCTCGTCCGTCCATGACAGGTTGAGTCTCGCAAAGACTATTATGGGCCTTTCAGAGCTACTGACTAATCAATGCAGCCGGCTTGCCATTCCTCTGCGGCATATGGGTAAGAAGTAAAGTGCGTCCGGGACTGGCTTCACATGGAACCATCTAAAAATTCGCGTCCCGGAGCCCAGGCAGTCAGGGGAAAACCCCGAGAAAGGCGTTGACCAGATGGATGGCATGACTGGGATTCGAAAACCCGACAGAAACGTCCACCACCCACACTGCACACAGCGTGTTAACCAACGGCGTCATGCCAGGGTTTTATCTTCACGGTGTTCCACAAAATAGTTCCCATCTGAAATTTTCCTATTGTACGGATGCATTCTTCTTTAGACTGTCCTTTTTGCTTATTGCAAGTCCTTCTTGTGTTTGGAAGATGTTTTTCTATCCTGGCGGATCGCTTCCCAGGTAGCACGGTTGTAATTTAACAATTCAACGTAGGCCCAACACTTATAGCCATTGTCTTCTATTCCTGAAAGACGGCGGCTCAGTTTTGGACCTACGTTAAATTGCAAGGCGTTATGTCTCCAGTAAAGAAAGAACACATTTATATTTCCCAGCACTTTTTCTATCTCTTTATGATTGATCGGGTCCTGGATGTTACTTACAGTAGCGTTCTTACTCAGTCTCTTTCATAATGCTGAACTTTACCAATGGGCGTGGGAATTTCCTTTCATTCAATTTCTCCTCTCTGTTGTTTAGTATTTTAGGTCACTGTTTTCTTTTTCTTTAGTTTTTTACATTATTTCCTTATTTCTATTTCAAGTTCAATTTTTCTTCGACATTGTTTTATTAAATTCCCGAAACATGGGATTTGGGGACTGAATTTACATGAAAACATAACTTCTGGACTTATTAAAATTCATCATGATAGTGCAAAAAATATTGAACTATTAACTTTTTTTAACTTATTACTTTTTCTGAAGCTTTTCAATCATGAAATATGATCAACCCAAAGACCTGCTGCAAACTGGAAACAAAAAGCGTGCGTTACTGCGTTGCATGTTCACAAAATCTATCAAAACGAAAGTGTCTCAAAACTCGGATGTTGTTATAAAGATTTGATACACTCGGGTAATTCTGTTTTCCTTTCTTTTGATCACCACAGGGACGGGCATTAATTTTGACCTCGCGAAGCTGGGGTTTATACGAGACATATACTGAAGTACCAAAATGTCATGGGATAGCAGTGTACAAATCTTTAACTAGCGCTGCGGTCGTACAGAGGCTTCGATGCACCCCACGATTTTTATCAGTTGCAATCTCGTGAGTCAGGTTGTACAACCGCCAGTAGGATTATGGCAAACCGACGTGAATTATCGGAGTTTGAACGAGGCGTGGTAGGGGAGCCAAACGGATGGGACATTCAATTTCGAAAGTTGTGCGAACATTCAACATTCTTGGATCCACGGTGTCACGTGTCTACCGAAAATACCTCATGGAATGCATTATCACCCACTGTGGACAGCGCAGTGGCCGACAACGGGTGCTGAATGACCGCGACCAGCTGCGTCTGAACAGAATTGTCAATGTTAACAGTCAAGCGACACTGACTCAAATAACATCCACATTCAATACAGGAGGTATCAAAGACATATCCGCCGCCCCGGTGGCGCAGTGGTATAATCGATGGCCTCCTATCATTCATCCAAAAGGAATTCATGTTCGAATCCCGTGATGCATGGATGTTGTGTTTGTCTTACGGCACTGGCTCTCTTCCTGCCCTGGTACCAGTAACCCTAAATTAGGGACGGGCGACTGCTTATAGCCCATTGAGTTACTCACGGTGGTCGTTAAACCTCCAATCCAAAAACATAAAATAAAAATACTTATACATCGGGTCAGTGCAGCGTAATTTAGCTTCCACCGGGTATGGGAATAGAAAACCCACCAGAGTGCCTTTGGTAACATCACGACTTCGGACACAGCGCCTCCCCTGGGCTCGTGAAGACGGTAATAGGTCCCTGGAAAACTGGCAACATGTGGCGTGGGCCTATGAGTCACGCTACCTATTATTACGAGCTAATGGTACGTTTCGGGTGTTGCGCAGACCGCATGAGGCCATGGACCCAAGCTGTCAACAATGCACTGTGCAAGCTGGTGGTGGTTCCACCCATGTGTGGGGTGTCATTACGTGGTACAGTTTGAGTCCTCTGTTCCTCATAAACACGTCATTAACCGCTTATCGCTTTGTTGCTCTGCTGGGTGACCATTTGCAGACCTTTATGGACTTCATGTACCACAACAATGATGGCATTTTCCAGGCGGGCAATGCATCATGTTATCGGGACCAAGTTGTCCAAATTTAATTCGAGGAGCATTCTGGACATTTCTGACGGATGGTGCGGCCTCTACGTTTTCCAGACATGAACTCAATAGAACACTTATGGGACGTGGTGGAAAGGTCCATTTGCACCCAAGATCCTGTATCTTAAAATACCAGGGAACTGTGGGCGACTTCTCAGACGGCATAGCTCAACATCTCTCCAGATGTCTTCCGGCCACTTGTAGAATCGATGCGATGTCGAGTTGCTGCACTTCGTTGGGCTAGGGGATGTCCTACACGATACTGGGTACGTATCCCATGACTTTCGGCACTTCAGTGTATAAGGATTTCCTTTGTAACGTTGCTAGCTATGTGATACGTAGCTGACTTTGGACACAAAACGTAAAACCTGCTTAAACAACATGTTTTCGAATCATCGAGAACGCAGATTCAGTGTGCATTTTTCCGTCTAGAAAATAAAGACATTCAACAGAAAGTTTGAAGTAGCATACATATAAAGGATTACTAAAAATACACAAAATGCAACATTAATTGAAATAATGCAAAGAAGTCGCAGGTGGCCTGGTGAGAAGCGCTCACCATCTTAGCAGCATAGTCTGCGGTTCGGGCCTGCTGCTGCTAAGCATGCTGCTCATCACGGAAGCCGTCCGTCCCAGGTTAGACATTGTTGTGTGTTGCTCCTCAAACATAAGGCACAACAGTGCAAACACCAAACTTAAAAACGTGTTTACAAACTCAAGATAACAACATCATTACTCTCGCATTGCAGTTGAGTGTGTAAAGGAAAATTCTAGTTGTTGCATCAAGATCAATTTTAAAAAGTGCACAATTCTTATCAACATTAACAACTAATTTGAGCATATATTTGAATAACCTTTTCAATTCATTTTTATCAATACTGTTGATTCTATCCAACTAAAATAGCGGACAGTGCCTTGCGTCTACATTTTCTAAGCAGAGACAGTAGCTGAGGAGAAGTTATTTTAGTCCGCCACTTTGAACCTGTTGAAATAACTAAGAAAGACTTTATCATCTATTGAGGCTTGTTTCTTACCACAACTGAAGCAGATTCTATTAGTAGAAATTTAGTCAAAAAATTGATCGATAAGGCGTCCTCTGGTTTCTTTATTCCACAGTTACTGCCATTTTTCTAAGGATTTATTTCCTAGTGTGGTTTTTACAACAAACATTGGTGTTTGGATATTAATGACAACTCTTGATTTATTCTTAACTCATTGTGCAGTTCTGTCTGCTTCATCATTTCAAGAGGCATCACAACTACTTTTTATCCAGTATAGCGTTTGTCAAATACAACTTCTTTTTTTTAAGTTCCCTATCTCATTAAAAATTAAATTGTAACCAAAAGACTTTTCCAAAGTTTTCAGTGCACTTTGTCTGTTGGAATAAATACATGTATTTCACCTGGACAATTGATCCCTTTTCCATTGCACAGATTTTAATACTGGTATTTGTTCCGCTTGATATGCATATCCGGTCCCAAGATAGAGATTCCTCTATCTTTTTAAGAGATTCATTCTCTTTCTCCCGAGTTTCCAGACGTCCCATTAAGTTTTATGTGTGGCGTAGGCAGTTCACACGGCCCAGAGCGAAAGCAAACAAATTGTGAATCTTTTTTTTTTATAGTGTTTGATTTTTAGTCTCAAAAAACACGTACTTCCTACCCCTCGAAAAAGTTCTTAAACATGTTTACAAAACGAAAAACTAATTTTTCTTATCCAAAATATCAACTCATACAACACCGCCTTTCAGCCAAACGAATCTGACGCATCTGAGGGATTATATTTCCAGCACGAAAGTATAAAGAATTTGAGGGAACGAAATTGTATTTTGTATCTTTATCTCGAGGCAGAGAAATTCTGGAATTAATCTTCATCCATTCTTACTCTATGGTAGAAAAAGTTATCCTTTCGGAACTGAAAATAAGGAAACAAAAAGGGAATAATAATTCCCCAATTTGGCATTGTTTACTAGACTGACATGCTGCACGACGCGAGGAACAGCTGTTTGCTGGCATTCCTTCGTGATTTTTTCTCTCCTTCGCAGTAAATAGCACGGACATTACCCAGTTCTTCTGTCGTTCACTTGTACCAAGATCCTCGCCCATCGTTCTTGTAAGATTGCCCAGACGCTGAATGCCATTGTTCTTTCTTCATTCGGAAAGTATTCTGGAATCTCCTATTAGCTTCGAATGTTTGGAGGCATTTGTTTAGCACATGCTTCTTTTCATATTTTTCCTTGCCATCAGATTAAGATGAAGTGACCCGCCTAGCAGAACATGGCAATACAGAATCCGCAGGAAACATCCGAATGTGAGGTTTCTGTTTTTTTCCTCTTTGGTACGATATTTCCGGAGAGACAACTGATTTCTTGCGAATGAATTTTCTGAGGTAATCTTGCAGAAGATGTAATGACGTAAGAAAACTCTCATGAAATATCTGTTTGTACAAAGATAGTGTCTGTATCGTCTCTAGAGACTGAACTATTTTGGGATACCACTATTTAACTTTCTTTTTGGTTCCTGTACTTTTGTGAAAATTTAGGTTCATTCTCGTTAAACATTTTCTTATCTTAAACAGGTGCGACGCAACAGGTGAGCTGGGGTGTGCTTCAGCCCACTCAACTTTTCTTTGAGCCCACCCTTTAACTGCCCCCCCCCCGCCTCCACAAAAATACTTAAGCTCTTAAAACACATGGCTAGAGCAGCCGTCAAATATTTTAGGGAACTTGGATAAATATTCCGTAACTTTTTGAATTCACAGAAATTTCGTTATATAAAATGATATTTTTGTTAAATTTAGTGTTTATACATCTGGAAAAAGGAGGAGCTCTCTGAGCGAATTTCTAAGAGAGTAGTAGAAACACACCTTTTTGTTATTATAGTTCAAAAAAGGAGAGAGCGAAGGAGAAATAGATATTCATTTTCATGTTGCCAACTAAAATACATAAACAGGCTTATGACAGGTAAAAGAAAGAAAGAAAGAAAGAAAGAAAAAACGACGTGAGTAAGCTAAAATTGCGAAGAAATAGCAACTGTCATACATATTCGTATCCACGGTTTCCATACTACATACGTTGAACAAGTATTACATGAAGTATGAACGAAAAACTTTTTTGACTAGGAATAACATTATCAGCGTCGGATAAAATCCGCATGAACGGAATTGTTTGCCAAAATGGCTGCCTAGCACTTCAAAATATATGCCTCCTCCCATAATGCTTAGCCCAATAGCCCACCCAGTTCTGAGCGTCTGGCGTCGCCACTGATCTTCGCTGTACATTTCTCTCTCGGTTCATTTTGGTTTGGCAACCTGACGATAGGCCAAAAGTGAATGACGTTTGTGAACTATTGTAGAATGGCAAGGATGATGTTTACAATTGTATAGGCGACAGAAAGGTTAAGAGCTCGGAGAGATTTGTTATGAGAGCGACTGGTGAGAAGTGATATTGTACGAGCTTGACAGAATCGCTTACATTTAATGCTATGCTTTCTTGTCATTGAAGTTTCAAATTGTAGTGGTTAGTAAGACTTGCAAGAGTTAGACTTATGTTACAAGCACGTACTGTATTCAGATATCAAACAGATTTGGAATAACTGCGAATTGGAGTTATATTCCACAGCTGATATTGTGCTAACCTATATGTGTCAATTAATGACCAAATAAACATCGTTGGATATCGTAAGTTGAAGGCTTCCATTTAAATCCGGCCGTTAATGATATTCACTGCCAAATCGGCTTTGTGTTTAGTTGAGCTATCTGGAGCACCACTTAACCTTTATGGGACACTTCAGTAACAAGAATAAGCTTTATAGTGAAGTACGCTTATAACGAAGTAAATTTCTCCGTCATTTCTGTCCACGCCAGGATTCGTACCCGGATCCCCTCATTCCGGAATAAGTCACTCTACCAATTGAGCTACGCGGACGTTTTATTCTGATTCCTATCTGCCTTTATGTCGTGTGCGTCCTTCGGGCAGGTACGTCACATCTGCTGGTACGTTATATCATCTCCCCCTTATTTTTTTTTTTTTTTTTTTTTTTTTTCGAAGTGCTGGAGAGGGGATTCTCTTATTTTTCCTATCTCGCGGTGTGGAAATAACATCACACCAATGCGAGATTTTGAACGGTCGGGTCATCCGGATAGTTCGGGCGCCATTATAACGAAGTAAATTTCTCCATCATTTTTATCCGCGCCAGGATTCGAACCCGGGTCCCCTCATTCCGGAATAAGTTGCTCTACCAATTGAGCTACGCGAACGTTTGTTCTGACTACTATCTGCCTTTATGTCATGTGCATCCTGCTGGCAGGTACGTCACATCCCCCCCTCCCGAAAGAGGGCCGGGGCATGGCCCACGGGTCAGCCGTGACCATGAATGGTTGCAGGCAACCATCAGCTGTAGAACGTGCACTTGATAACTCCCAGTCAATTTTTTTTTTCGAAGTGCTGGAGAAGGGATTCTCTTATTTTTCCTACCTCGCGGTGTGGAAATAACATCACACCATTGCGAGATTTTGAACGGTCGGGTCATCCGGATAGTTCGGGCGTCATTATAACGAAGTAAATTTCTGCGTCATTTCTGTCTACGCCAGGATTCGAACCCGGAGTGTGAAACCAGAACTGGCCATACTTAAACTTTGATACTGGCTGCGAGGCGGGAAAATTCTGAGTTACTACGTCGCACATGCCGGAATAGTTCAATCGGTAGAACGGCAGTTCCAGAGGAAGAAGATGTGAGTTCAAATTGCACCATCGCTAGAAATAGGCGCGTTCACTATATTGGCGCCCAAACGTAAAAATCAATCAGCTGGCAGTGAGGCTCGAAAAAATATGAGTGATACACTTCTTTCACACATCATCTGGAATTTATAAAGAATTCGGTCGTCTACAGTGAGCTTCTTTAAGCATGGTTTGTCGGCATACCCAAAACCTGTGATTATGTAACCCCGTTTTTCTCAAGGGGGAGGGAGGTGTTATTATGTGACGTACCGCTGAGGTGACGCATGAGTCCAAAAGTGGCAAATTATAGCAATAATCCTTGCCGGTGTAATTCAGTCGAGAGAATATCACGTTCCGAAGTAGGATCGAATTCTACCGCCAGTAATATGGGCATTTCTTCACAATCTGTGCCGTTAAACATTATATGATTAGCACATGAAGACATGCTAGTGCTGTAATTTTGGCGGGGTTTATCTGCTTTGTGGTCCATCAGAACAGTCAACTCTTTGCCTTACGCTTTTCCCTCTAGAAACAGAATTTAAAAACATCTGAATTCTTCAATCCAGAAAATGAAAATTTGGAGCAAGATTTTGCTGCCGCCTCGGTGGGCCAGTGGTCTAAGCTCTGGTTTGTGACCATACGTCCGAGAAGGGTCCAGGTTCGGATCCTAGTGACGTATGGATGTTGTGTTTGTCCTATGGCACTGGCTCTCTCCCTTCCCTGGAGTAAGTGGCTTTAAATTAGGGACGGTCTACTGCTTATAGCCCATTGAGTTGCTCACGGTGGTCGTTAAACCAATAAGAAAAAAAGGATTTCGGTGAATTGTGTGCTACTCTGTCCTTTTATCACTCTCCCAACTTTGCTTCAGGAAGTCAGATTTAAAAAGAAAAACTTTGTATCTGGTAATGACAAGTATACCCCAAATTATTTTTGCCTTGTACCCTTGTCTGTTCCCGGTCTATCTATTCTTGGACATGGCATCTCTTAAGTTCTAGAAATCTTGTTGGAAAAATGTTCTAATATCGAATAAAGGCTCGGTATCACTTGGAATGTCGACCAATCCATTGGTATCTCCATATGTTTGCCGCAGTTTCGTATCTA
This sequence comes from Macrothele yani, assembly GCA_039090855.1. Taxonomy (NCBI): domain Eukaryota; kingdom Metazoa; phylum Arthropoda; class Arachnida; order Araneae; family Macrothelidae; genus Macrothele; species Macrothele yani. The sequence goes on from CM076989.1 coordinate 143,209,254, forward strand.
ATTGTAGAATTCAGACTGAAAAAAGTTACTTTTACGTTCAATAGAGTAGTGATGAGCTTGAATGCTTGTCAGAACTCTGTACCAATGCGTAAGGTGCATTTATTCACTACAGTTTGGGACAAAATACAGGGAAGCCATTTACAAACACAATTCAGAAAAATATATGCAGGACTCATCTGTTAGACGAAGTTTCATATTCAGTATAAGGGGGAAATGTATACATTGTTTGTGCTCGGCACAAATTATACGGCGTGCGTGACGTATACTTTTAAATAAGTAACTTATTTCTTAGTTTTTAGTTTCTGCTTATTTTTATGTAAATTTAGTTTCTTCTGGTTAAACGTTTTCTCACTGAACGACACATTACTTCCCCGAAAAGCAGTTTTCATTTTGGCTACACTCATAATATGTCAAAGCTAGAAAATGTGATGAGATTGAATCAGGACTGTAGCAAACATTTCTTATCGGAGAGGGTGAGACTTGAAAATACGGCCCTTCAAGTTCCACTCAAATTATACGTTGTTCTTACTTTCTCACACACCGCCGTTATATAAAAGTGTTATATTGTTCAAAAACTCACTTCCAGTTTTTGACATAGTTTTAATAAAAATGTAAAAAGTAGGTAAATACCTAAGAACCATATGTTCTAAATACCAAGTAAAGCATAAACGTCATGTGAAAGCCTGGACAACACAACACTCCACAGAAATGTAGAACGAAAAACAAACCAGCGCAGTACGAATGAGTGTCCGATAGTGAACGTAACAATAGGAAGAAGCTTTAGGGGTAGGGTTTGGATCAGATCAAATCAGATCATATGTAAAGAATTTTAGGGAGTGTATGACCCCAGGTCTTAAACAACCCTTAGAAATAGGAAGCTAGGAGATTTGGGCTAGAGTGCCCGATAGGAAAGTGACACGGAAACGATTTAGAAAAGGTGAGGAAGACGCCTTTATTTATTACCCTTGGGCCAGTAAACGGGTTTCGACGTCTTAACGTGTCCATCCGACGTACAGCGATATTTAGTGGCTCGAGCGTTCGTACCTGCCGCGGATCGAACCTGATGTTTTCTCCGTGGCAGTCATGAACTTTGAAAACTAGGCCACCCGCGGCCCGATAGGGCTTGGAAAATTTCCGTTCAAGGTTAAACATTCAGAGAACCTTCTGCAACAGAGCACAAATGACTAATTAGTTCTTCATCCCAACGACATGTTCGGAAAGGTCATGGATGTTAGGCATATCAGAATATTGTTTTCTATGCCCCCATTCACTGTTTAGGAAAAATTCCCTTCATGGATGTAGGGGTGGGAGCTCATTATGTTAATTAATGGCTCCTCGACCAAACACCCACTGGCTTCCAGCGCTGATCAAAATTTCCCCACAGCAGGAAGGAAAACCATTTATAAGGTTCGGTGTCTAGAGACTGTCTATCAACGATAGTTGAAGACAGCCCGGCGTTCTTTCTCTCCCAGCTTTACTATAAATCTGCTATTCAGGAGAGGGGAAGTAAAAATAATGGCAAGACAATTCCAAGCATGAATTCACTCTCAGGCTTGTTGCAAACTTAACAAAGCATTTAATCAATAGTAAATTGTTCCGGCAGCTATTGTTCCTTGACCTCGAGTTCCTGCAACTGCAGTTCCACGTGAAAATGATCCGGGTATCTAATTATGCCAGAATACCCTTTCCTGCCAATACTCTTTGCCCGTTCTTTTCCTATTACCGACGTGAGATGTTTCAATCGTCGTAACCTTCCGTTCGTCTCTCTTCCTTTGTTCCGGAAGCTATGCTTCGTGTTCCGTCCCGAACACGTGTTCTCTCCAAACGGTTTCTCTGTGCGTCGTTCCAGACACACGTTTCTGATTCCAACTACGCTGGCTTTTTCCCTAGCTCTAACTGGCACGTTATATCAAGAACTTTTCTTTTCTCCGTGCTAAACCCCAGCACTATACAACCGTTTTCGCTGTCCGTGCTGTCCCCCAGCACTTCCTAACCATCCACAGCACACGCTGTCGTCAACCGTTCTCCACGCTCGCTCCCCGTAGCCTGTCCCATCTTTTCTTCTACTCCTATCTTGAAGTTTCCCCCCTAACTTCGCTAGCCTTCCTGATTGGCTCCTGCCTCACTTGCCTGAGGCTCCCTCTCTCTCCCTAGTCGAAGCCCTCCAAGAGCAGGCGCCCCCCTCGCTCTTCTCGGTGCCCCCCATACCACCTTTCTCTCCTGACCCGTGCCTTCTGCCGGTGACCTTCACCTAATCCCTTCGTTGACCTCCACCTCACGGTGCCCTGCAGCTTACATATCCCTCTGGCCAGGAATAATAGCCATGCCTTCTGTGAATACAATAGACCTGTCAAACAGGCACCTCGAAATGTCACCTAGTCTGGTGCATTGCCACGTGTTACACTCGTTTCCAAATAATACACATGGAAATATTTATTCAGAAATGTTAGTATCCGGAATGATCGATGGGATTTAAAAGTCCATCACACAATTTATATAGGGGCGTAATTTCTCGCCCCTACAGGCCCCTGCCTGCTGGACGAAACATGCGGGATCTTCCTCTCGCATGATGAGTCAGTGTCCGTTCAGTTCTTTTCTTTCTTTTTTTTTCCTTTACACACAAGATTTCACTGCATTAATACACTTCTTTATACACACATATATACACTGTCAGTACCACTAAGTAGCCTCACTGGGTCTCTACCTTTCTGTGGTAATGCTGTCTTTATCAGCTCGTGCTATTTTCTTTAAAATTCAACCTGGATAAGGCGTCGGCATGAGGAATGAGTTTGCCGGCGACGTGAGAAATCGTGAGGTTGAATTGGGCAATGGCTAGACCCCACCTCTGTAATTTTGAGCTTTGTGAAGCCGCACTCGTTAAAAATTTCAAGGGGTTATGGTCCGACAAGATCTCTACTTGGTGGCCAAAAACCCACCCTTCAAATTTCTGTAGAGCCCAAACAATAGCATATGCCTCCTTGTGGCTAGCTGCCCACCTTGCTTGTGTGTCATTTAATTTCTTGCTCGCGTAAGCCACGGGCCTGATCCTTCCCCTATCATCCCGCTGACCTAGGCAACACGCGACTGCAAAAGAACTCGCGTCCGTATGTAGCACGAACGGCTTGTCAAATTTGGGTGTGGACAGTACAGGTGCTGTACGTAATTTCTGCTTCAGCGACTCGAAAGCTTCTCCGAGCGCTGGCGTCCACTCAACTTCTTCTGCTTCCTTTTCCCCTGTCAAATCCGACAATGGCTTCGCTATTTCGGCGAATCTGAATACGCCCTCCTTATAGTGGTTGCATAACCCTAGTAACTTATGCACCTCCCTCTTGGTTTTTGTGGGATCCAGGTCTCTGATCGCCTGTAATTTTCCCGTGTCCGGCTGGTGACTTCCCGAGCCGACCACCTGTCCCAAATAATCAATTTCCTCTTTGGCTAAGCAACATATTTCCAAATTTCTTGCGAACCCCGCATCCTCTAAACTTTTCCTGACCATCTGCTTGGGTTCCTCCCACTCTTCTGAAAATACGGCCGCCGGACCCCTCGTATGCTGGTCCATCCTTACTACTTTCCACCGATGCCCCTTACTTGATGGTGGGTATATCGGCCAAATCAGATTGACATTTTCTACCTGAAAAGATAGCGCGGGCCTCCTAACCGCAGTTATCGGTACCCGGTCACCTCTTGTGATGGGGCGTCGTAACTGACACGCCTCACATGCATCACAGTATGTAAGTATGTCTCTCTTCATGGATGGCCAATAGAAAGAGCATCTTATCCTTTCTAATATCTTCTTATATCCCAAGTGGGCTCCGAACACAGAATCATGGGCTAGCTTTAATATTTGTTCCCTCCTACTCTCGGGAACTACTAACTGATTGGTGTTTTGCCCTAACACTTTTTCTTTATGATATAGTAATCCTTCCACATAGACATACCCTCCTTTTCCTTCCTTCGCCCACTCGCGTGTCTCTGCTAGGGTTACGTCCTCCTCCTGTTGTACTTTGAATTTCTGTGGTCTGACGCCTCGGCGCCCCGGCTACTCTCTTTATCCTCGCGGCATGGATTACCTCCAAACACCGTCTCCTGTTCGCTGGTCTCCTCATCAAGCGCGCCTGGCCCTGATTGGCTGCTTGACCCTTCTACTCCTAAAGCTCCGCATACTTCTCCCGGCGTTGCTCCTGTCTCCAGCGTCTCTCCACTAGCTTTCCCTTTAATCCTGTTAGCCCCTATACTGGCGCTAGTTCCTTGAGTCCCTAACTCCTGGGGTCTTGTTGGTTTCTCCTCCTGGACTGAATCCTCTTCACATAACGCCTTCCCATTATCGGTGGCCCACTCTGGACTAGAATATCTCAACGTGGTCATCTTGGCATAATCATCTGGGGTAACTATGACCTCATTGGTGAGGTTCGGCACAATAGCGCAAATCATCTCACTCGTCCCTAAAGATCCGTCCCCGGCCTTCTCCAATCCCGTCTCCACAATCCTAACCTGCAACCTCTTAACTGGAAAAACCGCGGTACGTCCATCAAACCCGGACAACGTCACTTCCCCCGCTTCTTCCATTTGTTCTTGCCCTAATAGGCCTTGTCTCACACAATTGAACTCAGCTCCGCTGTCTACCAAAATTTTTGCCTGGTGCCCTTGCTCTGTGGCTACCACTACTTGCTCTCCTACGGGTATTTCCATTACTTCCATGTTTCTACCTGCGGTACCCAATACTCTCCCCATTTTCGCACTAATCTTTCTCGCATCCTGGACAAGGTCTTGCTTGGGTTCCCCTTGTTTCTCGACAATGCTTTCCTCCTCTTTCGCCGCTACCCGGCTCACTTTCTTAGCTGCCTCACTTCTCCAATTATACGGAGTGTGTTTACTGTCCTGTCCCTGGGGTATCTTCTGCTTTTACAGTCAAATTTTCGGTGACCCATCTGTCCACATCGAAAGCATCTCATTCCCGCATCAAAATAGGAATTTCCCTGATTCCCCGGTGGTCTACTGTTTCCCACTCTACTTTGGAATTCCTGACCTGTCGTTGGAAATTTCCTTTTTGAAATGGAACTCCACTAAATTCTTTCTTCGCAGTTCCCATTCCTTCCGGGCTATAATGCTGCCCCTTACTGTTAGAGCCTACCCGAAAATTTCCTTTCGCTTTTTCTTCTCCCCCTCTAACGCTTCCACATGGCACTCGTACTGATCACACAGTTCCCCTAAATCCTTCGCTAGAACTAGCTTTCCCAGGGATCCTCTCTGTAGTAGATACGTTTTTAAACTGGGTGATAACAATCCTTTGAATTTATCACAAACTAAAAGATTCATTAGTTCATCAAAAGTAGTTATCCCACTGTTCGCTACATAATATTTAAGAGTTCTTCCCATGCGTCCCGCCAATTGCTGGTAACTCTCTCCCTTATTCCTACGGAGGGACTCGAACTGCCGTAGATAAATGTCTGGGGTTAAATGACATACTCCCAAAATGGCCTCTTTGACGGTTTCGTAGCAATCGTATTGTTCGACCGTGAGTCTCCGGAATAAATGATTGACACAATCTGAATTAAATAGTGCTATGACTAATCTTCCTTGCATGTTTTCGGGGACTGTATGTAAAATGAACGCTCTTTCTAAGGAATCAAAAAGTCTAAAACCTCTTCTGATTTACTAGGACTTTGGGGTAAGGTCTTTTCTAGGATCCTCATGTAATCGGCTAACTTCATTTGATTTCTTCCCTGTGCCAACGCCTCTTCCTTTTTCTGAGTTAGCTGTAGTTTTTTAAGCTGGAACTCCCTTTCTTCTCTTTTATCTAAGAGCTGACTCTCCCTTTCTTCCCTTTTATCTAAGAGCTGAATCTCCAATTTCATTTTTTCTAGTTCCCTTTGTTCTCGCTCTGCTGCCAATTTTCTTTCCTCCATTTCTAACATTATAAGTTTAAAATGCCATTCCCTATCAACCGTATCCTCTTGCGCTTTTCTTACGTTAATAGACACTTCATTACTAGAATTTAATTCATTTTCCCTATCACTATTTTCTTCTTCCTTCCCTTCGGACCACGTGTCCTCTGCTTCCTCACTCTTTTTCCCATCCAAAAGCTCATCCATTGTTATGCACTAAATATATATATATATATATATATATATATCATCATCATCATCATTGTCAACCATTATCAATCCACTGCTGGACGAAGGTCTCCCCAAGTTTCCTCCACAACGGTCTGTCTTGTGCCAGTCTCCTCCATGTCACTCCCGCATATTTACGAATTTCATCCACCCATCTCCCATGTGGTCTTTTTCTGGGTCTTTTCCTGTCCCTTGGAATCCAATCTAAAATTTCGGCTGTCCATCTATGGTCTGTCCTTCTGGCAGTATGTCCAGCCCATTGCCATTTCAGGGATTTAACTCTGATCATGATGTCTTCCACTCTCGTCATTTTTCGGATCCACGAGTTCCTCTTCTTATCTCTCCTGGTTATACTCAAGCATGCACCTCTGCATGCCTCTTTGAGTTGTCTGCAGTCTTTGTATGTCTCTTTTAGTTAAGGTCCACGTCTCTGCACCATACGTAAGCACTGGAAGGATGCATTGATCAAACACTTTTCTTTTAAGACATAACGGCATATTGCTCTTGAAAATTATGCTGTTTCTTCCAAAAGCTCTCCAGGCAAGTTTTGTACGCCGATTAATTTCTTCATCAATGTGACCCTCACTTGATATCTGCTGTCCAAGATAAACATACGTATCTGTTATCTCCAGTTTTTCTCCATCAATCGATAAATCTTCATTTCTTGTAAAAGCATTGAACATCACTTTTGTCTTCTGAAAGTTCATTTTTAATCCCACTTCTTTACTCTTGTCAGCAAGTTCCTGGATCATACTCTGCAGCTCTGATGGGGTAGTTGCAAAAATGACTACGTCATCAGCAAAACGAAGGTGGGTTAGATAATCTCCATTAATCTTTATCCCTTTGTTTTCCCAGTTCAGTGATTGAAAGACATTTTCCAATGTGGCATTAAAGAGCTTCGGAGATATGGTGTCACCTTGTCTCACTCCCTTTCCAATTTTTATGTGTGTTGTATTTTCAAACAGCCGAATCTTTGCACTTGCATTTTCATAGATGTTATTAATAATATTAATGTATGCATCTTCAATACCGCAGGATTTCAGAGCCGTGGTAACTGCTGATGGTTTCACCGAATCAAAGGCTTTTTCATAATCGATAAAAGCCATGCACAATGGAAGTTCATATTCCCTCGCTCTTTCAATTAGTTCTCTCAGTACGTGGATATGATCTATTGTGCTGTAGCCACTCCTGAATCCAGCTTGTTCTCTCGGTTGAGCCATGTCCAGTGTTACCTTCAAGCGGTGTGAAAGAACTTTAGTGAAGATTTTATAAACCACTGATAGGAGGCTGATAGGTCTGTAGTTCCTGAGATCCTCAATGTCACCTTTTTTATGTAGCAGGATCATTGTAGCATTGTTCCAATCCTCAGGAATCTTCCCTTCATTAAGGCATCGAGTGAAAATTTGGGCGAGTACTGTTTCAATTTCTCCACTTGCTTCTTGTATGATGTCTATAGTAATTCCATCTTCTCCTGGAGCTTTCCCCGCTTCATGTTCTTGATTGCATGAGCAACTTCTGCTGGGAGGACTGGAAGAACTCCGGTACCTTTCATGATGTCTGGAGTACATGTATCATCCCTTTCATATAGTTTGGAGTAGAAATCTTTCACTTTTGTCAAAATTTCGCCTCTATTTCTTGTTATAGAACCATCTTCTTTTCTCAGAGCCATAATCTGTTTTCTTCCCTTACTGAGATGTCCCTTTGCTATCTTTAGGCTTTGGTTGTTTTCAATTGCTTTCCTTACTAGTTCACAGTTATATTTTCTTACGTCTTCAGTGATACTTTTTCTTACTTGTCTTGCATAGCTCTATATTCCACTTTGAAGTCACATTCTTAGTTGTCCATCATCTCTTCTTTTTTTGCATCAACATTTTGGTTTTTCCTGATGTTGATGCAAAAAAGAAGAGAGATGAGGACAACTAAAGAAGATGTGACTTCCAAAGTGGAATATATATATGCAAGTATATATATATACAATCCACAATACACCTGCACTAATATAATGACACTTTACTATTTCCCGACGATAGCCTTTGCTCTCAACCTTGAAGTACTATTACCTAACATTTTTTTTTCAATAAATTCTTAGTAATATTACTTATTTCCTTTCCTTACATAACAAAACACTTTACAACTCCTATTCACTTTAAGCATTAATATTGAAATACTAACACTGAGTTTACTAAAACTACTGCAACCTATTCTTTTACAAAACTGACAAAAGAATTTTTTTCTCGGCCTTTTGGCCCCTAACTTCCTACTAAAATTTTCCTTTCCTAACCATATACTCGGTATCGACCCAGGAATATAAATTTCGGCAACAAAGTGGTACTTACCGGAGCATCTCGGGCCCCCTTCAGCTTCTCTGTAGCGGCTTCGACCGCGACCCGCGAAGGAGCGTCCTAAACAGGAATGTCGCTCGGTCTCGCTGGCCACGCGAGACGCAATTGTCCGTCCCTGGTTACGGGATTTTCCTGGTACTTCCAATCCTTGCTCTGGTTACGAGCGTTATTTGTCGACTTCTCTACTCCACCTGTTCCGTTGCACAATAGTCCTTTATTGTAGCACAGTCCTTTGTTTGTCTCACCGTTTTCCGGCCACGTGCTACGGTCACACTTAGAAGTTCACCTTGTTTCACCACTTTCCTGCCACGTGTTGCTGTTGCGCTCAGAAGTTCACGTTGTTTCACCACTTTCCCGCCACGTGCTTCTGTTACACTTAGGCGTCCCCTTTGTCCGAGTCCTCGAACACAGTCTCTATTTCGCTGAATAAAATTGCCCTAATTACTTCCACTGAACTCGCCTAACATACCATGATCCTGCCGACTGCGCCATTTCCTATATATCTGCTGTAGGGGTGGGAGCTCATTATGTTAATTAATGGCTCCTCGACCAAACACCCACTGGCTTCCAGCGCTGATCAAAATTTCCCCACAGCAGGAAGGAAAACCATTTATAAGGTTCGTTGTCTAGAGACCGTCTATCAACGATAGTTGAAGACAGCCCGGCGTTCTTTCTCTCCCAGCTTTACTATAAATCTGCTATTCAGGAGAGGGGAAATAAAAATAATGGCAAAACAATTCCAAGCATGAATTCACTCTCAGGCTTGTTGCAAACTTAACAAAGGATTTAATCAACCGTAAATTGTTCCGGCAGCTATTGTTCCTTGACCTCGAGTTCCTGTAACTGCAGTTCCACGTGAAAATGATCCGGGTATCTAATTATGCCAGAATATCCTTTCCTGCCAATACTCTTTGCCCGTTCTTTTCCTATTACCGACGTGACATGTTTCAATCGTCGTAACCTTCCGTTCGTCTCTCTTCCTTTGTTCCGGAAGCAATGATTCCAACTACGCTGGCTTTTTCCCGTGCTCTAACTGGCACGTTATATCAAGAACTTTTCTTTTCTCCGTGCTAAACCCCCAGCACTATACAACCGTTTTCGCTGTCCGTGCTGTCCGCCAGCACTTCCTAACCGTCCACAGCACACGCTGTCGTCAACCGTTCTACACGCTCGCTCCCCGTAGCCTGTCCCATCTTTTCTTCTACTCCTATCTTGAAGTTTCCCCTAATTTCATTAGCCTTGCTGATTGGCTCCTGCCTCACTTGCCAGAGGCTCCCTCTCTCTCCCTAGTCGAAGCCCTCCAAGAGCAGGCGTCCCCCCTCGCTCTTCTCGGTGCCCCATACCACCTTTCTCTCCTGACCCGTGCCTTCTGCCGGTGACCTTCACCTAATCCCTTCGTTGACCTCCACCTCACGGTGCCCTGCAGCTTACATATCCCTCTGGCCAGGAACAATAGCTGTGCCTTCTGTGAATACAATAAACCTGTCAAACAGGCACCTCGAAATGTCACCTAGTCTTGTGCATTACCACGTGTTACACTCGCTTCCAAATAATACACATGGAAATATTTATTCAGAAATGTTAGTATCCGGAATGATCGATGGGATTTAAAAGTCCATCACACAATTTATATAGGGGCGTAATTTCTCGCCCCTACAATGGATATGAGATGTTTACAGCCCGTAGTGTATGTTACTCTCTACCCTAGTTAACTGCATGGAATATTGTATGGAATTGACTGAAGTCTTTAAAAAGAAAATACTGAAGGATGTATGTAGCTTTCTTTTTTAGTTATACAATGTTTTATTTCGCCAGATCATGTATTTACTCCCCTGGAATGACCATTCTGGGAGGGCAATCGCCCTCCCTGCCGTCCAGGTAGCTAGGGCCCTGGATTGAATTATACGTCACACAGATACACGAGAATTACACAGAGTTGAGCGAGATAGAGTTTGTGAGATAGATTTGATGCGTTATTGAGAGATTTATGTACGATAGAGGTATTGCGATTTACATGCGTCAAGATCTATATATGAGATTTGTTGTTATTGGGATCATTGGGATCGATGAATATCACGTATCCGGGGCCCTGAAGTTCAGATGGTGAACGAATTAAATATGTGCAACTTTTCGTAAGCTGTCATGTTGATTCTTTCTCTGGCCATTTCAATACGGTTTTCAGAAGGGCGATATAATATATTTATATATATTGTAATTCAAGAAGTTCATTACGAACATTGCGCAGAAACATAGTTAACCACACGTAAGAACATTTAACCTTTTTTCAGAAGGGCGATATAATATATTTAATATATTTATATATATTGTAATTCAAGAAGTTCATTACGAACATTGCGCAGAAACATAGTCAACCACACGTAAGAACATTTAACCTAAACTTACAGTTATGCATTTAAAGGAAATCTCCACCTGCTACGATTCAGTGTAATTCGTAAAATGCACATCTACAGGTCAGAAATTCGTTCGTGAATTTAGTTTCTCATTTGCTCTTCAGAAAACAAGTTCAGGTTTTGGGGTCACGATTTTGCGTAAAATGTACTAGTGCTTGTGAAACCAAAATTGCAGCACCGTGAAAGACTGCTGATATTAGCTTGTAACTTACAGGATATTTACAACAGATTAGGACATGCAAATGATTAAAATGTCAGTGAAAATGCGCATGCGGTTTTGGAGCAGCGTCTTGCGAACTGTTCGGTCTGGGGTATAAAAAGATGGCTCATACGAGATGTTGCAATTAGTGAAGTGCCGACACTGAGTCAAAAGGGTGTCTCTTGTACCTCACTATGTTCCGTAGTTGAAGAAGGTGGCATTATGAACACCTGACGGACTTTGAGTGATGAAGGATCGTTGGGATGAGAGAAGCTGGATTTTTCTACCGCGAAATTACCACTCGTACGGAACGAAACGCTAGTACGATGATGCTAAATTGGCGCCAGTGGTCAGATGAGACTCGGACGCACAGAAATATGGGAAATGGACCGCAATATTGCACGATTGCGTGGGATGACAGAGACCTCAACCGCATGGCAGGGATCGATCGCACAGCGACATCCACGGTGTAAGCGCAGCAGTGGAACACTGTCATAGGTCAGGTTTTGTCCTCCAGTTCAGTTAGATGCTGTGCACCTAACAGAGGACTAGTCGCTAGCAGCCCATTTCTGCCCATTCCTTTGAACTTCAAGCACAAACACCTCAGACTGCAATGGAATTTCGAATGCAGACGCTGGAGAACTGATTAACAATAGGTCGTGTTTTCAGACGAGTCACGATTGAGCTTGATACATGATGGTCACATACGCGTTCGAAACATAGTGGTGAACGGCACCTTGCAATATGCATTTTGCAGCGTCATACCGGCCCAACGCCAAGTGTCATGGTTTGAGGTCTTGCGAAATGGGGGAAATCTCAGCAACCGCAGAGATACAACAGGGATGCTTTTAAAACGGAGGTAATACTCTTCCTTCATAATTGTTCTGGCGCTATATTTCAGCAGATCAATCCTCGGCCACATGTGGCCCCGAATATAAAGACCTCTACCATGCAGAGCAAATACCACTTTTTCCCTGGCCTGCATGTTCGCCGGATATGTTCCTGATCGAACATGTCTGTGACATGATAGCTAAATGACTGTCCCGTGAAGTACCTCCGCCAGTCACCACAAAAGAACTTTGGTCTCGCATAGAAGCAGCATGGCATGCTATTCCCCCAGGACGATATGAAAAACATCTTTTATTCAAATGCCACGTCGTGTAGAGATTGTTATTGTTGCTCGAGGCAGCTTCACACGATACTGAGTTTTGATGCGAATTTTTGTTTATAGCTTTACAAATGCAATCAGTTATCTTCTGTAACACAGGGAATCTGTGATATGTATTAATATTTCATTTGAATTGCGCGACTTTTTCTTGGTGTTGCAATCTTTACAAGCAGTAGTACATAAAGTACGAATTTATTTGGAATTCAATAGCAGTTATGAAATCTTTGAAGGATTCTGAACAAAATCTGAAGTACGCATTTTTTTCGTTTACATTCAGATCAAAAATGAACAAGCTGTCTTACTTTGAAACAAAATATGCGAGGCTTATCTGCTACACGTTAGTCACTGAAGACGAATATATTCATGCAAATTTAGTGCAAAATATGCCGCGCTCATGGGTCAACATTAAAAAGTTTGAATAATATTCATCTACATTGGATTAATGCGCTTTGCAAGCCCATCACATATTAGTAAAATTTATTTAACCCGATAATACTGGATTAGATGCAAAATGTGTTTTTATCAAAAATACGTCCGAACAATTTCATCGAGAACGATCTGTGTCTCTCTTAATCTGTAGACTCAAAACGAAAAAAACAAAATTATAAATCGTTGGTCTGCGGTTTTAGAAAAAAAAAAAAAAGAAACACACGTAAAAGGTAAGATCAGAAGCGACGGTAAGTTCTTGTTGCAGAGCGCACAGAGAAGAGAGGATATGTGCCAACAGGATGCCTCTGAATCGATCTTCGTGTCATTAAGAATAACTTGCATATCTGCACATTATGAGGAATTTAAATTATATCAATTTAAGTCATCATAGTCTCAAGGTTTATAGCACATCAGGTAATTTTCGTCTCCTGGGTGCTTGTTTATAAGTTAAGAAAATCATAGCTTATTATTACAACACAGATTTTTTTAAAACAGCTGTCGACGTAGCTTTTACAAAGTCAGTAGGGTAGGTGTTTCTCAAACGCTAACTCAGACAAAAAGTTTAATTCCAGTTATTACTTATTTGTAAATTTTAGTATAGAACACTTTCTGAGATCGTTAGCTGTCGACTCTTCTCAAAGAATGAATGCAAAGAAATTTAATAAAAAGGGACTACTAATCACAAAAACAAGTAAACGAACGGCAAATAAATTATCTGAGACTAAAGAAAGGATCGAAGAAAGAAAAAAAAAGTACTTAGTTAGGATGGGAAACCCTTTTTTTCGATTAGAAGAACACTGCCTAAAAGAATAAATATCTTTTCCTAGTCCCAGGCATAGAAGGGCCATAAACAGCATTAATTGCAAAGACCAAGTGTTTGGCTATCAGAGCAGGTGAGGTCGAGCCAAGGGCCCTCCAGTCAATGGCAAGGCAAGATAAGATGGCCCATGTCCGCGGAATCCCGACGACGCAACGCACCATCTAATTAGGCCTGATTGCCCTACTCAACGGATTGGAGACAGATTAGAAAAGTCCCTTCCACATTTCTTCATTCCTTTTTTCTTTCCCCTTCCAATTCCCCCTTTTTTTTTTCTTAAAACGTGTTTTTGTCTTTTCTGAGTTGATGGGATCGTTTTTATGTTTTTTGGATGCTTTCAATCTCAAGAGAGATTCAGAGTTTTGGGTCGTTTCAACTTCGGGATTAAAACTTCTCTCTTAATTACGAACAGAGAGAAAGAGAGAGAAATACACACATACGATGCCCCAGAATTGTTGAGGTGGAAGGATAAAAGGCTTTCAAGTAAGTTTCGCTTTCTTTTTATAGCTTTCTCAACTCTGGCGAAACATTTATTGTACTTACTCAGGTAAGAATTTTCAGTAGCTAAATAAAAAAATCACACATAGAGTACTCTTTATATAATTTTCGAGTAAGAAGCTACAAGAGACAAGCGTTATACCAGGTAAGACTGATCTCAAAGATTTTGTCACCAAAAATAAAAAAAAGAGAAAGCAAAACTAAAAAGTGTAACCCATACATGTATACCCTGATGTTCATAAAAAACAGGAAACCTGAAAATGGTCGAACTACGACTTTGATTTTTACAGGATCTGCTAATCATGCTATATCGCAGAAATGGATTAACATTTCGACGTCATAGGCGTGTGTATCGCGTGTAGGGAAATCAGATCACACAAAGTCCCAGACCGGAAACAGGCCGTTTTTCCGTTATAAGCACCGTCTGGCTCGGTCGGCATATCAGTGCTTGGTTAGCAGTAGGTGTAAGGATGCCTCCTCGTCGTATAGGACAGTCGTACAGTCACATCAGGGATTTCGACAGAAGTCGCATTATTACCATGACAGACTGCAGTGTTTCCCTCTGGCAGATTGCCGCTTGTGTGGAGCGCAGTGTGTCAGGGCAGTGTGTATTCGCACCGCGCAATCAGGAGGCATTATGGCCTGGAGTGCTATCGGGTACGAAAGCAGGTCACCTGTCGTGAAAGTCCGTACCACCATAATGAGTGCCCGTTACGTCAGTGACATTCTACGGCCGGTCGTCCTTTCGTACGTTCCCGGGACCATATTTCAGCAGGACAATGCCACACAGCATGTTGCAGCAACAACGCGTACCTCCTCTAAGGAGAACAACGCCCCACTTCTGCTGTGGCCGGTTAGGTCACCGTATTTGTCACCTATGGAAAATATCTGGGACATGCTTGAAAGACAAGTGCAGCGGTACGACTGTCCGGCAGCAACTCTTGTTGAACTTTGGACGCTGGTCAATACAGCCTATAGATGACTATTCCACAAGACACCATTTACACATTATTTGATTCGATGCCTCAGCGCGTGCAGCTGGTGATTCAAGCCAGAGGTGACCACACTGATTATTAGCCACATGAGCGCACCTGGTGCGTATACCACCGAGATGCTAATAATGTACTTCCTAATAAACATATCCTGTAAAACTCAAAGTCGTAGATCGACCCCTTTCAGGTGTTTTGTTTTTTATAAACATAAGTGTAATCTGATAATCACTAACAGAAATCTGAAGTTCGGAGCAGGAGCATTACAGAACGTGATTTTTTTAAAGTTATCTGTGTTTATTTGCTGTTATCAAATAGTCACGTTGATACAACATGCTTAACACCGAACGGTCACAATAATCTATAGAACAAAAAATTACACTTAGAGTATCCAATGAACTTCTTTATACAGCTCGTTGCTGGCGTTCAACTCTTTGCAGAATCACAATTGCATTTTCGTACAAAAACCCAACTGCACTTTTAACAATTGTAACTCGTTCAATCAATCACATTCGTAATCATATCATCATAAATAGCAAATGATCTTCAGTCAACAGTCATGTCACTTCCGTCTCACACCCAGAGCGTAGTTTTAATTCTTGACTAGCTGCCAGCTGTTACCAAAATGTCGGAGAAACTTGACGGTTCCGATATGACGTTCAGAGAGAAAATTATGCGTAAGAAGTAACAAAATTTACGTATGAAAAGAAACGGAAAAGGAAAGTTAACACAGTGATATACGACACAACCGTTCGAATATTGGTTGAACTGATTTTAAATAACAGATGCCTAGATATACTTACAGAAATGCAGAAGAAAAGAAAGCAAGCACTCCGTACCAACATTTTATACAATTTGCTAAGCGAAACTTCCACAGAAAGCCGAATGATGTGATATCAGCACAATAGCAGCTCACGTTTTAGGTAGAATATACTATCATTATTATAAACGGAGGCATTTATTAGTAGGGTAGCACCGTAACTAGAGGTTATATCTACATTCATCTCCAAGAATATAAGTGACTCATCTCATGAGTTAATAGAAAAATGAAGGAATACCAGAAATCATTTTACCGTGTCCTGTAGATTCATCTCTATGTTTAATACAAGGAAAATGTCGTTGATATTAGCATATATATCCTAGTATCACTCATACTAATACGTATGCTAAATTTTTAGTGTTTCAGTACACACTGAGTATTCACTAGAGTTGAATTAAGATAGCAGAAAACAGAAGTTAGCCAGGGCAACTTTCTTTATTACTTCTCGGTGACACGTCCGCTACAAAGACGTAATTGTTATGTTGATAAAGAGACAAATATACGTTGGTACACAGTCGTTGAATAAACTAATACATCAACAAGGGTTACTCAACGACAAAATATGTCAGTTTAATAAATAAAATACTGTATATAACAAGGCTACAGCAACAATAAAGTTGGAGAGAATGGGCTTGGTTTTCGAGGTGGAGAGAGGGGTTAAACAAGGAGACCCACTATCTCCAAAATTATTTGACTCTGTATTGGAAGATAATTTTAGAAATTTAAACTGGGATGAGAAAGGATTAAACATAAATGGAAGGTACCTAAATCACTTAGTCATTACAACTAGAAATGGTGAAATGCAAATATGATAGAGATTATGGGGTCTTAAAAAGGGTATGACAATAAACACAGCAAAGACTAAATACAGTATATGAACAATGCAGAAAAGGATACAGAAAACATTTTGATAGAAGGAAAAGAAATTGAAAAAGTAGATGAATACATTTATTTAAGTCAAGTAATCAGTTTTAAAGAAAGACAAGGAAGAGAAATCAACAGAAGAATTATCCAAGCTAATAGAGCCTTTCGGATACTTAGATACCATTTAACCGGTGATCTTCCATTGTGCTTAAAAAGAAAAATCTTCAATGCATGTATTAACCCCGTGTTTACTTATGGAAGTAAAACGTGGAGTATTACAGAGCGACAATGTGAAAAAATAAGAGTATCGGTAAGAAAGAGAGAAGAATGTTTGGAATAACAAAAACAAACAGAGTTAGAAATGAACTTATAAAAGAAGGAACAGGAATAATAGATATTATAAAAATAATAAAATAATCAAAGTGGAGATGGGCTGGACATGTTGGAAGACTGTAAGTTGGACAAAATTAAGAATAGAATGGCAACCGAGAGACGGACGAAGGGGGGCGCCAGAGAACACGATGGAGAGATTACCTTCAGCTATTTAGAAGTGCTAAATGGTGGACTGAGTCTAAAGATCGAGGAAGTTGGAAAAGACTTGGGGGAGGTCTATACCCTGCAGTGGGTGCCAACAGGCTAAGAAGAAGACTGAATGACAAACAGCAAAGTTAAAGACAAAAGGTAACGTCCTATAGAAAAACGTAACCTAAATAGCAAATGTCTGGCTGGTCTGCCGTTGAACTCTTCTAACACATTAATAACAACTCTCACGTTGTTTATATCTAGATTTTCTTGATCTGACGGACTTCTCGTGATGTCGCATGTAACAGAAACTCTTGGTAGTTCAGACATGACGTTAATGACGGAAAATATACCGAGAGACATAATAAAAATTCATATATGTGACAGCAAAAGAAAAAACGAAAAAAAATAAATAGGTACTACACGCCACACATACTACATTCTCCACTTTTGAAAACCCGAGATTTCCAGTTACTAAGCTCAAATCATCCGAAATTTCTTAACTAATATTTTTACTAAAAAGCTATGATAATAGCCTAGATGAAATGATATCTCAAGAAACTATAAGAAAATTAACTCCAGAAGTGTGTGTGTGTGAGAGAGATACCACTGATGCATAAGGTGCAATAAGCCTGTGTTCTAACAGAAAGCCTGGTATTTAGTACAGATGCAAATCAAAAAATTTGTAAATTAAAACTTCATAATTGACTGTTTATGGAAACTAACCGTGTTTGCATGTTTACGCAGATAACCGTTGAATCCTGTAATCCCAGTTATAACTAACTAACGTTGTATTTAAATAAGCACATGTGTTCACTCTAGCTAAACTGGTTAAACGTTATAGCACATGTCATCTATATATTTTACTAATCAGGTCAAAGTTAAAAAGCTTACCTGTATGCTTTAATTAACAAGACAGCTTTGCCTGATATTTCTTCTAAAAGCAGCAACATCGTGACAGACGCAAATAGGCTCTTACGCCGCTTAATAGTGAGATCCTACCACAAAAATCTAGAGAAAGTTCGGGAATCTTGATCATATTTTGTTATATAAATGCAAGAAGATTTTTCTATTGCCTTTTAAGAAATTAAGACATCGGTATATTCCACCGTCAGTGATTCTTCTTTTCTTCAACAGCAAGGTCGGAACACCCAGCATTCTTTTCTTTATCCTACAAAATAAATATATTTTTACCTCCTAGGACTTCTCAACGCGGATATATCAGGCAAACGTACACGTATGCTGGATAGCGGACGTAAGAAAGATGAGCAGCAAGAAATATCGCATTGAATTTTTGGTTAATTGAGCACATGTTTCAACTAGAACTTCAAATCTGGCATACCAAAGGTACTTTAGGTACTCTTATTGTAAAATGTGTAATCCGCAGTTTTGTAAAAATTGATGATGTATGAGACAAAGCGCATGCGATCTCCGCGATCTCTGATGTCCAATGCTAAAAAAGTTATCACCATCCTACAATTATTATCAGACATATCGCGCAAAATACAAATATACATGTACACCACTGGATAGAAATCTTTGTATCAGGAGAAAAGATCTTCATGGTTATACAAGTATCCGATGAAAAACTAGTTTTTACATTTTAACTTTTTTCAAGAAACAACTCCATTTGTATGTTTGAAGTTTTCTCTTGAGGAAGATATCTTTCTGCAGAGTTATGCATTTCACAATTTTGTAGAAAATGTCTTGATGAAGAAAAGCTGCGAAATGTTCGTGAAACATCTCAGCCGTTATATGAACTACCTTCAATTGAATATCATACCGAACGAGACATTTAGAATCTCAGAGAAAGTTCAAATCAAATAAACTGCCACCTAGTGTTCATAACTTTTCACATGTATGAAAAATTATGAACGGTTGCAACCATTCATAACTTTTCACCCGAATGATAAGTTAAGAACGGTTGCGTTTTTCTGATCCAATCAGCAAAAAATCAAATAACTTTAAAATAAAAATTATACTACCTACAGAAAAATTCTGCATCTAAAACACTGGAAAATGGCACAAAATATTTGGTAGTCTTTACAAAAATCGAGGGCGAGAATAGTTTTTCAAATCCAAATTTCGGAAGCCGAGACACTGCGCCAAATGCAAAATGCGTTTTTACGACATCTAAGAGCGAAATATTGCATTGAAGAAACACGGAGTATATGGTAATATTGACCTAATTTTAACTAAGAAACGTAAAAAGTTGTTTCTAAATTCCACCATTGCAAGGTGAAATATCGTAGGACGAAGTATCAAAACATCGCGAAGTGACAAAATTCAGACCATGATAAATCTGAAAAAATTATGAAAAACATTTTAATCGTTAGCAGAATGATAGAGTGAAGCAAGAAGTTTTTAAATTGGAATTTCAGAAGCGGAAATATTGTACAAACTGCAAATATAAGTACACTTACGTTGCTTTTCGGAAAGGGCACAGTGCAAGGGATACTAAAGCACAAGGAGAATTTTGGTCATGTTGTTATCTAATCGTTACAAAACGATAAGCTAGCAAATATGTAGGGTTCTCGCTATCCCATGCTCATTTTTACGCAACCACTTCTTTTCTGTGGTCGTCAAGTGTTTTCTTTGAAAGGGACACCTAGTAACAAGTGACATAGAATCTTTCAAAATGAATTTGAGCCCTGCTATTCGAGTGACTTAATTTGATAGAAACATTTCCAACTTGAATTATTAAATTATTCCTAAGCAATGTATAACATTTTAAAGTCACTCGAATTCCCACTTCGCCGCCCCGGTGGCGCAGTGGTCTAAGGCGCTGGCCTCTGATCATTCGTCCGAAAGGGGTCCGGGTTCGAATCCCGGTGAGGCATGGATGTTGTGTTTGTCTTATGGCACTGGCTCTCTCCCTTCCCAGGAACCAGTGACCCTAAATTAGGGACGGGCGACTGCTTATAGCCCATTGAGTTGCTCACGGTGGTCGTTAAACCTCCAATCAAAAAAAAAAAAAAAAAAATTCCCACTTCTTCTGAAATGAACATCCATTTACTTTACTTCATCAAGTCATTCCTGCGACATTCATTGTCTTAAGTGGCGTTCCTTCGGAAGTTTGTGGAAATAATATATTAAATAAAGTAAACCCATTCATCGCACTTCACGATCCTGAAAATATCTTTTCCCTTCAGCTCTGAGCTTCCACTTTTTTGAAACTAGTTTTTTCCATTCGTTCTCTCTCTCTCTGAAGCTTGAACAGAACATTTAATCTCCAAATTCACAGCAAAGCTAAATATAGTTGGTGTAAATTTAACTATAGTTGGTATACAATTACTTGTTATTAATCATTACATTTTAATTGTTCTTATTTTTACGAAAATCTGTGCATTAGTACTATCATTTTACAAAAATGAATGCATTGTTTATTTACGATCTTCGCTATTTTAAAAGGAAAAGCCTGTTTTAATTAATGGGAGGAGTCGCCTTAGTTGTCCCTCGCGGGATCCTCTACTGTGTTCACCTAGAAAACCCTTCAATATCGTTTTAGCTCCGACGCTTAACACAAAAGCCGCACAAAAAGCAAAACCAGTTACGCAACTTCCTTCACGTCATGAATCAATACTTCTACATCTTTCCGTTCGTCCGCTGCGAAAGTCGATTCACTTGTTCATTTCTGTTTGGGATGGAGAAGCGTTTCATTCGTGCTCCTGAGTTGTCTTTCAATGTAGAGGAATTGATTTTGACGCTGCGAAACTGCTTGCACGAAGGGAGGCTCAGAAGCTCTGTTCAACTTCTTTCTGAAATACACAGAAGCGCTTTTGGCCTAGCGTACAAAAAGTGCAGTCATTTGGTAGTAAATTGTGTTAGAGAGGCGTACGCACCAAATACGCATTCGTCACAGTTCGACGATTTCGTGAGACATGGTCTCTATTATTATTCTAGATGGCTCCCAGACGTTTGGGAAGACTGTGAGAAAGTGATTCGCAAATCCCGTAATAAGCGAAGATGGAAAGCAGCGTACCATGCGGTTTGTTGGATTTTGTTCCTGAAAAGCGTTCCTTATGCACCAGGAGGAAATGGATATTTCAGACCGCTACGAATTCATAAGGATAATTTGAATTGAGCTAAAGCTGATGATAGCTTCTTGTCAGCAAGTGCACCGAATTTGTACCGTGGTGGCTGGAAAAGAAATTGTGTTTTGAAATCGCTAAGTATTTAATCATTTCAGGTCTGTTAATGTATCATTTGATGTTTTCTCAGCTCAATATAATGGCAAACTTTAGATTCCATGCATTGTTTTCCCTATATGTAAACAGCAAAAACGTATGAATTCTAGTACATGTTCTCAAAACTCTGAACATAAGAATTTTGAAACAAATAATTAAAAAGGTTCTAAAGTGTTGAATTCTTCAAATTTGTTATGCTTTGTACGAATTTTGAAAATACATAATCAGTGATTGTACAATCAGTGTTTCTTCAAATTTAGTTTTTTATGGTTTGTTTAATATCATTTATCGAAGGTCGTTTCAAATTTATGAGTTTTCAATGTTTTACTTTTGAAATGTGTGGAATGTCATACGTTGAACCTAACGATATCATCAGAAACTGTCATTGCTAGTTCAAAGTGTATATACATTGCTCATCATCATTGTCAACCATTATCGATCCACCCCAAGTTTCCTCCAAAACGGTCTGTCTTGTGCCAGTCTCCTCCATGTCACTCCTGCATACTTCCTTGGAATTTCATCCACCCATCGCCCATGTGGTCTTCTTCTGGGTCTTTTCCTGTCCCTTGGAATCCAATCTAAAATTTCGGCTGTCCATCGATGGTCTGTCCTTCTGGCAGTATGTCCAGCCCATTGCCATTTCAGGGATTTAACTCTGATCATGATGTCTTCCACTCTTGTCATTTTTTTTCGGATCCACGAGTTCCTCTTCTTATCTCTCCTGGTTACACCAAGCATGCACCTCTCCATGCTACTTTGAGTTGTCTGCAGCCTTTGTATGTCTCTTTTAGTTAAGGTCCACGTCTCTGCACCATACGTAAGCACTGGAAGGATGCATTGATCAAACACTTTTCTTTTAAGACATAATGGCATATTGCTCTTGAAAATTATGCGGTTTCTTCCAAAAACTCTCCAGGCAAGTTTTGTACGCCGATTAATTTCTTCATCAATGTGACCCTCACTTGATATCTGCTGTCCAAGATAAACGTACGTATCTGTTATCTCCAGCTTTCTCCATCCATCGATAAATCTTCATTTCTTGTAAAAGCATTGAACATAAGTTTTGTCTTCTGAAAGTTCATTTTTAATCCCACTTCTTTACTCTTGTCAGCAAGTTCCTGGATCATACTCTGTAGCTCTGATGGGGTAGTTGCAAAAATGACTACGTCATGAGCAAAACGAAGGTGGGTTAAATAATCTCCATTAATTTTTATCCCTTTGTTTTCCCAGTTCAGTGATTGAAAGACATTTTCCAATGTGGCATTAAAGAGCTTCGGAGATATGGTGTCACCTTGTCTCACTCCCTTTCCAATTTTTATGTGTGTTGTATTTTGAAACACCCGAATCTTTGCACTTGCATTTTCATAGATGTTATTAATAATATTAATGTATGCATCTTCAATACCGCAGGATTTCAGAGCCATTGTAACTGTTGATGATTTCACCGAATCAAAGGCTTTTTCATAATCGATAAAAGCCATGCACAACGGAAGTTCATATTCCCTGGCTCTTTCAATTAGTTCTCTCAGTACGTGGATATGATCTATTGTGCTGTAGCCACATCTGAATCCAGCTTGTTCTCTCGGTTGAGCCATGTCCAATGTTACCTTCAAGCGGTGTGAAAGAACTTTAGTGAAGATTTTATAAACCACTGAAAGGAGGCTGATAGGTCTGTAGTTCCTGAGATCCTCAATGTCACCTTTTTTATGTAGCAGGATCATTGTAGCGTTGTTCCAATCCTCAGGAATCTTCCCTTCATTAAGGCATCGAGTGAAAATTTGGGCGAGTACTGTTTCGATTTCTCCACTTGCTTCTTGTATGATGTCTACAGTAATTCCATCTTCTCCTGGAGCTTTTCCCCGTTTCATGTTCTTGATTGCATGTGCAACTTCTGCTGGAAGGACTGGAAGAACTCTGGTACTGGTACCTTTCATGATGTCAGGAGTACATGAATCATCCCTTTCATATAATTTGGAGTAGAAATCTTTCACTCTTGTCAAAATGTCGCCTCTATTTCTTGTTACAGAACCATCTTCTTTTGTCAGTGCCATAATCTGTTTTCTTCCCTTACTGAGATGTCCCTTTGCTATCTTTAGGCTTTGGTTGTTTCCAATTGCTTTCCTTACTAGTTCACAGTTGAATTTCCTTACGTCTTCAGTGATACTTTTTCGTACTGTCTTGCATAGCTCTATATATTCCACTTTGGAAGTCAAATCTTCTTTAGTTGTCCTCATCTCTCTTCATTTATGCATCAACATTTTGGTTTTTGCTGATAATTTGTTCATATGCAACTTGTTCTTAGACCCAGCTAATTTTGTTGCTGTTTTGATAAGAGCTTTAGTTACTTTTCTGTTAACTTCAAAATATCCACTTCTTCCGATGTTAGGCCTTCTAAAGCAGAGAATCTATTCTTCAGTTCCAACTTGAAGTTATTATGGTGTTTTTTAAGGTTGGTTATGTCAATACATTTTGTTTGTCTTATGAGCTTGCTACGTTCGAGTTTAGTGTTAAGGTGCATCTTACATCTCACCAATCTATGGTCACTACCTGTGTTGAGCTTGTTTAGCACACTGCGTCTTTTATGATGAATTTTTTGTTACACATAATAAAATCAATTTCACTTGTCATCCCATTTGGATGTCTCCATGTCCATTTCCTGTGTGGCTTTATCTTGAAAAAGGAGTTCATGATGAAAAACCCTTCTGCCTCTGCAAACTCAACGAGAGTATTTCCACGCTGGTTTCTGTTGCCGTGACCGAATTTACCTACTGAAGTTTCATTCTGTTGCCGGTGCCCTATTTTTGCATTGAAATCTCCCATAATTATCTTCAAGAGCTGCTTACCTTTATTATTTAGATGACGAATTTCCTCATAAAATTATTCAATTTCTTCTTCAGGAGGACTTGTGGTGGGTGCATAAGTTTGAATAATCTGAGCCTTGTATCTTCTCGAGAGTTGGATAACGAGTCGTGCAGCTCTGTCAGAGGAACGTTCAACAACTACAACTTTATCCTTCAGTTTCTTGTTTATTATAAATCCAACACCACTAGTTCTGCCAGTATCTGTCCCACGATAGTAGAAGAGATGTCCACTTTTCAGTTCAATGAGATCTTCTCATTTTCTCCTTACCTCACTTAGCCCGACGATGTCCCACTTGATCCTTTGTAGTTCTTCTTCCAATTCAAGAAGCCTTGAATCAGGAGATAGGGAGCGTCCGTTATACGTAGCCAAGGTCATCATCAGATGGCAGCCTAGTCCGGTCCTCCTGGGATTCTTAGCACCCTCTGCATTCATGTCGCACTGGCCGCTGCCTTGGCTAGGTACATTCTAGCTGCCGGAGACTGAGGGCCAAGATTTAAGTTGTGGAGTCATTTTGGAGGGGTTTGGCCATAATTCACCACGCGGGCCAAGTGGGTTGGTGAGTGGCATTGCTCATATGCCCAGGCAAAAAATATGGGAGAAAGGGAATTATGAAGAACATTATGTAAGGGCAACGAAAAAGTATAATTGATCATGCAAATTTAATGAGAAAAAGGTGTACTCTGGCATCAATGACTTTTTTCTAATATTTACGTAAAGGTAAATAAATCCGAGTTCGCATTCAGGATCTTAGATTTTTTATCAGGTAAATAACATTGCAAATCTACTCTTCCGGTTTTCTGAAATACAGTATATGTCTGAAGTTCAACAGAATTGATCTCAATGTTCGAGATTGTTTAACTTTGCACTTGAAAGTTTCTGGTTATGGTTTTCAGTATATTCGAGTGGCTGCTTTCCAAAGAAATACCACGATTAATTCCAAATGTTAAAAATACATTTTTATTAAAAAACTGCATGATAAAGAACTAGTTAAAAGAAACGTAAATTCCTCTAACTTAACGCTTTCTGTAAAGTTTAAATGCTGTAAATATCACTGACTTTCAGGAATTTGTGGGTGGTATTAAAAGTTATGTTTATAAGCATTGCAAGAAGAGAATTGTAAAGAAAAGTTTTGAAAGAACTAAATATACGCCGAATGGACAATGAAATTTGCGCACCTTAAAGAAAACATGCTACAACCGCGAAATTTTGCAAAGAGCTAGAGTGCGTGCTGATATGGAAATGATCCACGTTTGGTGCGAGTGCGCATGATCGCACACCCTGTGGTGGCGCTGCAAGCACAAACTGGGAGCCTTATAAACCTCGATTCCCCATGAAAGCGAAAAGCACTGGCCGACGCAAGCAAGAGTGACAAGAATGCCGGTTAGACGCCAGAGACGTCGATTTACGCAACTTACAGACAATGAGAGAGGCCTGATCATCGGGCTGAAAACCGCAGTGTGTCCGGCGCGCCGTATAGCCCGACACGTGGATCCTTCCGACCATACCGTCAGACTGTGTTGGAAGCACTGGACACATGAAGGCTCTGCCACATGGCGGAGCCGCTTAGGACGGACCAGGAGGAGCACCGGTAGAGAAGATCGACGGATCGTGCGGCAGGCACGAACGGATCCCCGTGGGACCGGTCCACTATACATGCAGATGTAGCGGCTCCTGTGTGACCACGAACCATTTCTCGACGCCTCGCGGAAGCGAATCTGCTATCCCAGCGCTCCTACGGGTTCTTCTATTAACACCAGAACATCGCTGGCTCCGTGTGCAGTGGTGCCAAGCCAGAGCGACGTGGAACGCAACAGACTGGCGACAGGTGGTGTTTAGCTATGAGTGCCGCTTCATTTTGGGGACAGATGATCATCGTGTCTGGGTATGGAGTTCCCCGGGTCAATGACACTATTGAACCTCGCTATCGAGCGCCACACCTCCCACACTGCAGGCTTTATGGTCTGGGGAGCCATTGCCTACGATAGCCGATCAGCTCTAGTAGTGGTACTGGGATCGTTGGTCGGCCAGCGGTATGTGGATAATATCCTACGGTCCCATGTGCTCCCATTCCTGGCCGGGATTCCAGGTGCGCTACACCAACAGGATAATGCCCGCCCGCACACGGTTCGTGTTGCCCAGTGCTGCCTGCCTACGTCATGTCCAGATACTGCCATGGCCTACCCGCTTCCCGGACATGTCCCTTATCGAGCATGTGTGAGACCAGTTGAAACGCCAGCTGCCGCCGTCCCGCACTATCCGGAATTTGGAGCACACCATCCAACACGTTGAGCCAGTCTGCCGCCGGACAACATTATGCGTATGTATCGCCACACGAGGCGGTGCGACGCGCTGCAGAAGATGACCGGACTGCGTGTCACAGACCCCTCTGTAATTGTCCTGCAGCTCTGTTTTTGCAATCATGTGTGCCATTCATCTGTATCATTACGTCGATAAAATTTTAGTTCAATCCCATGCTTCCTTCTTGGTGCTCAAATTGAATTGTATGTGAGGGTAGAGAAATGAAAACCATAATCGTTATTAAGTTACGAACTCGAGTAGCATATGTACATTTGAAGCAGGGAATAGCTGCTGGATTTATTCCCTTCTTCAAACTATTTTCTTTATGTAGTACTAGAAATGGAAGTGATAGTATTCGATTATATGCAGCACCTGCCAATGACAAAAATGTCGATGAAGAACATGTTCTACTTAAGAGAATTTTTGTTGTACGTTTTTTGCGTGCATGACATAAAAACGAATTCTGCTAAGTTTTACACATAGCATGAAAGAGATGTTAACCGGGGACGAGATGAGGTTTTCAGTATCCTATGAATGAATACTCAGAAGATGGATCCAGTTATAAAAGAATTATATGTTTTCAGTGATGCCTGTGGAGGTAAGAAATAAAACAATACATTCGTCTGGTTTTTCCTTACCTTGAAGCTGATATGTCGTTTCACGAAAAGCTACCATTATTTTCCTGTACATGGTCACTCATTTCTTTAATGTTATCGAAACTTTGGAACAACTATAGAAAACATCAGAAGGACAGAATGTACACGCCGAATGAAGTACATTGTGATGATAAGCTACTTCTAAAAAAAGGGGGAATTTAAGTGAAAAGTATCACGTCAGAGGATGTATTTGATTTCAAAAACAGGTGGCACATCTCCTTCAAAAAATGTAAAAAATCAATAGATAAAACCGCGAATTTTCAAATTTCAAAATACAAGCAGCTAGAATGTTTATCATCTCATGAAGGGTATCAAACAGCTTCAGAGTACATAGATGAATTGGTAAATCACAGTTTTTTGCAAATTGGTAAAGCACAGTTTTTTGCAAATTGGTAAAGCACAGTTTTTTGCAAATTCGTAAAGCGCAGTTTTTTGCTTCGAAAACCAGGGGTGAACCCTGTGTTACCTACAACAAAATCATACATAAAAAATCCATACCTATAAACGAAACAAAATGCGTGATGTGCGAAATGTCCTTGGATACCTTCCAGATGACAGAAAAGGCATTTTATAAAAATATTTTGAATTGGCATACTACAGCAACTGTGAAAGAGAAGGTGAACAAGATTGAAAAGACCATGGTGAAGACTTTTGTTTTGCTTTCATTTTTGTCATTTAAGGCCAGGTTCTTTTTTCATCGTATACTGAATATCTGTATTGTATTTGTTAATCAGTGCATTAATAAAATGTTTTACACTCTTCTATTTTAATTTATTATTACTGCACCTATCTTTGACATAATTGTCTTTAATGCAGTTCAATAGTTCGAAGAAGGGAATAAATCCGCCAACTTTTAACGCTGTTAACTGATTAAATAACGTGTCAAATACAGTTCTGATAATTATTGGATATTGGATATGGTGAGTTTAGTTTTATATATGAGGCCACAATCAATAAAACTGAAAATATAAAAGTTAGGAAGTTTTTTTTTAATTTCCCAACAATGTATCTATTGGAATAATCCGCTTCTTCAAACTGGTGATTCAAATGTAAACTTTGTAATTAAAATGATTGATCTAGCATTGTACCAGTACAATTTTCTTCGTGGTAAAAGTATCGCAGGTAGACTTTTTGTTATCTTATCTCAAGTAGCAATGATATAGAATAAAATACGTTTTGAGTTCACAGTAGCATCGGAATTCACTCCCCCAAAACATCTTAAAAATGTATCGGTCTTCATTTTCACTATTCAAGGTTCCTAATGACAAAAAAGTTTTCAAATCTGTCAAGGGATGTGGTGTCCATGGACGCACACGGTGATACTAAACATAAGTATGCAATTTCTTTCAAAATACCTGCTAAATGCGGTGGATTTATGCAATTGATCTTGGCTATATGTTCTACTTTTTATACATCTATATAAGCTTTTCTAGATTCTTTTTTTCTTGATTTGAAATCATAAAAAAGAATTTCCACCTCTCTGGTGTAAATACATTCCTGTACTATGTTACGTACAGAGGAATCAGTTATGTCTTCATATGGCGATTACTTCCCAGCAAATTAAGAAGGGGACTACATTAACATATTGCACAGATGCAACGAAATGATCATCAAACTATTTCTGAATGGCCGTTTAAAAGGTCATTTGCGGAGGTTGCTGGTAGGCGACCGCCGAGTTCGATAAAGGCACTGACAGTGATCTACACTGTTGCATTATCGTTCCATTTATTTTGCTTTCGTAAACCCCCAGGAGTATAGCCACAAAATAATGATCTGATACATTGTCATGCTCATTCGTAGTATTTACACAGATAACAATCTCTAGGAGTCCGTTGATCGTACGCAAGATACGGAGAAAGATGTTTTCCTACTCGTTTTCGTCGGCCGTAAACAGCGATGCGTGTCTGCTTTCATGACTCTCAACTACATACGGTTTCGAGTTATCATATATTTTTCAACTAATCTTTTTTTTTTTTTTTGGCGATGATGATTATTATTCTCGAGATCGGTCAGCATATCAACCGAAACAAACCAATTTTTCCGTCACTGTCAACTATTTCTTATCTCTGTCCCGATATTAGTTATCAGCTCAAGTAATGGAAGTACAGGATGTCAGGGGAAATGACATTATTGATAACGTCGTGAAAGAAAGACACACACACACACACACACCAAGTTATTTCCATAATATCTTATAATAACCACTACGATGTAACCATTACGCTTCGCAACAAATAAATTGATTTACCTGACATCGGTGAAATATTTTATTTCAGTTCTCAATTCTACACGTGTGGCGCCGGATTCCCTAAGCAGTGAAATAAAAATTCTTCAAAGTATTTTGCTATAATTGCTTTCAACCTTCGATTAATATTAATAACATCTGCATTATTCTGTTTTCAAGGTACATTGCTTTCCCGTGAAAGAATGCAGCAACTTTTATCATCCTATGTGCATCTCAATAAGTCACATTTATAGAAAAACCTTTCATGTACCATTGCTCCAAGCATAGCCCATGTTTTCTATTCAATTTCAATGTTTTTAAATGTGAAATTTGCCCGTTCGGTGCTGTAAAATCTAGTATTTTTATAGTTTCTCATTGAGTGCAAAGTTTGTCACAAAGAAAAACTTCAAAAAGTAGGAACTGTACACCAAATTATATTCAAAATAGTATAACTATACTAAACATCCGAAATTTCTTGGCGTAAAATACGTACAAATAAAATTTTCCAAGATTTCGCACATCAACCAGATGGCTTTTTCAAGGAAGGTAGACAGCTAACTGCAAACTGGATAACACAACGTTTCAACACTTTGAACGCAAGTGTTAAAACGTATAGTTATACCATTTTGAAAAGAAAAACTTAACCTGAAATTGTCGCATTGTTTGAAAATTTTGCAAAAAGATGTGTTCGTCCCTTTTTTCGCCCAGCTAGGCTGTTTCCACTTCGCTAAAAAATAATGCACTCGGTGCTCCAGCACTAATGGAACTACAGGGTTACAAGGAAAGTCCGTGATCAGGCCAATGTCAAACGAACTATGGCAGTTAGCGATTTACTTCTTGTGTAGTTGTATAGGAAATTCCCTATGACGCACACCATAACACCACGAAAGATCCCCTCGCCCCCTTTGAAGGGGTTGAGGGAGCTATCGTGCCCCCTTTGCAAATACGGAAAAAATGGCAATTACAAACTTGTTCAACGACGCAAAAATAGTACAGAAATGTTTTTGTCCCAAAACAAAAGATGGAAGGGGACTCTCCAAATGCGAAAAAAGGGGAAAGCCATCTGAGTCGCTGCGTCCGAAGCATATTTGCATGGATTTCAAATGTGCTTTCTGCTCCGTCGTCAGAATACAAAAATTATATGCGTAGTCGGCATGCCAACACTTCGTGAGCCAGCGACGGGAATTCGAAAGCTTTGCCACGTACACATTCCCGGCCCTTTTCCATCTTTTGTCATGGGACAAAAACATTATGTAATATTTTTGCCTCGCTGAAAAGGTTTGTAATTGACTTTTTTGCTCTATCTGCAAAGGGGGGCGCGATGGCCCCCTCAACTCCTCCTAAAAGGGGAGAGGGCATTCATCGTGGTGTTATTTTGTGCGCCATAGGGGGTTTCCTATACAACTACACAAGAAGTAAATCGCTAACTGCCATAATTCGTGATATATTGATCTGATCAAGGACTTTCCTTGTAACCCCGCGTATCGTATTGCTTGACTGCTGTGGAAATGAGACTAAGAAGAGCAGTCTGTTCCTAGATTGAAAGTCAGAAGTCTCAAAGAAGAACGAGATCAGCGTTGGCAGGCCTTGCCCGTAATTAAACGAGTGCTCAGCAGGTAAACAGCAAATCAAAATTGCGCGTCCTGCACCTCATCGCCCACTGATAACGAGCTATTCATTTTCACGATCGACCATAATCGTTGTCAAAGTGCCATCATGGAAAAAACATATTTGTACTGAAGAGTATCAGGTATTCGCTTTTTTTCGTAAGTTATCAGAACTTTACGTAATTACATCTCACTCCAAAGATTGACAAATACTCAAATAGGCACTATGTATTCGCCATCATCGTTACGATCTTACAGCTGCCAAAAATTTTATTTGGGATGGGCTGATAACAGGGAATAAATGGTATGTATTATTTTGCAAACCTTTTTTGAACCAATGGAACATTCTTTAAAATTGCGAGAGGTAAAAGGGAATACTAGAAACGTTATAGAAGTATAAATACACAGTTGACGTGGACCAGGAACATCAAATAGAAGCCATCGCTCTTACCACGTTTATAAGTGAGTCACGGAAAAGTTTCTCTTCGGCCGACAGCGGGAATCGAACCCAGGGTCTTCCAGTTACGCGCCGGATATGCTGTGCAGTGGAAGCATATCTGGCGCGTAACTGGAAGACCCTGGGTTCGATTCCCGCTGTCGGCCGAAGAGAAACTTTTCCGTGACTCACTTATAAACGTGGTAAGAGCGATGGCTTCTATTTGATGTTATAGAAGTAGTTTTGCATTTACCTGACTTAAAGAGCGAATCTTCCTCAGTGTGTGTATGTGTGTGTGTTAGCACTCTCGTGCTGCTTTCAAATAGAAACATGTAACTTGTATATTTTATTTAATTAACCTACAAGTTCTGAAGAACACAGAAAATTACACGTCATTTGTCTTATACATGAAAGAAAACGTTACGAATTAAAAAAATCCTTTTTGTTAAATAAAACATAGGCTGGCGAGAGAAAACAACTTATTTATTTTTAACATGTGCACAAACACAGGTATCATCGGAAAATCCATGAGTATGTAAAGGGAGTGATAATTAATTGCTATTTTTTTCCCAGTTTCTTTATCTCAATAAAGAAATAAAAACGCCGATCAACTCTGGAACAGGTAAGAACAAAAGAAGACAGAAAACGGACTGAAAACTTTCAAATGCGTAATATGAATACACAACTGTACATGCGGTGGTTAATTCAGCTGCTGAATATTAAATTTTATGTTTACGTTTACTCACCATATATGCCTCATCATTGGAATCAGGGACAAAATTGGACCACCAGTCAAAGAGAAACACTTTGACCACTGCGCTACAGGGCGGATTGAAACTTTGACTTAAAATCGTTCTCTCGCTATAAATCACAAAACAGTCTTTAGAAATATTTTTTAAGTACAGTGAAACCTGTGTTGGGTCAGCCCGGTGGCGCAGTGGTCTAAGCGATGGCTTCTGATAATTCGTCCGAGATGGGTCTGGGTACAAATTCCGATGAGGCATGGACGTTGTTTTTGTCTTACGGCACTAACTCTCTCCATTCCATGGAACCAGTGGCCCTAAATTAGGGAGGAGCGACTGCTTATAGCCCATTGAGTTGTTGCTCACGGTGGTTGTTAAACCTCCAATAAAAAAACTGTGTTGTTGGTGGTCATTTGCATTCCGCGGTGATCAATCAGAACGGGCAGTGTAGTTTGACACGGATGTTATATATATATATATATATATGTACATATATACACTGCCCAAAACAATTAGGGGATATCGAGGTTTTGATGTGAACTACTGACATCAACTGTTTGTATGCTAAGACAAATTGAAGGAAAGTGATTAGAATGAAATTTTTACACTTGCAAGCACCTGAGAATGCAATTTTTTTTGTGTGACGTTAAAAAAGGCGTATTCCATCAGCGAATGGGAAGTGACGTGTATCGCACGATCGTTTAGTCCAGAATAAAAACGACTCACATGCTTTGAATGTGTGTTATTAATAAATAAGATGTCCGGACAACGTCATTTACCCGAATCTGTAGCCTAGAGGTCTACCGGTCGCTTAGAAGCGGGTCAAACCAAATCGCAAGTAGCGGAAGCCATCGGAGTGTCTCAAAGCGTGATTTTCAGATGCCGGAAACGTAAGGCGAAGACCAGGGCAAGGTCGTAAGAGAGCAACATCAAGAAATGAGGATCGGTTTTTAATACTGACTGCCAGGAGAAACCGGAGTATGAACGCCACTCTTCTGCAACACGAACTTCGTACGGATACTGGTAAAAATGTTTCAACTCAAACTGTTCGGAACCGACTCCACAGTGTTGATCTGTATGCTACACGAGCTATGGTATGTGTTTCTTTTACCGTACGCCACAGTACTGTCCTCAGACTTTGGGCACAGGACCATACCGATTGGAGAAGAAACGAATGGAGAATGTTCTCTTCTCAGACGAGTCGCGCTTTACTGTACATCCTCACAATAGGCGACACATCATGTGGAGGGAAAGAGGTACTCGTAACAACCCGTTATTTTTGCAAGAAAGTGTTCGATTTGGAGGACGCGCAGTGAGGATGTGGGCCGGTATATCAATCAATGGTTGAACCGACCTATATATTAT
The DNA here is from genome assembly GCA_039090855.1 of Macrothele yani. Classification (NCBI taxonomy): domain Eukaryota; kingdom Metazoa; phylum Arthropoda; class Arachnida; order Araneae; family Macrothelidae; genus Macrothele; species Macrothele yani. The sequence goes on from CM076989.1 coordinate 143,242,804, forward strand.
CAGAAATAGAACACTTACTGCTCAGCGGTATAGGGATGAGATCCTCAGACCTTTAGTCGTCCCTTATACTGAAGCAATCGGTGATGATTTCATTTTCGTGGGCAATAATTGCAGGCCACATCGCTCCCAATGTGTGGACGACTTCCTGTTTGGCAAGGGAAGCATCCGAATGGACTGGCCAGCATGTTCCCCAGACATGAACCCCATCGACCCTGTCTGGAACGTTCTGGAGAGAATGGTTGCTGCTCGATTAACCCTTCCACAAACAGTCCAGCAATTGGAAAGTGCTCTTCTGCAGGAGTGGGTGGGAATTCTTCAATCCCTCATTAATACTCCAATAGACTCCATGCCTCACAGGTGTGCAACATTCCTTTCTGTCAGGGGAAACCAAACCCCCTATAAAATCCAATTTTCTAGCGAAAATTTTCCCTTCATTTTTATGATATGTTCATAAATATGCATTTTCACGTTCGTCTCCTCAAAAATTATTACATTTAAATTACCAATTGTTTCGGCCATACTAAGCGATGGCTTCTGATCATTTGTCCGAAAGGGGTCCGGGTTCGAATCCCGTGAGGCATGGATGATGTGTTTGTCTTACGGCACTGACTCTCTTCCTTCCAGGGAACCATTGGCCCTAAATTAGGAACGGGCGAATCCTTATAGCCCATTGAGTTTCTCACGGTGGTCATTAAACCTCCAATAATAAAAAAACAAGAATTATCTGTAGTTCCTATTTCAACCTCCGAAGTTTTCCGTCACTCACAGTTTACATACAAAACAACGATATCCCCTAATGGTTTTTAGCAGCATATATATAAACATATGATACAATGATCCTGCTACATAAGAAAGGGGACATTGAGGATCTCGGAATCTACAGACCTATCAGCCTCCTATCAGTAGTTTATAAAATCTTCACTAAAGTTCTTTCACACCGCTTGAAGGTAACACTGGACATGGCTCAACCGAGAGAACAAGCTGGATTCAGGAGTGGCTACAGCACAATAGATCATATCCATGTGCTGAGAGAACTAATTGAAAGAGCGAGGGAATATGAACTTCCATTGTGCATGGCTTTTATCGATTATGAAAAAGCCTTTGATTCGGTGAAACCATCAGCAGTTACAATGGCTCTGAAAACCTGCGGTATTGAAGATGCATACATTAATATTATTAATAACATCTATGAAAATGCAAGTGCAAATATTCGGGTGTTTGAAAATACAACACACATAAAAATTGGAAAGGGAGTGAGACAAGGTGACACCATATCTCCGAAGCTCTTTAATGCCACATTGGAGGGTGTTTTTCAGTCACTGAGCTGGGAAAACAAGGGGATAAAGATTAATGGAGATTATCTAACCCACCTTCGTTTTGCTGATGATGTAGTCATTTTTGCAACTAGCCCATCAGAGCTGCAGAGTATGATCCAGGAACTTGCTGACAAGAGTAAAGAAGTGGGATTAAAAATGAACTTTCAGAAGACAAAAGTGATGTTCAATGCTTTTACAAGAAATGAAGATTTGTCGATTGATGGAGAAAAGCTGGAGATAACAGATACGTACGTTTATCTTGGACAGCAGATATCAAGTGAGGGTCACATTGATGAAGAAATTAATCGGCGTACAAAACTTGCCTGGAGAGCTTTTGGAAGAAACAGCATAATTTTCAAGAGCAATATGCCATTATGTCTTAAAAGAAAAGTGTTTGATCAATGCATCCTTCCAGTGCTTACGTATGGTGCAGAGACGTGGACCTTAACTAAAAGAGACATACAAAGGCTGCAGACAACTCAGAAAAGCATGGAGAGGTGCATGCTTGGTGTAACCAGGAGAGATAAGAAGAGGAACTCGTGGATCCGAAAAATGACAAGAGTGGAAGACATCATGATCAGAGTTAAATCCCTGAAATGGCAATGGGCTGGACATACTGCCAGAAGGACAGATCATCGATGGACAGCCGAAATTTTAGATTGGATTCCAAGGGACAGGAAAAGACCCAGAAGAAGACAACATGGGAGATTGGTGGATGAAATTCGAAAGTATGCAGGGGTGATATGGAGGAGACTGGCACAAAACAGACCGTTGTGGAGGAAACTTGGGGAGACCTTCGTCCAGCAGTGGATTGATAATGGTTGACAATGATGATGATGATGATACATAGCAACGTCAGCTATGCGCGTACTCGGTTGCGTCCGCCAGGGCGTATATGAAGCGATAGACATCTTTGCCAGCTGTCAGAGCTGTTTTCGGCATGAGAATAACAAGTAATAACGGTTTTAGCGATTTTCAACGCGGTGTCATAGTTGGTGCTCGTGAGATGGGTCACAGTATTTCGGAGGTAGAAACGAAGTTCGAATTTTCACGGACGACCATTGTAAGGGTGTACCGTGACTACAAGGATTCCGTCAAAACCTCCAATCCACGATACCAGTGTGGCCGTAAAAAGACATTGGGTGGACGTGACCATCGTCGGTTGTCAAGAATCGTTTCACTCGATAGGCGTGTAACACTCTCGCAGGTATCATCAGAATTCAATGCTGGAGCCTCAACAAGCATCAGCGTCCGGACTGTGCAACGTACCCAGCACGATATGGGCTTTGGGAGCCGAAGCCCAACTCGAGTCCCCTATGCGCATCGCTTGGGAACGTCAACACCGCCACTGGGCACTTGATGACTGGAAACAAGTAGCCTGGTCCGACGAGTCGCTTTTCCTACTGTATTGGGCAGATGGAAGGATTCGTGCGTGGCGCAAACCCCATGAAGTCATGGATCCCGCCTGTCAACAGGGAATTGTACCGGCTGGTGGGGAGTTCGTAATGGTATGCGGTGTGTTTAGCTGGACTTCACTGGGACCCCTGGTACGTCTACAAACGTCTGTGACCGGCCAACGCTATGTGCGCATCATTTCTGACGAGGTACACCCGTTCATGTCCTGCATTCATGTTGATGGGTTGGGCTTGTTCCAACACGACAATGCACCTCCTGACAAGTGTCGGGACGGCACATTATGGCATTCATCTGAGTTTGGGGTGTTGCCATTCGCACCCAATTCCCCAGATCTGAACGTGATAGAACACATTTGGGATGCCATGCAACGCGCTATCGAACGCAGGAATCCGAGACCTCGGAATACACCCGAATTGCGGAACGCTCTGCAGGAAGTATGGTGTGCATTGCCTACAGCATATTTCCAGAAGCTAGTGGAGTCTATACCCCGTCGTATTTCTGCAGTCCTGCGCTCCCGTGGGAGACCTACCCAGTATTAGACTGGTGTACCAGTTTTTCAGGCACTTCAGTGTATATATAATGAGTCGCCTATTGTCAGGATATCATCATCTTCATCATCAAACTTATCAATCCACTGCTGGAAGAAGGTCTTCCCAAATTTCTTCCACAAGTGTTTGTCTTGGGCCTGTCTCCCTCATGTCACTCCTGCATACTTTTGAATTTCATCCTTCCATCTCCCATGGGGTCTTCTCTTGAGTCCTTTCCTGTCCCTCGGAATCCAGCCTAAAATTTCGGTTGTCCATAGGTGGTCCGTTCTTCTGGCAACATGTCCAGGCTATTGCCATTTCAGTGATTTTACTCTGGTCATGATGTCGTCCACTTCTGTCATTTTCCTTATCCACAAGTTCCTCTTTTTATGTCTCCTGGTTACACCAAACATGCATCTCTCCATGCTTCTTTGAGTTGTCTGCAGCCTTTGTATGTCTTTTTTAGTTAAGGTTCATATCTCTGCTCCATACGTAAGCGCAGGATTCATTGCTTAAATACTTTTCTTTTGAGACATAATGCCATACTGCTCTTAAAAATTGTACTGCTTCTTCCAGAAGCTCCCCATCCAAGTTTTATACGCCGATTAAATTCTTTATCAATGTGACTCTCGCTCGATATCTGCTTCCCAAGATGAATGTAGGAATCGGTTGTCTCAAGCTTTTCTCCATCAATCGATAAATCTTCGTTTCTTGTAAAAGCATTGTACATCACTTTTGTCGTCTGAAATTTCATTTTTAATCCCATTTCTTTGCTTTTGTCAGCAAGTTCTTGGATCATACTCTGCAGCTCTGAAGGGGTAGTTGCAAAGATGGCTACGTCATCAGCAAAACGAAGGTGAGTTAAGTAATTTTGATTAATCTTTATCCCTTTGTTTTCCCTGTTCAATGATTGAAAGACATTTTGCAATATGGCGTTAAAGAGCTTGGGAGATATGGTGTCACCTTTTCTCACTCCCTTTCCAATTCTTATTTGTGCTGTATCTTTAAATATCCGAACCTTTGCACTTGCATTTTCATAGATGCTATTACTCGTTTACTCGGAATTAAGATATAATCCACACCCAACAATGACAACAACCGCTACAATAACAGTTTTTTTTAAAAGAACACAGAACAAGAATATATATATAGAAAAAATTGCTGTTTCTTATTCTGTTAATACACAAAAATTGCATTTCTTTTGATAAATTGACCACGATACGCCCTCATACCCCCACCCCCTTAAAAAATTAAAAAAAAGAACCACCCAGAAGGAATCCTTCGATCGAGATGAAAATAGGTGTGTGAAATGCATTTGTGTAGGAAAGGAAATGATTGCAGTTCTACAGCAGTTGCGACATTTACCCGGATGAAACAGCTACACGAGTGACACAAGTCAGTACCTTGGAGTGCCACTTCTGGCTCTTATACAAGCGGTTACCCGCGTGGCATAGACGCATACAGTTTACTGGTGCTGTCCTGAGGTATAACATGCCAGATGATGTCCAAATTGCAGGCCAGTTCCTCAAAACTTTAAGAGGTGACAGATGGAGTTTGGAAAAGAACATGTGTTGTGACTCTCACCATCTGTCCTCCTGTCCGTCTGCAGGCACTGTTCATTCGTATCTATCGATCGAACTGTGAAATGACCTTTTGCATTTAATAGCTCAGTCCATAAATTCAAGAAAATGATGATTTTTCGCAACATCTTTTCTTTTAGATGGGATAAATGTGCTTTTTTTTACAATTTTGAACGAAATTTTGCTGCGGAAAAAAATTGCATTTTCTAGCTGGAACTATGAAAATATGTTTGCACGCATTTTATGCATTTCGGAAAAAGTAGCTCTGCGGAAACACTGACGGACAGAGGAAAAGAAAAGACGACGTTGCAAGGACGTGTTTTCTTTAAAAGATGTGTTAAACATATTTAGTGAATTTTGATGAGCTTGACCTCTTGAGTAAAAGGTTCATCTAGGAACGTATTGGACGAAACTTGTTGAAGATTGATGCTACCGACACTCTCGAGATGAAGTAATAAACATCGGTTCATTTCCAGAAATCAAGATGACTGTTAGAGAAGGTCAGTTTCATCAATCATTATTCTTTCCACCCTAGAAGCGCGTGAAGGAGATAAAACGGATCAACTCTCCTAATCACTCGTGTGTCTGTCAGCAAAATAATTTGCACATCAGCGTTTCTCTCTTCCTCTTCACGCTCACCAGCGGAAACACCGTCCTTTGTTTTCGAAATAATTCGACATCGATAGCTTTCATCAATCTTTTTAGCACGTCTTTTGTAAAAAAAGATCGTGCTGTTATCGGTTTGTCCGTCCGTCTGCACCCACGGTATCTCTGCAACTATTAGTCCGATTTGAAATTTTTTTTTTGCATTCGGAAGCTTGAAATATGCGAATGATGATCCTTCTTTTCATTTTTTTTTTACGATGCACAATTTGGCCGCTAGGGGGCGTAAATGCAGATGATGTCGAATTCAAAATTACGTTTTAATCCACATATTTGCTTCTAAACATCCGATTGAAAAAAATCTTTTATCTTTCGATTCCATTTATGTCGAAGAGTATTTTAGATATAGTTTCATTTTCAAATTACGCATGGATTTTTCGCTAGGGGGCGTAAAAGTAAATTACATTTTTTTCCGATAACTCTTCTCCTAAAACTCCGATTTGAAAAAAAAAAAATTTCAACGGATACATCTCCTAATAGAAAATCTTTTGCATATAATTTCGAATTTTTGGTAAAGAATACTTCTGCCACCAGGCGGCGTAAACGTTAATTTTTGCTTCTGATGTATTCGCCATAAAATCTGAGCTTCTAAAATATCGATTAAAAAATTCTTTCGTGGACTGATGCCACTCCCGTCGATAAATCTTTACGGAATATTTTCTTCCTAAAATATCCCAGTTTCTCCGCCAGGGGGCGTAGATATATATATCTTATTTTTGTCAATATTTCTACTTCTAGGAGTCCGATTTGAAAAATTCCTTCTTTGTTGGATAGTGTTTTCCGTGTGACATGTTTTTCATATAATTTCAAAATTTTTAAGTAATTCATAGACTTTCCGCTAGAGGGCGTAAAGGTAAACTGCGTTTCGCCCTATATCTCTGCTTCTAAATCTTCGATTAGAAAAAAATTTCTGCACCGGATACAGCTCCTGATGGGAAATCGTTTACACATAATTTCTAATTTTTGTAAAACAATGATTTGGCCACCAGGGGGCGTAAATCTTAATTTCCGCTTCTGATGTATTTGCAGCAAAATATGAGCTTCTAAATTCTCGATTAAAAAAACTTCATTTGTACACCGATACTACTCATGTCGACAAACCTTTTAGAAACATTTTCTTCTTAACATAGTGCATAGTTTCTACGCCAGAGGTCGTAGATGTATATCTTATTTTTGTCAATATATCTTCTTCTAGGAGTCCGATTTTTAAAATTCTTGTTTTGTTGGATAGTGTTTCCAGCATGACATTTGCTTCATATAATTTCAAAATTTTCAAGTAATTGATAGACTTTCCGCTAGGGGGCGTAAAGGTAATTGCGTTTCGCCCTATATCTCTGCTTCTAAATCTCCGATCTGAAAAATTCTTTCTGCACCGGATACAGCTCCTGATGGGAAATCGTTTGCACATAATTTCCAATTTAGTAAACAAAATGGTTTGGCCACCAGGGGGCATATACCTTAATTTCCGCTTCTGATATACTTGCAGCAAAATACGAGGTTCTAAATTCTCAATTGAAAAAAACGTCGTTTGTAGACAGAACAACTCGTGTCGACAAACTTTTTAGAAACATTTTCTTCTTAAAATAGTGCATGGTTTCTGCGCCAGGGGGCGTAGATGTATATCTTATTTTTGTCAATATCTCGACTTCTAGTAGTCCGATTTAAAAAATTCCTTCTTTGTTGTATAGTGTTTCTAGTGTGACATGTGTTTTCCTAAAAATTCAAAATTTTCAAGTAATTCATAGACTTTCCGCTAGGGAGCGTAAAGGTAAATTGCGTTTCCCACTATTTCTCTGCTTCTAAACCTCCGATTTGAAAAATTCCTTCTGCACCGGATACAGCTCCTGATGGGAAATCCTTTGCACATAATTTCTAATTAAAAAAAATGGTATGGCCACCAAGTCTTAATTTAAGTCTTAATTTCCACTTCTGATGTATTTGCAGCAAAATATATATGAGCTTCTAAAATCTCGATTGAAAACAAAGTCTTTTGTTGACCGATGCTACTCATGTCGACAAAACGTTTAGGAACACTTTCTTCTTGAAATAGTGCATGGTTTCTTCGCCAGGGGCGTAGATGTATATCTTATTTTTGTCAATATCTGTACTTCTAAAAGTCCAATTTGAAAAATTTCTTCGTTGTTGGATAGGGTTTCCGATGCGAGAAGTTTTTCCTATAAATTTCAAAATTTCACGCAATTCATTTAAGACTTTCCGCTAGGGCGCATTAAGGTAAATTGCGTTTTCTGCTCCTGAAACTCTAATTTGAAAAATTCTTCCTGTATCGCATACAAGACCTGATGGAAAATATTTTTCATATCATTTTTAATGTTTTGTAAAGAATGGTTTGGCCACCAGGGGTCATAAGTGTTGATTTCTGCTTCTGATGTATTTGTAGCAAAATCTGGGCTCCTGAAAACTCGACTAAATTTTTTTCTTGGACCGATACCGCTCATATGGATAAACCTTTTGAGAATACTTTCTTCCTAAAATAATGCATGGTCCCCCCCCCCCCTCCAGGGGACGTAAAGTAACATCTTATTTTTGTCGATAACTCTGTTTCTAAGAGTTCGTAAGCTCAAGATTCCGTTTACACAAATATCTGAGGTATTAAAGACCCGATTGAAAAACTTCTTTCTTCCGTCAGATCTATTGTTTTCCATACCGGTTGCATTGCTTTTAAATAGCTTTGATAAATTTAATTTGCGTCAGAACGGATTCAAATGACGTGCTTATTACACCCGAAAATTCGGTGTCATCTTTCTTGTTATTTCTGTCTCCCAAAACGATATATTTAAAATACAAATGTGAGACATAAGTATAGCCCAGAATGTACATGCAGCGAAGTAACAGGATGTGGAATAGTTTCCACATGAGAAACGTTGATTTAAAATATTAAACAGATGTTAGTAGACAGATTCTCAGTTGTCACCTTCATTTGATAAACCGTATGTACTTTTATTATTACTTTGTCGGTCCATCAGTCCGTCCCAAATATTAAGAAACGATGCCTCCGTATCTTTGGCGGTAGGTCTTGAAATATTCCCTTTTGTACCTGATAGTGTTAGCCGTGAGAATAATGATTGACACACCTTCGAACTTTGTGACACACAGATTCTCCTCTATGCCGTGAGAATTCTCCTCTACGCCGTGGGAATTCTCCTCTACGCCGTGGGAATTCTCCTCTACGCCGTGGGAAGGAATCTTGACACTACTTGCATTCGATAGTCATAAGATTAGCAAAACATTCCCGTGCATTTTAAGTTATGGTGCAAAAATGTTCCGCTAAAGAGCGGAAACTCATATTTTTACTTCGGCTATATTGCCATTTCTACTTTAGAAAAAAAAGGAAAAAGAAAACTATATATACGTTACTTGAACAACAGCTAGAAGTAACTATAATCAATAATATTCACATGTTTCCAGAATTGTCCGGAAAACAATGTTTTCGCTAAGTACGTAACGGTACGTTTCTTTATATTTTATATACACTATATTGAAAAAAGTCATCGGGCACCCCTTCAACAGAAAATGAACGGAACCGCTGCGTTGTTAAGATGCGCGGCATAGCTGCAAACGGTATAAAAACAAGCTTGCATCTGACTGCGATCATATCGCAATGTGAGGTTGAGGGAAAATGTCGCGGCGGGAGAAAACTGACTCTGAGAAAGGAAAGATCGTTGGGTGTTATATTAATGAGTTGTCGATAAGAGAAACCGAACGGCGTTTAAACATACCCAAGTCAACTGTTTTGGATGTACTGAATAAGTGGAAGACACATGGCGTGCTTGAAACAGCAAATCGTACCGGCAGACCAAAGAAAATCAGTGACAGAGAATGTAGAAGCCTCAGCAGAGTCGTTACAGCTATCGACGGAGTATTGCACAAGACCTCAGTGTGCATGTGAGTAAAAATGCTGGAACCTCGGTATGTACACGTACCATTCGCAGAGAACTTCATTCCATGGGTTACCGCGGTCGTGCGGCTGCTCATAAGCCTTTCATCATCACTCGGAATGATACTCGTCGTTTAGCATGTTGTAAAGAACATTTACCGTGGACTGTAGATAAATAGAAACGGGTCCTATAGACTGATGAATCCAGAAATACGACCCATCAGTCTGCTGGACGTGTGTGGGTATGGCGGCAGCCGGGGGAACGCTATTCACCACAGTGTACTGTTCCTACGGTTAAGTTTAGAGCTGGCAGTGTACTCGTGTGAGGGTGTCTTCCGTGGTATGGCCCCGGCCCATTGGATATCGTGGACAAACCTATTAACCAGCACGTCTACCTCGATATTCTGGACAATTATGCCCTACCAACTCTGTGTCAATACTTTAGAACCGAACCTTGTTGGTATCAGCAGAATAAGGCACCGAGCCATAAAGCAAGAACTGTTACGGCGAGGTTTGACAATTATTCCGTATCGTGTGTGGACTGGCCAGCACAGAGCCGTGATCTTGATCTCACAGAACATCTACGGGCGGAATTAGAGTGCCGCATAAGAAGTTTGAAACCAAGGCCTACTACTAAGCAACAGTTAGCGGAAGCATTATGTACGAAGCGTATACATATCGCTGTGTTCCAAAACCTTGTCGAAAGCATGTCTCAAAGGGTCAATGCATGCATTAAGGCCAAAGGTGGACCGACACCGTATTAATGTATGTCAATAAATGCTATGTTGTGTTTTTCTTCTAGGTATCCGGTCACTTTTGTCAATATAGTGTATATATAATACACACTGAAGTACCAGAAAAACTAGTACATCAGTCTAATACTTGGTAGGTCCCCCACGGGAGTGCAGGACTGCAGAAATACGACAGGGCATGGACTCCACCAGCTTTTGGAAATATGCTGTAAACAATGCAAACCATACTTCCTGCAGAGAGTTCCCCAATTCGGGTGTATTTCGTGGTCTCGGATTCTTGTGTTCGATAGCGCGTTGCTTGGCATCCCAAATGTGTTGTATCACGTTCAGAACTGGGGACTTAGGTGCGAATGGCAACAACCCAAACTCAGATGAATGCTCCTCTAACCATAATGTGGCGTCCCGACACTTATGTGGAAGTGCATTGTCCTGTTGGAACAGGCCCAACCCATCAGCATGAATACAGGACATGAGCGGGTGTTGTTTTTTTTTGATTGGAGGTTTAACGACCACCGTGAACAACTCAATCAATGGGCTATAAGCAGTCGCCCGTCCCTAATTTTGGGTCACTGGTTCCAGGGAAGGAAGAGAGCCAGTGCCGTATGACAAACACAACATCCATGCCTCACCGGGATTCGAACCCGGAACCCTTTCGGACGAATGATCAGAGGCCATCGCTCAGACCACTGCGCCACCGGGGCGGCCATGAGAGGGTGTATCTCGTCAGAAAGGATGTACACATAGCGTTGGCCGGTGACAGACGTTTGTAGACGTACCAGGGGTCCGAGTGACGTCCAGCTAAACACACCCCATTCCATTACGGACCCCTCACCAGCCAGTACAGTTCCCTGTTGACAGGAGGGGAGATCCATGGCTTCATGGGGTTTGCGCCACATACGAATTCTTCCATCTGTCCGATACAATTGGAAACGCGACTCGTCGGACCAGGCTACTTGTTTCCAGTCATCAAGTGTCCAGTGGTGGTGTTGCCGTGCCCGAGCGAAGCGCATAACTATGTGTCATGCACCCATCCAGGGGACTCTAGTTGGGCGTCGGCTCCAAAAGCCCATATCGTGCACGGTACGTTGCACATTCCGGTTGCTGATGCTTGTTGAGGCTCCAGCATTGAATTCCGATTATACCTGCTAGAGTGTTGCACGCCTATTGAGTGAAACGATTCTTGACAGCCGACGATGGTCGCGTTCACCCAATGTCTTTTTACGGCCACATTGGTATTGTAGGTTGGAGGTTTTGCCGGAATTCTTGTAGTCACGGTACACAATTACAATGGTCGTCCGTGAAAATCCGAACTTCGTTTCTACCTCCGAAATACTATGGCCCATCTAACAAGCGCCAACTATGACACCACGTTAAAAATCGCTTAAATTGTTATTACTTGTCATTCTCATGCCGAAAACAGCTCTGACAGCTGGCAAGGATGTCTATCGCTTTATATACGTACTGACGGACGCAACTGAGAACGCGCATAGGGACGTTGCTATGTATTTTGCGTAAGCTCGTCTGTACCAGTTTTTCTGGCACTTCAGTGTATATAATGATCTATATACACTATCGGGATGTAAGGTCAGGTGATGCGTAACATCACAGCCTCTCCTTGACAAATGTCAACCCCGCCTTCTCGTGGTGCATCCTGTTCCCACTAAAGGGGCTCTGACGACCGCCAATAGCGGTATAACTATACCATCGGGATCAGAGGAAATGCTATCACACACTCACCAACCCGCTTGGCCAGCGTGGTGAGTTATGGCCAAACCCCTCCAAAATGATTCCACAACTTAAATCTTGGCCCTCAGTCTCCGGCAGCTGGAATGTACCTGGCCAAGGCAGCGGCCAGTGCGACATGAAGGCAGAGGGTGCTAAGAATCCCCGGAGGACCGGACTAGGCTGCCATCTGATGCTGACCTTGGCTACTTACAATGGACGCTCCCTATCTTCTGATTCAAGGCTTCTTGAATTGGAAGAGGAACTACAAAGGATCAAGTGGGACATCGTGGGGCTAAGTGAGGTAAGGAGAAAAGGAGAAGATCTCATCGAACTGAAAAGTGGACATCTCTTCTACTATCGTGGGACAGATACTGGCAGAACTAGTGGTGTTGGATTTATAATAAACAAGAAACTGAAGGATAAAGTTGTAGAAGTTGAAAGTTCCTCTGACAGAGCTGCACGACTTGTTATCCAACTCTCGAAAAGATACCAGGCTCAGATTATTCAAACTTATGCACCCACCACAAGTCATCCTGAAGAAGAAATTGAAGAATTTTATGAGGAAATTTGTCATCTAAATAATAAAGGTAAGCAGCACTTGAAAATAATTATGGGAGATTTCAATGCAAAAATAGGGCAACGGCAACAGAATGAAACTTCAGTAGGTAAATTCGGTCACGGCAACAGAAACCAGCGTGGAAATACTCTCGTTGAGTTTGCAGAGGCAGAAGGGTTTTTCATCTTGAACTCCTTCTTCAAGAAAAAGCCACACAGGAAATGGACATGGAGACATCCAAATGGGACGACAAGTGAAATAGATTTTATTATGTGTAAAAAAATTTCGTCATAGAAGACTGCAGTGTGCTAAACAAGTTCAACACAGGTAGTGACCATAGATTGGTGAGATGTAAGATGCACCTCAACACTAAACTTGAACGTGGCAAGCTCATAAGACAAACAAAATCTATTGACATAACCAACCTTAAAAAACACCATAATACCTTCAAGTTAGAACTGAAGAACAGGTTCTCTGCTTTAGAAGGCCTAACATCGGAAGAAGTGGACATCTCTGAAGTTAACAGAAAAGTAACCAAAGCTCTTATGGAAACAGCAACAAAATTAGCTGGGTCTAAGAACAAGTTGCATGTGAACAAATTATCAGGAAAAACCAAAATGTTGATGCAAAAGAAGAGAGATGAGGACAACTAAAGAAGATGTGACTTCCAAAGTGGAATATATAGAGCTATGCAAGACAGTAAGAAAAAGTATCACTGAAGACGTAAGAAAATTCAACTGTGAACTAGTGAGGAAAGCAATTGAAAACAACCAAAGCCTAAAGATAGCAAAGGGACATCTCAGTAAGGGAAGAAAACAGATTATGGCACTGAGAAAAGAAGATGGTTCTGTAACAAGAAATAGAGGCGAAATTTTGACAAGAGTGAAAGATTTCTACTCCAAATTATATGAAAGGGATGATATATGCACTCCAGACATCATGAAAGATACCAGTACCAGAGTTCCTCCAGTCCTTCCAGCAGAAGTTGCACATGCAATCAAGAACATGAAGCGAGGAAAAGCTCCAGGAGAAGATGGAATTACTGTAGACATCATACAAGAAGCAAGTGGAGAAATCGAAACAGTACTCGCATAAAATTTTCACTCGATGCCTTAATGAAGGAAAGATTCCTGAGGATTGGAACACCGCTACAATGATCCTGCTACATAAGAAAGGTGACATTGAGGATCTCGGAAACTACAGACCTATCAGCCTCCTATCAGTAGTTTATAAAATCTTCACTAAAGTTCTTTCACACCGCTTGAAGGTAACACTGGACATGGCTCAGCCGAGAGAACAAGCTGGATTCAGGAGTGGCTACAGCACAATAGATCATATCCACGTGCTGAGAGAACTAATTGAAAGAGCGAGGGAATATGAACTTCCATTGTGCATGGCTTTTATCGATTATGAAAAAGCCTTTGATTCGGTGAAACCATCAGCAGTTGCAATGGCTCTGAAATCCTGCGGTATTGAAGATGCATACATTAATATTATTAATAACATCTATGAAAATGCAAGTGCAAAGATTAGGCTGTTTGAAAATACAACACACGTAAAAATTGGAAAGGGAGTGAGACAAGGTGACACCATATCTCCGAAGCTCTTTAATGCCACATTGGAGGGTGTCTTTCAGTCGCTGAGCTGGGAAAACAAGGGGATAAAGATTAATGGAGATTATCTAACCCACCTTCGTTTTGCTGATGACGTAGTCATTTTTGCAACTACCCCATCAGAGCTGCAGAGTATGATCCAGGAACTTGCTGACAAGAGTAAAGAAGTGGGATTAAAAATGAACTTTCAGAAGACAAAAGTGATGTTCAATGCTTTTACAAGAAATGAAGATTTATCGATTGATGGAGAAAAGCTGGAGATAACAGACACGTACGTTTATCTTGGACAGCAGATATCAAGTGAGGGTCACATTGGTGAAGAAATTAATCGGCGTACAAAACTTGCCTGGAGAGCTTTTGGAAGAAACAGCATTATTTTCAAGAGCAATATGCCATTATGTCTTAAAAGAAAAGTGTTTAATCAGTGCATCCTTCCAGTGCTTACGTATGGTGCAGAGACGTGGACCTTAACTAAAAGAGACATACAAAGGCTGCAGACAACTCAAAGAAGCATGGAGAGGTGCATGCTTGGTGTAACCAGGAGAGATAAGAAGAGGAACTCGTGGATCCGAAAAATGACAAGAGTGGAAGACATCATGATCAGAGTTAAATCCCTGAAATGGCAATGGGCTGGACATACTGCCAGAAGGACAGATCATCGATGGACCGCCGAAATTTTAGATTGGATTCCCAGGGACAGGAAAAGACCCAGAAGAAGACCACATGGGAGATGGGTGGATGAAATTCGAAAGTATGCAGGGGTGACATGGAGGAGACTGGCACAAGACAGACCGTTGTGGAGGAAACTTGGGGAGACCTTCGTCCAGCAGTGGATTGATAATGGTTGACAATGATGATGATGATGATGATACACTATCTACCAACAAATAATTGGACACCCCTGCAATCGACGATATCTGTGGTCCTGATAGACGTCACGGGCGCCGCCGTTAAATATCGTGTGGGAAACAACAACGCAACCAGTCACATGCAAGATGCCACGCAGTTCGGAGCTCTCTGATTTCGACGAAGGTGTAATCGTCCGGTATCACAGAAATGACCGATCCATACGTGACATATCCAGCGAGTTGAAGTACCCAAAATCGACAGTGGCCTACGTGATTGGCAAGTGGAAGATGAGATGTGACTGTCGGAATGTGCCCCGACCCGGCAGACCCACAAAACCGGGAGTTAGAGACCGACGGGTACTGGTCAGAGAAATTCGGAAGAACCGCACCAAATCGATGGGCCACATCCGCGAGGAGTTTCAACAGGCATCCAGGAGTGTTATTTCGATGAATACCATCCGTAAGGAAGCCCATCTACTCAGTTATCATGGACATGTTGCCGCCCACAAGCCTTTGATCACCAAGTCCAATAGCGCTGCTCGGCTAACGTGGTGCAAAGAACGTAGACAGTGGACCGTTGAACTGTGGAAACAGGTTCTCTGGAACGAAAATTCAAGGTTCACCCTCTAACGTTCGGATGGCAGGGTCTGGGTTTGGCGTCTGCCTGGAGAACGCCTCCTGACGGAATGTATTGTGTCAACTGTAAAGTTCGGTGGCGGCGAAATTATGCTATGGGGGTGTTTCTCCTGGTATGGCACTGGACCCTTGGTCGCAATTCCTAATAGACTCAACGCCGTGACCTACTGCACCATTTTGGATGACCATGCGCTTCCTACGTTGTGGCAGTTTTACGGGGTGGACCCATATTACTTTCAGGATGACAATGCCACCTGTCCTGTTGCGAGGTCCACCATGGATTAGTATGGTGACAATGGGGTTAATCGAATGGACTGGCCTACGCAAAGCCCGGACCTTAACCCTATCGAGCACCTCTGGGACGAGTTGGAGCGTCGACTTAAGGGGTGCCCCCACCGTCCGAAATCGGTGAAGGAACTGACCTGTCTTCTCCAAGCCGAGTGGAAGAAAATACCGCTAGCCATCGTACAATGCATGGTTGAGAGTATGTTCCGGAAGGTCGCAGCTGTAATCGTCGCTCGTGGAGGCTCCACCAACTATTGAAAGTGAATAAACTTCATTTTCCTTTGCTATCACAGGTGTCCAATTACTTGTTGGTAGATAGTGTATATACCACTACCCGGGTGCACTGAGGTCTATATATATATTAGACCATTACCCCGGGTAGCACAGTGGTCTCAGCCCTGGCTTGTGAACCGTTCGTCAGGTGAGTCATGGATGTTGTGCTTTTCTTACGGAATTGGCTCGCTCTGTTTCCTGGAACAAGTTGCCCTAGATCAGGGATGGGTGACTGCGAGCGCTTCGAGTAGCTCATTGGGATCATTAAAATTTCAATAAAAAAAAGATATATATGTATATCACCATCATCATAATCGGCAACCATTATCAGTCAACTGCTGGATGAAAGCCTCCCCAATTTTCTTCCACAACTGTCTGTCTTGAGTTTCACTCCTCCATGTTACTCCGGCATGCTTCCGAATTCCATCCATCTATCTCCTGTGCGTTCTCCTACTGGTTATCTTTCAGTCCTTTGGAATCCAGTCTAAAAGTTTGGTTGTTCATCGGTTGTATGTTCTTCTGATACCATATACAGCCCGTTGCCATTTCAGGGATTTTACTCTGATCATCATGTCTTCCACTCTTTTCATTTTCTTTATCCACGAGTTCCTTTTTTTTTATCATTTCTGGTTACACCAAGAATGATCTCTCCATGATTATTTTTGTTGTCTACAGCCTTTGTATGTATTGTTTTAGTTAAGGTCCATGTTTCTGCTCCATATGTAAAAACTGGAAGGATGCATTGATTAAGCACTTTTCCTTTAAGACACAATGACATATTGCTCTTGAAACTTGTACTGTTTCTTCCAAAAGTTCTCCAGCCAACTTTTATACGCCGATTGATTAGCTCAACAATGCGACCTTTGCTTGATATCTGTTGTCCAAGGCATATGCATGTATCGGTTACTTCGAGATTTTCCCCATCAAATGCAAAATCTTCATTTCTTGTATGTCAGTTTTGTTTTCTGAATGTTCATTTTAAATCCCACTTCTTTACTCTTGTCATCAAGTTCCAGGATCATACTCTGCAGCTCTGAAGAGGTAGTTGCAAAATATGATTACGTCATCCTCAAAACGAAGGTGAATTAAGTAATGTCCATTAATCTTTATCTTCTTGTTTTCGCAGTGCAATGATTGAAAGACACTTTGCAATATGTCTTTGAAGAGTTTGGGAGATATGGACATATATGTGTACCATATTTATCGGTGTATAACACGCACCCTAATTTTAAGAAGGAAGTTGGAGTAAAAAAACTTAAATTTAAAATAAATGACTTGTGAGCTCGGAATTTTTTTTTATATAACTCAACGCACATGTTTATTAAAAATGCGAAAGAAAAGCATCTGTTTGAACGAAAAAACTTAGATATTAGACCTCTTACAAATTTTTTAATCAGAATCACTGCTATCTTGGAAACCATGAAACTTTTCGTCTTCACAGCCCGAGTTGTTTAACTGAGAGCACTCTGTATATATGGAAGTGATGAGACAGAATAAAAAATTAAAAGCCGCCAGAAATCTAAATTCCTTAAACCGACGCAGTTTGCCGATAATGCATGATCATCGTCGCGAGAAATGTTATCCCCGAACCAGCACGACAAGGCCACGCATACCCTAACGATTTTTATCACCAACCGTCAACCACGGAGGTCGGACGTCATCGAAAGTTTCGTTATATTTTCTCTGAGCAGCTGCTGCTTAAGCAGGTTGTTCCATGAAAGCAACTTAACGAGAGCAGACGCTTATGCTTAACGTGGCATCGTTTCCGCTGCTGAAGCAAGTGAGGTTGCTTTCGGGCCCTTAAAAAAGTAAATCAGGAATCTATCTCAATTTTTTTTGTGCGAATCTTCTTTCCGAAGAACTGAAGATTGTATTGTTACCACTGTTAACAAGATTTATCAGAAAACAGAAGAGATATGCATTAGAGAAGCGTCTGCAATTTGAGTAAGTGACACTAAACCGTAAAGGTCGTGGTGCGTGCGTCGTACTCTGCAGCAGTATTCATTTTTTTTTTCTAAGTTTAAATAAAAAAAAGTAGCATATGCGTATAACATGCAGGTAGAATTTCAGCCCTAAATTTTAGGAAAGAAAGTGCGTGTTATGTACCGATAAATATGGTATATAATGGTATTTGAATTTATCGGTGGATTTATAGCTTCTAAAAATCTTTGTATTGCAATTTGCATGGAGTTTCTATATTAAAACAAAAATAAAGACCGCGTTTAGGTACTTTTCATAAAACATTTTTGAACACGCGTTTCTTTAGATGTGACCGCATCAGAAAAACTTCACATCCATACACGCGCGCACAAGTTTATTTATCATGAAAGAAATACGGGATTACGCCATATAATACAAATTGTGAAGATGACAATCCGATTTTTGGCGTAAATGTGACAAGGATGGTAAGTCAGATAATATCCGAAAACTTGAAAATTGATTGCCGGTTGCTTCGACTAGCGAATCCTGTGATGGTTATATTCAAATTGATCGGAAACTTGAAACTTGGTCGTTCTGGGTGGTGTAGTGGTTAGCATACCTAGGCGTTTTCTGGGAGACGCGGGTTCGAGTCCCGCTCCAGGACAATGAAAATTTTCAAGTTTTCGGATATTATCTGACTTACCATCCTTGTCACATTTACGCCAAAAATCGGATTGTCATCTTCAAAAGTTTATTTATTTTATTATTTATCTATTTATAATCGCAAACTATGCAAGCGTCTCAGATTCGAGTTCGTACTAAATTGGAAGTAAACTGTTGATTGCAAGTATTTTATTATTTTTCGCTCCACAGCCATCTTGGTTCCACATATAACATTTTTGTATTTGGGTTTGTGTGAAAATGATTTTGATTTTCCTATGACTTTATGGAGCCCATACGAATTTCCTGAAATAAACATTGCATCGAATAATTGATAAGTGCCAATAACATTTATGTGTTATACACTGCCTGACAGAGAAAATGCCACACCACGAAGACGTGAACTCAGCGTCATGTAAATTGCAGGGTGGGTGCACACGTACATTTTATGCAAATGATGGCACGTGGGATATAAGCGGGCAACGATCCCGTGAGGCCATCAGTCGAGACGTCGTCACGGCTGCGAGAAGTGAGTGGTTCTGCTGTAACCGTGTCTGGAGAACGAACAAGGCGTGCCAATGCCGTTAAGACGCCGTCGTACGCGATTTCTTCAAACGGATGATTTCAAGACAGGTGTCATCGTAGGCCTTCTTAATGGTCCTTGCGTCGTTTTGCGGAAGACGCGAAACGCGATGCCCCAACCGTCGGTCGCATTTGGAGACAGTGGTCCCAAGAAGGATCTGTGCAACGTCGTAGGAAGACCGTAGCAAGGAGACGGACGTCCGAGCTCACCGATTGTCGCATCCGTCGTCATGCTGTAGCGGACCCACAGGCCACAACGGGCGACACTTTGCGGAGTGTACGGGGAGGCTTGGATGCTGCGATATCGACGCATACAGTGTCGCGAAGATTGTCTGCTTCGGGGTTGCTGTCCAGCCGTCCGTTGCGAAAGCTACTCATAACAGCGAGCCATCGTCGTCACCGCTTGGCGTGGTGTCGCTCCAGAGCTGCGTGGGGAGCCGAATGGAAGAGTGTGGTGTTCAGCGACGAATCGCGGTTCTGTCTCACCACGGTTGATCGCAATGTAAGAGTCTGGAGGTGACGTGGCCAACGGGGGGATTCCTCCGCCATTGTGAAGCGCTACACGGTCCAGCAACGTGGAATTATGATGTGGGGTGTTATCAGCACCAACAGCCGCTCACTGCTGGTACACATTACGGGCACATTGACAACACGTCACTATGTTGACGAGGTGCTGCGCCCCATGGGATTACCGTACCTGCGGGGCATCCCAAACGCTGTTTTTCAACAGGATAACGCCCGGCCGCATACCCCTCGGATCAGCCTCAATACTTTACACGGTGTT
The DNA here is from genome assembly GCA_039090855.1 of Macrothele yani. NCBI lineage: Eukaryota > Metazoa > Arthropoda > Arachnida > Araneae > Macrothelidae > Macrothele > Macrothele yani. The sequence goes on from CM076989.1 coordinate 143,262,835, forward strand.
CGGATGCTTCCGTGGCGAGCACATTCCCCAGACCTCTCGCCCATCGAGCATCTGTGGGACATCGAAAATCTGTGAGTACCTTTTCACCCCCGCAAAATGAATATGAACTGTATACTCGAATTAACACCACATTGACCACTATACCCCAGGACTCTATTCGGACTCTCATTGCCTCGATGCTACGTCGGATTCATCGCTGTGTCGCCCAAAATGGAGGCCACACTCCTTATTAACACTCCTGTATATTCAGCCACTGGAGCCTAGTCTGTATGTGGCAATTAAATCATTTGTTCAGGACTTACTTGGCTATCTGCGTGTGAAGTTTGGTCTGTTTTTGAGCATTCCTTCATGGTGTGGCACTTTCTCTGTCAGGCAGTGTGTTACGCGAATTGTACTCGCGGCTCAGGGATGTCCTTTGTTTATTTATCTTGTTATAAGTAATTGCATCGTAAAACTGTTTTCTGGAAATTATGTTCTTTGGTTTAAAACGAGACGATGTAAAAAACTGTGGAAGCAACACGTTTTCTTTGCACGGAGATAATACGATCACATAAAGCTCATATTAATTTTAAGGAATTTTATTCTGATTCTTATTTAATCGACAAATTTCATTTACGTAAGCTATTCGTTGATTAATGGTCAAGTTGTAAAACAAACGTTCGGTACAAAAACATCGGCAGCCACTGTGACCAATTATTATAGTTTAAGGTACTGTCTTCTGACCAATCTTTCTAGATTTGGGTATGCTTGTCTAACGGCAGTGTCTCTGATCCTTTCCAGGAAGCAGCAGCCTCAAATTAGGGAAGACGACTGCTTACAGACTTACAATGGTTGTTAAATGCCGAAACGAAAATCTAAAAGAAATGAATGGCCAACATCACGAAAATGTTTACAATCAGCTTAAAATGATATCAGTCGATGTTGGACTTCCACATGAACTGGCCGAAAAACTTCAATCAACAGATTTACTGTGCTGTTCCTTCCTGTTAGAAAAATGAACTAATTTTCACCAGACCTGTTACTGTTCATAACAAGAAAGATTGCATCGAATTTTCGGGTGTAATAAGCACGTCTTTTGAAACCGTTCTGACGCAAATTAAATTTATCAAAGCTATTCGAAGTCAATGGAACCGGAATGGAAAACAATAGTATCTGACGGAAGAAAGAAGTTTTTCAATCGGGTCTTTATCGTGAGCTTACGAACTCTTAGAAACGGGGTTATCGACAAAAATAAGATGTGACTTTACGTCCCTTGGTGGGAAAACCATGCATTATTTTAGGAAGAAAATATTCACAAAAGGTTTATCCATATGAGCGGTATCGGTCCAAGAAAAAATTTTTAATCGAGTTTTCAGGAGCCCAGGTTTTGCTACAAATACATCAGAAGTAGAAATTAACACTTATGACCCCTGGTGGCCAAACCATTCTTTACCAAACATTAGAAATTACGTGAAAAATATTTTCCGTCAGGTCTTGCCTGCGATACAGGAAGAATTTTTCAAATCGGAGTTTTAGGAGCAGAAAACGCAATTTACCATTGTGCGCCCTAGCTGAAAGTTTATGATTAACTTGAAAATTTTGAATTTATAGGAAAAACATTTCGAATCGGAAACACTATCCAACAAAGAAGGAAGTTTTCAAATCGGACTTTTAGAAGTAGATATACACATTAGAAACTGTACTAATTTGATGTACAGAGATTTTTGGATAATTAATAATAATGCAGAAGTAATTTCTACTATACTCAAAGTAAGTCCTTTAGATATTAATAGTTATGATTTTGAGAACCTACATACTAATCTGCCTCTATCAGATATAATCACTACCTTTAAAGAGCTGTATGCAGAATTTAAACTTAACCAATTTGTTAATGTAGGAGCCTGGAACTCTTATCTCAATTGCTGCATAAAAAGTAACCATATATTATATAATAATACTCTCTATAAGCAAGTGAACGGTATACCCATGGGAACATCAACCTCCACGAATATTGCTAATCTATTCCTGTTCTTTAAGGAACATAAATTCATTAAAAATCACCCCACCTGCTCAGATAACTACCTTTACACATTTAGATATATTGATGATCTGCTGTGTATCAATAATTCAGAAGTTATAGAGAGTGATTTTGATAATATCTATCCTAGCTCTCTTAACTTATGTAAAACCAACCACAGTAATCAGGAACTTGAGTTCCTAGACATAAGCATTAAGCTCAACAGAGGTAACCCATCTATTAGCCTCTTTGATAAAAGAGTTAATTTTCCTTTCAAAGTAATTAAATATCTACACTGGAATAATAACATATCAACCAAAGTAATTGAGAATGTACTAATTTCTCAGGTCCTAAGAATTTCAAGAATTTGCAGCAACAATTTGGACTTCAATTACCACATTAATATGCTATTAGATAGTTTTCTAGAGAACGAAATTCCTTCTTCTTTCATCAAAAGAACTTTAAGAAAAATTATTCTGAATAATAGAGTAAGGTTGGCAGATCTGCTTTAATTTTCTACACAGTTAATAATATGATTCTGACCAATCAAAGCCGTAAGGAAGTTGGCTAGAGGATGCCTATTAACTACTAAAAGGAACCTTAGTGCTATGGATATGAAGGTCCTATTAAAACAAAAAATTAAATAATATAGACAAAATCACAAAAAAAAAAGCTTAAAAATCTGTTTATAAAAGAAAATAAAAACAAATAAAAAAGAAAACTAGTTATTCACTCACTAGAATAGCTATACTAAAAATAGTAAAACTAACATTAAAATTAATAAGATTCTGAATAATCTATAGAAGCTCACTAAGGTGATTTAATACATGCAAAGATTATTAAATACACCACTTGTGTATTTTATAATATTTCTCATGTATTCTGGAGAGTTAATTCTGCTCTTTCTGATCATACAGGTCCACAGTCTTAAGTATATATATTTTTTTCTCTGGTTAAAATCTCCGCGAGTTGGTTTCTTTCAGTGTGAGGAGGCCATCAGCCCCACCCACACTGCCCCCAGCGACTAGGGAGTGGCAGAGGTGTTTGGACGTTTGGGGAAAAGGTCAGCCATGTTTCCTCTTGTGTGGAGAAAGTTTAGTTGCATAAGAGGTAAGCTCTCTTCATTGTCTTTGGGTTTTAGGTTTTATAAGTTCAATGTTTCTACTTCTTGTACTTTTTTTCTCTGTTGTTTTTTGCTTTTTAGCATTTAGGCACTGGCTAGTCTGTTAACATTTTTGCGGGTTTTAACTCTTTCTTTTCTTGGTAACTTTGCGCGTCTTTTAGGAAACTTAGGCACAGCAGCTGGCTAAGCATAGTTCCTTTACTTTGCGCTGTATTTTCAAAGTAGTTAAGTTCTTAATAACTACTTAATTATGCACTTAAAGCACTGCTGAAATACTTTGTACATATTGCAACTAATTGTTTATGTCATATAACTTACACAAAGCTTTTCTTTAGTTAATTATTGTCTTTAATTTATTCTCGTTTTTGTGTTGTCAGAAGTTGTGGAGTAGGGGGTTTTAGAATCAAGTTTTCTTTCAAAAATCTGAGTTTTAAAAAATTAATATTTCCTTTTTTAATTGCAATGTAAACATTTGGAATTCTTTTGCATTGCTATTCAGGTTTAAATTCTCTCTCAGGCGAACTTGGCATTTCGTTATAGCTGAAAATTATGTCTAATTATTATGTCACTCTCACAACTTGAGTTCTCTTTAATCTTCTTCTCTCTGTTTAATAGTAACAGATGAAGAGCATGGGTCGGGCCATGAAAGTTATGGATGCAAGCTAAATTGTTAACTAGAGCTAGGTCATACAACTCTGCGGAGGTCATGACATATATATATATATATTTTAAAACAATTTTTGGTGGGCTTATTACTTGCATCTATGGCTTTGCAGAAACCCATTTCCAACTAGGTCTTTGTGGAAGTGAGAAAATGCAGAGTTTATGCTGGTCCTTGATAAAGCCAAGGCTCAGTATTCTCGACACCTTCTACATTCAGTTGTTTTATTTTATTTTTTATCTTTTCTCCTTTTACTCACACCGGTAGATACATAACCTTTTCTATGTTGTACTTGGTATGAGTCAAAAATATATATATATTTTTTGCTTAGGTCTCTTCTTAATAGAATGTGAATTCTGAATTTTCATAACTGCTGCGTTGCGCGTTTTGATCTTCAGGTTATTTTGCAACTTTCGTTTTAAATTCTAAAGTTTATCCTTAGTTTTCAGCTTTGCTCTTCAGTAACAAAAATAAGATATACATCTACGCCCGTGGCGTAGAAACCATGCATTATTTGAAGAAGAAAATATTCCTAAAAGTTTTGTCGACATGAGTAGCATCGGTCCACAAAAGACTTTTTTTCAATCGAGATTTTAGAAGCTCATATTTTGCTGCAAATACATCAGAAGTCGAAATTAAGACTTACGCCACCTAGTGGCCAAACAATTTTTTACAAAAATTTGAACTTACGTGCAAACAATTTCCCATGAAGAGCTGTATCCGGTGCAGAAAGAATTTTTCAGATCGGAGATTTAGAAGCAGAGATATAGGAGAAAACGCAATTTAACTTTACGCCCCCTAGCGGAAAGTCTATGAACTACTTGAAAATTTTGAATTTATAGGAAAAACATGTCACACTAGAAACACTATCCAACAAAGAAGGAATTTTTTAAATCGGACTGTTAGAAGTCCAGATATTGACAAAAATAAGATATATATCTACGCCCCCTGGCGTAGAAACCGTGCACTATTTTAAGAAGGAAATGTTTCCAAAAGGTTTGTCGACATGAGTAGTATCGGTCTACAAACGATGTTATTTTCAATCAAGAATTTAGAAGCTCATATTTTGCTGCAAATACATCAGAAGCGCGAATTAAGGTTTACGCCTCCTGGTGGCCAAACCATTTTTTTTACAAATATTAGAAATTATGTGCAAACGATTTCCCATTAGGAGCTGTATCCCGTGCAGAAAGAATTTTTCAGATCGGAGATTTAGAAGCGGAGATATGGGGGAAAATGCAATTTACCCTTACGCCCCCTAGCGGAAAGTCTATGAATTACTTGAAAATTTTGAAATTATATGAAAAACATGCGACACGGAAAACACTATCCAACAAAGGAGGAATTTTTGAAATCGGACTCGTAGACGTCGAGATATTGACAAAAATAAGATATACATCTACATCCCTAGGCGGAGAAACTGTGGAATATTTTAGGAAGAAAATGTTCCGAAAAGGTTTATCGATGTGAGTGGCATCAGTACACGAGAGAATTTTTTCAATCGAGATTTTAGAAGCTCAGATTTTATGGCAAATTCATTAGAAGCGGATATTAACACTTACGCCCCCTGGTGGCCAAAGTATTCTTTACCAAAAATCGAAATTATATGCAAAAGATTGTGCATCAGGAGATGTATCCGCTGAAAAAAAGAATTTTCAAATCGGAGTTTTAGAAGAATAGTTATCGGAAAAAATGCAATTTACTTTTACGCCCCCTAGCGGAAAATCTATGCGTAATTTGAAAAAGAAACTATATCCAAAATAGTATTCGACATAAATGGAATCAAAAGATGAAAGATTTTTTTATTTGTCTCAGCGTTGTTAGACACTCATAACAAAAGTCGTTAGCCTTACAAGCTACATCTCGTTAGTATGTGGAACAGTTTCTGGAAAATGGATGGGTGGAATAAGATGACCAAACTCTACATTGATGCAAGTTATATACACGTGCGTACTGGCGAGATCAATTCCGTTTTTTGCTAAAAATTCAATAAGTGTTTGATATCTACAAATTGTAAAGCTGACTTGTACCACCATTTTTACTGAACGCTGTAATAAGTCAACTTGCTGAATAACAACTGTTAACTGAGACTGTACGGTGTTTTTCACACTACCAAAGCATGGTACAGTATTGATAAGAAACATCAGAGTCCACATGTTAGATAAAAACTTATTGAACGCTTTTCGTAAATACTGCAGGATAATATTTTATTGGAACAGGAAAATATGCGAATGAGCAACCCTGGAAAAGTACGAAAATAATTCACAGAATCAGAGGAAAATGTTTAAATCAGGAAAACCAAAAATGGTATCATCTTGATTTGTTGACGTGTGAGCTTAGGAAAGTTAGTTCTTATATTTTCTCACATCAATCAAGTGCTTCCATATACATTTAAAATCTACGCTTTTATAGCAAGACAAATCAGAATGTTATATTACGTGAAAATGATTTTCAGCTTGGCAAAGCTGTCTACAGAAGTGTTTCAGTAAGTCAGAACACAGTAATTTGGCCCAACTAGATGTGACATTTTCGCTAAAGACCGCGTGCAAAAATTATTATTTATTTATTTATTTATTTATTTATTTTTGTGGCATCTCATTTTCATAAAATGTTGGTGTCATGGCGAAGTCAGAATTGGTGTACACAACAGTGAGAATGAATTTAGCTGCAATCAATCCCACTGTGGAAGAACTAGTCCGGAAACTTCAGAAAGGCTTAGAGGAAGCCAAGAGATGTCCAACGTACCAACTTTTTGAGGATGTTTACTACAGTGCTTATTCCTTGTCGCAGAGAAATTCTTGTCATTTGGTAGTGAAATGTTTGAAGACTGCTTACGCAACGCATCTCCATTCCGCTGAATTTGACGATTTCGTTAAGCGTTCTTTTTAACTATCCAAAGATACGCCCAGATATTTGGAAACAATGTGAGGAAGTGATTCGCACAGCTGGTAACATGCGAAGATGGAAAGCTGTCTGCCATGTTGTGTGTTTTATTTTTTATTTGACTAAGGTCGTCTATAAGCCAAGTGGACTTGGATACTTCAGAATTAAAAACTACTACAAAGAAGGTTTCAATCCCAGTCAAATGGATCGAAATTTGTTTCTAGCAAGGTCATCATACATTGCAAGTTCCTCAGGTTTATCTTGTATTAGAAGTTCAACTGTAATTTAGAAAGCTACGGTTACCAAACTGGAATTTCTTTCTGTAATTTAAATTTAGGAACCAATCCGTAAACTGCGCTACCACCGAATGGTAGCATTCTCTGTTGGCTTTCGCTTGTTTTCTTAGCTTTTACATTTCTTGACCGTTTGATATTTTTAATGGATACTAGGAATTGAAACAAATTGACTGGTTGCTGTTATTGTGCCAATGAATGAAATATTGGCAGGGATATATTCCGCATCATGTTCGTGCCAAAACTTTTAAAGAATCATTTAGGCTTAATGGAGTGATAATGACGTCTACTATGATTATGTACGGTTTGTGATTCAGCCCTTCCCATAGTAAACTGTAACACAATGGCATGTGTTCTTCTTGCATTTTTTTACGAAGACTCTTCAAGCACTGGTACTACAAATAACGTTCTCTTATTTTCTGTTGTATATTGTTTTTCAGCGGATGAACGAACATGCCAGCAACGATCAAATTGTAACATTGTAGTGTTCACAGAAATTTTAGCGTGATGTTTTTCATAATAATTTTACAACACCATTGATATTTAAAATTCTGAAATAAATATATATTTTGATGTAAAGACTTTTCAAAATGTTGAGTGTTTTTGCCTCTCTTCTATTGAATTACTCACAATATTTCAAATTGATAAAACACTTTCTAGAAACTGTGCATGTTCTTCAAATAATGTTAAATCTAAAACGAAGAAATGTTTAATACGAAAACCACGAAATTCACGCGATGAACAGGTTTCTGTCTAAATTTTCCTGAAAAAATAATTACACTGCTAATTCTGTCATGAACAGAGCCACTTTGTTATTTCTTGAGTTATGTGAAAGTCGAATCACGTGCGTCTAGGAATACATTTTACATTCGTGACGCCACAATGCCAAGATGTCTTAAATCATTGGTTGACTCTCAGTTCCGCGCGGAGAGAAAACAGAGTCGACCAATGACTAAGTCATAGTATACGCTTACTGTGACTTATAAGCGTGCTGTATACCTAGTTAGCCAGGAGGCAAACTTTTAAGAAATACAAAAAGTACGATTAGCACGTCTTTTGTAAAAAAGATCGTGCTTATTTCATCGGTTTTTTTTTCGTCTGTCCGTCTGTCTGTGGATACCATATCCCTGGAAGTATTAATCTGAATTGAAAAATTCTTTTGGTATTGGGAAGCTCGAAATGTGTGAATGATGATCCTTCATTTCATTTTTTACGATGCACAGTTGGCCGCTAGAGGGCGCAAATGTAGATGATATCGAATTCAGAATACATTTTATTCCATACAGGGTGTTTCAAAACTAATGGAATAAACTTTAAGGGGTGATAGAACACACCGAAACAAACACTTTTCGTCATAGAATGCGTGATCGCAAGTTACGCGGTTAGGCGCTGGAGGGCGCTTTCCGTTTCCCTACACACGTCGTCTTTCGCAAATAACGACAGGAATGGCATAACGAATCAAAACAAAGCTTTATTGCAGACAAAATAAAAAACAAAACGTGACATCCCAAAATTACAGCATGTATTTGCAGTAAAATCTGAGCTTCTAAAACCTCGACTGAAAAAAATTCGTTTGTGGGCCAATAGCACTCACATAGAAAACGTTTTCGGAACGTTTTTTTCTTAAAACAGTGCATGGTTTCTCCGCCAGGGGCGAAGATGTACATCTCATTTTTGTCAATATCTCTGCTTCTTATGGTCCGATTTGAAAAAGTCCTTCTATGTTGGGTAGTTTCTTATGCGACATGTTTTTCATATAATTTCAAAATCTTCAAGTAATTCATAGACTTTCTGCTAGGGGGCGTAATGGTAAATTGGTTTTCCCCGATATCTTTGCTTCTCGAGCTCCGATTTGAAAAATTCTTCCTACATCGGATACAGCTCCTGATAGGGAATGCTTTGCATATAATTTCTAATATCTGGTAAAGAATCGTTTGGCCACCAGGGTGCGTAAATGTTAATGCGTGATGCATTTGCAGCAAAATCCGAGCTCCTAAAAACTCGATTGAAAAAATTATTTCGTGGATTTATACCGTTCACATCGAAACAACTTTTCAGAACACTTTCTTCTTAGAATAATGCATGATTTTTCCGCCAGGGGGCGTATATGCATATCTTATTTTTGTCGACATCTCTGTTTCTAAGTGTCCGATTCAAAAAATTATTTTTTTGTTTGAGAACGTTTCCTCTACAAAAATGTTTCTCATGTAATTTCAAATTTTTCTTAACGCACAAGTCTGCCACTAGAAGGCGTAAGTTCACGTTTCTGTTTACAGCAATATCTGTGGGACTAAAAACCCGATCGAAAGACTTCTTTCTTCGGTCAGATACTATGCAAAATCTGTGAGCGTATTTTCTTCCCAAAATAATGCCCAATTTCGCCGCAAGGAGGCCGAAATGCTGAATCTGTTATTTTCAATATCTCTGCTATTTTTGCATGTGCGATGAAAAAAATTATTTCAACACTGGATACCATTTACCTTGTAGAACACTTTAGGCTAGTGTATAAAGAATTTTGCAGTTCACATTTCTGTCGCTAGGTGGTGTTTGTGTACTTCAGTTTGCAGCTCTATCGCCGCTTCTAAACACTTGAGAAATTTCTCCTTCTCAGTCCCTTGTGTCTCTTTCATATCCGTTGAGTCTAATTCTAAATGAACGCTTGATCATTCCGATGTAGTATCGCTTGCAGCTGTCCGGATATTGTAGTGGAATGGCATAAACACCTGTCTTGGGGAAAAGAGGAGGCTTGTCAATATTTCTCTTAAGCATGGTATATAAATATGCCGGAGTCCTGATGCTGACACCGAGGTTCATCCTCCTGAGCGCGTTCTTGAATTGACAGAAAATATTTGGTATGTAGGGAATAGAGCCCAGGTAGCGCTTTTTATTTTCGTAATTATATGAATAAGCGTTCCTTTAGAATTGGACTCAACGAACATAAAAGAGACACAAAGGACGAAAAAACAACCATTGCCCTGTCCAGAGAAATCAAGTTCAAGTCCTCTCATCCCATATGGGGCGATATTAAGAAATGATCTTCCTACTGCTTGCTAAATCTACTGCCATTCGCAAAATCTTTGAGAACATTGCCACGAATTTGGAATCAATTCTTCAAATAATGATACGTTTCCTCCCACGGTGCGGCGTGTCGAACCAAAATGACGCCTCGCATCTATTCATTTATTGTCTAGTCAAATCACCGCGTTCAAATTGTTGAAGTGTTCTATTATTCAGCTTGCTGTCTAATAGCCATCTGGTTGATGTGCGAAAGCTTGGAGACTGGTTTCTATTCTGGCCAATAAATTCGGATTACTAGTATAGTTATACTACTATTTTGTGTACAGTTGGTGCACAGTTCCTGTTTATTAATAACCTCGTGAATACTATATTTATTCATGTAAACTAACGTCATGAAATTTGGATGTGTCACGAACCATACAGCAATAATTCGAATTTTACAGAAACATGAATACAGCATTCTAGCAAGACAGAAAGGAGCTTTGGCAGTAGTTTGATAACGCAATAGTTTGTGAATACTGCGTTATCACGTCTCTCCAACCTGGGATCTTACCATCCTAGCTGGAATGATTCTTACATATTAGTTTCCCCCGTACTAAATTTGATATACTATTTATGGAAAGTTTATTTATCTACAACTTTGCGAACTCCTGCTGTAATGATGAAGCAACGTGTTTCTTTTATCGAGTACTTAGAATTTTAGTGTAAGTCTTAAGCAAATAACACACTGTTAAAAGAAAGGACAGCGTGCGGTGCTAGCTACCGGCATCAAATGTAAAACTGCTATGTTTACCATATTAGCTCGGTTGTCCGCATTTAAATTTATATTTTTAGCCTACATGCAGCCTATCTTGATTAAACATTACTGAATAACTCTATCACTACATGACAGAATCGTGATGAAGCCGATATTGAATTAATTCCTATTAAAAAAAAATTCTAAGATTTGCGTGACTGAAATTCATAGTAAGAGAAATCTCGGTGCATAAACTTTGCATCACATTTGCGTTAAGAGCCCGATCCTTAGATGTGACGTCCGAAATACCTGTACCTTAGAGCCCTTTACAGAAGAATACAGATGGCGCTGCAAATCCGATTCTTGAACTTCCGATATTTCGAAACCGGCTGGTAAGGTACGATAAGGAGAGCATCCGATTCTTGGCTTTCCCGTGCTTTGAGACCAGCCTTTAAGGTGTGCGTTGAGACAATGGTACCAAGGAGAAATAGTATTTGGTGACGACTGGTTATCTATCTTGTGGAGCAGTCCAATTCAGCTCTGTCTTGCGATACCGTTGTTTTCTTGTGCTTCGTCTCTTTTCTGTGTGCCTTTTGTTGGAACTGGTATATAGTGACAGGAATAAGTGTTCTTTGAGGTTTTCTTTTCTTTGTGTCAACACGGAAATATGATGTTTTCCGAAGTGATTTCTGTTTCAGTATCCTATACACATTACATGGTTATATTTCAAAATCATAAAATGAATGTACAGTGGAACCTCTGTTATATGTTTTTTTAGGGGATGGCCTGAAAAGAACGTATAAATGTAAAAAAACGTATAAAAATTTTTCAAAATGATAAACATTATTGTGAAATTTTTCATTCCTTCAAAAAAAAAAACCACATTATTTTAGTTTATGCTAATTTGTAATGTAAGACATATACATACATGCATACTTGTATTAATTTTTTTATTCTATGTAATTTTGACTTTTGTGTTAATTTTTTTATTCTAATTGTATTATAAAAATCAGGTTTGTACGATTTCATATTTGAGTATATGGGAAATGTCTTTGCCTTCGAAATATAGGTAGTAAATCCGTATCCGAATTTGTTTTATATTCAATACCATTGTTACACATCCTTTACTTATAAGGAGGACCGGTGCTAGGGTTTTGGCGCCCTAGGCAAGCGATCAGTCAGCCTTGCGCCCCCAAAATTTATAATGTTCTTTTGTGTGATTAAATATACTTTAATTTCAAGATGCAAAAATACAATGTCCACTAAATAGAAGGGAACTAACGGAAACTGAGTCTATTTACTTACTGGTCCAGTGTAAATTAAAATTACATTGAAATTTCATTTTGCGTAGTTCATTATTTTCAAAATTACCAACAAGTGTCAATCCTATGTCATGGGCAATTTCTTCTTCTTTTTTTTTTTTTTTTTTTTGATTGGAGGTTTAACGACCACCGTGAGCTATAAGCAGTCGCCCGTCCCTAATTTAGGGTCACTGGTTCCAGGGAAGGAAGAGAGCCAGTGCCATAAGACAAACACAACATCCATGCCTGGCCGGGATTCGAACCCGGATCCCTTTCAGACGAATGATCAGAGGCCATCGCTTAGACCACTGCGCCACCGGGGCGGCATTTCTTCTTCTATCTTTAACGGAGATAACCCAAGGTTCTTTTCTGGATGCTCCTTTAAACAAACAAAAAAAGAAAAAAACGAGAATTACAGTGGAACGAATGTATTGTTAGAGCCTCCCTTACTCTTGTCCCTGTTCTCATTAGAATATAATCTGAGTGTGGCACTTGTTAAACTTTAGGTACTGAGCATTGCCACAATTTGTGATAGAAGAAGCGGGATATTCTTGATATTTCCATTAAATGCCAGATAATGAATAATTCCTTCATTCTCTTTAAAAATGTTGTGTCCTTCTCAGGAGTCGCCTGGTTTATGACAGTTTTTAGACAGTTGCGTGCGTCGGCGTCGGATGTCTTCCATGTTGATCACGCAGTCAAGGAGTCAGGATCAAATTATGTCGAATATCGAAAAGACAACATAAAATGAATTTTCTTTGTTTTTACCGTTATTATTATTTTTTCTCATTCATTGTCTCATTCGTTTTTATCAACGCTAAATCTTGGCGACCCAAATTTTGGTGATCTAGGCAACCGCCTAGTGGTTGAACGGGCAGTGCTTACAAGCATCGCTCTTTAAAAGCAATTTGTCTCCTAGTTGATTTAGCATCACTGCCGAGTAAAATATTCCTTAAATTTTCCCTGTTTCCTTTCTTGTTTCAAATTTCTTGAATTCGGAGATAAAAGGGAAACTGTGAACATTATTAAGTAAATATAGAGTTGCATTGTCTATTCCTTAGCTGCAGAAAAACGCTGTCTCGATTCTTTCAAATTTATCACATACTGGGTTACGTACAAAGTAATCCGAGAACCGGGTATTTTTGATAATCTAAATTTCAAATTCAGCCATGAATACGGGATTACACTAGTGTACAATACAAATTTGAAGTTGTGATTCCGTCTGTTGATGTAAATTAGGAAAAGGATGGTAAGTAATGTAATATCTGAAATCTTGAAAATTCCATCGTCCTGGAGCGGGAATCGAACCCCTGTCTCTCGGTTTGCGCCCAAGTATGCTAACCACTACATCGCCCACAACACCAGCTAAGCGGAATATTACACCAATAGATGGAATCACAACTTTATATTTGTATTTTCCAAATACAACGTATAATCGCAAAAAGCATGGCAATGAATTACGTATTAATATAACCGAATTAAAAAACTGCGACACAAACTACAGTAAAATATCGAAACTAGCGCAGAATTTCGTATAAAAGTGAAAATCGCATAACTGAGAAACGGATAACCGAATTTCCACTGTAATTCATGCCTCACTCATTATTTGCTCCTCTGACTATTTACTCACTGGGACGGCATATTGTTTTTGTGATTTGAGACAATGGAAATGAAAGATGAATCTTCAGTACGTTTTTAATCCTTTTTCCAACAGGTGGCAGCACTGTGCTTGCTGATACAGATTCCATTCTGACAGCTCACAAAATTCGCTCAAAGATAGCTGTAAAGTTTTTAATCCTGGGATGTTAATCGCGACAAACTATGTACATTGGCTCTATATTTATGCTATTACAACCTGGCATATATGAGATTCCCAGTCGGTAAATGTTGCTAGTCTTTTTTTGCACTGAAAAGGCAATATCAAGTCTCTGTTTTAAGATTTAATCTTGATAGAGGGTCAAAACAAAGTTTTATTTACGTCCATTATAAATTTAATCCAACGATTGTAATATATACGGTGAAGCAGACAGATTATGCTATATCCCTTCCTCCTCCCATCCCCGAAAAAATGCATCATCTTCCAGGCGGCTCGAAAAAGCAGACACAATTTTTTTGGATTTTATATAACATATTTTGATATAGAGATGTCTTTTTCTAGCTTACTGAAAAAAAGTACTTCTGTTTTCCTCTAGAAAGCACAGAAAAACATGAACACTGACGCAACACAAAATGCGTTTTTCACTATGCTTTGACATAAAAATATATCTCATTAGGAAAGTAGTGATCCGCGATCTCTTCTAAAAAAATTACTAGAATTTCATCTTACCTTCTACATGAATAACATATGCGTAACATCATATGTTAACATGAGAAAAGTATGCAAATCTTTTGCAGAATAATGAGAAATAAAGAGAGGCAGAAATGCGTTTCACAGTGCTGCAACTACGTAACGAAATTAAGCATACCTTGTAAACAGCATAACTCAGAACAGTTTCTAGAAACTTTTTCTTAACTTATTAGTTCTGCAAGCAGACGGATTCTTTCAAATTCAGAATAAATCTTCTCCTCGTGAATAAAACTTCACGAACTCAAAACTAACAAGATTTTGAGAATTATTATTTACTCTTTTCATACGGCAGACGCTTTGTGCATCTTTTGAAGCAGGTATGCAGATGAAAAGGTAATAGGAATAAGGTACCTACGTCAAGTCAGGTTGCATTTACTCGTGTGTAGGTCTCTAGAGATCGGTTTAAAAATTTTAAAAATTATCTCCAGCTCGGACAGACGTAAATCATGATCAAGATTTTTCGCATATTTATCCGCGTTTAGTGGAAATACATGAAGGAAATAGTAACAATATACTAGTGGTCCGATTTATTGGCGTAGGAAAGAAACACATAAGCGTTTCCAAGCTTTCGCACATCAAACAGATGGCCTTTTCAAGGAAGTTAGGCAGAAATTGCAAACTGAATAATAGAACGCTTAACAATCTGAACGCGGGAACTTGACAATAATACGACGTTATATTCATTTACAGATACGAGTCATCTCGTTGGTTCTCTAGTGAGACGCTCTCATTGCAAGTATCGCTGTTGGTAATGATTTCCAAAGTTTCCCGAATGGCTGTACATTAAGGGGTAGAGCAGGTAGCTAATTTTTTATATCATCCCACATAGGAGTAGCGGACTTGAATTTGACTTCTCTGGATGGTGCCGTGGCTACTTTACCATATTTTGTGTCTATTGTATGTTCGTTGACTCTGATACCAAGCGAACTCTTGGTCATTTCAATGTAGTATCGTTTAGAGCCGTCCGGATACTGTAGGGGGGTCGCATAAACACCTGCTTCGCAGGAGAGAGGTGATTTGTCAGTATTTCTCTTTAGCATAGTATATAAAGATGCAGAAGACCTTATGGCGCCGCCGCAGTTCATATTCTTGATGGCGTTCTTGAGTTTGTAAGACACATTTGGTATGTAGGGAATTGAGCCTAACTAACCAAGCTGCGGCACAAGAAGACTAGAATGTTTGACTCTGGCTTTTTGGATAAAGTTACTTAATTGAAAGCTTCAACTTGATGAAGTTTTTTTCAATTTCGTGTTGTCTGGAATTTCCTACGCTAATAAAGCGGACCACTAGTATAGTGTTACTATTTCCTGCATAATTAATGTACTGTTCCTCGTTATCAATTTGTGGAAATACATTTTCTGTAGGCGGCTCGGCAGAAATATGCATTTGTATCTGTCCGTAGAAGCGTTTCTAGAAGTGGGAAATTCACAAATGTGTCGGTAACAGAAATCGAAACGAGTCTCCTCGCTCCGGGGCCAGTTGTTCTAACCGACTAAGCTACACCGACGCAATGTATCACTACAGATATGTCCTCTTGATACGTGCTTCACCTCTGTGGAACGTAAGAAAACGCGGACTGCAAAACGTTTCATGCCATAAATAGGTAAGACAGACAGATAGATATTACTGATATGTGGACTCAAGAATAACATTACTTTGGGTTGTCAGAACTCTGATGCTGCTGTAAAGTACAGTCGTATATTCTAAATTTTACAGCATGTGAACTGGCCCACCATGCGATCTGGAGATGTATTCTTCTTTAAGTACTACAATATATTCTAAATTTCTTTCTGTACCTTTAACTTTTTGTATAATGAGGAGGCACAATATGTAAGAATGCTGGTGTATTTTTGATATAGTCCTTCTACCGGGTCGTGCACTTTCTCAGCTCAAATATTTATGCGCATTTCTGTGAACCTGAATGAACCTGAGGACGTAAAAGCATTCGATTTTACTATTGCAAAAAAATCATCTGCTAAAATTTCCCTTTGCTTTTTACCCTGCCAATATTAATTATCTTATTCCATGGAATGATATTTCTGTCTTAAGAGAGTTCTTCATTTTATGGAATTCAGAAATTTGTTAAAATTCGTCAGGAAGAGAATGCACACACGTATACACATGTGTATGTTGCATTATAAAAATGTGTCTTTTTTCTTTTAAGAACCGCCGTACTTTTCGGTGTTTAAGAAGCTTTCATTTTTTCTGTCCTAGAAACTGTTTATCGGGTCTGAAATTTCATCTTCGTATTTATTATATAGGAAGCTGTCATTTCCTTCATATAAAAACACTGAAGAAATATTTCTTTGACATCTGATTCCATTTTGTGGAGAAGGATTTTGATTCCAATCTTCAGGTTAGACTGGGCATCATAAAGCTGTAACATTAAGTTGCTACTCTTGTGAAGTCATAACCATTACGGTAGCAAGCTAATTTTAGAGCGCGCATGCGTTTGTGCTGTGGTTGCACTAACCTTCCGATCATGACACACATTTCAATAAGTTGGCTTTTAGTTCCGACCACTTTGCACGTTTGTAACGCTGAGCATATTTTACCTTTTCAGTTGGTAGGGTACCAAAAAATGCTTGCCGTTCTACTTCCATGGATCTACAGAAATTAAAGCACGCAGCATGGGAATACTATTTGTTCTATATCCTTTGCATGACATATCTAAGAAAGGCGCTTACGTTCACCACCTGTTGATATGGTGAAATATCATTGTTCCAATACGAGGAGAGTGTTATACCAAGAGCGATTTTTTACGACCAGCTGTACTAGAATGATTTCCCGATCATTAATGGTTGATTTTTGCTATGAATAAGGACTCAATTAAAATACGCCAGGAGGGATCGACCATCTAGTTGGTGGCATGCAAATGTTCGTCAATTTCCAATATTACTCTTGAGAGGGGGGGATTTATGGAGAGGCTTCTTGCTGATTCGGTGCATTCTTGCACGTCGAAAATTGAAAAACCGAAAAAATGATGCCTTTAGCAAGCTTATTTGCTGAATTGCTCATTTGCGTACACAATTACTTTGTGCCATACCCTTAAGATAAGGAAATTTATGCCTATCCATCGGAAAATACGATACTTCAAGCATCGAAAGAATACGTATTTAACAAACAGATTGGTAGACAACGAAAACTTTTTCTTATAGCCATTTCTATGAGCACCTAAGACGAAGAAAAGGATTAATTTCAAATTTAGGGTGACCGAACAGGTGAACAAATGTAGTACATAAACCTCACAAGCACTCCAACCTGCAGCCTCGGCACGAGAACTTCCACAAGACGACAAAAGATGACCACTTTGCTCTCCAAATTGTATTATATGTATTTTGTTGAAGTTCTGTTGACATCATTACCACAATCAAGTGGATGAAACCATTCCCATGTGTTTGCATATGTATATTCATCACTTTTCTTCCCAGTGGTTCTTACATGCTTTCCAATTTCAACATCCATCTGCCATATGATCGCCCCTGTGATCCAATGTTACGAGGCTCTGTCGTCTAATCATTCGCCCGAGATATGCTTAAGTTTGAATCTCGGATGAGGCACGGGTGGTGTATTTGCCTTGATTTTTTTTTTTTTTTTTTGATTGAAGGTTTAACGACCACCGTGATCAACCTAATGGGCCATAAGCAGTCGCCCGTCTCCAATTTAGGGTCACTGGTTCCAGGGAAGGGAGAGAGCCAGTGCCGTTAGACAAAACACAACATCCATGCCTCACCGGGACTCGAACCCGGACCCCCTCGGATGAATGGTCAGAGGCCATCGCCCAGACCACTGCGCCACCGGGGCGGCTGTGCTTGCCTTGTGTCAATGGCCCTCTATTCCCTTCGAAACTAGTCGCCCCAAATTAGGTTCAGGTCACTGCTTATAGTCCATTAGGTTGCTCACGGTGGTCAGAAACAAACAAACAAGCCATATGTTCGCATTTAGGTTCTTTTACGGCCTCTCGTACCAAGCTAAAAATTTCTTTCAACCACTTCTGATCTGTTTGTCATGCAAAAGTTTTAGCCTCGTAACAAGATCAAATAAGTAGAATAAGAGACTCTTGTGTTGCTCCTGATTAACGTGTTTCTCTTCGTGCCCTTCCTTCTCAAAAATCAAACAGTTTTTAATTCGTGTCTTTATTGTCTGTGATATTTGTATATCTTTTTTGTTCAAACCACAAACAAGCATCTGATCCTTAAGAGGAAAGTGAGAGGTCAGTAGAGGAAAAGGGGGGATTCTATCACAAAGGAAGCTGTGCACGGATGTCCCAGGCCCCACGCACTGCCGTCCACGACCCTGTCCCCAGACCTTCACTACCGTCCACGGTGCTCCGCGACCTCGCCCACTGCAACCGTAATTATAGATGACCACATGTCCTCTTCGACGCCATCTTGGATCACCACGTGCTCGCCTACGGTTACGGTTGCGTGTGGACAGGAGG
Source organism: Macrothele yani (assembly GCA_039090855.1). Lineage (NCBI taxonomy): Eukaryota > Metazoa > Arthropoda > Arachnida > Araneae > Macrothelidae > Macrothele > Macrothele yani. Next base: position 143,281,634 of record CM076989.1, read on the forward strand.
AGGAGGGAAGGATACCACCGCCGCCCGTGATTGATTCGAGGAGATTGCTTGTCCAGCGCCATTTTTATTTTTTCTTGACCGGGAAATTTTTATTTCCTCCACGTGGTCATTTTGTCCACAACGTGTTTTGGGATAAGTCACCATCTTTTGTTTGCCAGTTTATTTTTCCCCACAAGGAAATTTTATTTTCCCCAGAGGAAATTTTACAACATGACGTCACCACGCTGGGGAAAGTTTCACTCAAAGTGAATAAATATATTTCGTTGGTCAGCTTAGGATCGAACCCCCGATCATCAGACCACTGGACTCAAGCCTTAAACCACTCGACTGGTTTAAGGCGTGAGTCCAGAAGGTGATGCCTCGATAGATTTTTGTTATCCCTAAACCCGCTGCAACTGCCTGTTTCAGCAGAAGGTAGTGGTCAATATATTTCTCCTTTGGATTCAATGCTGTGATGAGTTTTTGTGACGGTTTCCAGGAACCACTCCCACCTATGGGCAGAATGGAAGATCAGCATGGAGATCGTGGAGTGCCTCAAGAACTTCAATGTCGACCTCTAGGAAACAGCCAAATGGTCCATCATCGGGAAGTTTGGTGAGGTCTAATTCTTCAAGTTCCCCCTCTTCGATCCATTTGAATTGACCATAAGGAATGTTTTCAGACATTGCATAACCGTAGAAGTTCACACAAACTAGGTAGTTGATGAAGGTGAAGGCTCTGCTAGGATCATAATTGGGCATATACACTGACGGAAAAAAATCCCAACACCACGAAAAAAAAGTTGTAGAGGAATGAAATGGCGGCAATACATTTGTATAGGTAACATATGTAATCGATTAAGGTTTCAAGATCACAGCTTAATGTAAGCGCGAAAAGAGCCATTTTAAATGTGAAATGCTGGTACATTAATAACCGGTGTAACTGCCAGAATATTGAATGCAAGCATGCAAACGTTCATGTATTGTGTCGTACAGGTGCTGGATGTCAGTTTGTGGGATGGAGTTCCATGCCTGATGCACTTGGTCGGTCAATACAGGGACGGTTAATGCTGGTTGGGGGTGATGCTGGAGTTGTCGTCCAATGATGTCCCACACGTGCTCGATTGGAGAAAGATCTGGTGATCTAGCAAGCCACGGCAACATGTCGACACTCTGTAGAGGATGATCGGTTACAACAGCGGTATGCGGGCGACCGTTATCCTGTTGGAAAACACCCCCTGGAATGCTGTTCATGAATGGCAGCACAGCAGGTTGAATCACCAGACCGACGTACAACTGTGCCGTCAAGGTGCGTGGGATAACCACGAGAGTGCTCCTGCTGTCCTAGGAAATTGCTCCCCAGACCATAACTCCAGGTGTAGGTCCAGTGTGTCTCGGCCGCAGACAGGTTGGTTGCAGGCGCTCACCTGGCCTCCTTCTAACCAACACACGGCCATCACTGGCCCCCAGGCAGAACCGGCTTTCATCAGAAAACCCAACAGATCTCCACTCCGTCCTCCAATGAGCTCTAGCTTGACACCACTGACGTCGCAAACGGCATTGGTTTGGAGTAAGGGGAATGTACACTACAGGGCGTCTGGCTCGAGGCTGTCCTTCAAGTAACCGATTTGTAACAGTTCGTTGTGTCACTGTGGTGGCAACTGCAGCTCGAATTGCTGCCGCAGAAGCAGTACGATGCGCCACGGCAATACGCCGTACACGGCGGTCTTCCCTCTCAGTAGTGTCACGTGGCCGGCCGGAAGCCGATCTTCTTGAGGTAGTACCTTCCCTTGACCACCGCTGCCAACAATCATGCACAGTGGCTACATTCCTGCCAAGTCGTTCTGCAGTATTGCGGACAGAAAATCCACCTTCTCGTAGCCCTATTACACGACCTCGTTCAAACTCCGTGAGCTGTTGATAATGGCTTCTTCGTCTTCTTAAAGGCATTCTTGATAAACATCAACAAACTACGTCGAATCTCGACGATAACTAACGCTCACGAACGTTACAGCGCGTATTTACAGCAAACCTGCTTTGCATGTTCCGAGGGGCGCTACTAGCGCCACATGCATGCGCCGAGCGCGAAATTTGCATAGACGTCATCTTACAGATATACTCTCACCGCCTACCAACTGTCGTTTATCTAACACAACCCCTTCTTGGTGTTGGGATTTTTTCGTCAGTGTATTTGTTGTTTGCAATGGCATGTCGTTTGATGCATTGGCAGAGCCCTTCACGTTTTGCGTGCTCGAAAAAAAAGCAGCATTTCGTAATCTGTGAGCAATTCAAGATTTATTTTAGTGCTCTTCAACATGGCTTCGAATGCTAGGGATGGGGCACTGTAAAACCATACCGGATCTAATTTATATGCATCTTGACAAATATCTCTAAAATTTTCAAAAACGTCGGAGAGAATCAACACATCCGTCTTCAAATATAGATCAGAATACTCTCCCAAGCTGTTGATCTTCATTGTTCTCCACACATGTTGAGCGTGGTTGTACTCTTCATCGCTGATATCTGATTCTGTGAGAGTGGTGTAAAAAGATGACTTTGGGGTAGAGGCAGGAATTTTGAAGCTTGGCGTATGGTGATACATACTCATAAGGGAACACCCCTTCTTGATCATGAGATGAAATTCATCGTTATAAGGGTAGTGCTCCCTTGTGATTTTAAATTGGATGGAAGGGAGATTATTCGCAAGGCTGGAGAGTCCTGCAGGCATAAATCGCTTGCTATCTAAAAACCTCACCTCCATTCCTTCGATGGATTTGGAGAAGGAGATGAACTTCTCCGTAGACTCCGGGATGCCCTTGATATTCCCTTCAGTAAATCCCAGTTCTTTGACGATGAAGTGGAAGTCATATCCAGATAAATTGTGAAAAAAGACCGGCACAAACTTTGGATTTCTGTAATTGATGTTACTGGAAGAATATGCAGACCCCCAGTATGCTCCCGTCCGATGATCATGATCTGCGATCTTTGCATGCCTATGGATTTTGTGAATGCTTCTCCGAGGAGGGTGCATGTTGAAGCAGATCGGAAAGGTTTTTTCCTCATCATTGAATGGTGACATGAGAATGTTTTTCTTGTATTCATCCCGGATCTTGAGAATATCTTCCTTCGAAGAATGGAGGAAGTGTTGGATGACACCGTCTTCAGCCCGATAACTCCTATAGAATGAAAATTCGTCCAACTCATCCTTGATGTAATAGCCATATGACATGAGTTCATAAGCGTGGAAGGGTGTGGTGGAGGACTTTTCCGGATCTTGAGCAGGTCCCTGGATGGGCTTGAGAACGATCTGAAAATCGGCGTAAATGACGAATGATACTCCTAAAGTGTGCTGATGGTTCTTGAATTTTTGGATGTTATCCTTCGGCATCTGGATTGCGACTGGATTATTTTTCCAACAGAGGAGCTGATGATTCCTGAGTTTTTCTTCCCGCTCATACCTCCCATCAAAGGTAGTGAAGCAGCATTTTTTGCAGATAGTGGCTCTTTCTTCATGCTTTGACAACTGGGAGGAAATCAGCCGTTCAAAGTTGGTAATGTAAGCGGAATGTTATCGAGCACCATCTTCTAAATATAAAAGATCACGATGGTCTTCTAATTCCTCCTCACATACCTTAATGGGGAATATTTTTCTTTGTCATCCGCCCCAAAGATGTTAATGGAAATGGAGTTCGTCTTTTCGAACTTCGGGATGTCACTGAGTTGGACTGGGTAGTCCACACAGTCCCAGTTGTAGCCGGAGGGTAATTGTGGGTCGCTGAAACATGGGGAGACTCTAAATCTGTTTTTCTCTTGTAAGCGAGGAGTCCAGATGGTATATTTGAAGCAAAAGACGCCATCGTTTACCACATTCACGACGGCTTTCTTCCGCTGGATGGATGCGGGCAGCTGGATCAATGATCCTCCCCTCAACGGTTTGAATCTGTTGATGCGCAACTCCAACCATGAGACGTAGGAGAATGTCCATCCGGAGCCTTTTAACTCGGTCTCCAACTTTTCTTTTTCTAATTTCTCCGCCATGCTGCAGTTTCCTTTGTGATAGAATCCCCCCTTTTCCTCTACTGAGGTCTCAATACTTCAGTGTTCTGCTTTTCATACGTAACCGTACATTTCTTATGAATATCTCTACATTTCTCGAAGTATGCTACAGTCAAGTTCTTTACATCTCTACTTTCCTTTCCTGAGCCACCAGCAGTGTATATACACTATATTGAAAAACGTCACCGAACACCCCTTCAAAAGCAAATGAACTGATAAGCTGCGTTGTTAAGATGCGCGGTACAGCTGCAAACTGTCTAAAAACAAGCCTGCAGCTGACCACGATCATATCGCACTGTGAGGTTGAGCAAAAATGTCGCGGCGGGAGAGAACTGACTTTGAGAAAGGAGAGATTGTTGGGTGTTATATTAGTGGGTTGTCGATAAGAGAAACCGAGAGGCGTTTAAACATATCCAAGTCAGCTGCTTTGGATGTACTGAATAAATAGAAGACACATGGCGTGCTTGAAGCAGAAAAACGTACCGGCAGACCAAAGAAAAACAGTCATAGACAACGTCGAAGTCTCAGGAGAGTCGTTACAGCCAATCGACGGAGTACTGCACGATTCTTCAGTGTACATGTGAGTAAAAATGCTGCAGCCTCGGTTTATACACGTACCATTCGCAGAGAACTTCATTCCATGGGTTACCGTAGTCGTGCGGCTGCTCATAAGTCTCTCATCTCCACTCGGAATGCTACTCGTCGTTTAGCATGATGTAAAGAGCATTTATCGTGTACCGTAGATCAATGGAAACGGGTCCTATGGACTGATGAATCCAGATACACCATCCATCAGTCTAATGGCCGTGTGTGGGTATGGCGACAGCCGTTGAAACGCTGTTTACCACAGTGTGCTGTTCTTACGGTCACGTTGGGAGCTGGCAGTGTACTTGTGTAGGGGTGTTTTCCGTGGTATGGTCCCTGCCCTATGGTTATCCTAGACAAGCCTGTTAACCATCATGTCTACCTCGATATTCTGGACAATTATGCCGTACCAACTCTGTGGCAATACTATGGAACCGAGCCTTGTTGGTACCAGCAGGATAATGCACCGAGCCATAAAGCAAGGACTGTTACGGCGTGGTTTGACTATAATTCCGTATCGTGTGTGGACTAACCAGCATAGAGCCCTGATCTTAATACCATAGATTACCTATGGAATTAATTAGAGCGCCGCATAAGAAGTTTGGTACGATAGCCTACTACTAAGCAACAGTTAGCGGCAGGATGATGTACTGAATGGAAGCGCATATCTATCGCTGTGTTCCAAAACCTTGTCGAAAGTCTGTCTCGAAGGGTCAGTGCGTGCATTAAGGCCAAAGGCGTTTTCAGAATCGATTTAATGTAACAAAAACAGAGGAGACGAGCAACATGGAATAGTATCAACAAAAAACAAAGAACAGGAATGATACAAACTGATGAAAACGATGATACACATTGAATGAGTAATGAAAAATTTACAACGTGATGCAAACAGAGCAATGCTTGAGGAAGAACAAAATGATCACAGGCGGGGCACCGTAGTGCGAAAGAGTATCAAAAAGGTAATGCAGAGTCTTAACTCACCGTGAGATGTAACGGACTTGGTGTAATAGCTAACTACGGGGTCACTGGCGACCACGTAGCATAGAAGGAGCTTTTACGGCATGCGGAGATGGCAGACTGATACTCCTGCTGTAAGCGGGGAGGTGGCGATTGCGGAAATGTCCGAGTAGTGCACCACTGGCTTGAATGGAAGACGCAGGATTAGGTAGACTGCGGAGTTGCTGATAATACACGTAGATGACGTGTTTCACCAACACAAACACGTGATTAACCAGCACAAACACGTGATTCACCAACACAAGAACAAACTGATGGAAGGAGCACAGACGGATGAGCACAGACGGCTGAGCACAGAGGAGAAGATGCTGGTATGCTGCAAAAGTGAGGTCGACGGTGCAGGAGCGACGAGCGATGGAAACCGTCAGATGTAGCAGAGGTACTGCCACAGGGCGGTAAAGGTAGACGTGCGGAACGTCCGCCTCCTGTGCGATGAAGGAGCAAAGAGGGGAAGAGAAAAGTGTCATGCGGTGGAGAAGGGATGGAACGGGGAGCCGGTTATGAAGAAAGAGCCAGTGGTTATTGAGTTCAAGTGGGGGGCGAAAGAGGGAGTTGGCAGCCGCTAAGACAGTAGAAGCAGTAGCAGGAGTGACACCGTGGATAGAGAGAGGTGAAGGGGAAGCAGAGAAGGAGGGAAACCGATAGAGGGATTTAGTAGAGAACGAGAACAGAGAAGGAGACAGGTCAGAGACACGCAGAAAGAAGGAGTGTGGTTGCGAAGCAGAGAATACAGCGACAAGGCCAAGAGAAGTTGCGAGATCAGGAAACTGAGAAACGATAGCAGAGCAGAGAGAGTCGTAGACGTAGCGAGATGAAGGAGAGGAGAGAATAGCAGGCGGAAGGCTAGAAAAGGAGCTCCAGGAAAGGTCAGGGTTAGTAAGGTAGCGGACAGTTACTACCTTAGCACGAAGCCGCAGTAGAAGAAGGCGAAGCATGGAAGATGAGGGGGACAAAGTAGCGAGGAGAAGAAGAGAGGTTCAAAGAGAAGGTCGAGAATACAAGAGGGAGGAGAGCGAATAAAAGGGATAGAGCGCAGGAAAGTGTGGGCCTCAGAATATGAAGGAGGTAGTTTGGAGGGAAGAGAAGGAAAGCAATCCATCAGTACGAGAGAGGAGAAAGCAAAATGAGGGTTGTGTGGGGAGGTGAGGACGTCGCGCACGTCGACGGCCGACAGATCAAGAGCAGTGAAAAGGAGGAGGAACATGACGATGCGGCTGGCTCGACAGTAGAGCTGAACACCAATGAGCCTGTAACGTACCAGGAGATGTGACGTACCTGCCCGAAGGACGCACACGACATAAAGGCAGATAGGAATCAGAACAAATGTCCGCGTAGCTTAATTGGTAGAGCAACTTATTCCGGAATGAGTGGACCCGGGTTCGAACCCCGGCGCGGATAAAAATGACGGAGAAATTCACTTCGTTATAATGGCGCCCGAACTATCCGGATGACCCGGCCGTTCAAAATCTCGCATTGGTGTGATGTTATTTCCACACCGCGAGACAGGAAAAATCAGAGAATTCCTTCTCCAGCGCTTCGAAAAATAAAAATGTGTGATGTTGCATTCCACACAGCAGATTGACTGGGAGTTCTCAAGTGCACGTTCTACAGTGGATGGCTGCCTGCAACGATTCATGGTCACGGCTGACCCGTGGGCCATGCCCCCGGCCCTCTTTCGGGGAGGGGGAGATGTGACGTACCTGCCAGTAGGACGCACACGACATAAAGGCAGATAGCAATTACAATCAATGTCTGCGTAGCTCAGTTGGTAGAGCGACTTGTTCCGGAATGAGTGGACCCGGGTTCGAACCCCGGCGTAGACCAAAAGTGACGGAGAAATTTACTTCGTCATAAGCCCAATTCCACCACTAGCTGGAGGAAGACAGAGCTTGGTGTCAGCGACCCAGTGATGACCAGCCCACACGACACGGGTGAGGCAACTGGTGATTTCTCGGAGGCAGTAAAGTGGAGGAGATGAGGTAATCCAGGAGTACTGACCCAGAGAAATAAGATGGGTGCATGCAAGGTTGGCTCGTTGATAAAACAACGTGCAGAAATGGGCACGGCGCCAATAGGCAGCTTCTCGAATGAGACGTAGACGAAGCGTACTACGGGTGGCTGTTGAAGAAGCATGAGGCAAGCCGAGAAACACCCCGAGGAAGCGCTGAGTCAACGAGGACCAGGTGGCCCCCACGGGGAGTCTGTACAACAAGACCACGGACCGCACCACAGTCCAGTGCATTTGGCGGCATTGAGTTCTGCAGCAGAGCAAAAGTCATAGGTATCAAAAAGATGAGGGAGCTGAGAGAACTGAGAATCAGCACGGATGCACACGGTGATAGCATCCGCGTAAGCGGTGCAGGAGATAGAGTGGTGCCGAGTGCTTGCAACTGGTGGTGGTAAAGATGTCTGGAGAGAGGCTCTACGGAGCTTAGGAACGGCTCCACTGCGATGGCGAAGAGTTGCCCTGATAACGGGCAGCCTTGTCTTACACCACGGCAGAAGGGGATGGGCACAGTGAGAAAGGAGGCCGGCTTAACGTGGAAAACGGCGTACCGGTAGAGAGAGAGAAGGGAGAAACAAAGGAGGGAAGAAATCCAAAGCTGATAAGAGTGTTAGAAAGAAAAGTATGGGAAATATTATCAAAAGCAGATCGAAGATCAAGAGAGAAAAGGGCAGGTGGCTCAGAGCGTGCATTACCAAGGTAACGAAGGTCGTGAAGAAGCAGAACATTATGAGAGATAGAACGGCCTGGAACGGTGTAAGTCTGATTAGGAGAAAGAATGTACGGGATAATAGAGTTAAGCCGGCGGGAAGAAGTTTAGTATAGAGTTTGTAGTCTAGGTTAAGGAGAGAGATAGGACGCCAACTCCCCAAGTCAAGAGGGTCTCCTTTCTTGGAAAAAAGAACAATATGTGAATCTGTGAAACTCTTCGGAAGAGTAGAACAGTGAAAAGCAGCAGTTAGAGGCAAGATCGCGGAGAAGAAAGTAAGATAGAAGAGCAAAGGGAGGCCGTCCGGACCCGGAACTGCGGGAGGGTTAAGAGAAGAAAAAGAATCGGAGAGCTCACAAGAAGTAGGAGGGAGAAGAAGAGAGGCAGAAAGTTGAGGGGGTGGGGGCTGATTTAGATTGGAGATACGATGAGCACAAGCAGAGGAGGAAGGAGGAGGAGTTTCATAGAATTTATCGGCGAAAAACTCCGGCGTACCTGAGAGCAAATAACATCTGGATCGGAGGTGATGGTGCCAGACGGAAGAAAGGGGACGGAGCAAAGTAGAGGTACGGCGATCTGACTACATTGATGTGAGGAAGTCGTATGAGCAATCCGCTGGATTGAGTGTTGTATACGAAGGCGGATGAGGGCTTGCTGTGCGATAGGTTCCAGTAGCGCCTTTAGTTCAGCTTGGTATACAGGGAAGAGCGGGTCAGCTAAACTGATGAGGGATAACATCTGTCGAGCATGATCGAGTTGCATCAGTCGAAAGGTCTTCGCTGTATACGATAGCTGGCAGATGTGGAGAATGAGCTGTTGTTTGGTCTCCAAGCAATACAAAAGATCACAAGGAGCAGACTGCAGCCCCTCCCGACGGGCATCGAGGAAGGCATTGATGGAAGAACAGAATCAGGAATCACCAAGCAGGGTAGTATCAAAGGTCCATAGGCGGACTGTTCGAGAAGGCGGCGACGCGGCGAACACGGTAAGAGTTACCACGCAGTGGTCGGAGAACGCTGTGGGGTGATGGAGAGAATCTTTCACTGCCGGAAGGAGCGATGGCGAAGCATAATAGCGATCGAAGCGAGCGGTCATGGGAGCTCGCGCCCCAGACGAACGCCAGGTGTGGGAGGTGTCTGCAGGTCTAAGATGCCGGTGGACGTCAACTAGAGAAAAATCCTAGACAAGGTCTTGAAGGAGGGCAACTAGGTCTGTGCGGCGCTCACGAGACACTGGCAGGCGATCAAGAGACGGGTTAAGAGTGCAGTTGAAATCACCCCAGAGAAGCACTCGATCAGAGGAAGGAACCTGAGAGATGGCTCCCCGGAGGCTGGTGAACAGCAGGGATAGGTGCGTAGAGGAACATGGTACGTAAATGTTGAAGACATGAAAACGAATTCCAGCTAGAGTGAAGGAGATTTGCTGTAGAAGATTTCGGCAGATATTGCGGACGGAGAGTGAAGACAGGTTGGTTCGAAACTGATGACGAACACCAATAGCGAGACCACCGTGCACAGAGTAACGGAAAGCACTGTGAAAGGTGAAGTCCCAAGTGCGCCATCTATGAAAAAGTGTCAAGGAGTGGCAGTTCGTCTCTTGCAGAAGGAGTAAGTCGGCCCCAAGGGGCGAGAGATCTTTCAGAACGAGTGCGTTAGCGATGGGTTTAGCAAACCCCTTACAATTCAGTGGCGACCTTGAATGGGTAAATCCGACGTCGGATGAAGAGCATCTATGGCAGCTTTCTGGAATGTGTCGAGACAATTGATGATACCACGACATCACAAGACGTAGTCGGGTTGCTTGGCATTATGCCAGAGGAATTTGAGGATGGAGGTTGCTTGGTCGAAGACCTCGGGAACAACTACTTCAAACTGCTGTAAAAAGATGAGAGAAGCCTCCCGATTTGTTTTATGAGTGAGACACTCGTAAAGATCTTCAAAAGAGACAGGTTCTGAAGGAAGAGAGGCATTGGTAAGCAGAGTCGAGATATCTTCAAACGTCGGCAGAGGACCCTTGGACTTTGAAGAGGAAGATCTAGAACCTGACATGGGAGACTTGGATCTTGCTAGACAGGTGGAACGATGTGGGCTGCTAGTCGGAGAAGGGGACTTCTTTTTCCTCCGGGCCTCGGTACTGGTAGTAGAGCGACGTTTGCCGTGGATCGGTGACACACGAGATGTGGAATCACAGGAAAGGTCCACCTCATGGCCGGGAGCAAAAGTGCCGACGGTGAATGAAGCTTGAAGATCAGCCGTGATGTCCTCTGATGGAGAGAGAACACGGGAAGGCAAGGAGGAGTCAAGTGGAGGAAAATCCGACAGAGTGGAGAAAGCAACATCAGAAGACGCGTGTTGATCGAAGGCTTTAATCAGGTTTTCGGCAAGACCTGGGTCCAGGAGGTGCAGACACAGGAGGAGGCATGGCAGCAAAAACGGAGGAAAAGGTAGAATGCTGCCTTGGAGCTGCAGGAGTCAGTGGCTCTGCATGGAGGCAATGAGCTTGCTGATGGCCGTAAGTCTTGCAGCGTGAGCAATGATCAGAGGTAAGGAACCCAATCCGGCGGCGCTAGTTACCGCAACGAACATTGAGGAACCATGGAATCTTTATGAGATGCTCTTCAGACTGGAAGATGATGAGAGCAGTTCTACGGAGGCCACAGATATGTTTATCATCGGGGTCAAAGGGGGAAGAGCAGAGAGTCTTCACTGGGCTGACTTTTCTGCCGCATCGACTAAGTGCAGCACACAGCATATCATCAGAGATCTCCGGCGATACCGGATATAGAGAGACCAGAATAGGACGCTGGGCGATGGATTCGGCTAAAAAGTGACGATCGCCAATTGATAGGCCCCGAGACAAGACAAGCTCGGCATATTCTTTCTTCGAAAAATAAACAATCACAGTTCGTGGCTGTCAGGTGAGGTGGGTGATGGCACCAGAAGGAAGCATCTTCTTGAGAGCGGAGCTGTACTGCTTCAAAGGAGTGTTGGGCAGCGCATCAAAACAAACCCTTAACTCGAGGGTCGAATGAAGACGTTGACCACCAGGAGAGTTCTCGGGAATGTCTAATAAGATGGTGTCACCGTTGAGAGTAACGTAAGAATCCATAGGGGACAGACAAGACGAGGAAGAAGCCGGTGGAATACCAGAGGCATCCGCAGAATACGTGCTTGCAGAAATGTCTCCTTTGGAAGGAATTGACGCAGCATGAGACAATGTACTGGAAGCAGAGGCAGAAGAAACTGTAGAGGGAAAATTAGCGACGCCATCAGAGACGTACATGAATTCATCATCGTCAGCAGAGGCCAGGGACGTCACATCCACGTTCTGAATGGCAGAGTCGGAGACCCGGGCAGGAGAAGAGGTGCAAATTTCAGGAGGAAGGTTAAGCGGCTTTCCACTAGCAAGCGAAGATGCTTGGTCGGCTGCGACTGACGTTGAGGAGGCGACACGAGGAGCTGCACCGATGCGGGCGGGAACAGCGCCCTCATCGGCAGATCCCATATTCAATGGCAAGGGTTAACGAAGAAAACTACCAGCTCGGTGTGGAAATTAAAACACTGATAATGAAAAAATCAGCACTTACCAACTCCTGAGGGATCTTAAACGAAAGCACAGACCTCTAACTTCGGCACACACACACACACAGAAGAACAACGATGGAACACACAAAACACGTACGTGAAGCACTCAAACACGGAGCTCGTGAAGACACGTGTAGGTCAAAGGTGAACCGACACCGTACTAATGTATGTCAATAAAGGCTATGTTGTGTTTCTCTTCTAGGTGTCCGGTGACTTTTGTCACCGCCAATGCATACCACTTGCTTAGTAATGTACAATCACCACCACCAATGCATACCACTTGCTTAGTAATGTACAATCACCACCACCAATGCATACCACTTGCTTAGTAATGTACAATCACCAACACCTCCAGTTGCACTTCATCCATCTGTAATCCTTCTTTTCTAGGGAAACTATTGAGCATAGGATGGAATTGTCTTTGGCAATTAGTTTTCCTTCCATTTGTTGTTCATGGATCACGATTTGCAGTTCTGAACTGTTTTTTGCAGAAATAGCAGTTCCATCATACAAACCAAAATAGCATGAAGAGATGAATATTTGCTCTAATCAGAAATAGTCGGTAACACTAACATACATGAAACTAAAGTCGTGTAGAATCACATTGCATGAGATTTGTTACTTGATGAAACACACCAATCGCATCCTCGAGGACAACAATGCATTTGCGAAGATACATTCAGATGTTGAATAAGAAATCATTACTTGGGTTCCGATTACATTCCGAAAACTCGCATAAAATTTCATGGGAGAATATGCATTTTGAATCAATAAAATCAAAGAGCATTTCACGGAAAAAAAACAAATTATGTCTTTAACAAAGTTTTTGATAAGAAATTGTCGCATATTTTTAACTCATTAGGTTTTCCGTTTAATATCACAGGTTACGTTTGTCGACTTCGTCATACACGTTCGAATGACATCGATCTCATTATTTAAAAATCCATAAGAAAACTTTAATACAAAACATTTTATCTTACAATTAATTTTGGCAATGATCTTCTACATTAAACCAGATGCAGAAGAAACTGAAAAGGAAAGGGACAGGAAAATGGTTGGCCGACCCTGTGGCGCAAAATTAAATGCGCTGGCTTATATCATGGTGCGTGATGGGCTCGGGTTGGAATCCCGGTGAAGCATGGATGTTCTACTTGTCTTACGGCACTGGCTCTTTGCCATCCCTCGAATCAGTATCACTGAATTAGGGACGGACTACTTCTTATAGCCCATCATGTTGCTCACAGCTGTCGTTAAACCCCCAGTAAAAATTAAAAAGTTTTATTTAATTCTTGCAAATTTTGTGCATAACAACCCGGAGAATCATTGCATACATCAGAAAAAATCATGCTGATATTTTCTTAAAGAATATTTGATGTTGCAGTTCCTATGGTGGTTCCATTGCAATCTTTTGCATACTGGAAATGCTGTTGATAAGTTTCAAATATCTCATGTTTATTTTCAGTTTGTCGGTTCGTGTATTGCATTATAAATATTTATTCACAAAGCACTTGAACAAATCTAAAAAGAAATATACCTTTTTAAAATTATTCACCCGAATGCTTGAAATTTTTCATTTAAGTCTCGTGAAATGAAGAAAAGTAAAATGTATCATGCCACAGTTTGGGAAGAAAATTATCTTTGAAGTGAATATTTCATGAACTGGAGTGCATAATTAATTTATCCTCTGTTAAAAAAGTAAAATATTCGGCTGGTTCCAGAATTGAAAATTGAATCCTTTTCTTAATGAAAACGTAATTAACATCAATTTATCACAATCTCAAATTCATTAATCTCGATATAAGCCGAAGGGAAGTAATTGAAAGTGAAGAAAGTGCTATTCAAAGTTACAGCATGAAATTAATTATCTTTTAGTTTCTGCTTTAAAATTAGAAGTGGTAGACGATATTTCAGTGCAGAAAGCAAATATATTTTTATACTTTAAATTTACATTCATCAACGATAATTCGTGATCTCATCTTTTCATGTGTCACATTTACTTTCGTAAAATATGTACTGGACTTCAAGTAAAATACTGTCCTACTTTGGGGATCCATAAAAATGCAAATACTTTCATCTAGGCAACCAGCATAACCCTATGTATGACTGAATCAATAGCGTTAGCGGTAATGAAAATTTTTGTTTCACATGTAAATTTGCGGCATTCATTATTAGTTTTCTGAAAGATCGTCATACGGAGAACTTTGTTGCTTGCCGTATTGTTTCCACTGTTCCCCCATGAAGATTGTAAAAATTGGCAGCACATGATCAAAAAGTATGTAGCCTGGATTTATTTTTAAAAAGTACAAGACCTACAGATTTGATGAAGTTAATCGCCTTCAAGTAGCCCCCTTCCGAAGCCACACGCTTAGCCCAGCGCTGTTTATACTTCTCGAACCATTTTTAAAAGTCATCTTCTGAGCTGCATCGTCTCGTTCTGTTGTATCTCTTCACTTGACATCTTTTTCCTTTCAAGTGGTACTCAATTTTTCGGGGAGAAAAAACTCGCAGAGAGCAAGTCCTGGCGAATAGAGTGGTTTTCAGACCTGTGCAATGGGTGCATAGCAGGAAATTGCTGCACAAGTTGCAATGCATGGACATGCACGTGGTCATGCTGCAGTTGGCACTCGCCACGCTCATACAACGCCAGCCTTTTGCGTCGAACTTTGTCCCTCAAATGCCACAAAACCGGACAGTTGTACTCCTCATTGATTGTCTGGCTTAATGTCGCGTATTTTGATGCACAATTCCTTTATGATTGAAAAAACCAGCTAGCATAGTTTTGACTTCTGCTGCTCCGTCGTGCGTTTCTGGGTCTAGGAGGGTTTGGGGACTTGACTCGGCCTTAGTTTCAGGATCATACCCATAAACCCACGATTCATCACCAGATATGATAGTTTTTAAAACGTTTTCGTCGTCGAAAACGCATCTCACCAGCAGTTGCATCACGGATTTGATTTTGCTCAGATGAGAGCCATTTTGGCACAAATTTGGTTGAGACGCGTCTCATACCCAAAACTTCCGTAAGAATCCACTGAACTGAACCGAAACTAATGTTGAAGCTTTCAGATAACTCATGAATAGTGACTCGGCGATTTCCCGCGCAGCTGTGCGACACTTTTTTCACTTTTGCTGGTTGAAAGCCTCCGAGACTGTTCATCACTATCAACACTTTCGCGACCAAGTTTAAAAGGTTGATATCACTCATAAACTTCTTGTGCACGACTCATACTATCCTCTCACCAGACTTTCTGTAACTTTAAGTACGTGTTATAACGTAACCCTTTACGTTATGCGAGATTTGGTATTATGCTAAGTTCCAAATGTCCGGCTGAAGAAATGTTAAACTAAGTGTAAATGTGATGAACTATTTGCACCGGATAGCGCACTTTAAATTAACGACACATAAGCCTTTTTAGAAACAGACGAAAAACAGAATGACTTACGTAAACTTTTCTTTTATTGGTCCAGCACGGCACTTTCACTTTAAGCAACTTGAGACAACAACACTACGCTGTCTGTTTACAAATCACTTTAACTTCATACAGCGGGATACTAGGACATCAAAAACATATCACGTATACAAGCGAGTTTCACCTGCACACCACACACATAGCTGCTGCATAGTCATTATATGTTCTGTTCACTACAAGCATACGTCACTATCACAGACCTCAAGTGTTGCCAACCGTATTCATGTGAGAGAGAAGATATCACGTTAAGATTTTTTTTTATTGGAGGTTTAACGACCACCGTGAACAACTTAATGGGCTGTGAGCAGTCGTCCGTTCTTAATATAGGGTCACTGGTTCCAGGGAAGGGAGAGAGCCAGTGCCGTAAGACAAACACAACAACCATAACCATGCCTCACCGGTATTTGAATCTGGGCCCTTCTTGGACGAACGGTCACAAACCAGCGCTTAGAGCACTACGTTACCGGGGAGGCCTCTAATTTATGAGAAAAGAACTAAAAATGAAAGTTAAATTAGAGTATACGTCAGTCACAGCGTCTTTGCCAGTATCGCTAAGTTTTTGCCAAAATCTGATGCAAATTCGTTGATTATTTTTTTCAGACATGACTAATGCTACGAACAGCTTCACGCATGTATGAACAAAGCACTAATGTAAAAGAACCTGACAACCAGGGAAGACGTTTATCACAGGTTCCAAAGGCAACCTGTGACAAACCGCTTCCTGCTGTGTCTCGCGATTCCGAACTTTTGCAACCAGTCTGAATAATTTTGATCACAACTCGTACTGTACTTCACATCCGATGTGAAATTGTCATTTCTAATAATGGGAAATTCACCTTAGCTTCGGCTGTAGCTTCATGCGCTATTGAGAAGGTTGCTCAATCTCTCAGGAGTAAAATACAAACCTGCAGAAACGAAAAATTTAATGACCAACGTTTAACTGCCATCTAAATGGATTCAAGCGTTCTCGGATTTCAGTTCGATGGTCAAACTAAATCAGAATAACGTGCAATGACAAGCATGGTTCTGGAACCTGAACTTCTGTTATCATCATCAACAATAACCGTCCTGAATCCCTCTTGGATTAATAATCTCTTCTTTAGTTCTCTGCCTTGAGCTCTTCCGTGTCACTTAGGCATGCTTTAGAAATTCACCCACCCATTCCCCATTGCCATTTCAGGAAGGTTTTATCTTGATCTTGATGTGCCTTTTCTTTCCCCTTGGAATCGTGTCTAGTATTTCAGTTGTAAAACGGTTCACAATTCTTCAAACAATATATCCAGCCCATTGCCATTTCAGGATTTTTATCTTGATGTCATCAACTCTTGCCATTTTCCTGATCCGTGGGTTCCTCTGCTTCTCTTTGTTGGTGACACCAACATGCCGTCTCCATGTTTATCCCAGTACTTTGCATCCTCTATATGTCAATTTTAGTTAACGTCAATCTTTGCTCCATACGTAGCAACTGGAAAGATGCATTTATTAAACACTTTTCTTTTAAGACATAGTGGTAAATTGCTCTTGTCTCCCCGATGGCGCAGTGGTCTAAGCGCTGGCTTCTGACCATTTGTCTAATATGGGTCTGTGTTCGAATCCCGTTGAGGCATCTGTGTTGTGTTTCTCTTACGTCACTGGCTCTCTCTCCTGCCTGGAACCTGCGGCTCAAAATTAGGAACGAGTTACTGCTTATATCTCATCGTTAGTTGCTCACGCTCGTCGTTAAACCTCTAAAAAGTAAATAAATAAATTGCTCTTGAATATTGCACTGCTTCTTCCATTTGCTCTTTAACCTAGCTTTATATGCGTATGAATTTGTTCTTCGATGTGGCTCTTGCTTGATACTGTATATGTTATCCAACGTAAATGTAGGCATCAGTTGCTTCTAGATTTGTTCCATCTGAATCTTCAGTTCTTTAAAACCATTGTATGTCGATTTTATTTTCTGTAAGTTCATTTTTGAAACCACTTCTTTACTCTTATCAGCAAGTTTCTAGGTCATACTTTGCAGCTTTGAGTGAGTGCTTGCAAAGATAAACATGTCTCTAGAAAAACGCGCGTGAATAAATATATATGTATTAATCTTTATCGTCTTATCTTCCCAGTTCAATGATTGAAAGGCATTCTGCAGTGTGACATTCACAAGCTATGGGGATAAGGTGTCAACTTGTTTCATTCCCTTCCCAATTTTTATACGTGCTGTTTCCTCAAACAGTCGAACCTTTGCATTGGAATTTTTATAGTTTTTATTCATAAGATTAATGTATGTATCTTCAATACTGCAGGTTTTTTTAGGGGACATAACTGCTGATAGTTTCAAGAAATCAAAGTGAATGATACATATACCACATGAAACGTGGCCAATAATAATTCTATTCCTTTCACCATTTTAGCTATAGCATTATCAGAACTAAAAAAAGTAAGGTTTTAGAAAATTTCGTTAGAATGAACATATTAACAAACGTTAGTGAAAGCTGGAATGCAGTGCATAGTCTGATTGTTTTTTAACTTAAAACTCGGCACCCACTTCGAACTGTATAAATTAGGAACTATTTTCGCATTTGTTTACTTTATCTCTTGTCTTCATTTTGGAACGCAATCCCAGATATTTGCTCACTTGTTCATATCTAGTATATGGGTGTGTACAGTATGTGTATTAATAATCAACCATTATCAATCCACTGCTTGATGAAAATCTCCCAAAGTTTCTCCTACAATTGTTTGTCTTGAGCTAGTCTCTCTCTCTATATATATCCTTATTGCTGTTACAGAACAGGAAATGGGGAATATCCATGATATGTCCGGATTCAGATACTCCCGGTGAGGCACAAATGTTGTGCTTGTCTTACAGCACTGGTTCGCTCCCTTCCTTGGAAGAAATGACCCTAAATTTGGGACGGGGAATTGCTCATAGCTCATCGAGTTTCTCACGGTGGTTTTTAAAAAAACCTAACAAAAAAACTGATGAAAATAATTTGATGATTGTTGGATCATTTAGTAATTTTACGAATATACGTATTCCCTACATTATATACGTATTCCCTACATTAAGTAAAATCCTATTTTTAAAAGAAAAATAAAAGCAAGAGTACTGGAAGTAGAATGCCGAAATTATGTGTACACAGTGCGTCAAAGAATTTTTAAGACTGGCGCTAGATTTCAGCCTACGGTGACGCCACCAGTGTAATCGCGAATGTGTTATAACCCGTGATCATCTGCTTGCCTTCTGCCAAAAGTACTGCGCAATTGTTAAAGTAACTCATACGAAACGGGCGTTCATTAGAAAAGTAAACTTTTTAACGTTGAATTACTAAGATGGAACAAAGGGTTGTTATTAAATTTAACGCAAAACTTGGTTAAAGTGCCTCGGAAACGTACCAAATGATGAAACAAGTTTACGGTGAGTTTTGTTTAAGTAGATCAAATGTTTTACTGTGGCACAAACGTTTTTTGGACGGAAGAGAGACGCTAGAAGAGGATAAGCATACCGGAAGACCAAGTTCATCTAGGATACCTGAGATTATTGAAAAAGTGTGTGATTTCGTGGCAAACAATCGATGTGCGTCACTAAGAAGGATGGAAGGGTCTTAAACATCAGCAAAGAAACGACTCGAAATATCCTGCATGGAGATTTGGGCAAAACAAAACTCTGTGCTAAATTTGTTCCACACACGTTAACCAATGAACAAAAATCAAGGAGAAGTGCACATTGCAGAGACATCATTTCAGCCGCTGAAAATGATCCAAACTTCTTAAAATCAATTGTTACAGGGGATGAAACATGGTGTTTTCAATAAGATCCTAAAACAAAGAGACAAAGTGCGGAATGGAAGTCAAAAAACTCGCCTCAAGCCAAAAAAACAAGAAAAGTTCCATCGAAAATCAGAACAATGCTCATTACATTCTTCGATAGTAAGGGTATTATACACAAATAATTTGTTCCAAGTGAACAAACAATTACTGGTGAGTTTTATTTAAATGTTTTGAGGCGTTTGATGGGCAGAATTCATCGCATTCGTCCAGAATATCGAGATGAAAACAGTTGGTGTTTGTTGCACGATAATGCACCCAGTCACACCTCACTTCTTGTTCGTAGATTTTTGGCGAAAAATAACGTCTGTGTGTTGAATCATCCATCGTATTCGCCTGATTTAGCACCCTGCGACTTTTTTTTGTTCCCAAAACTTAAAATGACGTTAAATGGGTGTTTGTTTTTATGATATTTCGACTATACAAACAGCTTCGACGCGTGCTTTGGAGGCAATTCCGCAAAGTTAACTGGAACAGGAATTCGAATCATTATTAAATCGCTGTAGCAAGTGTATTGAAGCCGGAGGGACTTATTTTGGATAACAAACCAAAAGAAATTATAATTTTTTATTTCTATTTCATTTTACATACCCAGTCTTAAAAATTCTTTGACGCACTGTGTATAAGAACTTACGAACTCAGATTGTTTCGATTTTCAGGACTTGAACCCCGTACAAACCGTTACATATTTTTCTTCGCCAGATTCACAGGCTGATTTATGGACGTCATTCATATTAAAGAGGTCGATTTGAGTAGTTGCTTCAACATTTAGCGTATGAACAACTTCATTAGTACACGACTCAGGTAGGAGTGTCCATAGCTCTAGGAAAAGGCAAACAGAAATTACAATTGCAAATTAAGTACCCAATGACATATAATGTATATTTTCACCCCCTTACCCATTCGCTAATCGCTTTTCTAAACAGGCATCCTCTCTCTCTCTCTCTCTCTCTCTCTCTCTGATCAAGACAAAGCAAAAATATTTTTCCATACGAAAAGACTAAGTAGATAAAATCAGATAACACCCTAGGACAACAAGGAAGTATGTGATTCATTTTCTCCATGCATTTTAATTTGTTTATTTTTTATTTCATTTTTTACTTTGGTTTTTAGAAATTAAGTCTCTTCCTGTTTTTGGACTATTAAAACCTAAACAACTATAAAGAACTGCGAAAGGACAATCCGAGAATGCATTGGATAAATGTCTCATCAGTTACTGCTGCAGATAAGTTATTACATTGGTGTCCAAAATTAACATGACAAACACAAAATCAGAATTAAAGCAATATCTACACGACAGATTTCAATGACTATTGGTACAGACATGTATACTATATATATCGGTAACGCACCAATACCCAACAGAAAGAGAATGCCATCACCACATGAGGAGAAAGCATGCGTATGACAGCATGACAGAACCAAAAGTGATGCAGCAAGTGAAGGGATTTTGAGGGGCTAATAGTGAATGTGATTATCCCGAACAGTGGTTCAGCTCAGAGTTTTGGGAGATAAGTGCACTCCTCCAAAAAGGCTCTTCAGTGTCCCGGCATGGTTCTGGGAGGGGGTTACCAGTTTGCCATTGTCCTTCCCATGGCATGCAAGATATGCTCTATCGGGTTCAGACTCCATCTTATGAATATTCTCACTCTCCAGATATTCGTCGGCTGGCCAAACCCTATGGGGACGGTCGTTATCGTTCATAAAAAGGAACTGGGATCCAACAGCTCCCCCGAAAAGCCGTACGTAGGGCACCAGGGTGTCATTCCTGCAGCGTGTAGTAGAAGCGATTCCTCGTGAAGAAACGTGCAGCCGCGTGCGTCCACCCAACGTGATGCCAGTCCAAACCAGGAATCCTTCAGCACCGTAGTGGACGATTTCCGTAATGTTGGAGGGAAGATTTCAGCTTCCCGCTTCTCTCCAAATGCATACACGTCGAGAATCTGTGTTTAAACTGTACGCGACTCGTCACTGAAGAGAACACCAGCCCATTGTTCAGAGGTCCAGAGGTGACGTTGTCAGGTCCAATTCAGAAGGAAACTGCTGTGCAATTCAGTGCGTGGGATACAGACCACTGTCATTCTTGCATACAGATTTCTCTGGTGTAGTCTTCTCTCAACTGTTTGCCTCAATATCGCGATCCCCGTAGCAAAAGATATCTTCTGTGAGAGTTGCCTGACTGTCGACTTCCTATGGCAACGAGCGTTTAGAGGCAAACACCGGTATCATGACTTATTGTGGCTCGTGGGAGTCCTTTTACCGGCCTTCTGGTTATTGTTACGGTTTCCTGCAAATGTCTTCAGAGATGAGAGACCACTTGCCTCGACCCTTCACCTTTTTACTACCTCAGCTTGCGATTTCCCTACTTCCAATCTACCGATGGCTTTCTACCGAAAAGAGTCCTTCAAGCGATGGTGCGGAGCCATTTTTCTACTGACAATCCAACTGAAGCAACGATTGCCGCCGCTTTCCACCTCAGAACAACGTTTGTTAAGGTTACGTGCCGGCCAGCTCGTTGACATACGATCGTCAGAGCTAGTACAATGTTTCTCGGACATGTCTACTTAGCGTATTTCGCTGCACATGCCTCCGAAAAATCTTTGCAATCCGTCGTCTCGTTTTGGACATATTCTCGAATTTGTATTTCACATTTTAATTTTGGACACCAGTTTGGTATTACACTTACTATAAAAATAATTGTGGTCTTCCAGCAAGAATTTTGAAAAGTAAACACTGACAACCAAAGGAAGTGAAGTGCTCGCTCTATCACATCATCCTATTTCGTTTGATTTCAATAAATTCCAAAACTGTTTTAGGTATCTTTCTGGAAGCACTCTGTGATGATGGAGTATATAAATATTTTTATCGAATATTGAATAATCATAAATCGACTGGAGTCTGGTTGCAACAATTTTTTGGCAGTGGTACAAGTTTCTCTCTGATATATCTACCTGATAATTACATAAACTTTTAGACTTGCAGCTACTTCAATATGCTCATACATTTTCTAATAAGTATCAGGAAGATTAGGCAAAATAAGCGGCAAAGTTAAAAGGCCAGTAAGTATTAAAAATAGCATGATAAGCTGTGACGATGAGAATGATATCCTAAAATACTTATTGATTAGCATGCTTTAGAGAGGCTGTAGTTTGCTGACGAGGAATACTGGAGGTTCGTGTGCAACCAATCAGCTCGCATAGGTGGTAGCTGTCGTTCTAGGTATACTATACAATGCTAAATTATACAATTCTCTGGAAACTTCTATTTGATCTGTACGAGAGAAATAAAAAAATTCGCGTGACTGGATTTACGTGGGTGAACGACTGAAAACATAGCTGATTTTTAAAATTGGAAATTATTGACAAATATATTTGAAGTTTGTGAGATAATAACTTTGAAGATAGCCAAATAAAATGCACTTTCACTTCTCAGCTAAGTTATGATGAAGTGTTTATTGATACTTTGCGGAAGTGAACGCAAGGAAAGGAATTTTTAAATGTTTTTTTTAAGTATTTCGTCAACATTAAATTTTGTATTTTTGCATACTATGTTTGTTTTAATAAATGTGTTTGTATGTTTGTTTATATTTTATACATAGCAGTTTTTTTAATACCAATTAAAATATTTACATTAAGTTACAGACAATTGAAAAGAAAATTGCCATAGATCACGTGCAGAGGTTTCCTCTGGCACTTTTCTTTTTTTGTTACAGTCATGCAGAAGTATATCCAGCATGGGACGATTAGGGTGACCAACTTTCCCTTCATTTACGCTTTCCAACCGTAGGTTGAAGAAGCGTATATGCTCCAGCTTTGTCCGTCTGTCCTTGCGCAGGATACCTCGCGTAAATATGGTTCGTTTTCGATGAAATTTTTGTATGTTGTAGGGGACCACCTGGGGACGAACGATGTTGAAAATATGCGAAATGGGATCAAAGGTCAGGACATATAGGGGCGAGATTTATTCTACAGCCTCATAACTTCAGCAATAACTTGAGTAATGATTTCTGGTATGTTGGAAAGCGTATCATAATCAAAGCATTGCATGATTTCACTAACTTGTTTTTTAAAATGAACGGAACCGAAATTTTCTTGAAAACATACACGTATAGAGCATTTCATTTTTCTGTTAAAATGCAACTAAAACATGTTTTTGTTAATATAACATTGAAAGAAGCGAAAAACGCAATTGCGCTCGATAAACACTGTTTCAAATAAAAAAAAAAATAGAAGAAAGTACCAAGAGCGAATCATCCAACCAATTTGAAAATTGGTATGTACAGTGTAGATCTGCAGCAAACGAAATTATTGCAATTCCTGAGCAGTTGAGCCATTTATTCGTATAAAACAGCTACACAAGTAGAGCAAGTCAATACGGTGTAGCGCCACCTCTGGATCGCATACAAGCGGTTACCCGGAGTGGCATACAGTTCACAGATACTGTCTTGAGCTATAGCATACCACATGATGTCAAACTGCGGGCCAGTTCGCCGACATTCCGCGATGGGGGTAGGTGGCGTCCCATCATGTCCCAAACATGCTCGGTCGGAGTGATCAGGATGGCCGTGGAAGGCTATTGACATTACGAAAGCAAACCTGGAAGAGCCGCGCAGTGGATGGCCGGGAATTATCCAACTAAAAAATTCTCGCCGATGTGCCGTTAAGTTGGTACGGAAAACGACCAAGAGTATCTGGCCAGCGATGCTCGCTGGTCAGTGGTAGGCGCCGGAATGGCCTCCTCGAATGTAGTTTTCGCGTCGCAAGTCGTTTGACAAAAATCCTGATGGCAACTTCCGTTCTTGAAGACGACGCCACATGTCCATGGATGGTTGAGAGCGACGAATTCGAGTCTGTTCATTCAGCTCTCACAATCACTCAATTTCCGCGTTCTGTCGTCAACCTCGGCCGTTCACTGCCCATGTGCAGCGGGGTCCTGCCCTCCTCGACACTTAGGCAGCAACATCGTCTGATTGCCGCGTCGCTCCGACCCAAATGTCTGGCGATACGGCGACTTGTCCAACGGGCCTCTCTCAGCACAATTATGCGTCCTCTCTGAAACTCGCTCAACTGTTGTATTGTGTACGGATCCGACGTCGAAGCATCCTCACAGTCCGTGGAGGTTAATGCAACCCCACTCCGCTGCCACAATTGTTTCTGCGTGGGAGCTTTGCTCTTGATGTACCCTCCTCGATGCGCGGTTCCCATGCGCTGTGGCGAGACGCTGTTTAATCATTGGTCATTATTTTTTAATCATTGGTACATTTGGCCCTGAGGTACTTCCATGCGGATCGAACAATTTTCTCGGAGTACTTCGTTTTTAACCCTATGACATAACATAAAAGTCAAGGCTTGCGTTCTCCCATCTAGAAAATTTCGAAACAACTAATACATCCTAAACTTTTCAGCTGTTCTTCTTGTTTCACTGTTTTTTTTTTTTTTTTTTTTTCTAAAAGTGTGTGTAGGAGGAAGGGTTTTTTTTTTCAACTACAGTACATTATGATCTACTATCACTCGACGAGCAGATTCTGCGTTAAATAAAACTGCAATATTCGGGTAATGCAAACGTCATAATTAATTGGCGAGAGGCGTGGCTAATTAACGGTAATTGAAACCTGATTGGGGGTTTTAACTAACAGAGAGTTATAATTTAAACACTTGCGAGGGGCGGTATATTAAGAAAAGATCTGCTGGCACTTGGAATTCAAGTGGAGAGTTGCAGGTGTTTGCCACGAGAACAAAAGGCCCATAAACGGAAATGGGACGGGTCAGAATTTAAAAGCTATTTCCCATGACTCAAAATGTTTGGACCGCAAAGGCGTTTGAAGCTTTGTCTGTGCCGCGCGCGAAACAATGGGAAAGCTCTTGGATTTGAAGAGCGGTATATAATAAATATGTCGCGGTTTCAAGTGGTAGAATTAACCGCTTAACCAATTTCTGGGAGACGGGAGTTTGTTGTCGAGAGAGACAGAATCCGTCAGGATAGCCGAGAGAATAAGGAAGGATTTTTCCTCGCGCTAGAACAATTGCTGTGCTCTTGCAATTCTGAGCATAAAAAGTGAAGCCAGCTAAAAACATAAGCTGATGACTAACCAGCAACAGATTTGCCTGGGAACTTTCTTCACCTTGTCGGACCATCGAAACCTGCCGTAAGAAGCCATTTCAATTGAAATGCCAAGAGAAATAAAATAATCACGAAACTGACTCGCTCGTGCAGAGAGGAGAGGAAAAACGCCTGGCCCCAGGAACAAAGCAGAGCCCCTGCAGAGAGAGAGAGAGAGAGACCGTATGAAGCAACCGCTAGCCTCTTCGCAAAGAAAGCGGGGAGAGAACTTTTGTGCTAGTGTCTGAGTACGTGCGTTCAGCGACTAGGGATGACGACGTTTTGACCAAGAGTCCGTAAGCAACGCGGCCTCATCCAAAGAGGAAAAAGAGCTACCCGTAGTGCCAACATATTAGTGAATGTGAGTGAGTGTTTGTGTTGTTGGTGTCATCAATACTGTGGATACTCGAGGACATATGTAAGTACTTTTAATCAGTATTTTCTTTGCGGTCCATTGTGAACGAACAGATTTTTCGTTGGGACATATTTTCTGAAACACCGAAGAAGGCCAAAGCTGGCCGGAAGTTATAGCCTTGGTTATTAGAAGAAGTGTCCGGTGTAATTTATGCATATATCTATTAAATCCCTGTTTTAATTGTTATACTGTGCCTCCATTGGTTTATTGGTGTACTGTGTCGGCTAATTGGCTAAAGAGGTATTGGCGGATCCAGTAATTCGAATCGCAGTCCGGAATTAATTTGGCATCCTGATATCTGAAGACCAAAAGGTCGCAACAATATCTAAGAAAATTTTCCCAGTTCGCATTCTTTGTAGCAAAAATATCGTTACAAACTTAAATGTGAGCACACATTCTTGATAACGAAAATATTTCGTGCAGTTATAGAGTGAGAAATACATAGATAATCTTGATAATGCTTGCTTTCATTGTATACGAACGAAGATTTTAATTTGACGTCTAGAAATGGAGAAAAACATTCCGTGACTGACTCAGAAGGTGATGCGGACGTTGTGGGCGTAACCCATTTCTATGCCATCTGCAGGAAATTTCGTAATCCGTGTTGTAGTGTGTATGCCCCATCAGAAAGGAGGAAAAGGAAAATGTTAGACACTTGGCCATGAATCTGGTACAAAAAGATCTAACTTGATATTTTGGACTTTGGAATGAAACTCTAATGTAGCAGATTCATTACGGAAAAGTTGTGTGTATCTCAAAGACCACCCAAATTATAAAGTGTATTCTCGGAATAGTAAAGCATTGGAGATAAATTTTGTAAATTAATATACGAGCATATTCTTATTCATGAAACCCTAATGTAAGTAGATTCATCACGGAAAGGTTTGGTTGTATGTCAAAGACCACGCAAATTATACAGGGTGTATTCTCGGAATAGAAAAGCATTGGAAATCAGTTTTGTAAAAAATTTATATATATTCCTATTCATTAACTCGTACAGAGAGCACTTAAATATTCTGTTTTGGAAAGTATGTCCTAATTTTTGAACTGCATCACATTCTTTGCTTGTTTAATATTAGAGCAACCACGCGTTTTGTCAATTCACAGCATCACTTGACCTCTGGCTGTAAGTCATTGCACTGTCGTTCATTTTGGGTATGTTTCCAAGAGTAGTGCTCAGACTCAGAAAATAAATGCTAAAAGCGCATGTGAGGCATTTTCTAGTAGAGCAGTTTTGTTGTTCTCTGATTTAGGGATACGATTCCGTGATTCTTCCAACAAGTAACTAAGTAATCCAGGTCGAGTTGGGAAATGTCACACTTGTTCTGCGTAGCCCAGACTGCGGAGTCAAAAGATCTGGACTATTCAAGGAGGCGAATTCCTCATGTGTCAGTTATATCCCCAGCTCCGAGATCGAGCATGCCAGGTCTTCATCCTTCTTTAATTCATTTCTATTTTTGCTCGATCCGTATCATGTCCCTGTCACGGGCGGTGCTAACGAGAAGTAATTGCCTTCACTCTTCTTTCGTTAGTTGCACACATCCAGTGATCCATCACGCTCACATTCCCCATCTCAGCTTTTCCATTTTGATTCCTGCCTATCTCTTTCCTTTTAGAAGACTTCGTCTGCTTCTTCAGCCTAAAAACGTTTTAAGGAGTGGTAGGCGGTCGTCATGACTAAAACACTAACTGAACCCACAAAAATGTTTAATCGTATGTCGAAATATTACAACAACAAAAATAGACTGTCAGGATCTAACAAAAGGAAAGGGATATGGCAATATTTAACAAATGGAAAGGGGTATAACGATGAAAGGCAAGTATACATCCCTAATCATGTTCCGACAGTTCCGTAAATTGACATATCTCAGTCGATAGTAGCTAAAAGCAAATTAACTTTTATGTTTCCAGGACAATAAAATCCATTTCAGTATAATTTTTTTATTTTTGAAACTACATGAAAAATACCTTCAAACGACAAAAAATGTATCGCTTCTCCTTAAATAATAGCCTCAAAATTAATACTGTGTTTAATTTTCTGACTCTTATAATTTAAAACAAGAAATTTAAAGAATTAAAAATACGATCTAGAATTTCAAAAAAACGAAAGGTTTTCGGGTCTTAATTAGCGAATAAAAAGATTGATAAAGCTAACTAATGCGCAAAGTTTTTCTCTGAAGAGACTGCTGGAGATTATTTTTATCATTTAGTAAATTCTATCACTGAGCTTGCCATGGGTTCGGGTCCCAAATTAAAAATGGATATTTGACTTATGGTGCTTTCTCTGTTGGTTCTGTAACGATATTCATTCAAAATATTCTTAATATGTATCTGTAGAACAAAACTCATTGTAATTACATCAACGAAAATTTTAACGTCCTTCAAAATACTCTCCTCCAGTATCTATGCAAAGCTACAGACGACTACGCCCATTAAGGATCGCTTGGTGGTACTTCTGTTGAGGAATCCTCCGCAATTTTCAATATTTTACAAGATCTTGCACGATTTGGAAAAGACTGCCAGCAAGTTCATTTTAGTTTCTGGAAACAACCAAAATTCGCATGCCGCAAATCGGGTGAATATGCAGAAATGGATGGATGTTTGTTTATTTCCTCTTTCACTTAGACAGCGACTTTCCGGGATATTTTTTCATTGAGGGTTTAACGACCACCATGAGCAACTCAATGAGTTATGAGCAGTCGCCCGTCCCTAATTTATGGTCACTAGTTCCAGGGGAGGGAGAGAACCAGTGCTGTAAAAGAAACACAACATCCATGGCACACTGGGATTCGAACCCAGATCCATCTTGGACGAATGATTAGAAGCTATCGCTTAGACCACTGCGCCACCGGGGTGGCTTTCCGGCTTTTGTGAGCACTTGTATGGTCATGAAGAAGGATGCTGCTCCTATATCTCCATACAATTTTCGAGCAAGACCATATTCATGTATTACTGACCATTTATGCACAACTGTTTGTGAAAATTGCAACACATGAAGAACTTAGCTTGGAACTTACACGATGTGTACAACACGTTGGAACATGCAAATAATTAAAATGCCAGTGAAAATGTGCACGCGGTTTCGAAGCAGCGCTCTCTGAACTGTTCGGGCTTGGGTATAAAGAGCTGGTTCAAACGAGATGCTGCCATCGGGGATGGTATATCGTGGGTAATTTCCCATTTCGTGGGTATTTTAGAAGAAAACAAATCAGAAATGGGTAAATGGGTATGCTTTATATCCTGCGGGTAAATTTGTTTCATCGCTTTTTAAAAGCCATTTGGAGACTCCTACATGGTAATTTGGTGCATGAAGTCTCGTTTTCAAACAACGCCTACATCAATTGAGCAACATTTACCAAAAGTTCAGCATCTGTCGGTGGAATGGCTTTCTAATGGCATCGAAAGATTGCAGGAAGTTTGTTGTTGGAGAAAAACACTTAAAATTGCCAAGTACTGGAAACTTATATTATGATAGTAAAATTATTATGTGTATATTACATGATTCTTATGTGTTAGTAAATATAATGTTTAATATCATATAAGTTTTCAATTTTTAAATACAGCTGCTGTATTTAAAAACTAAAGCCTAAATTAGTGTATCTTTATAATGTTATTAAAATTGTACTTTGTGTTTTTATGGTATTTTTTTCAATACAAAAAACTTTAAAGAAGTCAGTGAGTAGAGATAAAATTATAAGTAAATTACTGAACAAAAAAGTATTTTAAGCTTAAAAATGTATTATAGACATTTGCAGTCAATTTTTGCGAATATGGGCTTTTTAGCCATAAAATGGGTGTTCTCTTTGCTGCATACAGGTAAAATCAATTTTACTCCCTGTTATCACTGGTTGAAATTAGTGAAGAGCCGACATTGTGCTGAAAGGGTGTTTCGTGTGTCTCACTATGCCCCGTCCCCTAGGAAGGCAGCATTACGAACACCTGGCGAACTTTGAGCGAGGAAGGATTATTGGGATAAGGGAAGCTGGATTTGCTTTCCGTTAAGTTTTCACTTGTACGGGCCAAAACACCTGCTGTCAATTGTCAGATGAGACTCGGACGCACAGAAATCCGGGAAATGGACCATAAAATTGCACGGACCGACAGACACCTATAGCGCATGGTAGTGACCGGTCACATGGCGACATCAACGGTGTTAGCGCAGCAGTGGAGCACTATCACAAGTCAGGCTTTTTTCTCCAGCACAGTCCGACGTCATCTCTTAACACAGGACTCGTCGCCAGCAGACCATTGCTGCACATTCCCTTGACCCTCAACCACAGATGCTTCAGGCTGCAACAGGGTCTCGAACACAGACATTTGTGCGCGCTGATTGACAAAAGGTCGTGCTTTCTGACGACTCACGATTCAAGGTGATGCAACATGAAAGTCGCATACGTGTTCGAAGACATCGTGGTGAATGACACCTTGCAGAGTTCATTTTGCGGCACTTTGCAGAGTTCATTTTGCAGCGTTATACCGAACGAACACCAAGAGGCATAGTTTGGAGCTCCATTAGGTTCAGTTCGTGATCTCACCTGATACAAATTGAGGGATCCGTCAACAGCCAGCGATACATGAAGGATGTTTTAGAGACAAAGGTGATACACTTCCTTCAGAGTTGCCATGGCGCTATATTCCAGCAGGATAATGCTCTGGCTCACAAGGCATCGGACAGGGCAGCTACCGCATCTTCGCCAGCTTGGACGTTTGCCGGATATGTTCCAGATTGAACATGTCAGGGACATAATACCTAAGCGACTGTCCCGTCTTCCCAGTTGCTACAAATGAACTGTGGTCTCGCATAGAAGCAAGCTCCCTGGTAGGCTATTCCCCCCGGAAGATATCAAAAACCTCTTCCATTTAATGCCACGCTGTGTAGAAGCTGTTATTGATGCTTGAGGTGGCTTCACACGATATTGAGTTTTGAGGTGGAAAAACAATGACATATCTCTACAGTTGTAATCAGTTATGTCCTGTAACATGAGGAATCTGTGACATAAATTTCATTTGAATAGCGCGATTCTTTCTCGGTGTTGCAATTTTCACAAACAGTAGGGTATTTATTGTGTAGTATAGGCCTACGGGGATATAAGGTCAGGTGATGCGCAACATCACAGCCTCTCCTTGACAAATGTCAACCCCGCCTTCTCGTGGCTCATCCTGTTCCCACTAAAGAGGCTCTGACGACCGCCAATAGCGGTATAACTATACCATCGGGATTAGAGGAAATGCTATCCCACACTCACCAATCCGCTTGGTGAGTGTGGGATAGCATTGAGTTATGGCCAAACCCCTCCAAAATGACTCCACAACTTAAATCTTGGCCCTCAGTCTCCGGCAGCTGGAATGTACCTGTCCAATGCAGCAGCCAGTGCGACATGAAGGCAGAGGGTGCTAAGAATCACCGGAGGACCGGACTATGCTACCATCTGATGCTGACCTTGGCTACGTATAATGGACGCTCCCTATCTTCTTATTCAAGGCTTCTTGAATTGGAAGAGGAACTACAAAGGATCAAGTGGGACATCGTCGGGCTAAGTGATGCATGGAGAAAAGCAAAAAGATCTCATTGAACTGAAAAGTGAACATCTCTTCTACTATCGTGGGACAGATACTGGCAGAACTAGTGGTGTTGGATTTATAATAAACAAGAAACTGAAGTTCTTCTGACAGAGCTGCACGACTCGTTATCCAACTCTAGAGAAGACACAAGGCTCAGATTATTCAAACTTATACACCCACCACAATTCATCCTGAAGAAGAAATTGAAGGATTTTATGAGGAAATTCGTGATCTAAATAATAAAGGTAAGCAGTACTTGAAGATAAATATGGGAGATTTCAATGCAAAAATAGGGCAACGGCAACAGAATGAAACTTCGGTAGGTAAATTCGGTCACGGCAACAGAAACTAGCGTGGAAACACTCTCGTAGAGTTTGCAGAGGCAGAAGGGTTTTTCATCTTGAATTCCTTTTTCAAGAAAAAGCCACACAGGAAATGGACATCGAGATATCCAAATGGAATGACAAGTAAAATTGATTTTATTATGTGTAACAAAAAATTCGTCATCGAAGACTGCAGTGTGCTAAACAAGTTCAATACAGGTAGTGACGATAGATTGCTGAGATGTAAGATGCACCTCAATACTAAACTCGAACGTGGCAAGCTAATAAGACAAACAAAATGTAATGACGTAACCAACCTTACAAAATCCATAATACCTTCAAGTTGGAACTGAAAAACAGATTTTCTGCTTTAGAAATCTTAACATCGGAAGAAATGGATATTTATGAAGTTAACAAGAAAAGTAACCAAAGCCCTTATGGAAACAGCAACAAAATTAGCTGGGTCTAAGAACAATGTTGCATGTGAACAAATTATAAGAAAAAACCAAAATTTTGAATGCAAAAAAGAAGAAAGATGAGGACAACTAAAGAAGATGTCACTTCCAAAGTGGGATATATAGAGCTATGCAAGACAGTACGAAAAAGTATCACTGAAGACGAAAGGAAATTCAACTGTGAACTAGTGAGGAAAGCAATTGAAAACAATCAAAGCCTAAAGATAGCAAAGGGACATCTCAGTAAGGGAAGAAAACAGATTATGCCACTGAGAAAAGAAGATGGTTCTGTAATAAGAAATAGAGGCGAAACTTTGACAAGATTGAAAGATTTCTACTCCAAATTATATGAAAGGGATGATGCAAGTACTCCAGACATCATGAAAGGAACCAGTACCAGAGTTCTTACAGTCCTCCCAGCAGAAGTTGCACATGCATTCAAGAACATGAAGCGGGGAAAAGCTCCAGGAGAAGATGGAATTACTGTAGACATCATACAAGAAGCAAGTGGAGAAATTGAAACAGCACTCGCCCATATTTTCACTCGATGACTTAATGAAGGGAAGATTCCTGAGGATTGGAACAACGCTACAATGATCTTGCTACACAAAAAAGGTGACACTGAGGATCTCAGGAACTACAGACCTATCAGCCTCCTATCACTGGTTTATAAAATCTTCACTAAAGTTCTTTCACACGGGTTGAACGTAACACTGGACATGGCTCAAAAAGGTGACACTGAGGATCTCAGGAACTACAGACCTATCAGCCTCCTATGAGTGGTTTATAAAATCTTCACTTAAAGTTCTTTCACACGGGTTGAACGTAACACTGGACATGGCTCAACCGAGAGAATAAGCTGGATTTAGGAGTGGCTACAGCACAATAGATCATATCCACGTACTAAGAGAACTAATTGAAAGAGCGAGGAAATATGATCTTCCATTGTGCATGGCTTTTATCGATTATGAAAAAACCATTAGATTCGGTGAAACCATCAGCAGTTACAATGGGCTTTGAAATCCTGCGGTATTGAAGATGCATACATTAATATTATTAATAACATCTATGAAAATGCAAGTGCAAAGATTCGGTTTCTTGAAAATGCAACACACATAAAAGTTATAAAGGGAGTGAGACAAGGTGACACCATATCTCCCAAGCTGTTTAATGCCACATTGGAAAATGTCTTTCAATCACTGAACTGGGAAAACAAAGGGACAAAGATTAATGGAGATTATCTAACTCACGTTCGTTTTGCTGATGATGTAATCATTTTTGCAACTACCCCATCAGAGCTGCAGAGTATGATCCAGGAACTTGCTGACAAGAGTAAAGAAGTGGGATTAAAAATGAACTTTCAGAAGACAAAAGTGATGTTCAGTGCTTTTACAAGAAATGAAGATTTAATGGATTGATGGAGGAAAGCTGGAGATAACAGATACGTACGTTTATCTTGGACAGCAGATATTAAGCGAGGATCACATTGATGAAGAAATTAATGGGCGTACAAACTTTCCTGAAGAGCTTTTGGAAGAAACAGCATAATTTTCAAGAGCAATATGCCATTATGTCTTAAAAGAAAAGTGTTTGATCAATGCATCCTTCCAGTGCTTACGTATGGTGCAGAGAAGAGACATACAAAGGCTGCAGACAATTCAAAGTAGCATGGAGAGGTGCATTCTTAGTGTAACCAGGAGAGATAAGAAGAGGAACTTGTGGATCACAAAAATGACAAGAGTGGAAGACATCATGATCAGAGTTAAATCCCTGAAATGGCAATGGGCTGGACATACTGCCAGAAGGACAGACCATCGATGGACAGCCGAAATTTTAGATTGGATTCCAAGGGACAGGAAAAGACCCAGAAGAAGACCACATGAGAGATGGGTGGATGAAATTCGAAAGTATGCGGGAGTAACATGGAGGGGACTGGCGCAAGACAGACCGTTGTGGAAGATACTTGGGGAGACCTTCATCCAGCAGTGGATTGATAATGGTTGACGATGATGATGATGATGATGATTGGCCTACGCAGAAGATGTACTATTGGCATATTTTGTTTCTGCCTGGAGAGCTGTCCTCGACGACCACTACTTGAGAACTGAAAAAAACTGTTAACATTTTCTTCCTTGCCGAAGGACTTTGGGGATGTGGTTCATCTTCCGCAACCCAAACACAGATGTCGATCTTTCTGGGAGTTGCATTCTAATAAAATTCACGTATCATCACCTGCAACAATGTCTGTTAACCGACTGGGTCTACTAGGTTCAAACATTGTCAGGATCTTTTTCCGCACTGCGAATCAATACACCGACACCTAAACTATTTGCTTTTACGCTGACATGCGCGTTTTTTCTCGAAAAGCAGAAACCGTTCTCTTGTTCAAGGCCTGCTACAGTCTCTGTACATGACAGAGATCTTCTAAGCTTGAACGTCCTTCTTTGAATTTGCGACTGCATCCCGTAGGAGTGCCATATAAGTAAGCATGATACCCATGTACTTGTGACAGATCGGCATCACTTTTAGCAACATCTCAAAGCTGCATGTTTGTGGATGTAAAATCTTTCCCGTCTTTAGTTGTCTGTAAAGCATCAACGCACAGATTTCGCAGACCGAACTTAACGCTTCTCCACAGAAGGAAGAAATAATTGTATGGTTTGGGTTTTGAACACGTCTTAAAAATTTTAGTCAAGGTTTCAAAGAGTTTGTAGCTCTTTAACTTTAGAGGACCTAGTAAAAATCTACAGACACCAGTCATGAACTACCTTGGAATTTCTTTTGATTCCCACCTGACATTTGAATTGGTATCAGATTTATAATGCTAAACTACCTAGTTATGATTAGGCTCTGATATCTGCTCCCTCTCTGTATTTTTCCTCTTCTTTGTTGCTTCTTCGTCCACGCTGGATACTCTTGCTGCCTCAGAATCTGTGGTTTCAACTAATGTCATCACTCACAGATCTCTAATTGCGATTCAAAAATAAATTAATGACATCTTAAAATTTCACTGAGAACACGACCAGTCGTTTCAAGATCTGCGGCACTCGTGCTTTCAGCCTCTCCCAAATTATGTTCTTCTCTCTATTCACGGAATTATTAAAATTTCCTTTCATTCATTCTTCTCTTTCTGCGGCTGCTCATTGCATTTTGACGAGATCTATAAATAACTCTACTCTTGTAGTTAAGACGGTACATTTCACGGAATAAATTTTAAAAATTCTACCATTCTTATTCTTAGATAACTATCTTGGTGCCTCATGAAAAGGCGAATGTTTTATCATTGACACGGTCTGTATGTTTGCAGAGTGGTCAGTGCAATTAATAACCTAATCATTTACTGCCTTTGCTTGTTCTCTAAATTTGCATTTTTGTCTTCTTAATTTCATAATGTTTTTCATCTTTCATTGAAGCACATTTTAAGTATTTTTCTGAAAAGTTAAACATATTTTAATAGATCAGGTTATCTTCTTAATTTTGTTTCTTCATTCAGCTGTGGCCTTGAAGATTTAGTTTAGTCAACATTCAAGAAATAAAACTCAGGGAGAGGAAATATAAATCTAACAGAAAATCTTTCTCCCTTTCCCTCCCTTCTACACTACGTCTTGCCACCACAACCTGTTCTTCGAATTTCTGTTTACGTATATAATCACATCTGTTCTATCTTGAAATTGTTAAAACAAAATGATAATGTACGTGTCCCAGCAATTTCCTCTTTCCAAATAACTAATTGAGGTTTATGACTAGAATATCTTACATGAACAGATTTAACAAAACTCTAATAAAATTCATTGAGAGTAATATGATTCGTGTTAAAAGAAAAGGTGTATTTCGTATTAGTTTGAATTTTGTTATAGAAAGGATGTTGTCTGCTACGTTTTTAATAATGGACTGTTTGGAATGTGATGTAAAATTATGTATTAAATAAATGTCTTGCATTTTATAGATGGTTTATCAGTTAAATTTTGAGTTCACCTTCAAGGTAACGTATCATACAGTAAGAACATACTTACCAACTTTATATTTTCATGAGAAAATAAAAATCTAACCCGACGTCGCCCGAAATCACTATTACAGACTGCAATAGTAGAAAAGAGTTCTGTTTGCTGCAGTAGACAAACTGGGAAACGTGGAACTCGGGAGAACAGGATAGGCTTCTAATGCAGTACTTTTCTTTCTTTTATTTTTTAACCCAGAATTTCTTCACAGTAGGCACCAAAGTTACAGCAAATTTCTTGGTTAAAATAACTTCGTGTCACGAACTGTGACGTAAAGATGAGGGTGCGTTTTCATCCATGCTTCAGCATAACCAACCAACTGAAATGGTTGATTTTCACTTTGTCCCTGAAGAATGTGTACGACGCCCAGTATCGGAGTAGCTATTTCCTTCTGGCACAAAAGCATAGAAACGATCCCTAGGTGAGAAAGAGGTACAGGTTTCTGACCAGTCATACAGGCTGGGATGTAGTTTCCAATGAGCCTTTGTTGTGTGTATCTTTTTCAGAGGTAGCTATGTCCCTTTTGGGCAGCCAGTGGCTTCAAATTACAGACAAATAACTGATTATTACCCTCAGAGTTTCTAATGGTGATCGTTCAACTCCGAAACTGAAAAAAACAAAACTCCGTGATTTACATCATAATCTTGCAGTTGAAATACAGAGCTTAGCTGTAAAGTGTCGTAACCGAGTTGCATCAGTTGGCTTTCTAGTTTACTGGAAAATAGAATCCATATGGTCCGTGCAGACCTCTGTAAATTCAGAATGTATTACTGCGCCTTTGACTAAAGATGTCGGTTGCCAAAATTCTAGGTAAACAGAAACAACCATTCAAAAGTAGCTTCTTGGCCGTAGATTTTATAGAAACGGACGTTGAGATGTTAACAGTGCATGTAATCAACTACAAAATTCCAAGGATCTAAATCAGGCATACAGGAATAATTGAGATGTCAATGCGATTTGTATGACCCTTAGTCATAGGAAATAATATGAGAGTTGAATGGCTGTGTAACACGACAGGACTCTGCGTGAAGTGCAGCAAAGATACTGACAGCTCTCGAGAGTCATGGCTATGATACTTGTGGTCCAAGACATATAGACATCCCACTATCTACCTGTGAAACACCGCTGCGGTTAGCCCAGTGGCCTCAGTCTCTGGCATCTGACCATTCATTCGAGAAGGGCCAGTGTTGGAGTACCAGAAGAGGCATGAGTGATGTTCTTTTCTGAAGGCGCTGTCTTTGTGTCTAGCTTGGGACCAGTGGCCATAAATTAGGGACGGGTAACTACATTTATAGCACTCACCGTTTCTTATGATGGTCATGGTCATTAAAGAACGAAACAAAGCAAAAGAATAAAAACCAGTGGAACACGAATTGAAGATAATCAATGACACGGATTATCAGTCTGGGGAAATGCTATTTCCTTCAGAGAAATTTCTATATTTTAATTGCGAATGTCATTGCGTCTGCAGCTGTTTTTATTAAACTCATTATCTACCTCAAAAGGCAAATAGAAAAGAAACTCTGTGGTCATTCGAAATGGGATTTATCATGCTACACTTCAGCTTGGCGACAGAATGTCAATTACAACTCACATGGCGAAGCAGTCATGACGGGGGAGGATGAGAAGATATAGTAATGATGTGGCATAAAAAACATTGTGCTTGTATGGCTTAGCGATCAATGAATGGTAGAATAACAAGGCTAATCTTCCTTATGTGCGTCGTGGTCGTCGATCCCAATCATATCTGTTGATGGGTGGTATCTGACAGTATCAATCTCTTGTGAAAGGGAGAGGATTAAGTTAGCATCATTGGAAGTAACTAAGAGGGAACACAAAATTTCATACAATAGGGCAAGACTATTTTGACACATTAGTAACCACTCAGTAGGACTGGGAGACGAGAAATTAGGGTTAATACATATACTCAAACTTCCTAAATTAGAAATGCTGATCCCTTCTCCATTGAATGTTAATACAGGAATTCCCCAAAATCAAGGACGCGGCAAGGAAAATCTGATGATAGTTCACAAAATAAGAGACCTCATTTAATTAGTCATGTGGGGCAGAGATAGGGGAACAAGGTGAAATTTCTGTTATATCCGTCTTTCTCGACGCCTTTCTTTTTCACGAGGTTTGTAAAATTATGCGCAATCCGGAAGAATTATTCGCACTCTCTATATACTGTATATATATATATATATACACAGTCGAGTCACATTACTGTGATTACTTCCTACTTTTGACGTCAACAGCGCGTAGCCAATGAAAGAAGGCACGTATCCTGAGCTGGCGTGGAGGGTGTATAAGGTGTGCTGTAGGCATTCTGAAAACATATCACACGTTGCTGCCATGGATAAAAGGAGCGATTTATCAGATTTGCAAAAAGGGATGATTGTCGGCTTTCGGGCCAGGAGTGGCAGTATTTCTGAAACAGCGCAGTTTGTGAACTGTCCGCGTGCTGCTGTGATTAAAGTGTATCGTAATTAAAGAAATGACACCATTGTGAATGAGCGACATGGAAACTGCTGAGCACCACGTGCCATTGATGTGAGAGATGAACGTCGGATTCGAAGGTGCGTGAGGGCTGATCTGCATGCTACAGTGGAGGAAACACACTGACCGAAAGAACCAGGGGCTACCGGAAGTGTGTCTAAAACGACAGTTCAGCAAACCCTGCTGCGTATGGGGCTCCAATGCAGACGGATGGTCACTGCACCTATGCTAACGAACGTGCATCGGCATGAAAGGCTTACATTTGCACTGCAGTATCGGAATTGGACCTCCGCTGCTTGGCAAGGGATTGCCTTCTACGATGAGTAATGTTTTCTGCTTCATTGAACGAATGGATATTGATGTATAAGGCGAGAAACATCAGAGAATAAACACTCTTCCACCATTCCTGGAAAAACACAAGCTGGTGGAGGCAGCAGCGTTATGGTCTGGGGAATGTTTTCGTGGCATTCTCTGGGTCCACTCATACCTGTGGAAGGCACTATGGACCGAAATTCGTTATGAATCCATCCTTGCAGACGACGTACCCCCATGCACTCTGTTTGTTTTCCCTGACGCAGATGGGACCTTCCAGCACTATAATGCGACGTGTTACACAGCTAGAAACGTCCGAGAGTGGCTGAAAGAGCACAATGAAGACTTCAAAGTATTTCCCTGGCACCCTAATTCCCCAGACTTAAACCAAATTCTGCATCTGTGGGACCACCTCGATCGTGTTGTTCGCTCTGTAGATCCTCCACCACGTACCCTCCAGCAGCTGTCAGATGCACTGCAGTCAGCATGGCTCCACATACCACACCTTCCAGCACTTTATTGAGTCACTCCCAGCCCGTCTAGCTGCTGTCAGCGCTGCACACGGCAGTTACTCTGCATATTTGCTGGTGGTCACAATAATATGACTCGACCGTGTATTTATATATTTCATATGTATATACTCTATATACGCAGTGCCATAACTAACTTTTTTCATGAGTCCTTCGCAAGGTTTTATTTTTTTTTTGGAGGGGGGAGAAAATAATAATAAAAAAATACGCTATAATAACTGTTTATAGTCTTCATGTATACAATAAATATACAAGACCATTCAGATGTATTTATCAATAAAACTATTTGTTGTATTTGCACTTTTCTGGCTTTCATCACAGTAAATTCGTTGGTAACATCATCATAATTAATATCCTCAAGGATATTATAATTATTTTAAACGATACAGGGTTAGTTCGTCGAGGTAGTCCTAGTGTTTCCCCTGATCAGTGATGTCACAGGTACGGATGGTGAATCATAAAACCACATAAAACAGCTGACAAAGCCAAGAGGTGCGTGCTCGACCGAAGATCACTTCTTTACTGACTTTGACGGGAGCTCTGATCACGTGAGGAAGAAAGAAACTTGATCTTTGGATTAGCGCTCCCTTCCTCACGTGACCGAAAGTTCATCTTTAAAACGAACTCTTAAGCATCATTTTAGGGAGATACTCTTCTAATCATGAGTGACTAATACAAGACTACTTTATAGCCAAACATTTTTTACTGGACGCAATGAAAAATGCGCTTTATTTCATCAGCTGCTCGTGAAATTTTATTTATCCCGTCATTTATGCGTTTTCGCTAGACAGTTTTTCTGTCAGTTCCATTTCACGGCTCTCCTTTATCCTCGGGCCTGTGCCTGCGCACCTGTTGCACCTGCCTAGTTGCGCCACTACACACACACACACACACACACATATAGTTCTACACGTTAAGAACAAACAGAAAGGGGACTTCAAACTGAGCCATAAAAGCTGCCAAAAATCTTTGCCTACATCAGAAAGCAAATACTTTATCGTCCTGGTGGATGAGTGTTCAGAGGCGAGGACTTCTGTCTCTTCCAGAACGGATCTGGGCTCAAGTTCTGAATGCCAAAGGTGAGATGTGCTTGTTCTACGATCCTTTGCTGCAACAAGTGTCTCCACATTTAGGCGGGCGACTTCTTCAAAACTTGGATGCTCATGCCTTCGTTAAAAAAAAAAAAATTCTGCTTCATCATACAATGCCATTTTTATACCTTCAAAATTGGTTTCCTATCAAATTTGGTTCCTTTCTTAGAAGGTTTCCATTAAAAACAGCAACTTAAAAATGTTCGTAAACTAATTAATGGTGCTTTTCTCAAAGCAGTTTATTTTTAGAAGCAAAGGATCCTGAGATGTTTTCTGCCTGTCTTATACTTACAACAAGAAACGGAGGAGGAAAAGTAAAAATAGCATAGGTTCATACTTCTTTTACTTACTCATTACTTCTGTCTCACACATGAAAGAAGGAGAACTTAACTATATTTCCAGTTTTATTTAAATGAAAATTAGAAACCAAGTCGAAAGTTCTGCAGTTGATATAATATTTAAGGTCTGACAGAAGAGGGCTTCTTTTTCTACTCCAATATATACGGCAAAATAAATGATGGTATTCTTCCGAATCGTAAGGAAAAGCGGAACAGTCACAAGAAGAAGACACCTTGGAAAAAGTATGATGTTACTTTGATAGTTGATCTTCATCTTCATTTCTTTCATTCTGGCCTTCTTTCTTTTTCATATGGGTCGATGTTTTTCGTTTAATGTCACGCGAGCAGTCCTAATATCCGCAAGAAAATGTTACTGGTACCAGGCTATCAATCGCAAAAGGAAAAGGGGGGAAAATATGGCTGACGGCGAGACTTTTACAAGAA
This sequence comes from Macrothele yani, assembly GCA_039090855.1. NCBI lineage: Eukaryota > Metazoa > Arthropoda > Arachnida > Araneae > Macrothelidae > Macrothele > Macrothele yani. The sequence continues at coordinate 143,322,908 of CM076989.1, forward strand.
GTATTGGCAGTGGACCAGTTAGTTCTTTGGCCGGAAACGGCGAACCAGATGTTGGTGATGTATCGAATCATCTGCGGTTTGTGGCGATATCCAATTCATCGATGAACAGCGTAGCTACACACGCAACACCCACTTAAATGCCACGCGCATGTATATAGGAAATAGATATTGTTAAACGCTTTTTCTTATTTCGAGAAAAATAAAATAAAAAAATACCTCATGACGAGCTACTTGTCATGTAATCATTGGAAAGAACTTTTCTGTGATTACGAAGCTCACGTCCTTTCAGTTTCTTTTTCACGTGCAAAAATAGCGTTTACATAAGAAATACTTCATTTTCCGTGAAAGTTATATACCGAATAAGGATAATTTTTATTTTAAATTGACGTTACTGATCTCAGAACATGTGAATGTCACGCGCCCCAATCAGTTTATTAACATTTAAAATTTTCCAGATATATATCTGCGGCTTCGAAGTTTAATAGGCAAAGATGTTTCTGTATCTGATTCTTTTGCACCTGCGTCATCCAGTCTTTTATTCTAGTAAATGGAATTTTCCACATTCGTTGTTGAGTCCGTACTTCAAACAGAGAAAGTTTGCCACCTGCCTCTTCCACCCTGGAATTTTAGTATACCACATTTTTCGTCAATGTGAAACAGCCTCCCAATCTTAATATTTTTTATTTTCGTGTTTAAGTCTGCGATTCTTGTTATGAACATAATGAATGCCGCGGATAATGATCACTGATAAAATCATTACGTTCGTACAAAAATACATAATCGTTTACAACCCTGCAGTTAATGTTATGATTCGTTTGACTTTCTCTGTTCCCAGTTCTGTCCGAATGTATAAAGTAAGCAGGATTAATTCTTTTTCCAAAGTTAATCATGTTATCTCTCTCTCTCTCTCTCTCAACACTCGTGAAAAAAGGTGAAAAATGTTCAGAACCTTCACATTTTTCTGTACGGTTCATTGACAAGCCCATGTCTAAACACCAAAAGTCAACAGGATAGACAACTACCATGTAGTGCATTTCTGATGTGTGTTTTCCCCTCACAAAATTCTTCTTCCCGCGAGTTTTTTTGGTCTCGGGATTTAGTGACCAACACGAGCAACACTTAATACTCTAAGCAGCCGCCCGACCCTAATTTAGGGTCACTGGTTCTAGGAATAAGGAAATAAGCTTTGGAAATAACCAGCTCCTAGGGCAGCCGTGCTACCTATTTTATATTCCAGTCTCGAAACTTGGTCTAGCTCCAACGAATATCCAGAAACCAGCGCTTCTGACCACTCGACAACGATGACAGCTTACTATTCACTGACGAAACATATGTTTCTGTTAACTGCCAGAAAAACACAAAATTAATTAGTTTACATAATATTAATTATTTCTTCCAATTTTAGGAGAACCGTTTCCTATTTCTCAGAGAGTCGAAAAGTGACAAAGACACATCCTTTGCTCCGCGTAGCACCTGTACTGACCAATAAATACACAGCACACACGCGTAACATTTAACAGAAAATACCAACTTTGGAGTTTCCCCAAATTGTTGTGGGAGATGTGGCCACACTAAGTAAATTGCGAAATTATGTTACGTTATCGCACGTACTTTTGCTGCCTTGGAAGAGGAACCATTATCTTACGCTGCAAGACTCTAATATTTCAGAATTCACTTTTTTTAGAATTACGTACAAGCAACTTGTTTGAATAACTTACAGGCAAATTGCTGTGAGGAGTCGATTTTGGGTCAAACACGAGCCAAAAATCCACTCCACGGAAGTTTTCTTTTCTTCTAAAATTTCGATTCCTTAGTTTCAGAATAATCGAACCAGAATAACATTCGCACCACAAAAGTAAAGCTGCAGAGAGCTTACGCTATCAGCAACAGATTAATCAAAGGTAGTAACAGATGAATTTGACTGCATACTCAATAACTAATAACTTTCAAACGTAATAACAACGAAGTCTCAATATCATCCTATGACATCGATAACTCTGATAGCTCGCACTGAACCCATCGCGATAGCCCTGTTATTATTTTTCGTTGGCTTGGCATTACTGAATACCAGTGCGAAACAAAGAAATAAAACCTAGAAAGTTACAATGTGACGTTTAGTGCAGAAAGCATAACAAGAGGTAACCAAATTTTATATAAGAGAACGTCAACAAAAACGGAAATAAAAAGAAATGTATTATACGTCACGAGACCAAGAACTAACAGATGAAGAAACGCTGAAGCACATAAAGCCGGTTACTCTCCGACAAATACTGAGATGGAGGAAGTACTTGAAATGTTGTCCGTTGAAACACTTCGAATGTTGCCAGTTGGAACATTTCGAATGTTTCTAGATTTAAGGACTGGTGATCTCCATAAACAATCCGAAATATTTATAGTTGGTTGACAATAAGCGATTTTTTTTTATTTCCTGTTTGAATTGTTTTCTTAATATGTCAGTAAATCAGTAAATTTAGAAATTCAGTTTTCTGGCTTTTAAGCAATGTATTTACAATCTGATGTTAATAAATGCTACTGTACTTAATGAATTTTTACTTCATCGGTTATTGTTACGAAAACAGCTCCGCTTTAAACTGAAAACATTAAACCGCGTTCACTGGTTTTCTAAGTCGTTAAATCTACGATTCCAATTAGAAAAACTCACTCACGTACAATGAAATTTGCGAACCAAGAAGAAAACATGCTACAACCGCGAAACCTTGCAAAATAACCAAAGTGCGTGCTGGCATGCAAATAACCCACGTTTGGTGCGAGTGCGCATGATCGCACACCAAGTGGTGGCGCTGCAAGCACGACCGGTAGCCTTATAAACCGGCGAATAGTAGATGCCCCTTGAAAGTGAAAAGCACCGGCCGATGCAAGCAAGAGTACAGAGTGAGAAGTATACCGGGTAGGTGCCAGAGACGTCGATTTCCGCAACTTACGGGCTTTGAGGGAGGCCTGATCATCGGGCTGAAAAATGCAGGTTCGTTGGCGCGCCGTATAGCCCTCCACGTGGATCGTTCTGACCATGCCGTCCAACTGTGTTGGAAGCAGTGGACACGTAACAGCACTGCTACACGGCGAAGCGGCTCCGGAGGGACCAGGAGGATCACCGGTAGAGAGTAAATGCTAAAAGTCTATCGTACGAAAGGTCACTAAAGTAATTCACCGATGCTGTCACACGTACGGTCATTCACAAACATAATTTTCAAATTGTAGGTCAAGATTAAAAACACTTTATTTACAATTAAAAATTAATATTTACACGCGAGATATTTCGGGGCTGAACATAGCACCCATCATCAGGCTCAAGCGCCACGAAACACAGGAGCAGACATTATATACTTTCAAACACGACCCACAATTCACTCGGTTTTCTCAATCACCGGTGATGCCATCAACAAATCGTTAAAGTCCAAAAATCAAGTCTTAATATCTTATCCTATAAAGTCCTCTTCTTCAGAGTTGTGTGAGGAGGGGGCAACCATCTTTCGCCACTGTCTTGGAACAAATGTCGGGAGTTCAATGTTACAGCATGTTTCCCCATATGCAAGAATGAAGAGGCTTTCCGTAAGGAAGACAGTACGTTTATTAACACTTGAGTTAAGTACCCTAACATTTGTCCAATCTGGGGAGTAACCTCCCTGGTTAACAGCTTGAGTGAAAGCTGTGGAAACCGTTCCAGAACGAAGAGCGTATTTATGTTTACCCATTCTGACATGAACGGTTCTTAGGGTAGAACCTATATAGTATTTAACTGCAGTATCTGAATCTTCATGAATTAATGGTATGCAGTAGACGCCTGGTTTGTTAAGTGATGGGACTCTATCTCTATCATTTCTTATCGTGGAAAAAAGATTTCTGGTGGACACTCCAAACGTTAGATTGTGTTTGTAACAGGCTTTTCTTAAGATAGACACAAGAGGTGGAATGAAATCAACTTTGCCGATGTACTTAGTAGGTTTTTTCTCTGTGGACAAAGTCGTGAATCTCAGTCTCTGAAATTGCTGTAATAGTCCTTGGAAGAGGTCGACAGAGAACCCAAACAATAAGGCCAAATTTTGAACTCTAGAAAGTTCATCACGTCGAGTTTTACTTGTGGAAGAATGGGTGAAGGCACGTCTTATTAAGAAGCGTAAAGCTGAAGCTTTATGTTCGGGAAGGTGAGAAGAGGTGAATGGGATCATACAAGGTATGAACGTCGGTTTTACGGAAAACACAATGCTTGATTTTATTGGAATTCGAATCTCGAGACAGTAAAATGTCCAGGAATGGCAATTTTCCTCATTCTCAAGGTCTTTGGTAAACTTTTTAGTTGGAAACTGGGTAGAAAGACAATCTACAAATTCGTCCAGTAAAGGTAAAGCATGGGGCCAAAAACCAACATGTCATCAACGTACCTAATCAACAGTAACGGTTGATAAAGGAAGTCCAACATGACCTTGTTTTCTAGATGCTGCATGAGGATCTCGGCTAAAACGGGGGAGAGGGGGAACCCATTGGTGCCCCTTCCTTTTGTTGATAGAACTTACCATCAAATTTAAAGTAAGTTCTCTTAGCTACGAGTTTGAGACCAGAAATTATTGCATTAGCTTCAAGTGGAGAGATGGAATTGTCTTCTTGTAATTTGTCCTCAATAATTGAGTGAACGGTGTTGAGTGGTATACTTGGAAATAGTGATACTACATCCAGCAAAGCCATTATGAACTCAGTTCCCCCAGAGTCAAAGGTTTTGATACGAGATATAGCCTGCACAGAACGTTTAATGGATACAGAGGAATTTGAGGTGAGAGGTTTTAAAAATGAAGCCAACGCTGTCTCGAGTGTGCGAGTTGGGTTAGCATATCCTGAAACAAGCAACCTAAGAGGTTGGTCCGGTTTGTGAATTTTCATTTTTCCAAGGACCTCGGGAACCCTAGGTCCTACTGGAGGTCTCATTTTTGTAGAAATAGATTTAGGTAGGAAACCTTGGTTTCTTAGTTTACTTAATTCTGCAATAGTAACTGAAGTTGGGTCAGACTTGAGAACACGGTGGGGAACTAAATTGATGGCCTGTTTCATCCTAGCGTAATAGTCGTCACGGTCCAGAATAATGATTTGTTGTGTTTTGTCTGCACAAATGATTGACAAGTTTGGGTTTTTTGCTAGCTGTAGTAACTGTTCTCGTTCGTATTTCAGAGCTGGTGATGTTCTATTAGGCCCTGCAAGAGTCTTGGCCAAAGTATAACGAGTAGAATCACGTACTTCTTCGGGAAGTGCACTGATAATGTTTTCAACCTGAGACATGCTCACCAAATTATCTTGGGTAAGCGTTTAATGATTTTCTTTTCTAATTTACAGAAAGAGGTGAATGTGGTTAATCAACGACATATACGGAAACTCTGTGACCTGGTTCTGGTATCAAACCGACCCTTACAAATTCATCTGCGAAGTCAAAATGTTGAACATGCTAATGAATACTCGCTACAAGAACCATTCCTTAACTACAGTTCTGTAGAACTCTCGGACAGCCAACGTTCAGTCCCTAAATCGAGGATTTAAATTTAGCTTTCCAGTGTCTTCTTTTCGACCTCTAAATACCATCCCACAGGTTGAAAACATTTTCAGTGCACTTCCCGAAGAAGTACGTGATTCTACTCGTTATACTTTGGCCAAGACTCTTGCAGGGCATAATAGAAAATCACCAGCTCTGAAATACGAACGAGAACAGTTACTACAGCTAGCAAAAAACCCAAACTTGTCAATCATTTGTGCAGACAAAACACAACAAATCATTATACTGGACAGTGACGACTATTACGCTAGGATGAAACAGGCCATCAATTTAGTTCCCCACCGTGTTCTCAAGTTCTGACCCAACTTCAGCTACTATTGCAGAATTAAGTAAACTAAGAAACCAAGGTTTCCTACCTAAATCTATTTCTACAAAAATGAGACCTCCAGTAGGACCTAGGGTTCCCGAGGTCCTTGGAAAAATGAAAATTCACAAACCGGACCAACCTCTTAGGTTGCTTGTTTCAGGATATGCTAACCCAACTCGCACACTCGAGACAGCGTTGGCTTCATTTTTAAAACCTCTCACCTCAAATTCCTCTGTATCCATTAAACGTTCTGTGCAGGCTATATCTCGTATCAAAACCTTTGACTCTGGGGGAACTGAGTTCATAATGGCTTTGCTGGATGTAGTATCACTATTTCCAAGTATACCACTCAACACCGTTCACTCAATTATTGAGGACAAATTACAAGAAGACAATTCCATCTCTCCACTTGAAGCTAATGCAATAATTTCTGGTCTCAAACTCGTAGCTAAGAGAACTTACTTTAAATTTGATGGTAAGTTCTATCAACAAAAGGAAGGGGCACCAATGGGTTCCCCCTCTCCCCCGTTTTAGCCGAGATCCTCATGCAGCATCTAGAAAACAAGGTCATGTTGGACTTCCTTTATCAACCGTTACTGTTGATTAGGTACGTTGATGACATGTTGGTTTTTTGGCCCCATGCTTTACCTTTACTGGACGAATTTGTAGATTGTCTTTCTACCCAGTTTCCAACTAAAAAGTTTACCAAAGACCTTGAGAATGAGGGAAAATTGCCATTCCTGGACATTTTACTGTCTCGAGATTCGAATTCCAATAAAATCAAGCATTGTGTTTTCCGTAAAACCGACGTTCATACCTTGTATGATCCCATTCACCTCTTCTCACCTTCCCGAACATAAAGCTTCAGCTTTACGCTTCTTAATAAGACGTGCCTTCACCCATTCTTCCACAAGTAAAACTCGACGTGATGAACTTTCTAGAGTTCAAAATTTGGCCTTATTGTTTGGGTTCTCTGTCGACCTCTTCCAAGGACTATTACAGCAATTTCAGAGACTGAGATTCACGACTTTGTCCACAGAGAAAAAACCTACTAAGTACATCGGCAAAGTTGATTTCATTCCACCTCTTGTGTCTATCTTAAGAAAAGCCTGTTACAAACACAATCTAACGTTTGGAGTGTCCACCAGAAATCTTTTTTCCACGATAAGAAATGATAGAGATAGAGTCCCAGCACTTAACAAACCAGGCGTCTACTGCATACCATTAATTCATGAAGATTCAGATACTGCAGTTAAATACTATATAGGTTCTACCCTAAGAACCGTTCATGTCAGAATGGGTGAACATAAATACGCTCTTCGTTCTGGAACGGTTTCCACAGCTTTCACTCAAGCTGTTAACCAGGGAGGTTACTCCCCAGATTTGACAAATGTTAGGGTACTTAACTCAAGTGTTAATAAACGTACTGTCTTCCTTACGGAAAGCCTCTTCATTCTTGCATATGGGGAAACATGCTGTAACATTGAACTCCCGACATTTGTTCCAAGACAGTGGCGAAAGATGGTTGCCCCTCCTCACACAACTCTGAAGAAGAGGACTTTATAGTATAAGATATTAAGACTTGAGTTTTTGGACTTTAACGATTTGTTGATGGCATCACCGGTGATTGAGAAAACCGAGTGAATTGTGGGTCGTGTTTGAAAGTATATAATGTCTGCTCCTGTGTTTCGTGGCGCTTGAGCCTGATGATGGGTGCTATGTTCAGCCCCGAAAGATCTCGCGTGTAAATATTAATTTTTAATTGTAAATAAAGTGTTTTTAATCTTGACCTACAATTTGAAAATTATGTTTGTGAATGACCGTACGTGTGACAGCATCGGTGAATTACTTTAGTGACCGGTAGAGAGGATCGAGGGATCGTGCACCAGGCACGAACGGATTCCACGGAGACCTGGTCAACTATCTAGGCAGGTGTAGCGGCTCCCGTGTGCCCACGAAACATTTCTCGACACCTCGCGGAATCGATTCTGCGATCTCAGCGCCCCTTACGTGTGCTGCCATTAACACCGGAGCATCGCCGGCTCCGTGTGCAGAGGTGTCAGGCCAGAGCAACGTAGAACGCTTCAGACTGCCGACGTGTGGTATTTAGCGATGAGTGCCGCTTCGTTCTGTTGACAGATGATCATCGTGTCCGGGTGTGGAGGACCCCAGGTCAACGGCACAATCCCAACTTCGCTATCGAGCGCCACACCTCCCCACTGCAAGCATTATGGTCTGAGGAGCCATTGCCTACGATAGTCGATCAGCTCTAGTATTGGTACGTGGATCATTGACCTACCAGCGGTATTTGGATGAGATCCTACGACTCCATGTGCTCCCATTCCTCGCCGGGATTCCAGGTGCGCTATACCAATAGGATAATGCCCGCCCATACACGGTTCGGGTTTCCCAGTACTGCATACGTCATGTCTAGACACTACCATGGCCTGCCCGCACCCCGGACATGTCCCCTATCAAGCATGTGTGGGACCAGTAGAAATGCCGGCTGCTGCATGCCGCACTGTCCGGGAGTTGCTGCACACGGTCCAACACGTGTGGGCTAGTCTGCCGCAAGACAGCATCAGGCGTCTGTTCGCCTCCATGCCGGACCGTATTACAGCATGTATCGCCGCACGAAGCGGTTCGACGCGCTGTTGAAGATGACCGGACTGCGTGCCACAGATCCCTCTGTAATTGCCCTGCAACCTTGTTTTTGCCATCATGTGTATCATTCATCTGTATCATTACGTCCATAAAATTTTAGTCCGATCCGATGTTTCGTTCTTGGTGCGCAAATTTCATCTCAATTTCTTTCTACACTCTGTGACTGTAAAAAACAGAACAAAAACTCTATCGTTTTTATTCTTTAACAACCTTTATGAGCACCGCAGGATTGAAAGGCTTTTTCATTTCTTATTTAATTCTAATGATTGTAGTTATGCAAAAGAAACAGTACAGGAGAACACATGAACTTCACGGGCCTCAAACCCAGGCCCATTTTACACCTACGTCCTCAAGTCTGGAATTTTAGAGGGCAAATCTTTCAGCTGAGCTGTTTAACTTGGAATTCTTATCAACAAAAGTTTCACCTATATCTTTTGCTGTGTGATCCTAAAGAGCAACGCTTGTCTTTTAGTCTATTATTATACTAAGCACATTTTCCTCCTAGGTCATCCAGTCTGTAATGGTACAAAAAGAACCACCATGTAAGTCTTCCACTCCGCTGTTGCAACAAATAAAATCTTTAACATACATTATTTGTTTGTGATTTCAACAAGTGAAAATATTTCCAAATTCTGCTCACTAGTTTGTGGTAATAATAAAATGTCCACTTGTATCCCCAACATTATGACTTTAGTGAGAAGAAATTAGCTCACCATTCGGTGATTTAGATATATAGCTTCGACAATGTCCAGTCGACTCTGAAAAGCACAAGTTTCACAGCAGTGGGCATGTTTCACTAGTGTACTCTAGGAAAATGAATATTAATAGCAAAATTTATATACCACATAATCATTTGAATTTTCTTAAAGATACATTTTGCTTTTCTGTGCGAAATGAAATCATGACCTGAAAATCGTTTAAAGGCAACGTCAGTTGTGAAGGCGTACTGTTTGTCGCTATGTTTGATTTTATTTAGTAATTTCTTTGTCGTTGTGAAAGGATGATTAAAAATATTTCCTTCGGGGGTCTCTTAAGGTTATCTCATAGCTATGTGTGATTAATAATATCAATGGCATATATTTTTGAATTGGGATCTCTGTAGTTCTGATTTCCAGTGGTCTCCTATAAGCTTAAATAGAATTCCGCAATCTCGATTGTTTTCCATTCATAATCCAAAGGAGTCAAACCACATGATGAAAGTGAGCCAACGTTTGACTTTGTGAGGTGATTGACACCTGTACGGTTGCAATTAACCGTAAAAGCTGGAAGGAAAATGGGTCTCTAATAGCCCGCAGGATGTAATATGTACTCCTCGCCCGAAAATCTGATAGAGACCAGAACGAGAATAAAGATATTTGCTGTACCCTTTTTGTTTCGCGTCGGCAATTAGTGCTACAAAATGCGTATGCGCCTTGTACGTTTTGTTGATCTTTCTCTTAAAATAGCTTCATGTTTGCACACATTACCATATACAACATTTTGTTCATACAGTAGAATGTGGTCTAAGAACAGAGAAAAGACTAACCGCAGCCGTCAGTTCTGCTTCTGGTACTTATTATACATACGTACTCTGAAACTGGAGTACTTAAACGTACACTGCTCAAAACAATTAGGGTATATCGTGGTTTTGATATGAACTACTGACATCAGCTGTTTGTATGATAAGAGAAATTGAAGGAAAGCGATTAGAATGAAACTTTTGCACACTTACAAAGACCTCAGTGTGCAAATATTTTGGGGTGACGTTAAAAAGGGCGTGTTTCTGTCAGCGAATGAAAAGTGACATGTATCGCACGATCGCTTAGTCCAGGATAAAAACGACCCACATGGTTTGAACCTGTGTTATTGATGAATGTGATGCCCCAACAACATGATTTATCCAAATCTGTAGCCTGGAGGGTTATTGGTCGTTTAGAAGCTGGTCAAACACAATCGCAAGTAGTGAAGCCATTGGAGTGTCTCAAAGCGTGATTTCCAGACTTTGGAATTGGGTTTCAGATTCCGGAATTGTATGGAGAAGACCAGGGCAAGGTCGTAGGAGAGCAGCATCAAGAAATGAGGATCGGTTTTTAACACTGATTGCCAGGATAAATCGGAGTATGAACGCCACTCTTCTGCAAGGCGAACTCCATATGGCTACTGGCACAAATGTTTCTTTCAACTCAAGTTGTTGGGAAGACTCCTCAGTGTTGGTCTGTATGCTCGACGGCCTATGGTATACGTTTCTTTAACCGCATGCCACCGAGCTGCCTGCAGACTTTGGGCACAGGATCATGCAGATCGGAGAAGAAATGAATGGAGAATGTTCTCTTCTCAGACGAGTCGCGCTTTACTGTACATCCTGACAATAGGCGACTCATCATTTGGAGGGAACGAGGTACTTGTAACAACCCGGTATTTGCGCAAGAAAGTGATCGATTTAGAGGGGGCGGAGTGATGGTGTGGGCCGGTATGTATATCAATGGTCAAACCGACCTGTACATCATCAGAAACGTAAAACGTACTGCTCAGCGGTATAGGGATGAGGTCCTCAGATCTTTAGTCGTCCCATATGCTGCAGCAATAGGAGATGAATTCATTTTCGAGGAAGATGATTGCAGGCAACATCACGTTCGATGTGTGGACGACTTCCTGTTTGACAAGGACTGGATAGCATGTTCCCTAGATATGAACCCCATCGAGCATGTCTGGGACGTTCTGGAGAGAAAGGTTACTGCTCGATTAACCACTCCACAAACAGTCCAGCAATTGGAAAGTGATATTCTGCAGGAATGAGATGGAATTCCTAATTCCCTCATTAATACTTTGATTGACTCCATGCCTCACAGGGGTGCAACATTATTTTTTGTCGGGGGAAACCATACCCCTTATTAAATCCAATTTTCTGGAAAGAAATTTACCTTTATTTTCATGTTTATGACATGTTCATAAATACGCATTTTTACGTTCGTCTCCTGAAAAATTATTAAATTTAAATTACTAATTGTTTCGGCCATATTTTTCTTCTCACTATGTCTGTTGTTCCTATTTCAACCTCCGAAATTTTCCGTCACTCACAGTTTTCATACAGATCTACAATATCTCCTAATTGTTTTGAGGAATGTATATTTTCTCATTCGGATCCAAACGCTAAACATGTGACTACGTGTGTGTCACATAAATTCATTTTCCACAAACGGCGAGCGATGCAGTACGGTATTCGCCATCTAGTATTGCATGGAGTGATATCGGGCTTGTGCACAACTGACCTAGCATGGAAACCTTGAGCATGCAAATATCAACTTACTGTTCTGGTGCAAATAACTGTTCCACTTGCTTGTGCGATGTCGCCATCCAGTTCTCTGGGGAGGACATGCGTGTATTCTTCAGATTCCGCAGTAAGATCACGATCACTCAGTTGTGTTGCCTCTCAATGAGTGACTGCGCTATAGTGGAAACATTTGCTTAAAAAAACTCAAAAGAACGACAAAGCTACGCACTGATTGGTTGCTCAGGAGGCATCCAAACATCATGCCTCTTTCAAATTCCGTCGGTTGAGCTCCGCGCGGCATATTCACATACGATGCGGCCTGAGAGGTGTAGCAACACTTCAATTTTTTGTACATTAGCTAACGCACACTTCACGTGTGCGAGTGGGTCTGCAAATGAACGTTTATTTGCACATGTAGAGACGTCGGAATACATTTTTATACATAGTATGCTTCAGGAAATAATTTCCAAAAGCAATACATATCGTTATTTCGGATATCCTCACTGGAAATGTTCGTTTTTGTCGCAGCTCTGGAACCCTGAATGCGATTTGAGAGAACTTCTCTCACAAAAGTGTGAAAAGTATTCAGTAGGCCTTCATCATGATGCTTGTTATTTGCAATTTAAAGACGCTATGAGTACCAAGATGTTCTTAATTTTTGAATACAAGGCTCCAAATGATAGAGAGAGAAAGGCATTAAGGGATAAATGCAACATCCGTACGTTATCTTGGAGTTCAATCATAGACTTCGGTTATGAGAGGCTAAAATCTTACTTGCAGCTACTCTGTCACAAGACTACGATGCTCGGGAATATTTAACTTTACGTACAAAATGCCGCTGAATTCCGAAAAAGGTTAAGAAATATCATAGCATCATCTCAACTTCTGGTTCTCATGATAAAATCCTTAATTAAATACATGTATTTACGGGTGACTTCTTAGACGTACCTTTTTAAAATGCACGCATTATCCGTAACTAAACAATCTGTGTTCTTTGATCTCATGACTGTGTTGTTAACTTTGTTGCAGTCAGTACGTTGAAAGTACCAAGAGATACACATGTATCGTGTATCGTTATTTCCATAGCTGGAGTACCTTATCTTCACTGCTCAACAATCATAATATCTGTGCAGAGCTGTTGACATCGGTTTCTCAACTGGCTTGCGAAAGGCATTTTGAAGAACTGCGAAGAGGAGCTAATATTATTTATTACAAAGAATGCACGTATTGCAGATTGATCTCTGTTCGAATCACTTTCATCGGAATGTTTGTTTTACTAATACTCGTTTAAATAATTTTTCATTTTGTAATTCTCTATATACTAAAAAATAACGAAAACTCTTTGTTTCCATCACTGATAAAAATGTGTAAAAGTGTCATTAATGCTTTTCAGGGGAGAATGATTTTGTGATTACGTATCGATACATGTCTGGTGTAATTTTAGAATGTAAATTGTTTCTTATATGAATGTTCAAATGATGTTTTTCAAACAGGCCCTAGTATGTAAAATCCTTCTAGTTAATAGATTCAAATACAAATATATAGCTATGATAGAATAATAAAGAGTTATAATACAAATTTAGAAAAAGTGAATCCGTTTGTTGGTGTAAATGTGACATGGATGTTAAGTCAGATAATATCCGAAAACTTGAAAATTTCGTCGTCCTGGAGCGGGACTCGAACCCGCGTCTCCCGGATAGCGCCCGATTATGCTAAGCACTACACCACCCAGAACGACCAAGTTTCAAGTTTCCGATTAATTTGAATATAACCATCACAGGATTCGCTAGTCGAAGCAACCGGCGTTCATATATAGCAAAACTGGAGGTTTTGATTTCATTCCCGTAATTACCCGGAGGCGCAGAATATCAATGAATGAAATACGAAATTACAGCTTGGTACAACACAAATTTGGAAAATGTGAATCCATTTATTAGTGTAAATATGACATGAAAGTTAAGTCAGATAATATCAGAGTTTATTATCAAGTTATTAAAATTTAATATCAGAGTTTATTAAATTTTGGAGTGTATTATCTGACTTAACATCCAAGTCATATTTATACCAATAAACGGATTTACATCTTCCAAATTTGTATTGTACAGTGGTTTAATCCCGTGTTTCATTCATTGACTAAAGAGTTATTTTTGTGATAGGCGCGAAAATAAATTTGGAAACCAATGATTTTGGTATTGATCGTGACAATAGAAGAAGCATAAATGAATTTTGAAGTCAAGATGAATTTTATGTCTTCCGAAAACTAAACCTGTCTATCTCCGCCTACGAATATCAAACAAAAAAAGCATTAATATGATACAGCATGCCATGCGATCAATCTCTTAAGCAATTTTCCAAAACATGACAGCCTGTTATAAGCAAGCGTACTTACCCCTTTTATTCTGAGAATCTTATTCTTGATAGTGACTAAGGCTATGATCAGAAAAAGATTTGTTTGCAACGCAAAAGGCAAAGGCACCATCTTCACAGAAAAGGTTACTATATTAAATTTGCTAAGAGAAGGAGGTTCCCTTCCGCTGTGAACTACAGACGACTAAACGACCACCAGCAGTCTTTACTTGAGCTCGCCCGAGACGCTGTAATGATCTAACGCACGCAAGTCAACTTCCCGAGGTTGGAAGGAATATTAGGTGTTGTTGCCTGCAATGAGATCTTCCTGTGTCAGAACTTCAACAAAATTCCTAGGATTCGATTTGGAAGAGCAAAGTGGTCATCTCTTGTCGTCCTGTGGTCGAAGATGGCAACTTCTCACGCCGAGGACATCGGTTAGAGTATCTGTGAGATACGTATGTGTACTACGTTTTTTTTCACCTGTTTGGTGTGCCAGAAATCCTAAAATAGACATTAATCCTCTTCCTCGCCTTAAGTGCTCATAGGAATCGTTATAAAAAATCGCTTTCATATTCCACCAATCTGTGGATTAAATATGTACTATTGAGCTGTTTTCTAACCATCCATTTCGAGGACTTTCATGTTTAGTGAGAAAATCATGTACATGCATTTCCACATGCCTGGGAAGCTTACACCGGAGGTCGTAAAACTCTAGAGGGGGATTGTGGTTTCTAACCTTGTTGTAGAATATCGTATTGATAATGTTTCCAGACCTTTCAAGTGGATAAATGTCAAAAGCAAAAACAAGAAAAACAAGAAAGATGACACCGAATTTTCGGGTGTAAAAAGCACGTCTTTTGAATCCGTTCTGACGCAAATTAAATTTAACAAAGCTATTCAAAGTCAATGGAACCGGTATGGAAAACAATAGATCTGATGAAAGAAAGAAGATTTTCAATCGATTTTTTTATCCCTCAGATATTGCTGTAAACGGAATCGTGAGCTTACGAACTCTTAGAAACAGAGATATCGACAAAAATAAGATGTGACTTTACGTTCCCTGGTGGGAGAACCATGCATTATTTTAGGAAGAAAGTATTCTCAAAAGGTTTATCCATATAAGCCGTATCGGTCCAAGAAAAAAAATTAGTCGAGTTTTCAGGAGCCCAGATTTTGTAACAAATACTTCAAAAGCAGAAATTAACACTTATGACCCCTGGTGGCTAAACCATTCTTTACAAAACATTAGAAATTATGTGAAAAATATTTTCCATCAGGTCTTGTATGCGATATAGGAAGAATTTTTCAAATCAGAGCTTTAGGAGCAGAAATAACGCCGAAAACGCAATTTTCCTTTGTACCCCTAGCGGAAAGTCTATGATTTACTCGAAAATTTTGAATTTATAGGGAAAATATTTCACATCGCAAATACTATCCAACAAAGAAGAAATTTTTCAAATCGTACTCTTAGAAGTAGAGATATTGACAAAAAATAAGATATACATCTACGCCCCTGGCTTAGAAACCATGCACTATTTTAAGAAGAAAATGTTTCTAAAAAGTTTGTTCACATCAGTAGTATTTGTCAAAAAACGACGTTTTTTTTTAATCGAGAATTTAGAATCTCATATTTTGCTGCAAATACAACAGAAGCGGAAATTAAGCTTTACGCCCCGTGGTGGCCAAACTATTTTTTTACAAAAATTAGAAATTATGTGCAAACGATTTCCCATCAGGAGCTGTATCCGGTGCAGAAAGAATTGTTCAAATCGGAGATTTAGAAGCAGAGATATAGGGGAAAACGCAATTTACCACTACGCCCCCTAGCGGAAAGTCTACGAATTACTTGAAAATTTTGAAATTATATGAAAAACATGTCTCACGAAAAACACCATCCAACAAAGAAGGAATTTTTCTAATCGGACTCCTAGAAGTAGAGATATTGACAAAGAGATATTGAGATGTACATCTACGCCCCTGGCGGAGAAACTGTGGAATATTTTAAGAAGAAAATATTCCAAAAAGGTGTATCGATGTTAGTGGCATCAGTCCACGAAAGAATTTTTTCAATTGATATTTTAGAAGCTCAGATTTTATGGCAAATACATCAGAAGCAAAAATTAACACTTACGCCCCCTGGTGGCCAAAGTATTCTTTACCAAAAATTTGAAATCATATGCAAAAGATTTTCCATCAGGAGATGTATCCGCTGAAGAAAAAAATTTTCAAATCGAAGTTTTAGAAGAAGAGTTATCGGGGAAAATGTAATTTACTTTTACGCCCCTTAGCGGAAAATATATGCGTAATTTGAAAAAGTAACTATACCTAAAACACTCTTCGACATAAATGGAAGATATTTTTTTTCAATCGGATGTTAAGAAGCAAGTATGTGGAATAAAACGTATTTTTGAATTCGACATCATCTGCATTTACGCCCTCTACCGGCGAAATTGTACATCGTAAAAAAAAAACGAAATAAAAGAACATCATTTGCATATTTCAAGCTTCCCAATGCAAAAAGAATTGTTCAAATCGGACTAATAGTTGCAGAGATATCGTGGGTACAGACGAACAAACCGATAACAGAAGCACGATCTTTTTTTACAAAAGACGTGCTAAAAAAGAAATATTTGTCTCGAATTTCAGCCGTGATTCTTTGCCATGCGGTACGGAAATAATATTAAGAGGGGATTTCTGTTTAATCTTCTTCCAGCCCTTTTTATGGCCATTGAGGCTGTAGGTTTCCCTCATCTCTTTCTAAAAGTTCCTGTCTTGGGCTTGTCTATTCCACAGCTTTCCTACAATTTTGTTTATATCATCCATCCGTCTTCCCTCTGGTCTTCCCACTCTTCCCGTTCCTTTTTATGGTCTCCATACTGTTACTATTTTAGTCCATCTATTTTTTTTTTCATTCAGTCCATCTCTCTTTTAAATTGAGTATCTTTTCACCTATGCCTAAACATTTTGTATCTGTACCTTATTTTATCATGAAGTCTTATATTTAGTAGAGATCTTTACATTTTACGTTGTGCTTTTTTGCATTTTGTCTAAGATGTTTTTCTGTATAGGCCAGGTTTCGGTGCCATATGTCATTATGGGTATTATACATTGATTAAAACGATTTGCTCTGTTTTTCGGCTTTATTTTACTACTTACAAAGGCCGTTCCATAAAAACTGAGAGTAATGTTTTCGAGTTGGCAACAGTGCGAAGGTGGAAAAATAACCACGCAGACGACTGACTGAATTAAGGAAGTATCTATGGCAACAGTTATTAGCCGAGGCAGACGATTCTAGTTTTTTCTTGCGAAGTTGTTTAAGGTACGTCTGCATTTCGCCATAAAGCTATGGAGGTGAGTGATTCACAGTTAAGAAGTGAAACGCGTTGTGCGATAAAATTTTGTTGTCGTTTGGGTACAATGACTCCAGAAACCGTTAATGTAATGAATAAAGCTTTAAAAAAATGTTTGGGTGATTCAACGATTTTTAGATGGCTTCATGATTTCAAAACAAAAAGGCGTTTGTCGGTAGAATTCGCTTAAAGGCTTTGTCGACCTAAAAGTGTTATTACGGAGCGCATCGTTAACACTGTTTGGACAATCCTGCAAGAAGATCAACGAATGACGTGTGAAGACATAGCGGCGTCAACTAATATTTCAGAAACGTCGGCATTCCACATTCTACGCGACAAACTACTGCTGCGTCGTGTGTGTTTCAGATGGGTATCTCATCACCTGACGAGAGAGCAATTGTTAGCCAGAGTTCATGAGTGTCATGAGTGAAAACAAATTATTGTAAAGGATCCAAACTTTCTAAACATAGAAATAACTGCCGATGAAACATGTATCCACTATTTCGACCCCCTCACGAAGCGCGCAACGAATGTCTCTAAACGTACAAGCTCGCCTCCTGTGAAAAAGTCCGCCAAACCAAATCAGCTGGGAAGGTGATGATGATAGTTTTCTTTGACCACAAAGGTGTAGTCTACCAACATATCGTTCCTCCACAAATTACTGTCAGTGCAAAGTATTACATTTCAGTCTTGAAGCGTCTGCGACGACACATATCGATTAAGTGACCAGAGCTGGTGGGCAAGCGGCCCTTACACCATGATAACGCCTGCCCACATGTGGCTGCTTGTGTTCAACAGTTTCTTACGAAATGCAGTATTGAAATCATGCCACAGCCTGCCTACAGTCCTGCTCTTGCCCGTGTGATTTCTGGTTGTTTCCAACAATGAAGGAGAAGTCCCGTGGCTCAACAATCAACACAGATGCTAACGTTATTCAAGCTGTACAGGGATCGCTAAAGCGGCTTCCACATAATGACTTTGCCACATGCTTTAAAAAGTGGACTGAACGATGGGACAGTTGTATATCATCCGAGGGAAGATACGTTGAGAAAGAATAACATGTATTTTGCTGTACCTATATTTCTTCATCTTGTATGATTTTACCCTCAGTTTTTATGGAACGGCCGTTGTATTATCTCCTTTAACTTCCCAAAAAAGCTGTCCGTCCACTCCATTTTTATTTTTCTGTCAATTTCTTCCATAATTCCCTGTTTACTCTGGTAAAATGTGGACCCCATCGTCTTTGGGTTTCTACATGTCACTGTACTGAAGTCCAATATAATCTCTGATATTCGTACAGAAGCTCCAGGATTGGAGGTTTGCAATTGGGATATAACCTTTTTGTAAAGGGGACCCCCCTACAAAAACGTTTGAAAAATTAAGATTTTCTTTATTTATCCATAAAAAATAGTAAGATGCAGTTTTATTCCATTAAAATGTTTTGTGAGAAATGGAATTGTATCAGGACCTTGAGGAAACGCTAAAACGTCCTGTACAGAATTTTGCGCTATAATAACGAGCGAGGTCAATGAGAAAATAAGCAGAATTTGATTTCATTCCGATAATGTGGAGTGCATCACAGAAATGTAAAAGGAGAAGGACGTTGAAATAGTTTTAGTGAATCTTTTCCTTAATGAAAAATGGACCTGTATAAATTCAAATATTTTGATATTTGACCAACTAAAATTTGCCAAAAACCATTTGAAATGTTTCAATGCAAGAAGTTACAGTTAGTTAAAACGTTCATGAATAATCGTCAATAAATACAAAATGAGAAAGAAATTCAGAGAATGAAGCACAATTCAACAAATATAACTCGCATCTTCCTACAATGAAGCTGACACGAAATATAAAGCTAAAGTTCATTGTAAATGCAGCAGATGAATATATGAACCTAAAGGAAGTAAATCAAACCTTTTTAGAAATTACACACAAAGAAGCAATTAATTTAGCTAGCACAAAAAATAAACTTTGTAAGGAAAATTCAGAATTTTTGCGAATACGCGAAAAAAAGTGGCCTTTTAGCTAAAGAACTGTATATAAGAAGCTGGTGTTCAGTTGAGAATGAAGTTGCGGAGGTGATGGATGGAATCAAGGATTCGCCAGAATTTACAAAAGGCGAAGATGTGGGCGCATGAATTCTTGGTGCGTCCATTTCGTAAAAGGCAAGACTTGGGTGCTGTTCGGGGGCTTCCTTGATTTAGGTCTACCAGGAATGGTGCCAAAATAGAAGAACAACTGTAAAGAGCTCTAAAGATAGATTCCAGAGGTGAACGATGGGAGCGTCGCTTTGTACATGGCAATCGGCAAAACACAGTTTCGCAACTGACGGCCCAATGCAATATATGTAATTTTCCGCAAACTATGCGCCGCACATTGACCTAGATGGGATACAAGAACTATATCTATCTATCTTAATTATAGTCATCGACGTACATGGCTCTCCTGGTGCCAGAAGGATGTGAATTAGACGATAGAAGATTGGAAGCAGGGGTGTTAGTCCAATGAATTACGATGTGTACTCCAGTCTGACAATGGTCGGATCCATATTTGGATTCGACAGCATGAAGTTATGGATCCTTCATACCTGGCATTAACTTTCCAGGCTGGCAGAGGTGGATGTACTGTATGTGGCATGATTACCTCGTATGAACTGAGACCCCTGCTGCGTGTGGGCCAAAGTATGGACACCGGCTACAACATAGAACTACTTACGGGCCACGTACACCCTACAATGTTGTACTTCCACCCAGAGTGAGATGGCTTCTTTCAGGACGATAACGCTCCATGTTATCAGGACCATCTCGTGCAGGTATAATTCGACGAACACAGTGTTGATGTGAGGAACATCGAATGGCTCATAAACTCACTGGATCTCAGTCCTGTTCAGCATCGGTTAGATATTTTGGAACGTCAGGAGAGCAAGCTGCTGCCTCTTCTTCAGATGTAATAATTAAAAGAGAGAACTTAGACATTGAGAAGAAAAGTTAATACAAGAAAGTGGAGCACCACGGTACACAGTTTAAACACAGCAACGGTATTCTGAAAAGAATGAGAAATTACTATTATACATACTTATATTCGAACTTGGAAAAGATGTTTAAGAACACACAATGGGTGGCATGCCTAGATGATCCAAAGACCAAACGATGATAGGCAGAAAAATCTGCGGAAGAAGATGAAATGTAGTACAGGTTTCTACCATTCTTTATGTTTTAGAAGACGAAAATTAGTATAGGACCTGGGATAGAGGAAATACAGATCGATACATATGCCCTAAACTGCTAGCATGTCCCTCAAACTAAAGAAAAATCCACACGCCAGAAAAAGAAATTACATATTTTTGTTTTTGATTGGGAGTTTAACGACCATCGTGAGCAACGCATTGGGACATAAGTGGTCGCCCGTCCCTAATTTAGGGTCACTGGTTCCAGGGAAGGGAGAGAACTAGTGCCGAAAGACAAACACAATGAGTCGACATGGAGTGTACAAGATTCCGTTCCGGACTACCCTCGGAGAGTCGATGGACCTTTGTTACGTGGGCTCTATCCTGCGTAGTCTTGGTGTGCGCATTGCGGAACACAAATATTCATTGAGAACTTTGAACCCCCTTTCTGCAGTAGTAAAGACAGTTCGTTCAGGCTCTTACATTCTAGATTAGGACAATGCTTCTATTTTGTGGTCTGCGGGGTCTCGACCAGCTTTGCACATGACGGAAAGCTTATTCATTATTAAATATGAGGTGAACTGTTGCAATGAAGATCTCCCATCAATTATCCCTTCACCCTGGCAAACTTTAATTTTACATCAAGCTCGAGCCAATGTTGAGTTTCTTCAGGTAATTATATCATTATCGGAACTAACAACGATTAGTAACTTGTTTGCATAAATGTTTGAGAGTGTATGCTATATAAAACTTTAGTACCTGCTCGATACTTGCCCACGCCTGATCAGAGTGACCGCGAAAGGACTCGCGCATGTGTTTTTAACCATTTTATTGCAAATAAAATTTTTAATGTATTTTAAAGACAGTTTTTCAATGAGGTTGAATAAAAATTTGTTATCGTGCTGAAACAGCCTATGCTTACACCTTTAGGGTGTTCTTTACAAACGCAACATTCATGCTTCACGGGGATTCGAACTCGGACCCATCTCGGACAAATGATCAGGAACCGTCGCTTAAACCACTGCGCCACCGGGACGACACAAAATAAAAATGATTCATTATAAAATAAAGGAAATAATGTCAAAACAGAAGTTGCCAACCATTTGCAAATTACTTATTCAAAATAATGAATAAGAACATGAAAATTCAGCTAGCGTTTCTTTTTATATTCCTGTGAAAATATGATTTGAGTAACTAGAGAGTCATCAATTATATTTATACCATGTGGAAATATAATCGCAGAACGGATATGGCATATAATGTTATATGTTTATTATGTATAACTATATGTTTAGAAAAGTCAGTCTTATTAGAATATTATATTGAGTAAGAATACTGCTTTGATTTGAACGTTTCGTAGCTTTTTTTGTGTTGCCCCGGATTGCAAAATATACCACACACATATTTCTTATTTACACGCTGACTGGCTTGAACGGCAAGTAAATCTATTTACTTACGATAATTTCAATGTCTTCATTATTCATTTAGACACTTTCAAGGTAATCGCACGTCGTCATAACCTTCAACTACGTTCTCGAATGCACTAAATGTACCAGATTCCTCGTAACATTTGAAACCCAACTCCTGACAAAAGAAAGACTCGTAACGAGAACTTCAAAACATCTAACTAGTGATTCAAAACCATAAAACAGCAGAATACATCCAAGAAACAGCACTCTGTGGAAATCAACTAGAAAGCATCTGACCAAAGCCAGCTGGAACTCCACCTAGCTGGTAAGCTAGCAAACATACATTGTAAATATCCTTATCTCTGCTGAACATGTACATCACCCTACTCCTGACCTTAATTCAAATTACCACAAGACATTCATACGAGAGAGAAATACAGCTTTAAGTTTAAACTGCTCAAACGAGAATGAACCAAACTTTAGATTGATACAGGAAATGAAAAGGAAAGTTATAGTACACGTCACAAACATATAACTTTTTTGCCGGTTAGAAGATCCTCGACAGCTTCATCTGCGCTTGTTTTAATATCAGCCCCAATATGAAGCAAAGGAATGCTATAGGATTAGCTATAAAATGTGATGCAGAGAAACCTTCGATCAACTAATTGAAGTCTTGTTCCTGCTGTTTTGTACCACTTAACTTATTTCACCTTCTGTCAACCGATGCAGCAGTTAAGCCATCCAAAAGGCTTGGACTACGGATATCTTGTACGTTGAAACGTAAAATGTTTCATGATTTTTGCAAGATGTCATGCCATAACGAGGAAATTTAACGGATATTTTTATCAGAACCAGTGTCTGGTAAATACCAGATATCTGCAACACATTTTAAGTCCATTTAAACTACAATAGGAAGAAGAAATAGTCCTCAGGTTCTCCGAAAACTTTGAAATGGTGATGCCATTCATAAAGCTTCCGTCCAGATAGACAATGTGTGATTTTTCTTACCGCCGAATTGGATATCTTCCATGAGTAACGCTCTTGCAGGGCAAGCTTTGTACAGAGATAACAGGAATGATATTGAACCTTCCGAGTTCAAAAAGTTGCATTCCTCTTCTACGAAGGTTTCACGCCGACTTGTAAATATTCACTCTTATGCGAAAGCGAAGGGAGCCGTTCTAAACTAAAGTGGGTGAGAATGCCATCGATGCGATGTCTCGCGGACGAAGTAATCTTCCATAACGAGAACCTTCGATCGCAGAAAATTTACATGGGAACTTTGCAAACCATTTCCTTCCAGTACAAAATTCCTTAGTACTAAAATTGCTGTTGGATTCTGTAAAATCAAACTTCTTGCCCCCGTATTTTTCAGCACGGAATGAACATCAGCAAGTTTAGCTCGTATGTATCTCACTCTTTATCAGCTCAGTACCTGGTTGGTTTGATTGAAAACAGCATCGTTCAGCCATAATTTTGCTATACGGATGGGAATATGTCTCTGAACTGTTGTCTCAGAAGAACGTTGCGCTGTAAGTTACTATCAAAAGATAAACAAATCTGTTCTAACAGTTTTGTTAGGGGCAGCTGAAAGTCAAGGAGATTGATTATATTCATTTTTAACCGATACAATTTGCAAGAATTTTTTTCAGGCAAAATACTACACATTCAGTGTTATAGTGAAGCTGCAGAGCTTTGTTGGGATGTGCTCAGCAGTCCACCACAGATTTGATGGTCCTGTTGATTCCATATCATAGAAGAATGGATTCAGTTCTGTGAGAGAAATACTCACGCAAGAAAACTTTGATTAATTGCTACTTTCGGTTTCCACGGACTTTAATCAGAAATGGTAGTATCTGCCTAATTTTCTTGTATTCTTGAGTCATTTGCTGCGCCAATTCCACGCACTGGTCGCTTAAGAATGACATCAGTGATTAGAATAACCCGTGATTCTGTTTCCTTAACAAAATGCAAAACACGACAAACCGTTTCCCTAAGTAAGATCGTAAAAAACTGTCTTCCTGTCGCATTACTGTAACCATCAGCAAGATTTCTGTAACCTAGGAGAAGTCTAAAAATCTTTGGGTTTTTAAAACTACTGATTAAAAACATTTTGAAACAGTTATAAAATGCAAGTTCGGACTTTTATTCAACAATAGCAAATATGCATAATTCATGAGCTTGTGGTGTTAAGATAGAATCAAATTAGCAAATTTTCTCACAATAAAATGTTTATTATACATCGACTAAGTTTTCCCAGGGCGTTTGACTCGGCATCCTCGTTCGTCCTGAGGATGCCGAGTCAAACGCTCTGCGAAACCGTAGTCGATGTATAATAAATATTTTATTGTGAGAAAAGTTGCTAATTTTTTTCTATAATAACAAAAATGCTTCTCATTACACAGAATGTTCAATTGAATACTTCTTGTTACTCAGACTATCCCAAGGAAAAACACACTTTTTAATGATAATTTTTAATGACTTCGGTACATCAATATAAACAATATTGCAAAGAACATGAGTTTTATTTTCTCTCAAGGCAAACATCCAGGTTAGCATAAAAGAACGTTTCTCTGTGAACCTCGAACACAAAATAACAATAATGAGACAAGAGCATTAGTTGCACTCAGTATAACGAAACAGTAATCAGCCATCACAAAAAATGTCTGAGTGCCAGTTGGAGCGAAAATAAATTTCTTTTCCTCATGGAAAAGGAGAAAAAGAATGAAATAGGACAATCTTTATAAATCATTGAAATTTTGTGGACATTTCAAAAGAAATGACCCCCTCGTAATGAAAGTAAATTTGTATTTTGTTTTAGTTTTCAAAGCAAGTCATTAATTTTTAAAGCAATTCCTTTTCGTAAAAGAAGGAAAGTCCTTTCAGAATCAACTATCTACTCATTTGCTTCCACGTCTGTTAGATGGGATAAGTGCGGGACATTGTAGGAGTGCCGGAGGAATGGCAATATATCACGACAAAGTATGGATGATGCAGTTGGTTGGGCGCTCGGCCAAATGTGACTTTCTAGCTTCCACTGAGATAACACAATATATGAGGTTTACCGCAGAGAAAGGAGTGCAAAGTTTTGCGTGAACGAAGCACAGGTGTGTTGAAGGCAGAACCCATAGTAGCCGTTTGACGGTAAAATTAAATAAACTGGACTTCTACTTTTTCTATATTATCCCCAAAAGCATAGATTAATATTCATGGCGCAGCAAAGACGGAGGAGAAAAAATGTGTTTTTTCAACAGCAGTGAAACGTCGATGTGTGGACTGACATGGACCAAGGCTGCCCGGTTAACAAAGGAACAAAAAAGAAAATAATGCATCAACATAAACACATGTCACACTCTGTGTTTTAAATAAGAATCAGTAAAAAACGATGTTATCAAATTGAATAGAAGCCAGGTAAAGAATAAAACATTTTCTACGCAAACATAGGTTTGGGTATTGAGGCGATAAGTCCGTACTGAATCGATAATCATGATTGGGGTTGGGTTGGTGGCTCATCTGTAGTTTATAAATCGTTGATTAAGAAAAGATATATAACTAGATCCGGATAACTAGTTTAACTCTACTTTGAACTTCCCTTAACGTATACTCTACATAACGTATACTCTACTTTGAACTTCCCTTTTAGTCTATGTATTCTCGTGTTAATGCGATTTTTTCTTGTTAAACGTTTTTCTGCCTGAACGTCACGGATTCCCAATCTGATGAATTTTACTTTGGCAACACCTGACTACAGATCAAAGTACAATTACGTAATCAAAAGCAAGAGATAACAGTTGATGTGTTTAATCTTCGAAACACAACGTTATCTCAATTATCATAAAGCAATCTTATCACAGGCAGTTTGTTATTAACCAATGTATTAGGATTGGACTATGCTTTTCACGACATGTTATTGAAATCATGTTGGTGGTATAATGTTAAAATGAGCTTCCGTTAGTAATCTGTGTTAGCGCACCTTTGATCCTCGTTCAGAGTTGATATATGACTGATCAACGAGCGAACGTGCTATGCTCAAGTTGTTCAGAGAACACGAATTCTTGAAATGTGGATTAAACCAGATGTCTTAGTGAATGTGAATAAAAGCCAATTAATGTTATTTGTATAATTCTTCCCGGTTTTTCGGATATCCCATTCATTCATAATGCCCAGTATACGACTTCTAGTGGCACTTTATACTATGTTTTATGCCAAGAAGGGCGCATCGTACCCTGAAATCAGTTATCAAATAACACGAAAAATTTCGAAATGGTTTCCTAAAAGACATTTTGTCTCATTCTGATTTCTGGCTACACTGGTATCAAAAATTAAAGTGCAGAAGGCATTCGGAGGCATTAAAATGAAAACACATAACAGCGGGTAGAGATGTTTGGTATGTAAAGAAACACAGTCAGAAGGGTAATAAACAGTTATAACAACAGCATATTTGATCACATTTTGCGTATACAGGTCACATACGTAAAAGTCACCAAGGTGAGATGTTAGAATGTAACCTAAAAAGGTCTTAATAAGAACCTAGCTCTGGTAAAGTTCTAGGAGGGGACTGACGAGTTGCTACATGTCGTCCAATACCATCCCAGGCGTGCTCTATAGGATTAAGATATCCAGTATGGCTGGCCATTTCATACTCTGAATGTCCTCGCTCTGCAAGATATCATCGGAAAGCTGAATCCTGTGCGGGCGAACATTATAATCCATTAAAAGAAACTGAGAATCACAACTTACCGAGAAAATCTGATAAAAGCTATATGATCTCGTTCCTATAACACTGCAGATTTACATTGCTTCCTGCGAACACATGAAGTGGTTCGCGGCAGTTGAATCTAATGCCATGACAAACAAGCAGACCACCGTCTCAGAAGGAGTTTCGTTCGCGGATTTTTGCTGAAACATTGCAGTTTCTCCGTTACGTTCAGATGAAATGCCGACGAGGATCCGTTTGTGGACTGAATCTCGACTTGTCTGTAAGAAGAACACCGACCCTCTCGTCTGAGCTTCAGGAAAGATGTTTGTTGCCTTCACCAGTTCACGCGAGCTCTCTTGTGAGAAGCGGTTAGCGAGACACAAACCATGGGTCCACTGGCACAAAGGCCAATTACACTAAACTTTCGATATATCGTTTGCCTTGATACCAAAGTTTCAGTAGCAGTGGAGAGCTCCGAAGACACTTGCATAGAACCTATGACGCCGTGAGGCTAGAGCGACATAACGGTCTTCATGAGGTGTCGTACGCCTTGGACGACTTTGACCAGGCCTTTGTAACACACCACCTGCGTTGTTCAATTAATGCCATAACAGTGGAATCCCTCTGAGGTGGATATTTAAATCTCCTATGAACTGGACCTGAGACTGGCCTGATTGTAGAAGTCCTATTGCTCGCCACCGTCACACGTCGGATACACATCTATGACACATAAGGAACACATTTTCAGCCATCGGAACGCTACTTATTACACGTGCTGCTGTCAAAGGGAAATGCCTCTGATCTTCCCCGTTGGCTTTAAGTACAGTAGACTCTTCCTAATTCAGCCCTTAATAATCCGGCCTACGGCTCCGGCTGTGACGTAAAAGAGGCGGGGTTACGCGTTCTTGTGAAATTACAACTGTGGGTTATTTTTAGACCATTTGTTGCTCCTCAGGCGGCATTTCATCTGTGCTGTATTTCAATGGACCTTATTCATGTGACGTCCGTCACAAGTGAATTTCTGCGGACCAACATGGCTGCTGATTCAGTGTGCGCTATTTGATTACCCCTTACTGTTGGCCAATTTTTACAATCTTAACGTCATGGAGTATGCCAACGAATTAACAGATCTACAAGGCGAAGTAGAAGAAATTAATTTCTTAGATGAACAAATCAAAGTTGTAAAAATATAAGAAAACAAATTTGTGTCCGATGTTTATTTCGCATGATGCAGGACGACATCGCCATTAGTCATAGTGAAGTGTTTAATGAAGTATATTCATGTTGTTATTGTCAGACATTGGCGAAATATCTCTAAAATAAACTTGAGAACCTTTTTTTTTTGCAAAACAAAACATTTAGAAGCCCAGACAAATACGTAATATGGAAACAAACTAGGGTTAAAAAAACTAAAAACTTCCCACTATTGCAAACTAGGTAGTCTTAAAAATTAAATGAATGCGTAACGTTAATTAAGTAAAGGAAATATTATAGATATGTTTGTTTCGTTCTTTGGGGAAAGAACGTAGAATTCAATTAATAATTTACCGATCCAAATATCCCATCAGTTTTCTCCTTCTACCTTTCTTTTTAGAAATTGAAATTCAAAGGAAAACTACGAGGTTTCAACTGCCTTTGATCCGTAGTGTCATAATATCCAAAATCGTTTTCGTTAAAGTGGGCAGAGCATATTCCAGAATGCAAATGGGAATGGAAATCATGCAGTTTCATTTTACACAGCGATTCCTTTAACGATTTCGGCCTTTTCAGAGGAAAACTATGGAAAGTTATTCCTTCCTCTATACAATTCAGGTGGCAGGATTTATTAGCACAACCATACGATGTGCAAAAGTTAAACATTTCGTTAATAAATTGACAAAAATCGCAATTTTCCGATCCTCTGCAAAGTAACGCCTTGTTAAGCAATGAGGAAACTCATGTAAACAAACTATTGCTGGTCCGCGGCCACGAAAAAGATTTCCCACGGTGCAATGCTTGGGGAATAAGGTCCATTGTAGGTTTTTTCTTACTGTGTATAGTACATACACATATATACTGTACTTTACTGTAGTGATATGAAAATATCGTTTCATTGTTGTAAATGACACAGTTCGTACTGATCGTGTTCTTTTATCATTATTTCTTTTACCTTGTCTCTTATTTATGCTTTTTTAATACATATATACTGTTGAAACATTGAATTTAATGAAGAATTAAACTAAATTTTAAGTACTCTCAGTAAAGCATCACTCTAGTTGATGTGGCACTCGTCTGTGCAAGGAATGACCGGATTACCAAGAGTCCAGTATGTGTAACTCAGTATTCATATTGGACAGCATTTTGCTCACTGATATGCAAATTTCACTGCGGGCATTTCTTTCACGTGTCCATTTGCGTAAGTTCTGTGAACATCTTAAGGTGGACGTCTAATGATTTTGCTTCCTATACTTCCAATGGGCAAACTTCTGTCCACATTTTCTTCACAATTAATGCGTTATCAAGAATGAAAATTTTAA
This sequence comes from Macrothele yani, assembly GCA_039090855.1. Lineage (NCBI taxonomy): Eukaryota > Metazoa > Arthropoda > Arachnida > Araneae > Macrothelidae > Macrothele > Macrothele yani. The sequence continues at coordinate 143,352,169 of CM076989.1, forward strand.
CATCGATTAAAATAACTTTATATTATAGCAGAGTATGCTTAATATTTTCTAAAACATAACCATAATTAAGCAATCCAAATTTTTTCTCTGCTGACGTCATCATTGTACATGCCGCGCCATCTTTTTTCTTGTCTCAACACCACCAAAGGAAAAGTTATTTATTTTTAATATATTAGGTGTGAAACTTAATTCTTGGCCACAGACACGACACGTTGACAGCAGATTATAGCAAATTGAATATGTACCTAATCAGGGAAATAATCCCCGTCGTGTTGGATATATTTGAGCCATCGGTCAGGGAGCTGCCGAATGCCACTGCGAAAAAAAGAGGTCTGTTTCGAGTTGATAAAGTCAACAATACTTGTGTGGACCTCCTCGACAGAAGTGAAGTGCATATCACTCAGGTGATGTTGCAGGGAACGAAAGAGTTGATAATCTGACGGGGCAAAGCCTGGAGAATACGCCGGGTGGAACAAAATCTCCCATCCCAGGACTGTTATCATGTTTAAAGTCGTTTTCGCGGTGTGAGCACACGCGTTATCCTGAAGCAACAGAACCGACCTTCTGCCCTTGCCGGTGTATGGCTTTTCGCCTCTGTTGCGTCACTCACACGAATGAGTTGTTGACAATAACGCTCAGCATTGACCGTTTCACCAGGTTTGAGCAACTCAAGAGTACGACACCGCGCTGATCCCACCATATCCACAGCAAACAACTTCCTGGCATAGATATTCGGTTTGGCGGTACTGGGGATAAACCCACGATTTGCGCCGCTTTTGACTATCGTAGACGATCCACTTCTCATCACAGGTCAAAATCTTGTGGAGGAAATTCTTATTCTTGAATCTGGAGAGCAAGGACACAGCAACATCGTAGTGCCTAGACTTGTTCCCAACTGTGAGTTGGTGGGGAACCCAACGGCCCTCCTTGTGAATCCGTTCAAGCTTGTGCATTTGGTTTGTAATGGCTTGCTGTGGTACTCCGAGTTCCTGGGCGAGCTCTGACTGTGTGTGACAGGGATCCGCATCTTACAGTTTTTCCAGTTCCTCATCGTCAACTTTCTGTGGCTGTCCCGTACGTTCTGCATCCCGGAGATCAAAATTTCTCCCTGCTTAAACCTCTGGAACCACTTCTTACACGTACTGTAGGACACAGCAGCCTCATCCAAAGCAGCACAGATCATTTGTTGGGCTTCCTCGACACTTTTTATCAGCTGAAACGCGAACAGAAGGCAGCGCCTCAACTTTCGTCCCTTCTGCCACTACAGCAGCGCCTCACTTTCGTCCCTTCTGCCACTACAGCTGTGAGCGGTTACGGTTGCCTGGAAAGCTGTTGGATGGCGCTGCAATCATCCATTATCGCACACAGCTATTTGTATTTGCCGACGTTCTATGATAGCTTGTGTTTAGGGGCCGAGAATTAAGTTGCACACCTAATAATTATGGTTAAGTTTTAGAAAATATTAATTATACTAGGCTATAACATGAAGTCATTTTAATCGATGTACAAAATTTTCATACTTGGTAACGTATTAATTTCGAACAATATGTGTACAGAAGTTTTTCCATTGGAAATATAGGAAGCAAAATCACTAGCTGTCCATCTTAACTTTTCATTGAGCGCTTAGGATTATTTGCCGGCTACTTCCTTCCATACTTTAATTCTGGACACATGTGTAGGTGGCTTGAAGGTGTATTCCACGTTGGCTCGAAACTTCCACAACTGAGTCAGTTGTTTGCATTTCATTTTCCTGGGTGGTGAAATGGTTAGCATACTGGAGCGCAAATCGGGAGATGCGGATTCGATTCCCGTTCCAGGACGATTAAATTTTCAAATTTCTGAAGTTATATTACATGGGAAGAACAGCTTGTTTTATGCCTATATTGTTTTTTTTTATTTTTTATTTAATTGTTGCCTCCCTTTACCAGGAATTTTCACATAGTTTTCGAAGTTTTTCCGAGCTCAGACTTCGTCTGGGTGTTTTAAAAATATTCTTGTATTCAAAAAGATATGGCAGTCTATGCGCCAAAAAAAAAGTGTTTAAAAATCGAATTTTTTCAGCAACTGTGGGTTACAATAGGTAAAAATTCTATTAGAATATTAAGCAAATTTTGAAGATGACAATCCGATTTTTGGTGTAAATGTGACAAGCATGGTTAGTCAGATAATATCCGAAAACCTGAATACTTCATCACCCTGGAGCGGGACTCGAATCCGCGTTTCCCAGGTATGCTAACCAGTACACCATCCAGAACGACCAAGTCTCAAGTTTCCGATTAATTTGAATATAACCATCACAGGATTCGCTAGTCGAAGCAACAGGCATTCATGTTTAGTGAATCTGGAGGTTAAGAATCCTATTCCGTGATTGCCCGGAGGAGCAGATAAATCATGAAAGAATATTATCATGAAAAACATACATAACCAGGCGCTATCTGGCAGACGCGGATTCGAGTCCCGCTTCAGGACGATAAAATCTTCAAGTTTTCGGATATCATCTGACTTACCATCCTTGTCACATTTACACCAAAAATCGGATTGTCATCTTTAAAATTTGTATTATATGGTGTAATCCCGTATTTCTTTCATGATTTATCTGCTCCTCTGGACAATTATGGCATAGGATTCTTAACCTCCAGATTCTCTAAACATGAATGCCGTTTGCTTCGACTAGCGAATCCCGTGATGGTTTTATTCAAATTAATCGGAAACTTGAGACTTGGTCGTTCTGGGTGGTGTAGTGGTTAACCTACCCGGGCGCTATCTAGAAGACGCGAGTTCGAGTCATGCTCCATGACGATGAAATTTTCAAGTTTTCGGATATTATCAGACTTACTATCCTTGTCACATTTTCACCAAAAAACGGTTTGTCATCTTCAAAATTTGTATTATATTTTGTAATCCCGTGTTTCTTTCATGAAGAATATTAAGCTCTCATTATTTGATTTGATAACCATGATCTCTGTGGCATTCTGTTGGTTTCAAGTAGATTCTAATTATAGCTTTGATATTCCTGCTATCCCTTAGCCCTTTTCGGTACTATTAAGGAAACACGAGTGGGGAGAACGATGACTTCAGCGATCTTCCAAATAAGATCAGGGTGTAAAATCTCTAGAACTTTAAGCTAAATGTGAGTTGCTCACCAAACATTGTCTAGTTCATGTTCAAGTAAATACATAAGTTAAGGCGTTATATCATTAACGTCAAATGCATATAAACTAAAGGGCATGTATCAGAATTTTTTAATTACTTGTAGGGTTAGTGGGCTTGTCTCCGTGAGAAAAACTCTATTAGTAAAAGCCGTGTTGTGAAACATCGTAAATCTGTGATTAATGTCTTCCCATTGAATTTCGCTTGAATGCCGCGACGTTGGTGGCAAATGTAGATTAACGGAGAGCTAAAAAATGCAACAACTAATATAAATCACTGGCTAATAATGACACTTTCACACGCAACTTGTCAATGAAACATTGTACGGGTCAAGCGCCTTCATGGAAGTTTTTTTGGTCATATATTATGTTCTGTGTAAACGATTCTATCCCTAAGAGAAGAACTAATTGATATATTATTTAGTGAGCGACAAAAAATCCGTGACATTTCTGCTCTTTTTCCATTCCCTGATCATGGGCTGTGATGGCTCTGCAGCACGCAAGTTGGCATTTGTTCAGAGAATCGCACTACCCGCCGCTGTCTCACTCAAATGGTTGAATTTTCCCCTCAAAGGAAATTACGACCGCAAGTACAAAGCAGGTAATAACAGCGGTTCCGGTTTGAATCTAAAAAACCCAGGTTAATCTATGTGGGCATTAATCACATTTAATATAAAAGGCCCTTTACCTCGCAGTGTCATAGAGAAATTTAAATCCACAAAGAAAAAAACTGCATTTCAACTGTGAGCACGTCGAGGACAGAACAAATGAACCTAGCCTGCGGGAGTGCAGTTAGTAAACGAGACCACGTTTTACTTCTTTCTACCAGCGTTTTATATGGGATTCATTTCCAAGTTCAGATGCTTATTTTTTTTATGTTGAAAGATGTACCTTACGAAGTAAAAAATGGTATAAGTAATTCTATATATTGTTGGAGCGAAGATATATTAATGTCATGAAATCACGTATTTACGCTTAATAATACGGTAAATTACTTTTTTAGAATTTCTTTTACTTGACGGGAATATGTGGCTGAAATTAATCTCACGGGCATCGTCTATCTTTCGCATTGCCAGTAGTTGTGTATTCAGAGATGTGCGGTTCTTGCCTTTATTCTTCTGCACAGTGACCTTTATAAAACTTTCGTCTTTTCAGGCCTGCTCTGTCACAGAACTCGGGCGCCGATAACGTTATTTTTTCATCAGCACGATTAACCAATGTGTATAAAAAGATGCTAATAATATTACTGCAATGCATATTTTCTCAATTCTAGTTTGGGAGTGAAAATGTTTGTTTTCCCTCAGAAATGCTGTTCAATTTCAATTTGTCAAATTCTAAAGCTCCAGTTTCATGATGCCTGTTGATTCTATGCTTTCTGCATCCTCGTTTCTCTAACTTTAAATAAAGATACATTATTTTAAAAAAATTCTGAGATTTTAATTGCCATTTGGTGAACAGTTGTACTTTAGTTTGGAAAACCAGTATAAATATATTTTATTACACCAGAGATAGTCATTTGTACCGTAATACACTGAAGTGTCAAAAGTCATGGGATAGCAGTATGCAAATTTTGAAGTGGCCCTGCCGTGGTATAAAGGCTTGATTTCTATCAGTTGCAAGGTGTAATCCCGTGAGTCAGTTTGAACCACCGCCAGTAGGATTATGGCAAGCCGACGTGCATTATTGTTGTTTGAACGAGGCCTGGTAGTGGAAGCCAAACGGATGGGACCTTCAATTTTCAAAGTTGTGCGAAAATTCAACATTCCTCGATCCACTCTGTCACGTGTGTACCGAGAATACCTCACGCAAGGCATCACCACCCACCGGGGACAGCGCAGTGGCCGATCACGGGTGCTGAATGACCGTGACCAGCGGCGTCTGACCAGGATCGTCCATGCTAACAGAGAAGCGACACTGGCTCAAATAACATCCACATTCACTGCAGGAGGTACCAGAGACACATCTATTAGGTGAGTTCAGCGTAATTTAGCGTCCATGGGGTATGAAAGCAAAAGACCCACCAGAGTGCCTTAGTTGACACCACGACGTCAGACACAGAGCAGCATCTGGGCTCATGAACACGGTAATTGGACCGTGGAAGACTGGCAACATGTGGCGTGGTCCGATGAGTCACGTTATCAGTTGTTACGAGCTGATGGTAGGGTTTGGGTCTGGCGAAGACCCCTGGAGGCCATAGAACCAAGCTGTCAGTAAGGCACTGTGCTGCTGGTGGTTCCATACATGTGTGGGATGTCTTTACGTGGCACAATATAGGTCATTTGGTCCTTGTAAACACGTCATTAATCGGTAATCGCTTTGTTGCTCCGCTGGTGGACCATTTGTAGCCCTTCATGGACTTCATGTACCCCAACAACGATGGGATTTTCTAGGCGGAAAATGCACCATGTCATCGGGCCCAAGTTGTCCAAAAGTAGCTCGAAGAGAATTTTGGACAGTTCTGACGGATGGTGTGGCCACCACGTTCGCAAAGCATGAACCCAATAGAGCACTCATGGGACGTGGTGGAAAAATGCGTTCGCACCAAAGGTCCTGCATCTACAAACCTACAAATACCAGGAAACTGTGAGAGGCTGTTCAGACGGCACGGCTCAAATTCTGTCCAGACGTTTTCCGGCCACATGTGGAATCGATGCCACTTCGAGTCGCTGCACTTTGCCGAGCTAGAGTAGGTCCTACATGATGCTAGATACGTGTCCTATGACTTTTGGCACTTCAGTGTATTAGAGAAAATTATATTGTTCCTGAGTTGATTTATGCACTGGAGGGGGGATGGTGATCCCATGAGTTTCAGATTTTGGAATCTTAAAGTACTCGTAAAGTTAAATTTTTATATTGTGCTGTGATTTATGTTCTCGGAACAAATCTTTTGATGTTCGTTTTACTGTTTGAATAACATTAAAGAAACCTACTGTTAGAAAAGATTTATATGATGTGAGAGCTGGCTTGATATTTACTTCAGTTAGCGAAAATACGGATTAGGATACTGATTTCTAACAATGGAAGCAAGCTGAACGCAGTAACAAAGTTTCTTTTAATACTATCATTCTTACTTTTTCTGGGAAAGGGGGGGGGGGCGCACGTTATTATTTTTGGAACAAAGGGATTGGACGGCAAGTCAAACATTTTAGTGTTTAGCAAAACTAATCCTGGAATATTCAAGCAAAGCAAACTAAATTTGTCAGTACCACTTATTGCTCATCCATGTAACACTTCTCAGAAAGCTTGAAAATTAAAAAAAAAGAAATCAAGTTTTCTGAGAAGTGTTACATGGATGAACAGCAAGTGGTACTGGCAAATTCAGTTTGCTTTGCTTGAATATTATGTGAATTTTCAATGCATTATGAAGAATATTTTTCTTCCTTCATTGATTTAAAACTAATCCTATTTACGTATACCAGTTGTTGTATTTTTTTATTTGGGTGTTTAACGGTCGCCATGAACAACTCAATTAGCTATAAGAAATTGCTCGTCCCTAATTTAGGATTACTGGTTCTAGGAAAGGGAGACAGCCAGTACCGTAAGACAGATACAAAATCTATGACTCACCGTGATTTGAACAAGACCTATCTCGGAAGAAAGATCAGTAGCCAGAGCTTAGACCACTGCTCCAACGAGGCAGCTAGACCAGTTTGAGTAGTAATTCATTATTAAGCCGTTAAGAACGTAACTCATTTTTTTTTCCGTTGTCGAGTAATATATATAATAATAAAAGAGAATGTGTTTGTGGTGGGGGATGGGGGGGGGGGCTATAACATTGGGAAATTGTAGTATACACTTCAAAATCTGGCAGATTGGTTTTCGATGTTCTTCAAGTTGCAGTGGCCAGTTTGAAATTGAAATTTCGAATGGGGCTTGCTAGAAGCAAAAGCACTGACCATGCTGTTTCTAGAAAACCTGGAAGTTATGAGCGAGACACCTGAGAATGCATATTTGACTTAAGAATGCTCCTGCCATATGCGCCCAAGAGAAGCAAAACAGCTTGCTTTATTTGGGCATGCAATATTAACAGTGGTCCCAATGTTTTGTGGAGACGAATCTACGTCGCTCTCCTAACGTAACGCTGTTAGTCGTTTACATATTTTCTTGATTCATGTCAATTTCTTTATCTATGATTAATAAAGAATGTGTCTGTCATGTAATTTTCCTTTTTAGTTTAACAGCTGCGAATGTAAATGCTTCTTAGAGTTTGCTAATATAGAATTAAGAAACGTAATTCTTTACTACAGTCAAAGTTCAAATATATAGATTACATCTTAAAAGTTAAACTGCATTAGTCCGAGGTGGAATTTGGATAGTAATATAATAAGCTAAAGTTTACTAATAGCAACAAGTTTCCTTTTTGTTCACAAGTACCTGCCTGCTTACATTGTGCGAATAAGAAACTTAATTGATGTAGTTAATTAGCGTTATACTATTTAAAACTGTTTGAATCTTTACGCACAGTGCGATGTCCGAATAAAACGTTCAGGGCCATTTTTACTTGAAAAAGCCGTCCGTTTTCCAGTTCTGTTGAGTTATCAAATTGTTGTTATTATTATTGTTTTCGGAAAGCATTCTGATATCATGTACTTCGGAATCAATCTACAATAGCTGGTCTGCCCGTATTTGGTAAAGTTCTCTTCTCACTAAATGAGCAACAACTTCTGATTATTCTCCGGATCTTCTGCTGCTTGTCTCATTCAGAGCGACACTTGCAAGAGATTGGCGCATTTTAGTTGTAAACGACCTTCACTCTAAGGAATTCCAGTACTCATCATTCAGTCATGTTATATCCAGTTTAAAATCATTTCTATTTTGTTTGAAGTAAGTAACATATGATTTTTTCCTATTCACTAGTAATCAACGGTGTTCTGATTCTGATGATCGATGTTTCATAACTCGAGTTGAATTCTATTTAATTAAGGATAATTGCAGCTGTGTTATTTTTGTCAATCAATAATAATCCATCAGTTCTGTTATTTTCCTTTAAACTAAATACAGGCAAGTGTGCGTGTTTAATTTTGAAGACAGATGTGTGTCAGTTCAAGTCCATTTAATTACATTTAACGAGTACAACAGTAAATTGTTAAGAATAAACAGAGTGATTTTAAATTGACATCAAATGGATTTCGTCTTGCTTGAAGTCTGTTTCGTCATTAGTTTTCCTTAAAGACTTGCGGTTACGAATTAAATAGCCATTGAATCTCTGATTAATGATGCCCCATTTCCTGAGTCCTAATGATTGCTATTCTCAGAGAACGACCTTTTTGGTGGCTCGGTATCTACCAAACTCCCTGTTTTGTTTATTATTTCTCGTCTCTTCGAGGTTTTCTAAATATTCACAAAATCAATTGGACTAATAGTTTTCCCGATGTAAAACCAAATGTTATTTCATGTTGTTGTTGTGATATTTCCAAAGAACACCTGCATCAGATTCGACCGTTGCTATGACGTCCGGATCGTTAGTCTAAATGCTCATGGAGTTGCAAATTTAGATTCAGCGCTGTTGCTTGGTTTCGGAAATCTGCAATGATCGAAAAAAATGGACCTGATACACAATATTTTTCTTATTTCTTATTATACTATAGTACGTTCAAATTCAGAGAGCAAACGGATTCACCTCAAAGCGGTAATTTGTTTTCCTTCAAATTTCTGAGAACAGTTTTTGCCTATGCTCAAAAGAGAAAGATGTTGACCAAAATATTTATTTGTATATATCAGAAAACAAACCCACTCACACTTAGTGTTCAATAATAATTCATAATCCTCCACTAAGAGAAACGCAACAGAAGATCAACTAATTTTTTATTCAAAAAGTCTGGATATGACAAGTATTTCATAAATAGCCAAACATCTTGATATTTCGTAGAAATAGTAGGATATAGGAGTAGATGAGAAAATATTGAGACAAACTGAGTGAAACAAAGGTATTTTACTTATAAGTATACGAGATAAATTTCTCTCAAAAAGTCTGTGAAAATCCAGTTTATGGAATCTCCTGCAGCCTCTTCGTGAAATTTCGTTTCAACTATTTCTGGAAATAGCAATTCTTGAGACGTGTTATCGAAGTAAAGCACGTGTCAAAACGATAAATCTGCAGCGGTACATTCCGTCCGTGTAGCTTAGTAGGGAGAGCAACTTATTCCGGAGTGAGAGGGCGCGATTTATATCTCCGTTACGGACAAATTTGTGTTTTCACATGCTTTTCTTCCTTATGTTTTTTTCTTTTTGCAAACAAAGATAAAAGAAGGATGAAAAGCATATAATGCTATTCTTTTTATCATGACACCACAATATTTTGCGTTACATTTTACGTATTCAAACAAAAAAAAAAGAACCAACAAATATGACATTTTTTCCTCTTTCTGCTGTGGAATGAACTTTACAGAGATTAATTATCACAAGCATTTGACTCAGAACTCACTGGCGTGTAAAAATCGAAATACCCAACAGAAATACTGAGCTGTTCAGTCATTTCTCGAACACCCACTACCATTCTGATCCAGCAATTTAGATTCCCATATATTATTCCTACAAATTGAAGGGAGCTGAGAAGCCTTTTCAGAAACATTCGTTCCACGACAGAGGAACGCTTCACGATTTGTTGTTGATAAATTTGTGCATCGTGTATACCATAACGTTGGATGCGATTCAACTTCGTACGTGACAAGTAAACTGCAGTTTAGAAAAGGAGTCAAGTACGACTCTGGACGGAGGTGCAACAGTTTCAGAAAGAGGTCATGAAAAACTCTGGACGGAGGTGCAAAAGTACAGAAAAGGGGTCACGAACGACTCTGGACAGAGATACAACCCTCGTAGCTGCGGGGGGCGCCGGTAACGAAAGGAGCGTACAGCGTACTGCAGCTGCCAGTTACATTTTTATAAAAATATTCGAACACGCACAATAATTAACCCAAAGATTCATATTTTGCTTTAACATATGTTTAACTTTGCCTAAATAAATGCCTACTACCACTTTTAAAATACTGAATGTCCTACAGATCGAAAGTGTTCGGCTCATTGGCTTCAGGATGTAATACGATTGTTCTGCAATGGATTGTAAATAATACGATCGCTCTCCAATCGCCCTCTCTCTGCGCTTCTGAGGAAAAGCCCGAGGCTACATTGGGATTCCCCGTAGAGGATGTAGGAAAACAGTCAGTTACCTAGGATTATGCGCACGACAGGCGTCAGCATTTATTCACAGCAGCCGCAGATCTGCCATATGTAAGAGGGTGATTTCTTCAAGCGATTTAGTTTAGTTTTGGACAAAGTAATTACACGCTTTGTCAAATATATTACTTAAAAGGTTAAAAATATAGGGCTTTAGGTATCACCATTACTTTTGCAGACACTGTCCTTGACTTCCTTACCCCCACCCCCAACCACCGCACATACACACCGCGAAAAATGCATCCACCCTCGTGTTCGAAATCCTGGGAAAACTACTGTGCTTAGTGGCGCTGAAGCGCACGTTGTGCTAGTTGCGCCACTGCAATTCAGAAAAGGGTTCATGAACGACTCTGGACGGAGGTGCAAAATTTTGGAAACGGGGTCATGAACGACTCGACGGAGATGCAACAGTTTAGAAAAGGGACCATGGACGACTCTGGACGGAAGTGCATCAGTTTAGGAAAGGGGTCATGAACGACTCTGGATGGAGGTGCAACAGTTTAGGAAAGCGGTCACTAACGACTCTGGACGAAGGGAGAACAATTTCGAAAAGGGGTCGCGAACGACTCTAGACGGAGGTGCAACAGTTTAGGAAAGAAATCACGAACTACTCTGGTCGGAGGTAAAAAAGTTTATAAAAAGAAATCACGAACGACTCTGGACGAAGGTGCTAATAGTTTCGCACTTACGGTAACACTGTGTCATCGGGCAGTTCTGTTAACCAGAAATATGAAACGGCCATTGCAGACAGAATATATTTGCGTGATATTACTGAGAGTGCTAGGAAATCTATTCTGTTCGTCTATGATGGCTAGGTCTTGTGTTCCACTCAACTTTTTCTTCTCATTCTCACTTATCTTCACGTACCCCTTCAAATGTGTCGAACAATTGAAGACTCGAATAGTGCTCGGTAGTATTCGTTTAGTGGTGAGTTCCTCGTTCTGAGTGATGAATGAATGGGGAGTCAGAAGACACCTCGGAGAGAGAGAAAAGGCACACTGTACGAGGAAGAGACAACAATTGTAAAACCTCGTTGTAATTGTTTGGGGAGCTGTCGGAAATGGCAAGGAAAAAACTCTCGTGTTGGTGGAAGTATGACAGGCCACCATTTCGCTGAAATTGTTATAGATCAACTGCTTGCGCGTCTCGCTTTAGGCAAGTATGAATGCTTGTCCTCACTCTGTCAATATGGAAGGAACAAAGATGTCAGTTTCCTTCCATGGCTGCGAAATCTGTGCAACTGTTCCAAACAAGTCCGGGATACGCATATGACAATGTCAGGCGGTTCTCCATTCCTCACCTAAAAATAACTCAAGCAGAACATGCCTGGAATGAGATACTGAACAATAACTTCCGATACTTCTTCGGCTGAATGAGTTCTTGTATTTTAAGCATATTACAGCAGATTGCTGTTTAAATATCTAAATATTTTATCATTAATGTTTCAAATAAAACTCATTTTAATTATTAAGATATTAATCTTTTCCTACCGTTAGTTATTTCATTATCACGGAATTTGGACAAAATCTATTTACCCTGCCTTGATTTTGCATTTCTCAGTTTTTTCAGTACACTTAAACAAAAATATCTTTTCCTCACTAGTATGAAGGTAGAACAAGAATAACTTCCTGACTTTGAAATAACGATTCCTACATACCACTGCAAAGTTATTTAAACATTCTCCTCTATACAGTAAATTAATTGCTTGTTTATCATTAAAATCAAAGTATACTCAGAGTTTTTTTTTCTCATCATTTCATTTCACATTGTAAAAAAAGAAAATCATGTGGAACAAGGGCTAACATTTCTTGCCATTAAATATGACCTTTGCATTTTATTTAAGTAATGCCCTTTACATAACAGTGCACAGTTTTTGAAATGTAAACTCTGCTGGTGACAAAGGTAGTTGCAATTGTTTTACATTCAACATTTAAAAATTATTTCCAATTTCTTCGCCTTGATAGAACAAAATAATAACATTTACTTAGCACAAACACTAAATGTTTAAAATTGATAAAAACCTCCATGATTTTTATAAGAGAGAAACTTTCCAAACAAATCAAAAATGAGAAAAGGTGTTTCACTATGTTTTCTCGACTTTCCAAAACCGAAAAATGTTTTGTTTAAATGTTTACCATGAGAACTTTGGTTACCAACAGGACCCACAACGCGAATGCTAAGTAGGTCTTCAATTATGAACGACATGTATTTTGCCAGCCTAGTTCTACTACCAGCTCATTATTGGCTATGCTTCACCACTGTTGCTGGGCAAGACTCCTAGTTACTATACATCTGTTGGAACTGATTATGCGGTATACGAAAAGATGCTACTACTCATATCAGATTCCAATTACTTGGGTGTGTTTACTGATAAATTAGAAACATTGAACGGTAGAATTTGCAACTCCCGCAATGTCTGTCTCTTATCAGATATACTCAACTGTCATTACCCAAGAAAGAGGCTGGATATAGAAAAACGCCTGCTGTACACTTTGAAAGACAGACTTTTTATGATAATGAGAACTAGAAGAGATACCTTCGTTACGAAGCTAGAAATTACTGACATAGCATGTAGCTTTAAATTTCAGGTAGATTTACAAAAGCTTCTTTATCTTATAATTCCCATTTCAGCTTTGACGATTAATGCAAATACCAGTATAAGCAGTGTTAAAAGGCAGTTTAATTTACAGAGTGATTTCCCGGGTGCTATGATCGGGCACGCACATGTCGGGGATAATATATGAATATCTACTGCTTAAAGCTTGTATGTTGTAACATAACAATCACAGCTTGTTGTGGATTTGGACGTGAAAACTTAAGATCCTATGTAAGTGCTTTACATTTGAGCAGTACATCTGGAAAAACCTCTATGTTCGAATTACGTAGATACATCGGCCAGAACTTGGAAAAATTCCTGTAAAACACGAGATGAAATCGGTGAAATTTCTTTAGCAGTACTTTCCAGCATATTATGGAATGAAAAATCACTAAAGAATGTACAGCTTTTGTGTTTAAATGGTTGTAGGTACCTGTTATTTGCTCATGTACAACTAAACCCTAACATTCTTTACTTTTTATTCTCCTTATTGGAATGTATGTGAAGTTAAAGTCTTGCTCCGAATAGTTTAAATATACAACACAGAACTAACTATACGCACTGAATAGAATTTACGGGTAGGTGAAGGTAAAAGTCTACTTACTCAGTTACTGTTTATTGGTCCTTGGTTGGCACTCATAGGTCAGCACATCACCACAGAATATAATTCCAAATCGTAATCAATAAATAGTTGTTCCAAAATCTGAATAATCAAATGCTCCTAACACACACACAAAAAATCTTATTAACTCGACATTTTAAGACTTCAATATCAAAGAGGATAACATTCAACGTAAATGATTCAATCAAACTTTAACAGTACAACATCAAACTCTAATAGTAAAACATCAAACTCTAATAGTAAAACATCAAAATCTAATCGTACAACATCAAACTCTAATCGTACTACATCAAACTCTAATCGTACAATATCAATCCTCACCAGTCGTACATCAATTCTCACCAACCTCTCTCTCTCTCTCTCTCTCTCTCTCTCTCTCTCTCTTTACACACACACACACACACACTCCCTCCCTCCCTCCCTCCATCTCTGGCTCTCTCCTCTCTGATACAATTTTGAACAGCAGTTTTATCCCTCTTGTTCATATACGTTATTCACTTTTGACCTAACATCAAATTGCCAAAAACACATTTGCCGAGAGAGAAACTGTGCCGTTAAAATTAGAAAGTGCTTAACGAGATTAAACCAAAATGTACATAAAATAATCGGAACCATAAAGGAAAATTAAATTTGAGTGTACGTGAGAAGTAGTTGTGAATGATTCATTTCATTTTATTTCATTTATTTTGTTCTGGGATTACATTTGACTATATTACATTTCAAAATAAATTTTATAACATATAGTATTAAATAAAACAACGTATATAATGTGAATACTTATGTACTTATGTACAAGGTAACCACAGAACAGGAAATTGAGTAAAAGGCTATATATGTATAGCCTGAGTGAATCCCAATTCCCCTAAAGTATGTAGTCAAGTCAAACGTCCTGCACAAATAAAATGTTCTCATATGTAGTCTGATTAATAAATATTACCACAGAACTTTATATTTTAATTTGTTAACAAATATTTGTTTAATTGCTTTCGAAAATAATTATAATTATTGATATGTGTTAATTGACAAGGTAGGTTATTCCACAACATCAATCCCTAGTAATTAATAAATCTTTTTGGGGTCAAAGTGTTTGGCATTGGTAATAAAAATGCATTTCTATCTCTTGTTTTACAGTCGTGACCTACAGTATTCAGTTGAATTAAATGTTGATACCTATTCTCTTTTATCCTTTTATACATAAATCCTAATAATCTAAATTGCCATACATTCTCAATATCTAAAAATCCATATGGATTCATACATACCCCCATATTCAAATTAATTCCCCTGAAGTTATTTAAAATTCTGACTATCCTATTTTGTAATGATTTTAATCTTTATAAATTTCTCTTAGTAGTTTGCCCCCATACTAATAAACAATAAGTCAAACATGGATGAATCAGACTGAAGTACAACATTTTTAATGCTTTGATTGTTAAATTATTTGAAATTCCCGTAATTAAACCCAATACCCCCGAAATTTTGTTTACAATATTTTGAATATTAATATTCCATTTTAAATTATCCTCGATTATTATTCCCAAATATTTTATATTCTTTACTATTTCAAGGGTACACTTCTCCACGCAAATAGATGGTGGCTCAACAATCTGTCGATCTCCCTGTTCAAAAATCATAATTTTAGTTTTTTCAGTATTCAAACACAGAAAATTTGTGTCCAGCCATTCCATCAATTTTTTAATAAATTTACTATATTTTGTTTTTGTCTCATTTATATCTGCACCCGAAATCAGAACCGTGGCATCATCCGCAAATAAAATAAAATCCTCATTAGGTTCAATGTTAAAAATGTCATTTATATAAATTAAAAAAAATAATGGTCCCCGGACTGAACCCTGCGGCACTCCCATGTCATTAAGCAACCCATGCGATTTCATTTTATTAATCTGCACATACTGTTTCCTGTTATGTAAATAGTCCTCTAATAAATTTTATTATTGATTTCTTATTCCATTATCATAGAGCTTATCCAAAAGTATTCCATGATCGACCGTGTCAAATGCCTTTCTAAGGTCCAGGAATACCGCAATGGTTACTAAACCCCTTTTTTTATTATTAATTATGATATTCTGAAATGTTAAAATGGCTATTTCTGTTGATTTTTCCTTTTGAAACCCATACTGAATTTTATTGATAACATGATATTTCTCAAAAAAGTTTCCTAATCTTGTACATAATAGTTCTTCCCAAACCTTAGCAAAAAAAGATAAGTTAGAAATTAGTCTGTAATTATTTATATTATCTCTGGGCCCAGTCTTATGTTTTGGAGTTATTTTTGTTATTTTTAGTTTATCAGGTATTTTGCCAAATTCAATAATCACATTAAATATATGACTGAGAGGTTTAGAAATTATTTTAGAAACCCTTTTAATAACACTTGGATGTAATATCATCTGGTCCCACAGACGTTGATTTAATATTTCTTATGCATGCCTCAACTTCAGCTGTTGTGAAATATTCAAAATAACACGAATTTTGTAATGTTTTTTTGTTGGTAAGTAGTTTCCGATTTTTTTTATTATTAGTTTTAATTTTATTTTTTATTTCTTTAGGGGCATTTAAGAAATAGTAATTGAATTCATTTGCTACAGACAGAGCATCAGAAACCCCTGACCACTTATGCTCAATGTAATTGTTTCAGTTGTATTTTTTTCCTTCCCAACATCTCATTTATATTTTTCCAAATAATTTCAGTCGATTGTGTATTGAATAGATCTTTATAGTACACTTTTTTTTATATTTAATTTCTTTATTAAGCAAATTTCTAAATTTTTTGAAGTGTAATAAATCAGTTGGTTGTCGAGTTGAAAGAAATTTTTTAAACAATTTATTTTTTTTATTAATTTTTCTCAATATTATTTTATTAATCCAAGGTTTTCTTGCCCTTTTAGGCTGTGTTACATATTTGATTCGAAAACATTCATTATAGACTGCTGTAAAGTGATCAAGAAATATACTATATAATTTTTCTGGAGAATCATGTGTTGTAATACTATCCCAATTTATTTTTTGAATTAATTCATGAAATTTACCCATATTAACCTCACCGAGATCCCTGATTTCATGTTTTACTTTAGTTTGGAAAGATATTGATTTTTTATTATGAATTAAATAAGTAGGTAAATGATCACTTATATCATAATTTAAAACACTAGCATATATATAATTAGTATCAATGTTAGTTATGCATAAATCCAAAATAGAACTGGATATATCAGTGAGTCTAGTAGGCGAGTCTATATAATTCTTAAATCCATAAGTAGTTATAAGTGTTAATAATTTTTCAGTATTTGTATTTATTGAAGCAAGATCTATATTAAGATCCCCCATAATTATGACTTGTTTATTTGATAATGTTGTGTATTCAAGATAGTTAGTTAACAATGCAAAAAAACTGGAGATATTTCCTCTAGGTGGTCTGTAACAGACAGTAATGATATAAACACCACCCTCAATAGTTAATATTTCCATATCATGATTGATATAAGTGCATTCCTGTATTTCTGAGAAAAGACCATTATTATTTTTAAGGTAAATAGCCCCCCCCCCCCCCCACCCTATCAAATCTATTTATATTATACAATCGAAAGTTATTTAAATGCATTTGATATTGTTTAGATGGAAACCAAGTCTCAGGAACACAAAAAATATCTATATTTGAATTCAATGACTTAATTAAAATGTCCAACAATGTGAATTTATTTATCAAACTTTTAGCATTAACGTGAATCAATTTTAATCCACTATGTGAAAAATTTGAAAGCATGTATTCAAAGAATCTCTTTCAGTGTAAGTATGTGTATTCATTTTCCTGCTCCTAGGTTACCACAAATTAGAATTAGTTACTAAGTAATATTGTTGATTAGTTTCAAGACATCTTCATAGGATGTAATAACATGAACTCTGTCAGTATCTGTTTTCCTAATAAGAATTTTCCCATGTGAAAACCAAACATATCTAAAGGAATGTTCAACTGAAAATTTTTTTACCCTCCAGAATAGTTCTCTGTTATATGGTGACATGTTTTCATTGATGTAGATCCTTGAATAACTATCAGATATTCCAACCGCTGAATTTGAAACATTTGTTTTCCTTTCCATAAGCCACTTGTCACGATTTGTTCTTGTTGTAAATTGAACTATTATTTTCTTAAGTTTTTTCTCCTCCTGTTTTGATGGTATCTCATGAACAACATCAACATCTGAAGGTTTATAATCAGCAATTTCCAATTTTTGTGCTAATAAGGTAATAATCTCTCTGTCTTCCTTCAGTAGTTGTGGGCTTCAAATCCAGTCCATGTATTTCAATATTTCTATTTCTATTATACTGATTTAGATTATTTTGATTTTGTGTCATATTATGAATTTTGTCATGAAGCTCACAGTTTACTTTCTCAACTTCTTCAATTTTAGAACTTAAAATTTTATTTTCATTTTCTAGCCCAGTAATTTTTTTTAATGGTCATCATACTTAGTACTTAAAAATTCCATAGAACATTTCATGTCATTTAACTCTTTTATTTCTGGGATGATATCTAGTTTTTTATTTATTTGTACAAGTGCTATATTAATTCCTTCAAGGTCACTATTTCTATCTGTTTCTCTATTATTAGACTGAGGTCCAGAAAACTGCAAAATCTGATCTCCACCCTTCTTTCGACTTTCATCTTCTTTATCATTGTTATCAGATGTTTGAACTTTGTTTGTTTACAGATCTGAAACACTTATATTTCTTTTTCTTAGCATTAGACATAAGTCTAAATTTTTTTCTGATACACCAAGACATTGAGGAAGATATTTACTACCACATTCAGAACATTCCAAATGCTCTGGGGTCATATGCTGAGACTCAAAAATCTTAGAGGCACACACATCACATTTAACTTGTTGAAGGCATATTATTCCTCTCCCTATTTCAATAAGCAATATATTATAATTCAAGTTAGGTAAGCAAAGATATATATAATACTACCAAGAAACAGAAGAATTCACAAGTTTGAAAAATTTCTCATCAATGACACCTCCAAGCCATATTCAACCAATAAATGACTCCTTATCATATAGATATTTAGTAAACAGTACATCCATTATACTGTATATCATCCATAACCAATAGGCATGCATCGTTATCACATATCATAAGTTCTCAATGACAATTTTCATAATCACAGTCCATAATAAATACAAGTCTAAGTGTTTTACCTTGACATATTATCCTGTAGATCCTGTACAACAATGCTCTGTACAAACTCAGCACATTTGTGTCACTGTTTTAATCCATATATATGTGTAGCACAGTTCTGTTAACACACAATATGCACATATCCCTTTACATTAGCTTGACCCACAGGAACAGTATCCAGTTGTAGTATCAGTACCACACATGAAATCACACAGTCTGTCCCCTCACCCCTTTTTTATAAGCCAACCAGTGCGATATTCCTACAGATATTCACCATTGAGTAATTCCAATCTATATTCCACTTGATTTAGGTGAGATATATATTTCTTAGTACACACCAATAAGAAATTTAACAGAGAGAAGGTCAACAACGGCATCCATTTGCAATAGCTTGACTTGACTTCTGGGATTACATTTGACTATATCACAAGTCAAATGTAATCAGTATGATGCAGAGCTGACTACTGCATTTGACTATATTACAAGTAATGGCAGTATGGTGCAGAGCTGACTACTGCACCATACTGCCATTATATAAATTTATAGGAAATATTTCCTGTTTATCGATTTTGCAAGATCAATGTTCTAAGAAAATCCTTTTATTTCCTTTTGAAACGCAAAAAATCCTTGTATTGCGGTCATAAAATTGGATGCAACCCTTTTAAAAATAGGGAGCAATCTGCGAGCGTAAATTTACATTTTATTTTGTTCCTGAACTAATTTATTCATCTTGCTAGAACTTTTTTGTTAAGTATTTTGGTCGTGTCTTCCGGGATTTGAGTTAATGTTTAGAATCGTTTTTATTCTCTCTTTGCCATTTACTCTTACTGACTGCCATATTTTAGCGTGCTAATTATGCTGTGTGTGTGGCATTACAGAGCCGTTCCAGAAACCGAAAATTACACTTAAGTATTTATGCATCACTCTATGAAGGCGTAACCACGTTTGTCATTATCGCAATTACTGTCTTGTTTTTTCTCGCTCCCTGCATAAATGTGTATGTTACATTTTGACATAAATTAGTTTCATTTACGTCGGTTTTTATACTAATTACCGTTCTGGTGGCTTCAGCCAGTCTTAAGGTTAGTGCTCCTTTGTGACATTGAAGTGAAAGAGCGCGATCGATCATTTTTTGAATTTCTTAACGTTGATCAGCATCAAGAAATTATTTCTACAGAAACTATAAATTACTGTGTAATCGATTTGGTTCCAAATGGTTTCCTCTTTTCCGTAAACAGGATTTAATGTCCTCTTCCTGTTGGCCATTCACCTTGACTTTCTGAAACGCAGAGATTTTTTTAGCTACAATTTAGCAAGAAATTAAAAGAAAATATATTGACTGGCTTTCCTGAAAGTCGAACTTTAAGAGAATCGACAGTTCAGTTCTCTTTCTGTTTTCGTTTCTTTTTTTCTTGCTAAAGTAAGAATACGTGAAAGAAAAAAAAATTCCCTCAGACAATTTGGTTTGCTGAAGTTCAAAGTGCGCTGACAATCGTCCTACATGTGCATCGTGAAAACGTCTCATGTCACAATTCTGATGATTTTACTTCTATGAAAAATTTATATTGCATAATGTATCAAAAAATTTGAATATTGAAATACGAATCGATCGAATGAATATTTTTTGAAGTAGAAAGACGCATCGCTCTGCTTCTTGAATGTACCTAAACAAAGATGTGCTTACTTCAAATAACTATCAGCAGCGTTAAATGTAAGTTACGATGAATGTGAAAGCTCTGATGGCTTTGTTTTCTCAAACGCAATGTGATATTTGTGTCGATTATTATTTTTAAGAAGTCTGATGACATTATTTCACGAATAAGTACATGCAATGTGTGAGAAATAGTCATTTGGAACAAATCTGATGATATTGCTACCAACGCAGTGGTCTAAGGCGTTGGCCTCTGATCATTCGTCCGAAGGGGTCCGGGTTCGAATCCCGGTGAGGCATGGATGTTGTGTTTGTCTTACGGCACTGGCTCTCTCCCTTCCCTGGAACCAGTGACCCTAAATTAGGGACGGGCGACTGCTTATAGCCCATTGAGTTGCTCACGGTGGTCGTTAAACCTCCAATCAAAAAAAAAAAAAAAAAAAAAATATTGCTACTAAGCGAGGTTCGCTTTATTATTGTTTCTCGCAGCGATATATCAAGCGGTGATATTTCCATCCACCACCTTCAGTCTGGAAAAGAACAAAAGAGGACAATTAGTGCCTTTCCTAGTAAAAACACCATAACTCAAGGTGAAGTCTTCGCTTCCTCCATTTAGGTAAGATCACAGCATTGTCGCATTTCGATGACTTCCAAAAGCAAAGATTACCACAGCTTTTTTGTTTCAACCGATGTGAAAAATGCTTTTCCATTCTGAAGAGACCAGCCGAGTTGAAAACGGGTCAAACATTTCGGACCCGGACGTTCCAAACTGGACCGAACACGATCCGGATCCGTAACTGACCCGGGCAAATCTGCTTCGAACTATAAATTCGAAACTGAATTTATATATATAATGAAGAACAGATTCTTTGCGTTAGAAGGCCTAATATCGGAAGAAGTGGATATTTCTGAAGTTAACAGAAAAGTAACCAAAGCTCTTATGGAAACAGCAGCAAAATTAGCTGGGTCTAAGAAAATGTTGCATGTGAACAAATTATCAGGAAAAACCAAAATGTTGATGCAAAAAAGAAGAGAGATGAGGACAACTAAAGAAGATGTGACTTCCAAAGTGGAATATATAGAGCTATGCAAGACAGTACGAAAAAGTATCACTGAAGACGTAAGGAAATTCAACTGTGAACTAGTGAGGAAAGCAAGTGAAAACAACCAAAGCCTAAAGATAGCAAAGGGACATCTCAGTAAGGGAAGAAAACAGATTATGGCACTGAGAAAAGAAGATGGTTTTGTAACAAGAAATAGAGGCGAAATTTTGACAAGAGTGAAAGATTTCTACTCCAAATTATATGAAAGGGATGATACATGTACTCCAGACATTACGAAAGGCACCGGAGTTATTCCAGTCCTCCCAGCAGAAGGTGCACACGCAATCAAGAACATGAAACGGGGGAAAGCTCCAGGAAAAGATGAAATTACCGTAGATATCATACAAGAAGCAAGCGGAGAAATTGGAACAGTACTCGCCCAAGTTTTCACTCGAAGCCTTAATGAGGGGAAGATCCCTGAGGATTGGAATACTGCTGCAGTGATCCTGCTACATAAAAAAGTGACATTGAGGATCTCAGGAACTACAAAATTGCCATTATTCTTCAGTAAAATAACATTTCTATGTACATGACAATGGAATTTGCCAATAAATACAGTGGTATATACATCAGCTGGAAAGTTCCAGTGAAACGTAAAACAAAATATTATTAAAATCATAAAATTATTTCGCCACGTAGGGCGAAGGAGAGGCAGACAATGAAGCACGAGCGATACAAATGAAAATGTTTACCTACAGCGTTGTAGACAGGGAAAGACAAGCACTCTCGTGCTGCCTCAACAAACACCGATAGCGTTTTTCAATCCACCTGGGCCCAATCGGCTGGGTGGTTCCATATCCTCAGGAACTACAGACCTTATCAGCCTCCTATCAGTGGTTTATAAAATCTTCACTAAAGTTCTTTCACGCCGCTTGAAGGTGACACTGGACATGGCTCAACCGAGAGAACAAGCTAGATTCAGGAGTGGCTATAGCCCTATAGATCATATCCACGTACTGAGAGAACTAATTGAAACAGCGAGGGAATATGAACTTCCATCATGCAAGGCTTTTATCGATTATGAAAAGGCCTTTGATTCGGTAAAACCATCATCAGTTACAATGGCTTTGAAGTCCTGCGGTATTGAAGATGCATACATTAATATATTTAATAACATCTATGAAGATGCATATGCAAAGATTCGGCTATTTGAGAATGCAGCACCCATAAAAATTGAAAAGGGAGTGAGACAAGGTGACACTATATCTCCCAAACTCTTTAATGCTACATTGGAAAATGCCTTTCAATCACTGAACTGGGAAAACAAAGGGATAAAGATTAATAGATCTTATCTAACTCACCTTCGTTTTGCTGATGTCGTAGTCATTTGTGCAACTACCCCATCAGAGCTGCAGAGTATGACCCAGGAACTTGCTGACAAGAGTAAAGAAGTGGGATTAAAAATGAACTTTCAAAAGGCAAAAGTGATGTACAATGCTATTACAAGAATGAAGATTTATCGATTGATGGGGAAAAGCTGGAGGTAACCAATACCTTCATTTATCTTGGACAGCAGATATCAAGTGAGGGTCACATTGATGAAGAAATTAATCGGCGGATAAAACTAGCCTGGAGAGCTTTTGGAACAAGAAACAGCATAATTTTCAAGAGCAATATGCCATTATGTCTTAAAAGAAAAGTGTTTGATCATTGCATCCTTCCAGTGCTTACGTATGGTGCAGAGACGTAGACCTGAACTAAAAGAGACATACAAAAACTCCAGACAACTGAGAGAAGCATGAAGAAATGCATGCTTGGGGTAACCAGGAGAGATAAGAAGAGGAAGTCATGGATCAGAAAAATGACAAGAGTGGAAGACATCATGATCAGAGTAAAATCCTTGAAATGGCAATGGTATTGGTATTGGAAACTGTGGGTACTAAAGTGGTACCCAGTTTATTGCTATAACGAAATACAAACATAGAAGATTCATTGAAAGTTGTAGTACAGAAAACAAAAGTGCGGCAATGTATGTATATCCACGATGCAGCACAGAGTTACAAAGAAAGGAAATGAATATGCACACGAGCAATGAATGGCATATCGGCATGTCAAACGATATGAATAACTCATGTGCACAAGTATATGAAATGTACTATGCCATCATAAATCATCCAAACAGAACTTAAATGTGGTTAGAGCGCAAAACATTATTGAGTAACTCATCAACTTTAAAAAATAACAAAGGTACCAAATGTACCACTATAGTAATCCGCGATCGAGGAAAGCACTAACACAGCTAAAACTCACAAGTATAGGAACTTTAAAAAACAAGGCACAGATTCAGGAAACAACAGATAAGATAATGATAAAGAGATACTGGGGAGCTCACACAAGTAACAAGACCGATTATTCGTGAAACCACAGCAAAAACACACAATTATAACAAATTGAAAATACATTACTTGTGAAATACAGTAAAAACACACAAATATAGCAAATTTAAAATACATGGAAAACATCAGAATCAACAGGCACTAAGTCTACAAAACCCAGAGAATTTGCGATCGGGTTAGCAAACCTCCTAGCATTAAGTGAACAAAAACTGATCGGTGTGGGGAAGTGAGCTAAAGGTCATCGGCAAGAGGAAATGAGGTATCACATATATGCTTCTCAGCAAACTCCTTCAAGGAGGCGAGACAGGGTGTGTAACGTCTCAAAAACACCTGATACCGAGGATCGGTGGCACACAGAGATTTAAAAAATGACACATAAGCTTCGAATTGCGTTACCGCTGCAAACAGGTCCAGATCAGGTGAGTGGAGGAATTCTTCAGAACAAACAATCGTACGTGCAGGTTGAAAAAAATGTAAAAGTTGCTGTCAGGATAGTGGTCCAGGAACTGGAGGAAACGTATCAATGGCCTGTAAAACCTCAGCATCAGAGAAAGGATTAACAGGACCTGAGCGGAGAAGCATACTGTTAGAAGAATCATCAGGTGGATAAACACCGGAACCAGAAACACCGGGGACACTAGATGAATCCTCAGAAAGAGGCACAGAAAGTTGTTTTAACTTTTTCTGTTTTTCAGCGCCTTTGAAAGTTCCACTACGCTTCGATGAAGATGCTGAGGGGGATGTATCCATTAATGGATCAGGTTCACCTCCCGAGTCAGGAGACGAGGAAACCAACATCGCCGAAGAAGCAATACGTAGCAGATCAGCCTTTTTGAAGACTGGTACAACAGCCGAGGCTGCAGGAAGACTTGGCAACAAGGGTATTGTAGACAAGGTTGTAATTGGAGATCCGATATCCGAGAGGCTAGGAGAAGAGCCAGACGGCCAATCTGCCAAACCACCACTCAACACAGCCGGATCGGAACACTCCGCTGTAGACACTTCTGTAGTAGAAGACATCACTGCCAATCTTGAAGGTGAATGCAGAATTGCACGGGTCGGGTGAGGAGGAAAGGCAGCATTGTCCGTGACTGAAATGTTCGTCTGACTGAGAAACGAAGAGGTCGCGTCAGGCACACTACCGGTAGTGGGGATAGTAGAAAGACCAATGTGGTCAGCAGTGGGTTGCTAACTTGATGAACGTCCACGTCGAAAGCGTTCACAGGAGGCAGTGATATGATCCTGTGTTAAACAGTGTGTACAATAGTGAGTGGTAAAAACCTTGAAACTGTACGTTCGTGAGCCAATTTGTTCAGTAGCTTCTGTAGGGCAATCTGCCAAGGCTTTCTCAGTGGGAAAGACGACCAATGACTGACGGCGAGGTCCTGTAACATGTGCAAATCGAGTTCTGCGGGGAGCGACAGAGAGGCGACGAACTCTGCCAACAATTTTACATGCATGACTGACAAGGAGAGGAAGTGCAGTATCAGGCACTTCCTGTGGAACAGGATAGAACGTGATGTTCACCGGTCGCTTGGAAAGAGGCGAAGGGATGCGATGTTTTGTCCCAATCGAAAGTCCGTGTGCAAGAAAAAAGTCAGCATCCTCCTTGTGATTGAACTGAACCGAGATACCCCGAGGAATACGAGAAATTCCCGCAATGGACGCAGATGACACATGTCCAGATAATGCTTCCATATAGCGTGGCAATGGAGTATTTGGTAAAGCATGAAAGAGCACACCTCTATCTAGGAGTTTATGGAACTCACGGCCAATCTGCGAATTTTCATCTATCGTTACCGTCACCTTGCGGTTGGATACCCGAATAATAGGTGTTGATTGCAAAAGACCATCAGGTTGAGAGGAATCGGAGGTAGAAGTAGTGCCTCGTTGCATGCAGAGGCAAATGACATCCTCGGAAGAGAAGTCTGTTGGGATCCGGCAGGCACAGATGGCTGTGAGGGAAGTGAAACACAGGCCGAAGGCAAGGCAGTAGAATCAGTAGTACCCAGGGAGGGCACCGAGGCAGATGCAGGAGCTGAAGAAGAAAGCGCAGCCAAGTCCAGTGAAGGCACCGGAGCAGGAGTACTAGAAAGCTGGGAAGGCATCTTAGCAGACACATCTGAGGACGAGAGTATGTTAAATTCCATGGACGTGGGAAGTGTGACGTCGCGTGCATCCGCCACGCCCAGAGATTTTTTTTTTTTTTTGATTGGAGGTTTAACGACCACCGTGAGCAACTCAATGGGCTATAAGCAGTCGCCCGTCCCTAATTTAGGGTCACTGGTTCCAGGGAAGGGAGAGAGCCAGTGCCGACATCCATGCCTCACCGGGATTCGAACCCGGACCCCTTACGGACGAATGATCAGAGGCCAGCGCCTTAGACCACTGCGTCACCGGGGCGGCCGCCCAGAGATGATAAGGAAATACCGGAAGCTGCCATGTTGGCAGCTTCCAAACATAAGCAACCGAGCAAACGATAAGGAAACGGATGAATATGAACTAATACGAGGACGAGAACGTTAGAAAAGTAGCTCAAAACGTACACAGTACCTTTAGACAGCCTGGCCACGCAACAGGTGAGTGAGGGACGTGGTATTCCACACTAAAATGTATAAAATATTGGAGCCACTAACACTACGAACACTACGCCTGCACGAACGAGCAATGGGCTGTACATATTGCCAGAAGGACAGACCATCGATGGACAGCTGAAATTTTATACTAGATTCCAAGGGACTGGAAAAGACCCAGAAGAAGACCACATGGGAGATCGGTGGATGAAATTCGAAAGTATGCTGGAGTAACATGGAGGAGACTGGCACCAGACAGACCGTTGTGGAAGAAACTTAAGGAGACCTTCATCCAGCAGTGGATTCATAATCGTTGACAATGATTATATATATATATATATATATATATATATATATATATATGGGATGTAAGGTCACGTGACGCGTAACATCACAGCCTCTCCTTGACAAATGTCAACCCCGCCTTCTCGTGGTGCATCCTGTTCCCACTAAAGGGGCTCTGACGACCGCCAATAGCGGTATAACTATACCATCGGGATTAGAGGAAATTCTATCCCACACTCACCAACCCGCTTGGCCAGCGTGGTGAGTTATGGCCAAACCCACTCCAAAATGATTCCACAACTTAAATCTTGGCCCTCAGTCTCCGGCAGCTGGAATGTACCTGGCCAAGGCAGCGGCCAGTGCGACATGAAGGCAGAGGGTGCTAAGAATCCCCGGAGGACCGGACTAGGCTGCCATCTGATGCTGACCTTGGCTACTTACAATGGACGCTCCCTATCTTCTGATTCAAGGCTTCTTGAATTGGAAGAGGAATTACAAAGGATCAAGTGGGACATCGTGGGGCTAAGTGAGGTAAGGAGAAAGGAGAAGATCTCATCGAACTGAAAAGTGGGCATCTCTTCTACTATCGTGGGACAGATACTGGCAGAACTAGTGGTGTTGGATTTATAATAAACAAGAAACTGAAGGATAAAGTTGTAGAAGTTGAAAGTTCCTCTGACAGAGCTGCACGACTTGTTATCCAACTCTCGAAAAGATACCAGGCTCAGATTATTCAAACTTATGCACCCACCACAAGTCATCCTGAAGAAGAAATTGAAGAATTTTATGAGGAAATTTGTCATCTAAATAATAAAGGTAAGCAGCACTTGAAAATAATTATGGGAGATTTCAATGCAAAAAATAGGGCAACGGCAACAGAATGAAACTTCAGTAGGTAAATTCGGTCACGGCAACAGAAACCAGCGTGGAAATACTCTCGTTGAGTTTGCAGAGGCAGAAGGGTTTTTCATCTTGAACTCCTTCTTCAAGAAAAAGCCACACAGGAAATGGACATGGAGACATCCAAATGGGACGACAAGTGAAATTGATTTTATTATGTGTAACAAAAAATTCGTCATAGAAGACTGCAGTGTGCTAAACAAGTTCAACACAGGTAGTGACCATAGATTGGTGAGATGTAAGCACCTCAACACTAAACTTGAACGTGGCAAGCTCATAAGACAAACAAAACCTATTGACATAACCAACCTTAAAAAACACCATAATACCTTCAAGTTGGAACTGAAGAACAGGTTCTCTGCTTTGGAAGGCCTAACATCGGAAGAAGTGGACATCTCTGAAGTTAACAGAAAAGTAACCAAAGCTCTTATGGAAACAGCAACAAAATTAGCTGGGTCTAAGAACAAGTTGCATGTAAACAAATTATCAGGAAAAACGAAAATGTTGATGCAAAAAAGAAGAGAGATGAGGACAACTAAAGAAGATGTGACTTCCAAAGTGGAATATATAGAGCTATGCAAGACAGTAAGAAAAAGTATCACTGAAGACGTAAGAAAATTCAACTGTGAACTAGTGAGGAAAGCAATTGAAAACAACCAAAGCCTAAAGATAGCAAAGGGACATCTCAGTAAGGGAAGAAAACAGATTATGGCACTGAGAAAAGAAGATGGTTCTGTAACAAGAAATAGAGGGCAGAAATTTTGACAAGAGTGAAAGATTTCTACTCCAAATTATATGAAAGGAAGATACATGCACTCCAGACATCATAAAAGATACCAGTACCAGAGTTCCTCCAGTCCTTCCAGCAGAAGTTACACATGCAATCAAGAACATGAAGCGGGGAAAAGCTCCAGGAGAAGATGGAATTACTGTAGACATCATACAAGAAGCAAGTGGAGAAATCGAAACAGTACTCGCCCAAATTTTCACTCGATGCCTTAATGAAGGAAAGATTCCTGAGGATTGGAACACCGCTACAATGATCCTGCTACATAAGAAAGGTGACATTGAGGATCTCGGAAACTACAGACCTATCAGCCTCCTATCAGTAGTTTATAAAATCTTCACTAAAGTTCTTTCACACCGCTTGAAGGTAACACTGGACATGGCTCAACCGAGAGAACAAGCTGGATTCAGGAGTGGCTACAGCACAATAGATCATATCCACGTACTGAGAGAACTAATTGAAAGAGCGAGGGAATATGAACTTCCATTGTGCATGGCTTTTATCGATTATGAAAAAGCCTTTGATTCGGTGAAACCATCAGCAGTTACAATGGCTCTGAAAACCTGCGGTATTGAAGATGCATACATTAATATTATTAATAACATCTATGAAAATGCAAGTGCAAAGATTCGGCTGTTTGAAAATACAACACACATAAAAATTGGAAAGGGAGTGAGACAAGGTGACACCATATCTCCGAAGCTCTTTAATGCCACATTGGAGGGTGTTTTTCAGTCGCTGAGCTGGGAAAACAAAGGGATAAAGATTAATGGAGATTATCTAACCCACCTTCGTTTTGCTGATGACGTAGTCATTTTTGCAACTACCCCATCAGAGCTGCAGAGTATGATCCAGGAACTTGCTGACAAGAGTAAAGAAGTGGGATTAAAAATGAACTTTCAGAAGACAAAAGTGATGTTCAATGCTTTTACAAGAAATGAAGATTTATCGATTGATGGAGAAAAGCTGGAGATAACAGAACACGTACGTTTATCTTGGACAGCAGATATCAAGTGAGGGTCACATTGATGAAGAAATTAATCGGCGTACAAAACTTGCCTGGAGAGCTTTTGGAAGAAACAGCATAATTTTCAAGAGCAATATGCCATTATGTCTTAAAAGAAAAGTGTTTGATCAATGCATCCTTCCAGTGCTTACGTATGGTGCAGAGACGTGGACCTTAACTAAAGAGACATACAAAGGCTGCAGACAACTCAAAGAAGTATGGAGAGGTGCATGCTTGGTGTAACCAGGAGAGATAAGAAGAGGAACTCGTGGATCCGAAAAATGACAAGAGTGGAAGACATCATGATCAGAGTTAAATCCCTGAAATGGCAATGGGCTGGACATACTGCCAGAAGGACAGATCATCGATGGACAGCCGAAATTTTAGATTGGATTCCAAGGGACAGGAAAAGACCCAGAAGAAGACCACATGGGAGATGGGTGGATGAAATTCGAAAGTATGCAGGGGTGACATGGAGGAGACTGGCACAAGACAGACCGTTGTGGAGGAAACTTGGGAGACCTTCGTCCAGCAGTGGATTGATAATGGTTGACAATGATGATGATGATATATATATATATATATATATATATATATATAAACGTAATATAGATATTCATTCCAATAACTGCTTTATATTTAATAACAGAAATCCTTCTTTAATAATGAAATTTGGTTACTTGCTAAATTTTAGTGCCATTTTTAGGGCCACTATTTTGCGTAATCCAGAATGGCTGACCATGACCGTGACCATGGAGTTTTTTACAAATGGGAAACATTATTTACGATTACACAAATATATATTTTTTAATGTATTTAGATTGTTCACTCTATCCACGCTTTGACGGAAGAGTGAAACGTCACGCGTTTCACTCTTTCCATCAAAGCGTGACGTCACGCACCCGCTGATCCTTGGCGTCGGCGAGGCGTACTTAACCAATGGGTTTAATCCCACCCTTCGTCATCCCGTCGGTCCGTCATATCTATCCATTAGGAAGTGCCCCTTTGAGAATGTAATCCTACCGCCGAAGTACATCCTTACAATAACACACTATACACTGTTATATCTACACAAAGGTGAATGAATGGTTTTCCAGACTTTTAGGCCTATGTGCAACGCTGACAATGTACGGCGAAAGTCGTGGTATAATTGAAGATGTTTATCAGTTCGTTGGAAAGGCCTATCCCTTTCTAAGGCGTGAGAAAACTGAGGTTCTTTGTCTGAGGCCATCGACATCGAAAAAATGTTCTCGAACCTTCTGTTGCCTCCTTGGGTTTGTGCTCTGTCTTCCTTTTCCTTTGTGCAAAAGTAGCATAATGTTTAGTTCATTATATTTTATCATAATTAATGTGTCCGCTCTTTCAGGCCCCTACTTCCGAGACGAAACATGTGGAATGTCATATTTCACATGTAGAGTCTTAAACAAAATAAGCAAAGTTCGCTCTGTATTTTCTCTATGGCGTCTACTTAAGCAGACACGCCCACAAGTTCCTGTTGCGACATACACATATACATTTATACACTGGGCAGTACCACCAAAGAACCTCGCTGGGTTACTACCTGATTAGTGACTAATCCCCCTTTCAGTTATCTAGGGTGCGACGCCTCTCTCCTTTTTCACTGAAAGCTAAACCTGCCAGTGCATCTGCATGGGGAATTAATTTCCCTGTGATATGAGATATGGTCAAGTTAAACTGGGCGATGGCTAAGCTCTACCTTTGTAGTTTTGAACTTTATGAAGCCGCGCTGGTCAAATAAGTTAGAGGGTTGTGGTCAGACATAATCTCAATCTGATGTCCGAAGATCCAACCCTCAAACTTTTGTAACGCCCACACTATCGCGTAGGCTTCTTTATGACTCGCCGCCCATCGTCCCTGAGTGCTAGTAAGTTTTTTACTAGCGTATGCTACTGGTCGGACTTTCCCCCTTTCATCTCTTTGCCCCAAACAATACGGCGCTGGCGTCCGTGTGTAATACGAACGGTTTATTAAAGTCGGGGTAAACATCACGGGCGCCGTACATAATAGCCCCCTTAGAACTGAACGCCACCTCCAGTCCTGGTGTTTAAACAACCTTCTCTGACGCCTTCTTCCCGGGCAGATCGCTTAGCGGTTTCGCTACCTCTGCAAATCTAGGCACATAATACCGGTAGTAACTACAAATTCAGAGAAAGCTCCGTACCTCCCTTTTTGTCCTGGGTGGTTCTAAGTCCCGTACTGCCTGAAGTTTCTCGGGATATGTCTGGTGGCACCCAGACCCTACTACCTGACCTAAATAATGGACGCTCTCCCGGGCGAAACATTTCTTTAAGTTGCCCGTAAACCCGGCTTCCTCCAGACTCCCTATCACCACTTTCAAATGCTGCAGGTGTTCTTCACAGCTCTTTGAAAGAATTGCCACATCGTCGAGGTTTGACACGGCATACTCCTGGTCGGGGGTGAGAACCCTGTTCATGATCCTTTGAAAAGTGGCCGCGGTTCCCGACAAACCGAAAGGCATAACTTTCCACTGCAATAACCCGCGGTGGGTGGCGAACGTGGTGTACCTTCTGCTCTTCGGGTCCATCGGTATCTGATAGTACCCTTTGAGCATGTCCAACGTGGTAATAAAATGCGCCGCCCCCACCCTATCTAGCAGGTCAAGAATGTGCGCCATCGCGACCGCGTCTGGGACGGTGTGCTAGTTCAGCATTCGATAGTCTATGCACATCCTGACGTCCCCAGAGCGTTTTAAGATACAAACTATGGGATGACTAAATTCCTCCTTAGACTCTCCTAGCATCCCGCGGTCGCCCAATTCCTGAATTTGGCTTTCTACGGCAGATTGCATGGCCTGGGGCACCTTATACCTATGCTGCGTACGCAGTAAACTTCCCGGTTTGACGGTAATTATATGCTCCCCTTCCGTAGTAGCTCCCACCTCTCCGGAGAAAAATTTGTGCATACTACTTACTAATTTCTGTAGCTCTCGTAATTGCTCCCATGTTATCTTTTCGCTTCCTTCCCGTACGTCCGTCGGACGCGCCCTCTCCTCCTCCGTCCTCCTCATTGGCACTTCCTGTATATCCCCAAAATCCTCGTCCGATTCAAAGATGACCCCTACGACGATGATCCTGGGCCTATATTTCCTCAACTTTCCTACGTGCACGTGGCGCTTGTGCCCCAGACCCAGATCGATAACGTAGCTATTGCTCCCTCGCCTCTCTAAAATGTATACCGGACCCGTCCATCTTGCATAAATCTTATTCTTAGAGTCAGTGATGAGTGCTATGACTTGGTCTCCTACTTCGAAAGTTTTCGGCCGCAGCCGTCGGTTGTAGTACGAGGCGTACCGTCGCTGTTGCTCCTCGGCTAATTCCTCTACTTGCTGTGCCATCTTATCCATTCTCTCCTTCATCTCTTGAAGCTATTGGGTCACCGACGCGGATATGCCTATGGGCAACTTACATCCGCCCGTCCAATTCTTCTTTAAAATAGCTAGTGGGCCCACCGGTTCTCTACCGTATAACAACTGAACGGGTGCTATTCCGGTGGTGGCATTTTGCACCTCCCGGTACGCCCACAACACATAGGGTAAAGCCTTGTGCCATTGCCTCCGCTCTTCTCTGATGACGTGGTGGAGCATTCCCTTGAGGGTTCTGTTGTAACGTTCTACCAGGCCGTTGGCCGCAGGGTACCCTGGCACAGAGAATCTGGGAGTCGAACCCAGTCTCTTTAGCATCTCCTGTGTCAGTCCTGACACAAAATTGGTACCCCTATCCATGGCGACTACCTCCAGGATTCCTGTGCGCTGGAAAATTTCCAAAAGTGCGTCGCAGGTACTCCTGGCATTTAACGACGTTAAACACACTGCCTCCGGTCATCGAGTATTCTGATCTACCAATACTAAAATCCAACGGCTCCATTTACACGACACGGGTTCTATGGGCCCAATAAGGTCTACGTTTACCACCTGGAAGGGTAACGCTGGCCCCCTAACTGGGGTTATGGGCACCCGGTCCTTCCATGTGACTGGCCTCCTAAGTTGGCAAGCTTGGCAGTCATCACAGTATCTTCTAACGTCTTTCTTGACGGATGGTCAATGGAATGAGTAGCAGATCCGCTCTAAGGTCTTCTTGTGGCCTAAGTGAGCCGAAAACACCGAGTCGTGCGCCAACCTCATCACTTCCCATCTCCTACATTCCGGCACTACTAGCTGGCTGACTGGTTGCCCTACAACCTTCTCTCGGTGATGTAGTAGCCCATCCTCAAAAAGACATCTGGATAAAATCTTCCCTCAGCGTCTCGTCGCGCGTCTGTTGTTCCTTAAAAATCCTGTAGTCTGAACCGTGAAGTCCCCGTCTATCGGACTCTCTTCTCGGCACGGGATCGGCTCTCGTGCCGTCAACTGCGAAGGTCCCATCCCCGGATCTGATTGGCTGCTCGTCGTGCGCTCCGTGGATACCTCGCCTATCTAGGTAACCTCTCTCTCTCCGTTGCCTGGGGCGAAATCAGGTACTTCGACGCTTCCTCCGTCCGCACCCTTTCACGACACAAATATCCTGGGTTTCTTTCAGGTCTATCCCTATAAGCTTTTCCGTTTCCTGCAAATTGTCTCCGTCGTTCTCCTCTCCTGAAATTGTAAATGTTCCCCGGGTTGAAACTATCCACTCGGGACTCGCTTGCCTAACTTCCTTCATTTTTGCGTAATCTAAAGGCGTAATTAACGCATCGTTTCTGAGCTGGGGTACGATCGCGTAAATTATTTCCGTCATACCATTACCTCTTTTTTCTTTTTTCCAAATCTGGGTCTATCAATCTATCCTGCAGTTGTTTTATGGGAAAATTGGCGGTTCTCACGTCAAATCCGGTAAAATTTATCCGCCCTATCTCCTCCTCATCTCCTTCCCCTAACTTACCCTCTTTTATACAACAAAAGTCGGCCCCGCTGTCTACAATTATTCCGGCCCGAATTCCTTTCTCTGTTTCTATCCTTAATTGTCCTCTTACGGGTATCTCCATTATCTCGCATTGGCTACTCTTGGATCCCAGTATACTTCCCATTTTAGCATTTAATTTCATGAGGTCCTCTTCGGGTTTCGTCTCGACGCCCCCTTTATCTGTTAATTCCCTTCTCTCCCCTCTAGTCGCTACACGACTTATTTTTTATTCCCATCATTTCTGCAATAGCCTGTTGATCCTTTGTTATCTTGCCCTGGTGTAACTCTCAGATGGCAATGCACCTTTGGTGCCCCGCCTTACCGCAAAGAAAACAAATCACGCCCTGAACAAAATTAGAGTTCCCTGGTGGTCTATTAATTGCCCCCTATTTTGAAACCCTGATCCGGTTGCTGGAAATTTCCCTTTCTGGGGTAGCCCATTATTCGGCTGATTATCTCTCTTTACTTGGGTTGTTCCTCCCGTATTATACAGGATCATTTTAAAATTAGAGCCCGCCGCATAATTGCTTGTGGGTCTCCTTCTCCCAATACCATAGCTTCTACATGAGTGTCATAAAGGTAACATAGCTCTCCCAGTTCGCCCGTTAAAACCAATTTCCCCACGGAACCCCTCTGCAGCAAATAAGTCTTCAAACTTGAAGAAAGCAAACCCTTGAATTTGTCGCAAATTAATAAATTTATTAATTGCTGGAACTCTGATACGCCGCTCTTCTACACGTAGTATTGGAGCGCTCGCCCAATACGACCTGCTAATAGCTGGAAGCTTTCCCCTTTATTGCTCTTAATTGTCTCAAACTGTTTGAGATAGATATCTGCGGTCAAGTGACACTCTATCAAAATTGCTTCCTTAACGGTGCAGTAGCAGTCGTACTGCTCCAAGGTTAGCCGTCTGAACAAGTGGTTCACGCATTCGGCGTTAAATAAAGCCACGACTAACCGTCCCTGCATCTCCTCTGGAACAGCATGTAACAGAAAGTCCCTCTCTATGGAATCGAAGAAATCTAGGATTTCCTCGGGCTTAGAGGGACTTTTTGGAATTGTCCTCTCTATGATTCTCATATAATCGACTAGGCGCCCCTGATCTTTCCCCTTCGTATCCGGAGCCAGACTTTCTAAGGAAAACTGTATTTTACTCAGCTCGAAGTCCCTTTCTCCCTTTCTATCAGCTAATTGC
Source organism: Macrothele yani (assembly GCA_039090855.1). Taxonomy (NCBI): domain Eukaryota; kingdom Metazoa; phylum Arthropoda; class Arachnida; order Araneae; family Macrothelidae; genus Macrothele; species Macrothele yani. Next base: position 143,387,663 of record CM076989.1, read on the forward strand.
AGCTGAAGCATCCTCTCAGCCCGTTCGGCTTCAAGCTCGACTTTCCTCAATTCTCCTTCCGCTTTCTTTTCCTGCCACTCCCTTTCCGCTTTCTTTTCCTGCAATTCCGTTTCCACTTTCTTTTCCTGCAATTCTAGCATTCTAAATTTAAATTCCAATTCCAACCTAGCGGTATCCCCGTCTATTTTTCTTTGGTTAATCTGTACCTCTTGGTTAGAATCTGAGCTGTTATTTAGATCTTTATCACTTTCCCCTTCACTTCCCTCTACATTCTGCTCTTCGTACTCCTGACTCTTTTGCCCGTCCAAAAGCTGATCCATATTTCATGCAATATACATATACAATACTCATAAAACTCAATATACATGTAAAAATACACTCAAAATTTTCGATATCAGCCTATGCTCTCAAACTGGTTAGATTATTCACTCCTAACATTCCTACATGCCTATTTCAACATATAATAATAAAACACAAATGATTTCCTAACCTAACTAGTCACCTCGAACTTTTACACATACCATACTGTGCAAACTAATTGGGACAAAGTAAAAAAATCACTCTGTTTTCCAAAACTATGCCATTATATCATTCTATGCCTTGATATACACTGATAAATACCTGTATTAGTATGACGTATGTCCTCCTTTAGCAGAAATGACCTCTTGAATTTGTTTTGGCATTCACTCCACTAATTGAGTACACATATTTTTGAATTCGTAATCGTGGAACCACACTTTTATAGCATTCGCTATCACGCGTTCTTTGGTTGTACAGTCCATTTTACCTAAACGTCTCTTCAAAATATTCCACAAGTTTTCTATGGGATTTAAGTCTGGTGAATTTGCAGGCCAATCAAGCAAACGAATTTGATTTCCCAGCATGAAAGTCTTGACCAATTTCGAATTGTGACATAGGGCCAAGTCATGTTGAAATGTCCCGTCAAAAGTTTGCAAGAATGGAACAATCCTACGTTGTAATATTTCTACGTACTTGGCTGAATTCATCATACCTTGAACAGGAACTAAGCTTCTATTGCTATTTGATGTGAAAAAAAAACCAAAACATCTGTTTCAGAGGGTGTTTTACAGTTTGTTTGACATGCTCAGGTCTTAAGGGTTCACACTTGCCTCGTCAAACGACATTTGCTTGGTAACCCTGCACAAATAAATGAGTTTCATCACTGAAAATTACCTTTTTCCAGTCGTCAGCAGTCCATGATTTATATTTTTTGGCCTGTGCTAAACGTTTTATCTTCATTTTCGCATTCAAATATTGTTTTTTCGTTGGTCTTCTTGCCTTCCGGCCAACTTCCAGAAGCCTACGGCGTACAGTTGAAGTTGAATCACTAACATCACAACCACTATCCAATAAATCTCTTTGAAGGTCGGTGCTTGTTTTTTTGTTTTTTTAGATTCATTTTACTATTTCTGATTAGATATTTATCGGTTCATGGAGTTGTTTTTCGTTTTCTTCCACATTTACCTCTCCTTTTTGGAGACGATGATCCAGATGCATTATATCGCGTAAGCAGTCTTGATACACTTGATTTGCCTACACCAACTGCAGAAGCGATTCTCTCACTGTCATAGAAGTGTGATCCTTCAGAGCAACTATTTTTGCACGCTTCCTTGGGGAAATATCCATTTTTCAATACACGAAAGCAACACGTACTCACAGAGCAAAAACTAACATCCACCTGTCACACACGAAAGCTCACAACTGAAGCTGAAGTGCCTATTTCCTGTTTAACACCGGTCAAACCACATTCTTATTATCAAGTTCTAACAGTCACACCACCTCACAGCTGATAAAACCGGTTTACGTGGGTTTCTGACATCTACTGGCGATCGCATTAAAATTCTGAGAATGAAATAACTTGTCCCAATTAATTTGCTTGGTATAGTAAATACAATTTGCACTTCAGCAATTGATAATATCCTTGACCCTATGGTCTCTAACAGACCACACCCTAACGCGAATTCTATTAGCTTTAGGTGGTTAAAATACTACAGGTAGTGCCCAGGAATTAAAATTGCGGTTCCGAAGTGGTACTTACCCGCCGAAACTATTCGAGCTCCGTTCTGCTTCATTCTGTGTCTTGGAGTGGCCTGGCACTTCAACTTTGGACTGACTTCTTTACACAAAATAAGTCCTGTAGAACGTGAGGCACTTTGGTTGCGAGCTCTCCTCACGGTAGTCGTTCTCTCGTTGTCCGCTTTAAAAGAATGAGTCTTGCAGCACGTGAGGCAATGTGGCTGCGAGCTCTCCTCACGATAGTCGTCCTCTTGTCCTCTGGGTTGAAGGTCTCCGTTGCACTGGATCTCTCGTCCACCACGGCGTGCGAGAAGTGTCCTGGTTGCAGACCTCTTCTAGCCACCCGTCGTCGGTTAAAGTTCTGTCGGTACCTTCTCTTTCACCTGTGGGTACTGGGATCTTTCTCCCATCTACCTAACTAGAATTTCTCCTCTAATTCTTATCAGCCTGCCTCTCTCCTCAAAGTTCGTTTGTTCTGAATCCTACCGTCGACTGAGCCATATTTTCTGTGCTGTGAGATCGAAAGTACTGGTCACGTGCCGTGGCCCCGCCTCCTACTTATGACTCCGAGGCGCCAACGCTATATGTGCTTCTCACAATCACAAGGAAGCGTTTATGTTTCACTGAAACACTCCGTAAGCTCTATTCGGGCGAACAAGCGAAGCCTCCCCACTTTGTTATAATATCTGTGATCCAGGAAGGCGGATCGAAACAGCTGAACGAACAGAATAATAATCACTACTACACTAGAAGGACCTCGAGAGGATTTATCAACACAACAAAAACATTTATTAAATAACAATTAGGTTCTGACGGCGGTGGATTAATCTTCTTCAAGCATCAGAGTTCACTAAGTCTTCGATCTGACGGACACTGGGATGGGAAGTCTAGGCGAATCACTCCTGAAGAAAAATATCTAATCCCAAGCTTTCGACGTTGACGTTACAGAGAGAATCTACCTACTATTAGGTAGATCTGTATCCCTGAGAATGCTTTTATTGGCCTAAGTCGTGCTTCCCAGTCGTTGCGAATTCAGTCTTAGGCAGTACTGTAAATTGCCTTGCTGTAGAGGAATATCTATAACGCAAGCGGGATTCCCTGACCGGGACCTGTACCGCTGCAACCAAAAACCCTATCTCTCCAAAGATAGTGCGCTGGCTAACCTCATCCAGAGCCTCTGACCTCCGTATAACTGGAGCGTACGCTTGCTCACCAAGAAAAAAAAAAAAAAAAAAAGGAAAACGCTTCGCGTCCCCTTACCGGAGAACTACTCTCTCCGCTAGACGAAAGCAGACTAACTAACTTGTTCCTCCTAAGAAACCCGCTCTCCTCACCTAATCCGCACTACGCATGCGCGAAGCCTCCGGCGCCTACACTGCTCTCTCGCCAACCTCCTGACGTGGCGTTCTTCCCCTGCCAAGCGTCCCTCCTTACACGTCACAAGCCCGCTGATCCTTGGCGTCGGCGAGGCGTACTTAACCAATGGGTTTAATCCCACCCTTCGTCATCCCGTCGGTCCGTCTGATCTATTCATTAGGAAGTGCCCCTTTGAGGATGTAATCATACCGTCGAAATACATCCTTACACTAACACAATATACACTGTTATATCTACACAAAGGTGAATGGATGGTTTTCCAGACTTTTAGGCGTATGTGCAACGCTGACAATTTACGGCGAAAGTCGTGGTATAATTGAAGATGTTTATCAGTTCGTTGGTAAGGCCTATCCCTTTCTAAGGCGTGAGAAAACTGAGGTTCTTTGTCTGAGGCCATCGACATCGAAAAAATGTTCTCGAATCTTCTACTGCCTCCTTGGGCTTTGTGTTGTCTTCCTTTTCCTTTGTGTAAAAGTAGCATAATGTTTAGTTTATTATATCTCATCATAATTAATATGTCCGCTCTTACCACCGTAGTTTGTGTTACACCACTGTATCTTGGTTTCTGTCCGCAGTTTGCGTTACACTACATCAGCTGTTTAGATTTATTTTGGGGCTGCTGAAGTTTTCTTGTGAATTCCATAGATCATCACGTAGACCTTCTCAAGGATACTCGTCCCTTTTGCACAGACTTCCCTTAAACACCAATTCATTCTTAAATTTCATAGTTTGATAAACTCTGGAACCCGCTGGGAACATTGTTTTTTGATGTTCATGAGTAAATAATATTCAACCATCTGTCGTTTCAGTGAAATGTTCGGAGATTATGCTTATAATCTTTCAGTTTTTTGCACTACAGCGGTGTGTACCGTTGTAATGTGCATAGGCTTTAAAGTGTATAATACGCGTGCAAAGTCAATTCAACCTAAAAACACTGTTTCACGTGAAGCTTGTTCTTCTAAGTAATTCACTTTAGGTGAAACCCTGTATAGCTTAATGACACGTAAATGCAACTTCAGGAAATCTCAAGAAAGAGTTTTCTGCAGTTCACCCTTTTTACAGTCAATATTCAATAGTCACGTCACGCCGACAACCGATATCTAATAATAATGAAGTGCTTTTTGACAAACACTCAATTATCTCCAAACTATTGTAGCAGTAACTTAACTTGATTTAACGTGAGTTAGTAAATACAACAGTAGATTAACGAAACTTTTAAACGAAATGTATGCTAACACAAGTGATATTCGAACTCAAAATTTACATAGTGAAAGAAACTAAAAATGAAAGTTAAGATAGAATGTACGTCACACTGTCTATGTGTAAACCTCAAGCATAATATTTTGTAATAGAGGGACATTCCATGTCATGAACACCTGTCATTTATGTAGATAATTCATTTTAACTTCGTTTGTAACTTAGCGTTTTCTTACCAATAAAGTTTATTTGAAATAGGGTAAGATTATGGCTGTTGAGGTTGTATTAGTCTGAGCTTCTAGAAGTGAGTAATTCTGAACGAGAGATGAATACATGTTATCCTGACCTTTCTTTTGCATGAAGGAGATAAAATTGTTCGGTAAAAGAAGGGAGATAAATAAAAATAAAAAAACAAACTCATGGGCGATCACAGTATTTTAATAAATCGAAGAGCAGACGCATGAGCTTCATTAAGCCTCATTAAGCTTCCATCAAATTCACCCCATCTGCTTTAAATGCTTTATTCTTTTAAATTCGTCTGTGATCGTTGTAAAGACTGATCCCTTAAATCCAATTTGAATTCTTCGGCAACATGTGCTTTTTTGGTGTTTGCTCGTTTCGCGTTTACTGGTGTTTCTTGAAACCTCCCATGGTATATTTTGTAGGGAAACTCAACTCGTATGGTAGCACTGGCATCAGAAAGCATCTATTTTCAGACTGCTACAATTTCAGGAAAGCAGCTTATTAATAGATGCATGAATTAAGATCTGCTGTTCTTTTCTGCTTTCAGTGTTGAACGGTAATACAACACTGAATAAAAATTAAACTAGCTTTTTCGATAAGGAGAATGACTTTGCGCTGCCAGAGGACAGACAATCAATGTATTTTTAATTTTTCCCCTTTTCTCAATCGATGATTAATTATTTCTAAGCCACCTTATTTTCGAGTTCTAATCGATAAGGAGGGAGGAGACTGCATTCAGACAGTTAATTTGAATCACCTTGTAATCAAAAGTGTTGATCTTGAGACGGAGAACGAAATGCTGTCAGAAATAAATAGGCCGTCGTTTCTTAACAATGCTTTTCTTAAGAAGAAAAGGTAAAAAGGTCTTAGACAAGAGATCATATTTCATTGACTTTGGATGCTATTACTTTTCCTCATATAGAAAAAACACACTACAAGCTTACTTAACTGCCAACTGAAGTTTTATATTCCATTTATGGCCTGACTTCCGAGTTGTGGTCACCGTGAGCGATGATAATGTTGTTGAAGATATAGGGCAGCCTTCGTTTGTGATGCATTAATAACTGAGGAGTACAGACCACCGCCTAAAGGTAACCGTAGCCTGTGAAGCCAAAAACCCTTTTAGATTATACAGTTGATAAGGTAATGGAGTGGATTATTAGCTGACTCCATATTATCGGGGGTTAATGAAGGAGAAAAACTTGCCTGTTGCCCCACACATGAATAATAAAGACGCAGGCAAACTGAACTTTATTGGCTTCTTTAAATGTATGTAATTAACAAATTCAGTGCAGAATAATTCTTAAATTTTAAATATGCTCGGGTTTTTTTAATTCTTGCATTTGTCTCTGAAAGAAATTCAAAAAATGTGCAGTGTAATACTACATGAACTCTGTTTTGTTTTCGTGATATGGGTTTTATCATACATTGGATTAAAAGTTGCGACAGAATGAAGAACCTCGGCCATAATTCTTTGTTTGAAATCATGGTAATTTCTTTTTAGAACTGGTTACTCCTGTGTCCCATAAATATGCTACTTATTTCTGACATTTTTAACTGTGATGTATAAGCGTTTACAATACATATAGCTATTAATATACATGTATATCACAATACAGATAACATGTAATTACATTTCGTTTTTAATGTTTGTATTTCCTTAATACTGAAACGGCTCAGCGTTTTTCTTTATATTGTAAAATCAGCCCCTCCTTTGGCTTGCATAGCTGTGAACACTTCTCCTTTCAACAAGCCTGCTAATTCACAGTTTTATCTACTACGTTTTCCTTTATACTTTTTAAACTATGGGTTTCTAAATTGTTCTTACGAGCATCAAAAGTTACGCCGTAATACTACCTCAGACTTCGTGTACGACATGAAAAAAATAATCTTGCCATTAGTACAACTAACTTCAGTTAATTCACTTCCTGTAAAATTTCTTTCTATCGCTAAAAAGAAAGTTCTAGACCATGGTTTTTCAACCTGTGTCCCTCTGTCCATTAGTGGACCCTTGAGCTTTTTTTGTTAGAGGCCGGTGAGACCTTTTCCACATAATGAATTTTGAAGTGGAAAAATATTGAAAAATTTATAAAAAAATTACTTTTTTGTATTCATTTCATTTCCTAGTAGGTTTACTGTTGTTATTGTTTTGCATTAATTTCGATTACACTTTGATTAATAAATCGCATATTGCTATGATTAATAAATCACTATGCCTCGGATTTAAAAGTGATTATTTTATGTTTCTCTTCAAATTTTAAAAACGGTTATTTCATTAGTTATCTTGAGTCCACATACGTTAAATTTCCAAATCTGCAATGATCCATGTAGGGATAGATTATACGTATATTTAAAATTTTTGAAGTGTGCTCAAAACATAGGTACGTCAAATAACTCCTTCTGACATCTTTCTGACATAAGTATCGTGTTAACTATTGGGTCGTTTCATAATTATTGGCCGATACCGACAAGGCGAATTTGCATAGCCGGTTACAAGTGACGCCTCGTAAGAGGAACTACCAAACGCCCATGCAAATTGAATCGGTTCAGTCCACGTGTATAAAACGGTATTTAAGACAAATCTCAACAGTTGCGGACGTAATGGAGCAACCCGACGTGAGATAAGTGATTTTGGACTAATTCAAGCTTGGCCGGAATGTGTCCGAAACGGTCGCAAATGTCAATAGAGGGGGGGGGTGTCGGAACGACGAGTGACAGAACTGTCCGTAGACTGTTTTCCAAGTTCCATGCCGGTGATGTTGCCATCGACCGGTTCTGTGTGACACTGTACATTTAAGGCGGAAAGCGAAAGAAAAACCAACGTCCACAGTACATGAGCTCAGTGCCGAACTGGTCTTATCATCAGCGACAGTTTCCAGACACCTGGCAGCTATGGGCAAGGTGAAAAACTGGATACCTGTGTTCCACACGAATTCACCGAACAGCAGCAGATACGGAGTCTGGAAACATGCATTGCGCTCCAAAAACGTGAGGCTAATGCTCCCTTTCTGCATCGATCCTTACGGTTGATGCAAAAATGGGTGCTTTATGACAAAAGGAAGCAAACAGCGCCGTGGCTCGATAAAGGGGAACCACCCAAACACATGTCCAAACCTGAGTCACACCCACAGAAGGTTCTGATCTCTGTGTGGTGGACTGCCGAGACTGTGGTTCATTATGAGTTTTTGCCGCGAGGTCAAACAATCACAACGGAAGTGTGCTGCCGTCAGCCGAACGAAAGCCACCGAAAATTATGCAGCAAACAACCATCGTTCGCCAATCGGTTGGGTCCCATACTGCTTCAGGATGGCGCACAACCGCATGTGTCTATTGGAAGCATGCAAAAAATCAACGCCTTGGGGTACGAGGTCCTCTCTCACTCTGTTTATTCACTTGACTTGGCCCCCTCAGACGTTTACATGTTTCGTCATTTGGACCACTTCTTGAGAGCCAAACGGTTCGCTAACAAGGATGCTGTGATTTCCGCCGTTAGCGATTCCTGGGACCATTGTGATGCCTGTTTCTGCCGCTGGGGCATTGTTGCACTGAAAACACGTTGGGCACAGTGTATTGCTGCCGAGGCCAGAAAGTTTTCGGAATAAAATGCATTTCGTCGTCTGTTACTGCTGTTTGTTTCTTAATGTCCGAATCGGCCAATAATTATAAAACGACCCAATACATCGATCCTTTCTCTGAAAATTAAGTTTTAGGATTCCAAACATCTGTGAAATAATCGGTACTCACTATAATAAAATGCATTTTCGTCCTTCTTTTTCATGTTGCCCGCCGGTTCTGTGCCATTCTGTTATGTGACCGCCAGTCGTATTCCATTTTGTCATGTGGCTCGCAGTGCAATGATTTCCACCGGAGGCTATCAGTACCAGACCGAGTGTTCCAGCAAAAATCGAGAATAGTCATTTTCTTCGTCGCACACGTCCAGAAGCTTCAGAATGATGGAAAGTCGTTGAGAGGTCAAAGGCGGACCACACACTCATTGAGGTAGTCCAGTTCTTTGAAATCAACCATTCTACGTTTGCAGAACTGGTGGAACCAGTTTTAAACAAGCAGAACAATCGTCTGGACATCTGCTCCGGGTCTTCCAAGAGTGAGATCATCTCAAGAGGCTCCTACATGACTGCATTGGTAGGACAAAATAAGACAGGAACATCACTTTTGTCTGCATTCGGACTAATCGCAGGCACAAAGCGAGGTATCAGTTATTTGTCTCTGCTGACCAAAAAACCCATAATTGAGTACTCTATGCTCGTAACCCTGCCGCTACTTTCCAACCATTGATGCTTCAGTTTAAGCCGGTTAAACGTTCATGTCAAATGAAACTTAGAACAGTGACGTAATGAACTTTTCACAATTGGGTCACGCTTCTCCCTTCAATCGGACAGTAGTCGTAAATTAGTCCGGAGAAGCTGGATTCTACTACATGTCTTGTAATATAACTAAAAGAAGCACTTTTTTTTTGTGGTAAGGTAATCGTGTCAACTGGTTTTTTGCTGAGGGGCCGTATCAATCTCCATGTGTTTTCTAAAGGTCCTGCATCTTCCGAAAGGTACCGCAATGACATTCTGTAACCAGAGTACCATACATTTAACAAGAGTAAATTTTAATAGTCATTTTGAATCATCATCATCATCATTGTCAACCATTATCAATCCACTGCTGGACGAAGGTCTCCCCAAGTTTCCTCCACAACGGTCTGTCTTGTGCCAGTCTCCTCCATGTCACCCCTGCATACTTTCGAATTTCATCCAACCATCTCCTATGTGGTCTTCTTCTGGGTCTTTTCCTGTCCCTTGGAATCCAATCTAAAATTTCGGCTGTCCATCGATGATCTGTCCTTCTGGCAGTATGTCCAGCCCATTGCCATTTCAGGGATTTAACTTTGATCATGATGTCTTCCACTCTTGTCATTTTTCGGATCCACGAGTTCCTCTTCTTATCTCTCCTGGTTACACCAAGCATGCACCTCTCCATGCTGCTTTGAGTTGTCTGCAGCCTTTGTATGTCTCTTTTAGTTAAGGTCCACGTCTCTGCACCATACGTAAGCACTGGAAGGATGCATTGATCAAACACTTTTCTTTTAAGACATAATGGCATATTGCTCTTGAAAATTATGCTGTTTCTTCCAAAAGCTCTCCAGGCAAGTTTTGTACGCCGATTAATTTCTTCATCAATGTGACCCTCACTTGATATCTGCTGTCCAAGATAAACGTACGTGTCTGTTATCTCCAGCTTTTCTCCATCAATCGATAAATCTTCATTTCTTGTAAAAGCATTGAACATCACTTTTGTCTTCTGAAAGTTCATTTTTAATCCCACTTCTTTACTCTTGTCAGCAAGTTCCTGGATCATACTCTGCAGCTCTGATGGGGTAGTTGCAAAAATGACTACGTCATCAGCAAAACGAAGGTGGGTTAGATAATCTCCATTAATCTTTATCCCCTTGTTTTCCCAGCTCAGCGACTGAAAAACACCCTCCAATGTGGCATTAAAGAGCTTCGGAGATATGGTGTCACCTTGTCTCACTCCCTTTCCAATTTTTACGTGTGTTGTATTTTCAAACAGCCTAATCTTTGCACTTGCATTTTCATAGATGTTATTAATAATATTAATGTATGCATCTTCAATACCGCAGGTTTTCAGAGCCATTGTAACTGCTGATGGTTTCACCGAATCAAAGGCTTTTTCATAATCGATAAAAGCCATGCACAATGGAAGTTCATATTCCCTCGCTCTTTCAATTAGTTCTCTCAGCACGTGGATATGATCTATTGTGCTGTAGCCACTCCTGAATCCAGCTTGTTCTCTCGGTTGAGCCATGTCTAGTGCTACCTTCAAGCGGTGTGAAAGAACTTTAGTGAAGATTTTATAAACTACTGATAGGAGGCTGATAGGTCTGTAGTTTCCGAGATCCTCAATGTCACCTTTCTTATGTAGCAGGATCATTGTAGCGGTGTTCCAATCCTCAGGAATCTTTCCTTCATTAAGGCATCGAGTGAAAATTTGGGCGAGTACTGTTTCGATTTCTCCACTTGCTTCTTGTATGATGTCTACAGTAATTCCATCTTCTCCTGGAGCTTTTCCTCGCTCCATGTTCTTGATTGCATGTGCAACTTCTGCTGGAAGGACTGGAGGAACTCTGGTACTGGTATCTTTCATGATGTCTGGAGTGCATATATCATCCCTTTCATATAATTTGGAGTAGAAATCTTTCACTCTTGTCAAAATTTCGCCTCTATTTCTTGTTACAGAACCATCTTCTTTTCTCAGTGCCATAATCTGTTTTCTTCCCTTACTGAGATGTCCCTTTGCTATCTTTAGGCTTTGGTTGCTTTCAATTGCTTTCCTCACTAGTTCACAGTTGAATTTCCTTACGTCTTCAATGATACTTTTCCTTACTGTCTTGCATAGCTCTATATATTCCACTTTGGAAGTCACATCTTCTTTAGTTGTCCTCATCTCTCTTCTTTTTTGCATCAACATTTTGGTTTTTCCTGATAATTTGTTCACATGCAACTTGTTCTTAGACCCAGCTAATTTTGTTGCTGTTTCCATAAGAGCTTTGGTTACTTTTCTGTTAACTTCAGAGATGTCCACTTCTTCCGATGTTAGGCCTTCTAAAGCAGAGAACCTGTTCTTCAGTTCTAACTTGAAGGTATTATGGTGTTTTTTAAGGTTGGTTATGTCAATAGATTTTGTTTGTCTTATGAGCTTGCCACGTTCAAGTTTAGTGTTGAGGTGCATCTTACATCTCACCAATCTATGGTCACTACCTGTGTTGAACTTGTTTAGCACACTGCAGTCTTCTATGACGAATCTTTTGTTACACATAATAAAATCAATTTCACTTGTCGTCCCATTTGGATGTCTCCATGTCCATTTCCTGTGTGGCTTTTTCTTGAAGAAGGAGTTCAAGATGAAAAACCCTTCTGCCTCTGCAAACTCAACGAGAGTATTTCCACGCTGGTTTCTGTTGCCATGACCGAATTTACCTACTGAAGTTTCATTCTGTTGCCGTTGCCCTATTTTTGCATTGAAATCTCCCATAATTATTTTCAAGTGCTGCTTACCTTTATTATTTAGATGACAAATTTCCTCATAAAATTCTTCAATTTCTTCTTCAGGATGACTTGTGGTGGGTGCATAAGTTTGAATAATCTGAGCCTGGTATCTTCTCGAGAGTTGGATAACGAGTCGTGCAGCTCTGTCAGAGGAACTTTCAACTTCTACAACTTTATCCTTCCGTTTCTTGTTTATTATAAATCCAACACCACTAGTTCTGCCAGTATCTGTCCCACGATAGTAGAAGAGATGTCCACTTTTCAGTTCGATGAGATCTTCTCCTTTTCTCCTTACCTCACTTAGCCCCACGATGTCCCACTTGATCCTTTGTAGTTCCTCTTCCAATTCAAGAAGCCTTGAATCAGAAGATAGGGAGCGTCCATTGTAAGTAGCCAAGGTCAGCATCAGATGGCAGCCTAGTCCGGTCCTCCGGGGATTCTTAGCACCCTCTGCCTTCATGTCGCACTGGCCGCTGCCTTGGCCAGGTACATTCCAGCTGCCGGAGACTGAGGGCCAAGATTAAAGTTGTGGAATCATTTTGGAGGGGTTTGGCCATAACTCACCACGCTGGCCAAGCGGGTTGGTGAGTGTGGGATAGAATTTCCTCTGATCCCGATGGTATAGTTATACCGCTATGGACGGTCGTCAGAGCCCCTTTAGTGGGAACAGGATGCACCACGAGAAGGCGGATTTGACATTTGTCAAGGAGAGGCTGTGATGTTACGCATCACCTGACCTTGCATCCCCATTTTGAATATAGTGAGTTTAATTCATCTAACCTTTTCATAGCGCTTATATTAGAGACGGCACCTTTCCTCCCAATCCCGTACAGCTGCGTTAAAATGCAGGACACCCTCTTTTGCTTCTTAGCTGTCCTATGGGGGAAACTCGCCGCATTTCCGTTTTATAACTTCACTGTTCTACGAGGGGGTGGTGACAAGAAGACAATAATATCTGTAGGGAGGTATCAAGACATGCTCACATCTTCAGTTTAACACAGGGGTGTAAAGGTAGAGGACACCCGAAGCGAATGTGTTGTACAGAGAAAAGATAATTAAAGGAACTTCCTCGCCTTCAGTGAGTAGGAGTTGGACAGGGAGGGGGGGGGGGGTAAAAGGATGATTGCGCAGTGGCCGAGATGCGAATCAACAAAAGCAAGAGACTTCGAATCGACGCTCTGAGAGAGAGAATTTTGTAAGATACTTCTTCGGAGTCGTGGAAATGGCGGGAGAAAGAGTATTAGCTGTCGTCAAAGCAGAATGAAAAACAAAGTCAAAAACGAAAAGCTAGTAGCAAGATAACTGAAGCAAAACCTGATAGAGTAGTAAAAAGCAGAAGCAGATCATTGGGTTAATAATATAAACGAATCAGAACAAAGCTGAAAAATATTTTCTATTACCCCAGTGAATAAACATATCCTTCACTGCAAAGAACGACTTATAATTTCAGCAAATATTTTATTTGTTTGTTTCATCTTCGGGAAAAAATACAGGTAAAACCTCAAAGCTTCAAAAGTTATTCACAAGCGACGGTCAGACGAAACCTTCACAGGGCACTGAAATATTCATAATTCAGTGAAGAGCCCTGTTACAATCCTTGTCTTCTATCTCAGACACGAAGTTTGCGTAGGTTTAAACGTAATGAATGATCATAACAACGCACGTATTCATAGAGCTAACGTCGTCAAGACTTATCTTAAAATACATGGTATGCAATAAATACAGTGGCCTGCATTTTCAACCTCAAATTAACTGAACATTCAAAGTGCCACGAGGATAAGCGTTAGCTCTTCTTGAGAACCCTCTGAGATCTCAAGATTGTTCTCATTTAGCAGCTGCAATAATTGCCTTCCCACTCGCTCGATAGGCATGTTGGGACTTGTCTGCTCCAAATATGTATGTTCGCCAGAAAGGGTCACATTTTATATTATTTATAAGTTTGGTGCATATTTATGTTGAGGTTGTAACCAGGTATGATCCTGTTAGTTTATATGTGTCTGCATTCATACATGTAAAGAAGATACACTATGCGACAAAATAAGTAAAGACACTAGTAAAACTTTTGACGAGCAGTGTATATAGCTGAGCCGATGTCCTGATCATCTTTGCAATCTACAGTCTCCGGTGTTTTAACATAATCATTGTATGAATATTCCGTACGTGTAACATGTTATACTCGTAGAAACAAGTGTGAAGGGCTCATCTGTATTATAACGAAGTAAATTTCTCCGTCATTTTTTGGTCTACGCCGGGATTCGAACCCGAGGCCGCTTATTCCGGAACAAGTCGCTCTACCAACTGAGCTACGCAGACATTTGTTCTGATTGCTATCTGCCTTTATGTCGTGTGCGTCCTGCTGGCAGGTACGTCACAGTATTTCAAATGTTTGGTGATGTCCTTAAATGAAACTATACATTTATTCAGTGCCTCCAGAGAACCTATTTCCAAAGAATTGACAGCAATCACCAAACATGCACAAAGAGCAACTGCTCCAATGAACCACAAATGAACACCTAAGCTCACTGCGAGAGACTGATGGACGTTGGAGTGGACTACGAGCAGAAAGCACAAAACTATTTTCACTACCAGTGAACTCAGTATGCAACTCAAACATTCATTTTGGAAAACAGTGCATCGAGTGTGACGTACTACAGAGGTGACGTACATATCAACAAGGTAAAGTTACAGCGACAAACACCGTCGGTGTAGCTTAATTGGAAAAGCATTCAGCTGCGGAGCAGAAGAGTGTGGAGTTCGAGTCTCGCCACCGTCAAATATGTATTCTCGTGTATATAAACTCACGCTGTCTGAGCACGATTTAAAAACTTAAAAGCGTGGCTAAATAAAATCTGACATTTATTTACACGCTAAAACACAAATAAGTTAAAAACGAATGAGAGCGAGATCTCTCAAGGTTCACTATGACCCCATTATCAGACCGAATGTACAAATGAACATAAGCACGATGACATATACATTCACAGATCGTCCATAATGCAACGCAATATCTGATGCTAAGAGTTGCCATTGACAAAAGGAAAACTCACCAAAAGAAATAAATTACAACCATTACATCGTTGGTACGTCATCATCATCCCTGTTGAACTGGTCCCTCATAAGTAAACGCCTCGGTATCGGAATAAACGACGGATAATCTTCATTACAACTAATCGAAGAATGTCTGTAAATACACAAGCTCTCCACAAAGAGTATACTGGCTTTATTTGGTGCAGACATCAAGACTGTGGACTGTTCCCAATTGGGTGTATGTTCACCTAGTGCCGCAGTTCTAGTCAACGAAGTTGAAGACATTCCTGAACGTACGGCATACTTGTGCTCCAACAGTCTCACTCCTAGAATACGCATAGTCGATCCAATATGGATTTTGTCACAAATCTCGGTAGTAGTAGAACTGAGAGGCACACAATAAACACCATGACTGTTAACAGTATCAGCAGGGTCCCGATCCTTATGAACCAGATAATAAACATTAGCAGTCCCGATACCAAAATCCAACTTATGATTTCTACAAAAGTTATTTAAACAAAAAAAATGTGTGATGCTTCTTCCACTCATCATCTGGAATTAATCAGAATTCCTTCTTCGCTTCGAAAAATGTGTGATGCTTCTTCCACTCATCATCTGGAATTAATCAGAATTCCTTCTTCGCTTCGAAAAATGTGTGATGCTTCTTCCACACATCATTGGGAATTAGTGAGAATTCCTTCTTCTACTGAGAGTTACTTCAAGCACGGTTTGTTGCGGACCGAAACTTAGAATTTCGTGCCCCCGCCTTTCTCAAGGGGGAAAGGGATATCTGTGGTGTACTACAGAGGTGATGCACATGTCAAGACGCCAAATAACATTGATAAGCACATATCGGTGTAGCTTAATTGGGATGGATTCGGCTCCAAAGCAGAAGGATGCGGAGCCTAGCCACCGGAAAATTTGGGTTTTGACACGGATACTACACAAAATCACAATGTATGGAATGTTGATATCTCTAAACTGCTTGTTAATAGTACTGATGCACCGAAGAAGAAGACACGGTCTAATGAGCATAAGAACTATATCAGACGTTTGAAAACGTGTCGAATCATCTGAAGAGCCGTCTTTTACACTGCTCTTTAATATTTGATAGGATTCATGCTCGAGGAATGCATTATCTTTACAGTCTCGTACCAACGACAAGACGAGAGAAAGGATGAGTATTTGTCTGAGTAGCTATATCGTGGCAAACCTGAGGCCTCCTCGTTGCACATCATGGTATAATTATCCCAAGTGTCATTTTACATCTTTCAGGTAACTGTAACCTTCCCTTGGTTCTGGAAACGTAACTCGAATATGTTCCATCTTCCTAGATGATAGCGGTTACATACTGCATACATTGTCAAACGTATCAAGTCGTGATTTGAGGAACATAAACATACGTCTCAATACTTCTGGTGGCATGATCAATTACCCTATTTAAGTATTACGAGCCGGTACAGTCAGTTCTTGAAATACGATGTGGCGCAGTTTCACTCACGCAGCCTGAAGTACAATTTCTTCATAACGAACGGCCTGATAATCCCCGGTTCAAAATTCGTTTGCATTCGTTTCACGCAGAATACATTCTGTACTACATTGAAATTTTGGCCCAATGCGATGTTAATCTAATCCTTATATGTTTATTCAAAATCTTTACTCGTTACCACGTCTTATAAACTTATGGCATGAATCGGCAAATTTTTCATGTCCTGGTAATTAGAATCACTATTTGAGATAAGCGATGTTTTTAAACTAGCACCCGATGATGTTCAGATTCGCTCAGACCTCAAGTTCTGATCTAATATTGATGGTAAACATCTCATAGCAAACAACCGTAGAAATGCTGACATTTTGCTGAAAAAGAAAGAACAGAAAAGCAGACAGCTGATTATTATACAGTATATACCTCGCACATACCCTAATTATCCCCATTCGCTATCAGATATGTATAGGTCCCGTTACTTTCAGTAATTTTAATTATTCATGGATTCTCATGAATCCATGAGTGATTAGCGCGCTTTAAAACACAAAGAAAATATGTGCTGACAAAAACGCTCTATAAATCGAAAGGGAAATTCATATTAATAAAACACGCTTTAAATCGCAAAAGAAATCCGTATTAATAAAAACGCGCTCTAAATCGAAAATGAAATATGTATTAATAAAAATGTGCTTTAAATCGAAAAGGAAATCCATATTAATACAAACGCGCTTTAAGTCGAAAAGGAAATTAGTATTAATAAAAATGCGCTTTAAATGGGATACAAAATTGGTATTAATAAACACGGGCTTTAAAACGAAAAAGAAACTCGTATTAATAAAAGCGTATTTTAAATCAAAAAGAAAATCCGTAAAAAGAATCCGCGAAGTAAATATCTAAAATTTCACGCACAAAATTACTGTAGTCTTAAAAAAATACCATGATGATTCGAATTCTAAGGACTGTAAATCAAAATATACGTTTTAAAGAGTGTAGTTCAGCACTTTAAGTTCTGAAGGTTATTCCTTATTTTCTAGTGTATTCAGAGTATTGAAGGGAAAACACTCTCGTAGAGAATCGGCATATTCCAAATATAGCTCAAGTTTCTATAATGTGAAATAAAATAAAAAGATCCATAACATAATCTAACTGCAAATGCACGCTGTTTAAGTATGAATAGACAAGAAGTTTTTGCCAACTTCATCTAAATCATTGTAACTTTTATCAAACATTTTCAAATCTTCAGGTCTTTGCATAAATTACGGAACTGGCCTTAAATTTTTGTTCCTCGTGGTTCAATGGCTTTCGTTAAGTTATAGGCTTTGTCTGCGCATCTTAAGCGCAGCTCTAAGAAGTGCAGGCAGTTTTAAATGTAAACATTTTGAAGATTATAATTTGGTTTTACTTGTCTTTAGACGAATTAAATACATTTTTTTTAATTTTTTGGAAGTAATGTATATTAAGAGAACAGATTGTCTTCTCGATCCAGATTCTGAGCTATCGGTCAATTTTCAGAGGGAAGTGTTTACGAAATTAAATGCCACGTATTTCTAACCTGTTTGAAGAAACTCCTCTCGAATTTAAGTATTTTAGGTCACCGACTGCAATTACTTCTTTCAAAATAACTACCTATTAAACTAATTGACCGAAAGAACAAAGAGAATTTAAATGAGATATGAGCTTTTTTAACTGAACTTTGGGGTATCATTCATTTCAATCGCAAAGGTACTTTTAATCTTGAAACACAAAACTTTGGGCGAAATAAAGAGGTCAAAGTACTTACGGTGAGAAGATTAGAATAAGGAGCACGGGGGGGGGGTATTCGCATTACATTTCTTTGAACACAAAATGTTTTTCTAGAGATAATAAAATGCTTTCTGAAAATGGCTATTAATGACTGACCTGTTACACACAGACAACTATTCACGGTTGTTGTGGTGATGTTCCTTGAGGCGTCACCACCCAGGTTTTCTGAGCTGTTTAATAAGAGGCTAACATTGACGTTGATGCCAGGAGCAGCTATTAGAACATACACCAGTCTATAATATATTTTGAGAGGAGGAAAGCATTTCTTAGATTTCGGAACTGATAACATGCAATGGAAGTTTGTTATTCTCCTTTATATTTTCAGTTTTGTTTCTGAGACGATAACAAAGGATCCTGAAGAATTATGTGTTACAATGATCTTTCAGTTTGCAACAAACGCACATTAAAATCTGTGCGGAAAATAAGTTTCGTTTGAAGATAACTGCACTTAGACGATGAGACGAGCAAGAACTTTTCAGAGTAACGAATATCGACAATACATTTTTCTGTCTCTTCTTCTTCGCTCTTAAGATGCACTAATAAAGTGGCACAAGATGTCCACTGGTGCTGATAACCTTACGGATCGTGCGCGAGTTCCGGATTTATATTATATATATTTGGGATTATATATAAGAATTCTTTTTTTGAAAATTACACAGGAAATTCTTTTCCGAGTGTATGTAAACTAATACACTGAATAGTGGAGTGTAATAGCACTGCAATCATAAAAGTGTGCATAGTTCCAAAAGAAAGTAAGCTCTACGTAGTTGTTCTGATATTCGTGAAAGATTTTACTGAGGAGTAGTCCATTTCAGAATTAGGTCTACTTATTCCTAGGGGGAGTAGCAACATAATTAATAAACTATTTATGCCTAGTTATTATTTCGAGGTCATGTGACGAACGGTGTTACCTAAGCAGGGTACGTCGGAAATGAAAGTATTCGTGCATATGTAATGAAAGAATTTATGCTTAGCTATAATTTCGAGGTCATGTGACGAACGGTGATACTTAAACAGGGTACGTCGGAAATGAAAGTATTCGTGCATTCGTATCTGTACCTAGGGACAAATAACGAGGAAACCAGTTGTATAGGTACGGAAATTGTAGTCAATAAAGAAAAAGAATATTAAGAGAATTAGGATAGATTATGCTGGCCATGGATAATGAAAATCGGAGTAAAGTTGTTTCAAGATCATGAAAAATTCTTAGTGAGAGTTATAGTGATTACCGGTGTTCGAAATGCTGCAGTGAAGGATTGGAGAAAGCTTCAGGCAGAAATGTTTATTTTCTAGTATGAATCGCGCTCTTACTGAAGCGAAAAAGTTGACACAGCTCATTTCAGTGAAGACTCCACACACACGAGGGAAGTTTTTTATTTTTTAATATTTTGATTGAAATTTTAACGACCACAGTCAATGGGACATAAGCTGTCGCCCGTTCCTAATTTAAGACCACTGGCTAAAGGGAAGGGAGCGATCTAATTCCGTAAGACAAACACAACATTCATGTCTCACCGGGATTCGAACTCAGAACCTTCACGGACGAGCGGCCATAAGAAAGTGCTTAGACCATTGTGCCACAGGGGCGGCACACGAAGTGATCAATATTCATCAGTACTCCACTCTAAAATATGATTCCGCCGCATGTAAAAGTATAGCTGTTTGCTATAAGGTTTGCTGTATCGTTTATTAAGGAGCCCTAAGTTGTGTTATACTGTATCATCATCATCATCATCATCATTGTCAACCATTATCAATCCAGACTGCTGGACGAAGGTCACCCCATGTTTCTTCCACAGCGCTCTGCCATGTGCCAGTCCCCTCCATGTTACTCCCGCATACTTTCGAATTTTATCCACCCATCTCACATGTGGTCTTCTTCTGGGTCTTTTCCTGTCCCTTGGAATCCAGTCTAAAATTTCGGCTGTCCATCGATGATCTGTCTTTCTGGCAATATGTCCAGCCCATTGCTATTTGTGGGATTTTACTCTGATTGTGATGTCTTCCACTCTTGTCATTTTTCTGATCCATGAGTTCCTTTTCTTATCTCTCCTGGTTACACCAAGTATGCATTTCTCCGTGCTTCTCTCAGTTGTCTGGAGTCTTTGTATGTTTCTTTTAGTTAAGGTCCACGTCTCTGCACCATACGTAAGCACTAGAAGGATGCAATGATCAAACACTTTTCTTTTAAGACATAATGACATACTGCTCTTGAAAATTATGCTGTTTCTTGTTCCAAAAGCTCTCCAGGCAAGTTTTATCCACCGATTAATTTCTTCATCAATGTGACACTCACTTGATATCTGCTGTCCCAGATAAATGAAGGTATTGGTTACCTCCAGCTTTTCCCCATCAATCGATAAATCTTCATTCTTGTAATAGCATTGTACATCACTTTTGCCTTTTGAAAGTTCATCTTTAATCCCACTTCTTTACTCTTGTCAGAAAGTTCCTGGGTCATACTCTGCAGCTCTGATGGGGTAGTTGCACAAATGACTACGACATCAGCAAAACGAAGGTGGGTTAGATAATCTCCATTAATCTTTATCCCTTTGTTTTCCCAGTTCAGTGATTGAAAGGCATTTTCCAATGTAGCATTAAAGAGTTTGGGAGATATAGTGTCACCTTGTCTCACTCCCTTTTCAATTTTTATGGGTGCTGCATTCTCAAATAGCCGAATCTTTGCACTTGCATCTTCATAGATGTTATTAATAATATTAGTGTATACATCTTCAATACCGCAGGACTTCAAACCCATTGTAACTGCTGATGGTTTCACCGAATCAAAGGCCTTTTCATAATCGATAAAAGCCTTGCATGATGGAAGTTCATATTCCCTCGCTGTTTCAATTAGTTCTCTCAGTACGTGGATATGATCTATAGGGTTATAGGCACTCCTGAATCCAGCTGGCTCTCTCGGTTGAACCATGTCCAGTGTCACCTTCAAGTGGTGTGAAAAACCTTTAGTGAAGATTTTATAAACCACTGATAGGATGCTGATAGGTCTGTAGTTCCTGAGGTCCTCAATGTATATGCCTAGCTATGATTTCGAGGTCATGTGACGAACGACTCCACACACACGAGGCACACACGAGGAAAGGTTTATTTTTAGAAATATGATGGTATGGAAGCCCATTATTTAAGCTGTATCATATATTGATTCACTGCATAAGAAACCATCAGTTGTTCTGTAATATTAACTCGGAAGCCCTAAGTTCTACTGTTTCACATACCATAAAAACATTGGTGGTGATGATGAAAATCCCTGGACATATTATACTGCTGTGTGTGACAGTTGAATTTTGCACTGCTTGCATCGACTGCATGTTTAACAGATGTCGATGTATCCTTAAAACATATTCAACTCATGACCTTCGCTCTCAGCGGCTCAATATATGTTCCAATTGTGCTACCAAATTACATCACCGTAGAGGATATTTTAGCACATTCCAACGAAAAGTAGTGTTTGATTTTCAGACTCGTTATTAAAAGTAGGTCTTCTGTTTTCTACCAAACTATTCGTCTGTGCATTTGAGCATGTGCGTTGCGGAAACTCCTGTTGTGGTAAACCAACCTCAAAATTACAGTTCCTTCTAAGAAGAAATCCATTTACAGTTAGCTAACTAAAGTCTACCGGCTCGGTGACCAGCCCCACTGTTCAGAAAAATATTCAGAAAATGAATGGATTCTGGATATTGGGGCTACATTACATATGACATCCAATTCAAAGAGGATTACAAATGCAAGGGAAGATAACAGCTTAAAAACACTGGCAGAAATTTCAACTATACATGCAGAGGATATCGGCACTGTAGAATTAAAAACTGAAAATAATAAAACCCTATTAATGAAGGATGTTTTATATGTTCCTCAGCTGTCAGGAAACTTGACATCTGTTAATCAAAATTGTACGTTAAAAAATTGAGAATTACAAAAAATGTACAACAGTAGTCAGAGGCGTTGGTTTATGACCAGTCGTTAGAGCTTGGTCCGTGCTTGAGTCTCAGATGAAACATGTGCTGTGTGCTTTTGCTAAGGCTTTGGCTTCCTCCCTTCCTGGAGCCAATGATAAAGGCCAGATTATGGCCCTAATGGGCCATTTGGCTAAGACATCTGAGTGAGCCCTCACAGAACTTATGACGGCGAATTATTATGAAGTTCGTTGAAACATGAAGCTGTAGCAATATGCTTATGTTAATTAACGCGTAGTGCATTTTTCAAGCTAATAAATTATCTCCGGAGCTTTCGTGATGTAATTTACTGTATTTTTCATCGTTCTCATAAGAGCATGTGTTAAATGTTTAATTTCCCTAGATTTTGTCTTGGATTTTCTAATGATTTAGCATTGTATACTTTTCTTAGTGAATCTTTTTTGTTATGCATCTGAAGCCACAGCGGACTTCGACCATTAACGTTTCCAACGCAAATTGGGAGGTGTTGGCGGATGGTAGTGAAAAAGCTGAAACTGTCCCGCCGGCCACGAAGTACACAGCGACATGAAACCTTTACCCTCCGTGAGTTATTGTCCTGAAATCTCTTTCGTCTTCTAGCCTCTGTTTCTGACCCACTGGAAATCTCACAAGACAAAAGCAAAACTATTTTATGAATCTACTTTATAAACCTCTCTCTCTCTCTCTCTCTCTCTCTCTCTCTCTCTCTCTCTATTATTTGCCCTGTCATGCATCCTGAACCCTTGGTGAATCCAGATACATGATCCATTAGTCTGATGGCGTGTGTGGGTATGGTGGCAGCCGGGAGAACGCTATTTACCACAGTGTACTGTTCCTATGGTCAAGTTTGGAGCTGGCTGTGCATTCATGTGGGGGTGTTTTTCGTGGTATGGTCCCGGCCCATTGGTTATCCTGTACACATCTGTTACCCAGCACGTGTACTCGATATTCTGGACAATTATGAACTACCAACTCTGTGGCAATACTATGGGACTGAGCTTTGTTGGTACCAGCAGGATAATGCACCGAGCCACAAAGCAAGGATTGTTACTGCGTGGTTTGACGATAATTCCGTATCGTGTGTGGACTGGCCAGCACAGAGCCCTGATCTAAATCCCATAGAGCACTTATGGGATGAATTAGAGATCCGCATAAGAAGTTTGGAACCAAGGCCTACTACTAAGTTACAGTTAGCGGCAGCATTTTGTACCGAATGGAGGCGCATTCCTATCGCTGTGTTCCAAAATCTTGTCGAAAGCCTGTCTCGAAGGGTCAGTTGCATGCATTAAGAACAAAATTGGACCGACACCGTACTAATGTATGTCAATAAATGCTATGTTGTGTTTCTCTTCTAGGTGTCCGGTGACTTTTGTCAATATAGTGTGTATATATATATTTGACATTTTCATGTAACGAGGTACAAGTGATTACCGAATTAACTAACGGACTTACGTAAGCTGACTTGCTGATTCCGTTTGTTTAATTTTTGACAAAATGGGATTTATGTGCAACGAATTTTACTACGACCATTAGCAGAAGACACATAGTTAAGCATAAACATTAAACTTAAGTTACAGCTATTTAAAACTTAATCTTTATATACCTTAATATGATATGAAACAAAAATCACGTTACAATAGCAATGAAATGTGATGATGATGATGATGATGATGACACTTTTATTTACTTCGAAGGCGAGAAAATATTTATTTGAGATTAACACGTGTTAAGCTGTATAAAAAAATCCTAATTTCTGAACTGCTTAGAACCCCTTTTTAGAAACTGGTGCATATACTCAAGAACAGAAATGAGTTACTCGAAAAAAATTAAGAAATGGCATTATTTTGGAATTTAAGGACAAATGAAAGATATGTTGGCTTCGAAATTTTCTTTTGTCATGCCTTCTATGTGCTGTATATCAGATAAAAATGTTTTTCGAGTAGTTTGATATCGCACCAGTTTTCTCTTGTGGTAATCTTTGAAAGGAGTAGCAACGTAGTAAAAAATAGTTTTACTTCGACAAAAATTCAAAATAAATAAATACGCAAATGAATGTACAAAGAAAACTATATTTAAAATCGAATTTTGAGAAATAACTGCGCTTTGGCACCATAAGGTGCATAGAGCTAAAATTTTGTGCAATTTCATTTTTCACGAACATCTGCTAATTTACCAGTTGTTTTTTAAATAAGATATGGTGAGGTAATATATTTTGCCTTTCTTTATCTTTTGCTAATTTGACTTCGAAAAACTCTCCGATTCTATTTAAATAAGCCTGTCTGTACACTGAAGAGCAATTGAATTAGAGACAGGTGGCGTTATGCAAATGTGGCGCTGTGGGCGGCCCTGTAAACGGAAACGACATGACGTATGCATCAATCCGACAATATAAGGAGTGATGCGACGGGAATCAGTAAGAGTCGGACGCAGTATGGGTAAGACGAAGGATCTAAGCGCATTTGATCGTAGGCAAATTGTCGGGGCCCGACGAATGGGTCACTCCATCTCGGAAGTCGTGCAGGCACTGGGATTTTCACGAACCACTGTGTCACGGGTGCACGGTGAGTACATCGAATCCGGTAAAACCATTCCTGCAAAGGCCAACTGCCGTGGACAACAGCGTGTGGATCAGCGGGGTCATCGTCGGCTGGATCGCATTGTAACAGCGGATAGACGGACCACAGTGCAAGAAATCACTCGGCAATTTAACGCTGGTGCACGAAAACGTGTAAGCAGCCACACCATCCAGAACCATCTCCTCGCTATCGGGTACAGAAGCCATCGTCCCACGAGGGCACCGCTGCTGACAGCACATCACAGGGTGCAAAGATTAGCATGGGCGCGGGAACATCGCCACTGGACCCTAGACATGTGGGAAAATGTTTGCTGGACTGATGAGTCGAGATTCACGTTGGTACATGCGGATGGCAGGATACGAGTACGGCGCAAACCACATGAAGCGATGGATCCTTCTTGCCAGCAGGGTACTCTTCAAGCTGGTGGCGGTGGCATTCTCGTCTGAGGACTGTTTACGTGGACTTAAATGGGACCCCTGGTACGTGTGACATCGTCCCTCACAGGTAAACTTTACCGGGATATCCTGGCCGACCATTTGCTCCCGTTTGTGCGTCTTCAACATCCCACTGGGGACCTTATCCTGCAACAAGACAATGCACCATGCCATCGCTCCAGAATTGTATCCGAATGGTTAGATGAACACTCGACCGACGTGACCTCGCTTCCATGGCCAGCTAGGTCACCTGACCTCAATCCAATCGAGCACATCTGAGATGCCATCGAGAGAGAAGTTCGAAGCTTTGACCCCCTCCATCAAATCTTCGTGAACTGTGGGAGCTTGTTCAGGGGTCGTGGATCCGTATGGCTTTCCAACGCTTCCGGTGTTTTGTCGAGTCCATGCCGAGACGAATCGCCGCCGTCATCAGGGCGAAAGGTGGTGCTACACGTTACTAGACAGGTATCTCTAATTCAATTGCTCTTCAGTGTATCTTACTGAAGGAATATTAAAAATCGAAAATCATTACCTGCTATGCTTTTGGGTACAAGTTTCTAATCCTGTTCCTTGAGGTGCACAAAGACATAGATGACAGATAACCGTGGATGTTATTCGCTTTATGAATTTTTGGACTCAAAACATTTAGAGATTTGATGCATACATAAAGAAAATGCGATATCAATTTGTTTTTCTAACTTTCTAAAAAACGATTATCTTTTTTTCTGTATCTTTAAAATTTCATTCCACTTTCGCAATTAGAATACAGTATCTTTCAGTTTTTGGTATTTTATTCAGGCATATTGTTGTTTAAAATAACGGAATTGTGTAATTTCATTCCAAAAAAACCCTGGTAATCCAGCGGATGTGGGAATGTCATTTGACGATGGGATTGTCGTTCGCGAGTATTGCATTTATTACTTGCAGAGTCTGTTGTATGCGAAACCGAGTTAAGATAATGGGGAAGTCATTAATTGTGAAATGTCCGGGACACTACAAAAAGTAAAAAATAACACACAAATAGTTTACTGATGTTATTTTTCATTGTGTTTCAAAATGTGGGACCACACATATCTAATGGTTCTTGTACGGTGGCACTCATTACGTTGCCTTTTATACAGTTGGACAAAAAGCCCTTCTTTCTTTCTTTTTTTTTTCTGACCTATCTTGATTCTTTTGTGAACCTGAACTTCAGATAATGACCTTCTTGAGGTACAATGAAAAGGGTTGTTTATTTTTCCAAATAAAACAATGCGATACTCATACTACGCTTAAAGTACAAATTATGCTTCATTATTCGGTCAAATAGTTCCTTAATTTGCCAAAACTGAGGAGGTGGTTTCAAAAATTTGCAAGGTCGAGTGACCAAATGAACAATGTTCTCACAGGTAAATAATAGGTAATTAACGTTAAAAAGGGGACGCGTAACGCTATGTATCTATATATGTATGTGAGCATATGTTGTATGTCTGTATGTAGAATATTACAAATGAAGTAACTTCATTTGTAATATTCTACACACGAGGATGAGCAACGAATAAAAATTCAATCATTCATTTTTCTACCCCACAACAGATAGGATCGATTGTTTATGCGCAGCACAACCAGTGTGAAGTACACTGCCTTACAAAATTTCCGGCCTTGTTGACTTTTCGCTTATCTAAACTTTGGTTCCCTACTGTTATGTTGTTGTTGTTTTAATACTAAACGTCAGGTCTGAACTCCCATGAGTTTTGGTTTATGACCGAAATTAGGTTAAGTAATGCATAATGATTAACACAGGGGACATGCAACTAAAACCTGTGACTTATTAGTCTCCCTGTGTTCACATGGGTGTTTACTACGTCTATCATTGTGGTCCACAATATGTTTTTACGACTTCGGTAGTAGCGTGTTATCATATGATGTTGCGTTTTTAATAGGCCACCCAGGTGTGGTATACACAGTAGTATCAGAATAATATGACCACGTATCTAATAATGGGAATAACCACTCTTGGCCCGGATGACAGCTGCAAAATTGTGTGGCATGGATGCAATGAGACCTTGGAAGGTTGCCAGAGGCACACGTGCCCATTCGGACTGCAGCGCAGTACGGTGGTCCCGGAGATGACGTGGCTGTGCGTCGGCTGGTAGAACCTGTCGATCCAAATAGCCCTACAAGTGCTCTATGGGATTGAGGTCGGGCAATTTCTCCAGCCAAGGGAGAACGGAGACATCGCTGTAGTGTTCCTGGAACCAGTCACGCACTCCCTTAGCGACGTGACACGGCGCATTGTCCTATTGGTAGACACCATCACCACCAGGGTAAACGTTCAACATGAGGGGATGCATCTGATCAGCTAGGAGGGACAGGCAGCCATTGGCATTCAGAAACCCATCCAGTGGCACCAGCGGTCGTAGGTTATACCAGGAAAGTCTCTACCCAGACATGCACACTGTCACCGCCGTCCGGGTGCTGGTTCTAGTGTGTATGACGCCGTATCCGCCACCTCCCGTCACTTCTGTGGAGTCGAAACCTCGATTCATCGGAGAAAATAACCTTTTTCCGCTCATCCACTGTCCGATGACAATAGTGCCATGCGAACTGTAGGCGTCGTTGCCGATGGACCTGGGTTAACATGGGCGCCTTGATGCAGAGTCAACTCCGGAGACCCATGGGTAACACTATTCGCTCTACTGTTATCCAGGACACGTACATGAACGCTGGGTGTCCCAGCGTTCATTTGCGTGATCAATTGCTGCACTGTAGCTTGTCGATTGCCCTGTACCAGTCGACGGAGGCGACTTTCTCTTCTGGGGTCGATGGCCTTCTGGGGATACACAGTTATGACATCGGGAGGTACTCGGTATGCCAACGGTCCATTCTTAGTACACCCTACCTACCGCACCTCGCGAACAGCCCATGATGTCTGCTCTTTTTGAGATGCTTCCACCCTTGGCGTGGTAGCCGATGATCATTCCTTCTTGAACGTCCGTCAAATTACTACCTCTACTCATTGTGCTCACTTAACGCACTATGATTCATCTGTTCTAGCCGACCGCTTATATCCACGTGTTTGTCACGTGCACTCTGTATCGGGCCTGGGCGGGTACACTGTGATTCCGGGGGTGGTCATATTATTCTGGTACGACCGTGTAATGTTCTAAGCACTGGCATCGGACCCTTTGTCCAAGTGAGTCCTAGGCTTCTTTTTGACCATTCGTACAAGTGAACTTTCTGTACAAGATGATAACCCAACTGACCGTAATCCATGTCGTAATTGAGTGTCATCAGATTGCTTAATTTTTTTAATGCCGATAACATGCATTTGAACAAACTTACTGTGCAACTGGTTCTGCTTATTTCACAATCGCCACAGTAAGGAAGATAGTACAATTTCGTACTACCAGTGTTACCAAATCCATAATTATGTTATCGTTTTGCTTTTTTTCTTCTGCTTTCACAAAATCTTCGTTCTTTTGAAAAGAAACCTTGTTGGAAGTATTTTATTGTATCAGATGGAGGTACTCATGTCTACAATTATCCGTATACTTTCCACGTAATTCTGTTGCACGTTTTTTCGGTAAGTGTTATAGCTGTGTATTTGTTTTTATCATATTTGTATAAGGCAGGTTCCGAAAGTTGTTTTTGCACTGAACAGAGAAAAAAGTTTTCAGTTTCCCTAGAGCAAAATTTCCCAACTACACTGGCGTGCAAAAATTAAGGACGAGACGGTTTTTCGAATGTAACGTCGTGCAGAAGTGCTCCACATCGACTCAAATCATACCATAAGATCCCCAAGATGTAAGAATATGGGGCATGTGAGCAAAACCGTCCAAACAAGGAATTCAAAGAATACAAAGGCACTTTATTAAAAAGGTAGCTTCGAGCACAACTGGACAGAAGACAGAAAAGTCCATGTGACAGGCGCCTGCCAAGAAAAATCCAGTCTTTAGTAGGGGATATGATCACCCCTGACTGCGTTGCAGGATTTACAACGTCTGTCCATGTTGAGGACGAGGTTGTCAAGGAGCTGTTGAGGCATCGCGGTCCATTCCTCTTGTAGCGCCAATCGCAGCTGCAGAATCGTTGCTGGCGGCTGGTGAGGTGCTGCCAAGCGTCTCCCGAGAAGGTCACACACGTGTTCGATTGGATTTAGGTCCGGAACCTTGCGGGTCAATCCATGCGTTGAACATCTTCACTGTCCAACAGCTCCGCGACAGCCACTGTACGATGAGGTGTAGCGTTGTCGTACATGAAGAGGAACTCAGGACCCACAGCACCTCTAAACAGACGCACGTGAGGCAGGAGAACATCAGTACAATAGCGGACACCAGTGACTGAACCTCCTTGGAAGATGTGGAGTCAGGAGGTCATTACGGCTACCAAGCATGATGCCGCCAAAACGAGAACTCCTCCACTTCCAAACTGGTCCCTTTCGATGATGTTGGAGGTGTGATTGCGTGTTCCCTGCCCTCTCCAGATGTGTATACGTCCAGAATCGCTCGTCAGACTAAATCGGCTCTCATCAGTAAAGAGAACTCGACCCCATTGCTGATGTGTCCAGTTCTTTTGTTCCTGGCACCACAGAAACCGCCGTCTCCGATGAGTAGGCGTTGATGGCACACATCGTACTGGTCGTCGTGCAAATAGACCACCTTTGTACAGCCACCTGGCCACGGTAAAACGCGATAACGGACGTCCAGTTGTCTGTTGCATGTGCCTTGCGATTTCTCCGGCTGTCTGCCGTCTGTCTCTTCTCGTTTGTAGGACAATATAGCGGTCGTCCGCCGCCGTGGTTGCTCGAGGACGACCACTGCTAAACTCTCGGACAGATGTTCCTGTCTTTTCAAATGCTTACCAAGCTTGTGAAACGATGCTGTGAGCGATCCCGAAGTCCTCGGCCACACTAGTCACAATTCGACCTTCTTCCAACTTTCCAATGACGCGACCTCGGGTAAAGTCATCCAGATGTCGTCTACTGGATTTCCTGTTGGCCGTATCACACGGTGGCAGCAACTCGACGTCGTTCAAACCGATGTACAAGGTGCAATAGCTTTCACCGAATTACTGAGCATACACCGCCCGTGTGCTTTATACCCTTCCGACCCCGCCACCCCCACGTCATGCTGCATATATGCGCATACCCTACCTTACTGAACCCTATTCTATCTCCTGAGTGGTCTTTCGGTCCGTTCTTCCTGCTCGTTCAGCTGTCATGTTAATTTCTCCTCTTCGTCCTTAATTTTTGCACACCGGTGTTGATCGAGGTACCATAAAGTACTGGTCAAAGAAAAAAGCAGGGTGATTCAGCCTCCTAATTTTTTATTGCCATAATATCTCCGTGCCCTAGAATTTTCTGGAATATTTTACTTTACTGTTCAAGAACATTATGAGGATGGCTGTTTCGATCCCTTTTCTTTTAATTCTATAATATTTAGTTTAATTTAAATGCTGTAACTGTAAGGTTTAGGTTTAAATCTTGAACTGTGTGCCTCTTCAATAATTCGTTCTGAATTTCCTAAACATATGTATAACACTTGTCAATATGGGAACCAAATTGCCATGGAAATGAATCCGCTGATCATCTTATACTACTCCGCCCTTTATTAACTTGTCACTTGCACTTCAGAACATGGAGATAATTCGTGTCAGAATGTGAACTTTGTGGCTTCAGTTCATGCAACAATCACAATACACTCTCCACACATATAATTCGTTATAATGCAGCGTAACATTTGTTTAACAAATCTGCGGAATCGCTCTACGTACTCATTACATGCGTCTCTAACAAGACTCTCTCTCTCTAACACGTGGTCTTTCTAACAGAACTGTATGATATTGTGCCTCTTTCTAAGATGCCTATTGCATGTATTCAATGTTTACCTTATAACTTGTCCCGGCTAACTGTCAGTGATGCCACATTGGAAAAACTCTTTGGGGAACTAATGTGTCGTTCAGTAAGAAAACTTTTAACGAAAAGAAATTGAATTTACATAAGAGAACAGAAACCAAAGAAGAAATGTCAATTCATAGGTACACGTCACAGTTCTTAAAAACGCGCTTTTTATGTCTAGAGCTTTTGTGGTAGCACTGATCTACGGTTCGAAAACTGTGCACAATCACTCGGACGAACATTAGGTACCAGATTTTTCTGATTTATGTGCAGTCACTTGTAATGATAATTTAAGAACCATCGCCTGAACAAAATTAAATGTGCTTTGTCAGAACAACAGAACATAGTTTGAGACTGTATAGGTGAAAGCAAACAACAGTTCTGCATACTGTTATTTCCAGTTCAATAGGTGAAATGTGCCTCTGTGTGGCAACAATACAACAGTATTTTTTAATCTGGTAGCTAGCGCCGTACTGAGTTCCTGTTCGCCCTCCGGAAAGAACATCCTGCCTACTAATCAACGCCAACCAACTGGCTGATGTCTCTAGTAAGAAGGAGACCAAACTATTACCACGCTAATCCTTTGCCTCGTGCATCTAGATTCGGCCTCCAGATTTGAAAATTATCACATAAATCAGATGAAAACGTTAAAAGTGCGATAAAAAATTCGAAATACAGTGTCATTGCCCTGTAACTTGGCAATATTGTTATCAATGACTAAAATATTTTCTTAAAGGTGGCAGTATGGTGCAGACAAGCTTTGTGACGTCATAGTAGCAGTGTGAAGATGGCCGCCCCACTTGAGACATGCACCAAAGAGGCGCAACGTTCTGTCATCAGTTTTTGGAGTAGTGAAGGCTTGAAACCTATTGAAATTCATCGACGACTGAATTTTTAGTATGATAATGCAGGTCTGTCACTCCAGCAAGTGTATGAATGGACTAAGAAGTTTCGCAGCAGCGTGAATTTTGTGACAGCTTCTCCTCGTCCGGTCAGGCACATAGAGTAGTGGCACCAGAGTTCATTACAGCAGTTGAAGGCATTATGAGGGGAAATCGCTGAGTCACGGCGGATGAAATAACCGCACTTTTGAACATCAGTCATGATTCAGCGCATTACATCATCCATGATGTGCTCCAGTTCAACAGAGTGTCTGCAAGGTGGATGCTCGTCAGCTGACTCCAGAATTGAATGTTGATGCCTGTCAAGAACATTTATAGCGGTTTGAAGGAGGAGGTGATAGCTTCCTGTAGAGAATTGTTACTGGAAATGAAACCTCTCTTTATTATCATCAGCGAGAAACCAAGAGAGCGAACAAGGTAACCAAGAGAGTGAACCATCCCCCGTCACCAAAGCAGAAGAAGTTCCACCCTGCAGTCAGCTGCAGGGAAGGTTATGCTTACTCTCTTTTGGGATAAACGAGGCGTTGTTTTGGAGCACTACATGCCCAGGGGGAATACTGCATCCACTGACGCGTATGCAGATCTTATAGGAAATCATCTTCGGCCTGCCATTAACTCCAAACGACATGCACTTCTATGTACTGGTGTGTTGTTGCAACACGACAACAGTCGGCCTCATACTGCCCATGCAACGGTTGTAACCTAGCAAACCTGCTCTTCAAGTGATTTCCACATCCACCGTATTCACCAGGCCTTTCGCCAAGTGATTTCATCTTTGGACCACTCCAAGATGCGATGGGAGGATAGACTTTCAGTTCCGAAGCAGCAGGTGAATATATGCACTTTGTAACCACTGGAGGATTTGTATTGCACAAAATAGAGATTACATTGAAAAAGGATGCAGAGGTGTACTAATTGTGTTCATTCAATTTTGAGAAAGCATTATTTAAGGTTTTCATTTGACTCTCCCTTGTAACTTGTGTTTATTGTACGACTCTTGTTGTTACCCTAAACTGCAGTCAGAATTCTTGATTTCATGCAGGTAACTCCTGACAACATAGCTGTTCTTGACGATTAACAATAAAATAATCAGCCAGTAAAGATTAAAGCGAATTATTCTGCACCGAACTGAAATATTTTAATTACTTCTAGTAAAAACACATTGTTTTTACGTGAATGTCGGATCTGTTCGTATAGTATAGATCGACAAAAATATTTTTCCTGTGTGGATGAAACAAAGTGAAACAAGAAATCTTATCAAAATATGTTTTTCTTATTTCTACGAACGTTTTTCGCGAAGCGATTCTCGTTACTCTGTTTGGGGAAAAAGTTATTTGATTACTAGACTGTGACGCCCATTCTTAAAACCTGGCTTTGGCTGAGTTAGCTGTTTTTGAAATGAAGCTGTCTTCGTAACTTAACTTCACCGCCCTGAGGTTACCCTGGGATATCCGACGACATGCAGCATGTTGTAATTCGGTCCTTCTAAATCAAACTTTGCCAAGAGCTTTGTCATAACACTTTCTGCAAGTTCAAAAGCTGAAAGAACATTGTTAAATGCATTTTTTCCACTTCCTTGAACTTTTTGTTTGAGATTTCTTGCTCTTAAGTACTTGCATTTGTTTTCGGAACTATGTTTCTTCGTGAAACACAGAAGCTGCTTTTAATCCCATCAGCGGTCTCACATCAAAAATCGATTTCCTGTGGATACCAGTGCGGCATGCGTGAAAGCGGAGACAACAGATTATAAATTGAAGATAGATTATTTTTAAAGGGTTAGAGTTTTTTCCCCAAGGAAATTTTAAAAAGAAAAACTGAGCTAATAAGTAAAGAGGACTGCAAAAGACAAAAATAAAATAAAAATGATTATAGTTGTGATCCCGGTTTTCTTGTTACTAACCACGAACTACAATAGCTGCCTTCGGCGGCTGGTTTGATCACTAGCTCCTGGCACATGAAATGGCAAGAGAAAGAAGAAAAATTGTGCCAGGTTAGAAAAAGTTAGGCTTTATAGATCAGTCTCACTGTTCTTCTTACTTCATGAGTCAGAAGGTTCGTGGTGGTTGGTTTAGTAAATAGAATAGGGTAGGAATTTCGAAGCACTCGCTAAGAAATTTACTTGACTACAGCTAATCCGAATAAACAATTTCCGCGCATACTTCACCATACTTGAGACTGAACTTTGGTGCAAAGCAAAGTAAAAACCAAGTAATATGCAAGAGATGCCACCTATAACCGTCAATGATAGGTGAGAAGTGTTTCTGTTAACCGATTTTTGAGAAAGGATTTCCAATGTTCAGACCGTTCAGAAGCAATCTATGCTCTGATAACTGCTGAAATGATGGCTGTTAACAATGGAATTTTGTCAATTTTCCATAGTTATAAAAACTATTCAAGCACAAACCTGGAAAGTCTCGTTAAGTGATATTTGTATTTTTATAACAGCCTCCACTGGGGGGTACTGGGACTATAAAATCATCCAGGTTAATTTGACAGTTTTGTTTTCCTGGTATTTTTAGGTATGCTAGAGTGATGAAGCGTAAATTAAAAAAATAATATCATTTTATTACGCAAAATATTTGAAAAAATAAGACATATGGAAAATATTTAAATCAATTATAAAATATTTTTCTTTGCTTTTGAGTAACAATATTGTTACGAAGCCCAATTTTAGAAGGTAAAATAGCTGAATTTATTACTTAGAGAAGTAACGAATTTTCCTGGTGACACGAATTGAGCTTTGAGTATTTCTGAAGCAGCGCAGTTTGTGAACTGTTAGCTTACTGCTGTGGTTAAAGTGTCTCTTAATTGGAGAAATGGCACCATTGCTAATAAGCGACGGAAAAACTGCAGAGCACCACGTGCCATTGATGTGAGAGGTGAACGTCGGTTACGAAGGTCCGTGAGCACCGATCGACACACTACAGTGGAGCAATTCATTGACAAAACGAACCAGGGAGCTACCAGAATTATGTCTAAAACGACAGTTCAGCGAACCCTGCTGCGTATGGGACTGCGTGCATCTCAATTGGGAGAGCAACTCACTCCGGAGTAAGTTGCTCTCCCAACTGAGCTGCACGGACAAAATGCATTGCTGCAGATTTGTCGTCTTGACACGCCCATTACCTCTGTAGTACGTCACATCATCACCCTCTTCTTTTTTTATTCGAAGCGAAAAGTGGGAATTCTTTTTTCATTAATTCGACACGATGTGTGGAACAAACATCACACATTTTCGAAGAACCCAAAAGCCAGTACATCCATTTTGAGTACAAATACCTAAATCCACATTTTCGAAGAACCCAACGGCCAGTACATCAATTTAAAGAACCCAACGGCGTTAAGAAGAACCCAACGGCCAGTACATCCATTTTGAGTACAAATACCTAAATCCACATTTTCGAAGAACCCAACGGCCAGTACATCAATTTAAAGAACCCAACGGCGTTAAGAAGAACCCAACGGCCAGTACATCCATTTTGAGTACAAATACCTAAATCCACATTTTCGAAGAACCCAACGGCCAGTACATCAATTTAAAGAACCCAACGGCGTTAAAAAGAACCCAACGGCCAGTACATCCATTTTGAGTACAAATACCTAAATCCACATTTTCGAAGAACCCAACGGCCAGTACATCAATTTTGAGTAAAAATACCTAAATCCAGATTTTCGAAGAATCCAACGGCCATCCATTTGAGTAAAAATAAGAGTACAAAGTATAACCATTTTGAGTAAAAATACCTAAATCCAGATTTTCGAAGAACCCAACGGCCAGTACATCAATTTAAAGAACCCAACGGCGTTAAGAAGAACCCAACGGCCAGTACATCAATTTTGAGTAAAAATACCTAAAACCAGGTTTTCGAAGAACCCAACGGCCAGTACATCCATTTTGAGTAAAAATACCTAAATCCAGATTTTCGAAGAATCCAACGGCCATCCATTTGAGTAAAAATAAGAGTCCAAAGTATATCCATTTTGAGTAAAAATAACTAAATCCACATTTTCGAAGAATCCAACGGCCAGTACATCTATTTTGAGTAAAAATACCTAAATCTACATTTTCGAAGAACCCAACGGCCAGTACATCCATTTTGAGTAAAAATACCTAAATCCACATTTTCGAAGAATCCAACGGCCAGTACATCCATTTTGAGTAAAAATACCTAAATCCACATTTTCGAAGAACCCAACGGCCAGTAAGTACATCCATTGGAAGAACCCAACGGCGTTCAGAACAAGACAACGGCCAGTACATCCATTTTGAGTAAAAATACCTAAATCCGCATTTTCGAAGAACCCAACGGCCAGTACATCCATTTTGAGTAAAAATACCTAAATCCACATTTTCGGAGAATCAAACGGCCAGTACATCTATTTTGAGTAAAAATACCTAAATCTACATTTTCGAAGAACCCAACGGCCAGTACATCCATTTTGAGTAAAAATACCTAAATCCACATTTTCGAAGAATCCAACGGCCAGTACATCCATTTTGAGTGTCATGGCGAAAATTTTAACCTCTGGTGAATTTCAGAGAGACCTGATCAATCTTTCTGTTGGTTTATCAGAGATTAATTAATGCAAAAATTTTCTTCCATGACATACGTTAGAAGAAAATTCCTGGTTGAAAGGCAGGGGAATTCATGCGCAAAATTCGCTTGTCTTAATCACAACCAGGAAAACAAAATTTCATGTTGGTGAAAAAAAAAAAAAAAAAAAAGAAAGAATAATATTT
Organism: Macrothele yani; assembly: GCA_039090855.1. Lineage (NCBI taxonomy): Eukaryota > Metazoa > Arthropoda > Arachnida > Araneae > Macrothelidae > Macrothele > Macrothele yani. Next base: position 143,424,390 of record CM076989.1, read on the forward strand.
GATTTGACTGACTTTGGGGTTTTGAAAATAATTATTTTATCGGTTCTTATATCGCGATAGGAAAAGGCGAGTAGGTGTGCAGCTCAGAGAATCAAAATTAATTTTACTTTCACATCACGGAACGAGAGAAAAAGAAAATTAAAATTAGTGATTTTCTGCAAAGCAAGAATCCGCCATTTTTGCGTTCCTGTTTCCAAAGTCGCACAAAAGTAACATCTTTTCGTCTTTTGGGGTAGGGATTTCAGCAACGAAATCTATTTTTAGACCCCAGGGTCAAGGAGAGCTTGGTCTGCACGTGTGAAGGTCAGAGGTCACTCGAGCGAGGCGTGGGAGTGAGTTGCTAGGCTGAAGTTTCGACCAATGAGAGGGGTCAGTGATTTCAAGCACTCCAGAGTTTTTTCCGTTGAGAGACACTTTTTTGTTCTGGTACCTTTGCTGACCGGAGAGAAAGAGGGGACAGCGGAGTCTCTCCTCGCCCTTTGGTGGGGAGAGCATTTTTGCTGACCGCCATGATTTGACATCGAGTGTAAAAAGCTTAAAGGAGCCTAGTAGCGACGGTCTTCTAGCATGGGGACCTGTCCGGCTCATGGTGGTTACATGAAGAAGAAAATTTTTGAAAGGAACTCAGGGCTGGCGCTAAATTTCTCGCGGATTCCACCAAATAAGAAATGAAAGAAATTAAGAAGAAAGGACAGGACCACCGTAGGACGAGACCTCCTCGGGGCGCAGCGAAAAGATGATCACCGATGCACTCCTAGGCATTCTCGTGAGAGCTGATGGATAAAGAAAGGGGAACCTCCGCGCCTTTGCCGTCCACCTTCCAATGCAGCCGACCAAATTCCCACCAGGGATGAGCATCGAAAAGGACAAGGGAGAATTACTCCCTCTGAGAGGGTCCGTCATCACCAGCTTCGGAATGTCTTTTGTTTTCCCTGTGTTCAGGTGAAGTGCTCGGGCACATTGTGTAAAAAAAAAAAAAAAAAAGAAAGAGAAAGACATTATTGGAGGCGAAGAGATTATCAACAGTGACGAAGATTTTTTTTTATTTGAAACAAGTTGTTCCTGCCCAGCCCAGAAGGTAAATTCTTTCTCGATTTTTTTTTTTTTTTTGTATAATGCTGTGACCGCTGCGAAATTGTTGAACGAGTGGGTCAGCAGTGTGAGATCAAAATTATAGTTCTGCGGAAAAAAAAAAAAAAGAAGAAACTTTGTTTTTTTTTGAGGTTAGCTGGATGTGGGACAGATGTCCCCATATTGTTATCGATCAGCTTTCAAAAGTAAAAGTTATTAGTTACTCAAGTATGAATTCAGGAAAAAGAAAGAAAAAGAGAGGGGAATTGAAAATGTTTTCATTTATGTTTTTTTTTTGTGCTGTCATGTCTGGTATTTTAGCAACTTCCCAGGCCAGTAAATTTTAATGTATCGGAAAAATTTAGTTTAATGTTTGAGCACAGTAAATTTTGGTGCATCGATAATAGTTTAGTTGAGCATGTGATAATTGAAAAGCAGTGTTATTGTGATGTCGTGGGTGATAAAATAATTGTAAACATTTTTTCTCTAGCCTTTTTACAGCATTGAGTTTTTTTTTATGAGTGAAGATAAATTATGGGATGATTTATATTGGAATTTTGGGAACATATTATAGTGTGATGAAATTGGAAACCTAAAGTGTTGTTTACATTCTTGGAGTGTTGAGTGTCGAGGTTGAGATGGCTTTAAGATGGTAGGTGTGTTATTTGAGGACCAGTATTTTACATGCTCCAGATGAGTGTTAATCTCCCATTGGAAAGGGGTGATCTTAGGGCAAGCAGGGATCTTGTCCTAGGGCAGAGGGCTCTGAGTAGGGAATTTTCACCAGGATGCGATATGTGCAGAATAGAAGTTAAAGTATTTTTTTTGTTCTCAAGTTTAGTATTTCACAAAAAGAATGAACGCTCACCAGTTCCAGTATTGATTGTTCTTTTCTTTGGCCTAAATTTTCTTGTTTTTACTATAAGGTTAAAAGTCTAAACGTAATTTTAATTTTCAATAAGGTGAAAATATTTAGTGGGTTATGTAAATGGTCAGTGTTATTGTCTGAAGTGGACCTGCGCATTGCCATGGTGCAGAGGAATTTCCTTGCTAGTGATTTTTCCTGGGATATATGTGGATATAGAGATAAGTGAATTTTCCTGGGACATATGTGGATATAGAGATAAGTGAATTTTCCTGGGACATATGTGGATATAGAGATAAGTGAATTTTCCTGGGACATATGTGGATATAGAGATAAGTGATTTTTCCTGGGATACATGTGGATATTGTGATTTAGGATTTCTTGGGATATATAGAGAGAGGTGAATTTTCCTGGGATATATGTGGATATTGTGACTTAGGATTTCTTGGGATATAGAGAGATAAGTGAATTTTTCCTGGGATATAGGTGTGTTAGTTCTGGGCCAGATGTGCCTGGAGTATTTAGGGTTGAAGTACGACAGGCTCTTGCAGGCGTGGTTGATCAAGGTGAGATCATGCATTGGTTCGAAAAGGGGGAGATCCTTGAAGACGTGGTTTTTGGGGGAAAACTTGTCTTCAAACCCCCCAGTAGTTTCACTGCTCACGGAAATATGTACTGCCAGCGAGGGTCGGTCGAGCGTTGCTTCAAGAAATGTGGTGAGATCATGTTAGAGGAAATTCTGTGCCTGATGATGATGTGTCACACTTGAGGATTTTTTCCTTTCCCTTTGCATAGGCTGAAAGTGGATTCACGACCCAATTTCACGCCTTCAGCCTGACTTGGTATTTTCTTCCTGTGTTGGTTCTCAAAACCCAGGGTAGTGTCTGAACTGAGAGTATTTGCCTCACCGCTACTTCAGTAATTCACTGCAGGTGTTAAATTTAAGTTTGTTTGGTGATTTAAAGTATCTAAATTTATTTGTTTATGATTTGCTGTAGTGCTAGGGATGTAAATTCTAAATTCTGGTTGTTGGTGTTAGTGAACTTGATATTTAGTTTGGAAATTTAGTTAATTGGTATTTTGAGCTTTTGTTTACAGTGTAGAGTTATTAAGTATCTTGAGCTATTATGTGAAGTGCAGAGTGAGGTGATTTTTATGAGCAAGCTAGTGCAAGAAGATTGTTTGAATTTCTGAATTATGTTGATGTTATGAATAGTGATAATTTTTAAGATTAGTTAGTGAGGTTTCTTTATAAGTGAAGTAGGTTCATTCAGGGTAGTTCTATAGGTTATGTAATGTTAATTAATGCTTGTGCTCAGTGTAAATTCTGTTTTGAGGATAATTTACTTGGTTTGTTTACTTGCTGATAGTAGATTTGTTAAAGTATAATTTGTGGCTCTTAAAATAACTGTAAATTTAATTGAAGTCTTTGAATCTGGTCTGGGAGATTGCGGAGTTTGCTAAGATTGTTTAAATTTAAATCAATAAGTGTAAGGTTGTAAATTGGTCATTGAGCTAACTGGGTGAGAGAGAAGAGAGTACGTTTCAAAAGAACAGAACTTGTCCACCTTGTGGAATTAAAAATAATCCAGTATCTTTTTCTTGTGTAAACCATGCAAATCATAGTATGATTTTGAAGGCATAAATTAAAAGCCTAGTGTTCAAACTAACTGTGTTGACATATGTAAAGCTGTGCTGTTCATAAGGCCAGTGGCCAAAGAGAAATAGAAAGTAAATTGAGATTCTGTTTTATACTGCTGTGTTTAAGCAAACAAAAAAAAGGAAATACCATCTGTTTGTCCTCTAAATTAACTCATTAAGTTTTTAAAGAAAAATAATAAATACAGGCAGTAGCCTTTCAAAAAAAGTTCAAAATGAGTGCAGTGTGGAAAGTTTTTGTGTGTTGTTGTCTTCCATGACTTGGTCCCATGTACTCCCCCTTAGCTTGACTAAGGCTATCGATCCGAATCCTGGTTTTCTAAGGTATTTCATAACTGCAATTTTTGTCCTATCCATTTTAGATTGACTTTCACCGCCTCCACAAGTTGTTGTTGAACGAGTACATTTTATCATATGTCTTATAGTGACACATTTTCATACACATGCAACAATATTCACTTATTTTTGCACTTTCAGGTGACTCAACTCTGCTTGAACACAAACAACGCAAACTTTCCAATAACTTCTTGTGGAATGTAAATTTTCAGATGCATTTTTGTTTAGGATGTTCATGGCCTTTTTCTAGTACTTAGAAAATATTTTTGTTTCGAAATGCATCCACCCATCTCCCAAATTTAAATTTTCTATAATTTCCATATTTTGAATTTCAATACCTGCATAAATATAACACCTTTTAATAAATATCAATCCAATTCAATATACTCAAAACAAATTAAATTTAAATTATTTTTTTTCCACCAAAACATTTGGTGCCGTGACCAGGATACATGCCTTGTCATGGAATTCAACCTGTACTGCACAGTAGTTACGAAAAATCTTGAGTATGGTTTCATATGTGAATTATTTTCTCGTAGTGATAAGTTCTGGTAGTCTCTCTCTCAGTGACCAATGTAGCGAAAGTGCATATTTTTTGATTTCAGCTGAATTTCTGTGTATAAGTATTATAAAATTTCAGTAGCAGTGTTTTTAATATTTGAATAATTGAATAATTTTGGGCTTAACATAAAAGCCAGTTAGGGCTTGACACACATAAAAAGATTTTTTTTTGTGTTGGTGTAATATTTTCAGTGATATATGAGTAATTTCAGTAATTTTGTGCTTGACACACATACAATTTTTTTTGGATGTTTACCTACATGAGTTTTCACACAAATAATTTCTCAAGCGTACCTGCATAATGTATAATTTGGTATTTCGAATATAACTAGTGCTAAGTAATAGTTTGCAGTGGGTCACATATATATATATGCAATTTCACATTTTTCCAAATATTGAATTTTTAAGTGTATTTTTCATGTGTTGCAAAATTTTTTTTTACCTCTACAGTCCGAATGTGGAATTAAGTGTAATTTTAATGTGTTGCATTCAGGCAATTTATCATATTCTGTTGAACTAAGCGAAGAAAGAGTATTTGTAATGTAGTGTTGTCATTCGAAAATGCCTGTTGTTGGTGATGTCAAATTGGTGAAAGCATAATGCAAAAAATTGTAAGAGGCGTAACTTCTCTTCTCTCCTCACGCTGGTTAATTTAGTGCCCAGGTGCACTGGTTAGTTATTTTAAGTTAGGTTGTTTACTATTGGAGTGAAGTGTAGGTTCAGTGTTGGGTAGGATTAGTATTACTGTAGTAATAGCCAGTGAGTTAGGAATTTAATAATCAGTTAAATTTCTTTTAATTTAATTTTCTCAGTGTAGTTAAAAGGTTAGTATTTGAGCCGGTGCAGAATTTTTTTTTTCCTTCGTTCCGTGAAAATTTTTTGGCTTGAAAAAAATTCTTTCACCTCTGTAATTAAGGTCAGGTGATAAGTAGCTTCGCTTCGGAACATTTGTTTTCCTAGTTCAGTGGTAGCCATGTTGGAACGGAAGTCAGCTCACCGGAGGTAGGTGGCGCTGCAGGTTTGTTTACATTCATCGGTTTGTTGACATGGTCGGAGCACGTGTGTGTTGAGTAGTAGGTAGAAGCGAATTTTCTGAGATTTTATTTTATGTTTCGACTCGCTTTGCTCGTCTTTTTTCGCAGGGGGAATGTATTTGTCATGGCGAAAATTTTAACCTCTGGTGAATTTCAGAGAGACCTGATCAATCTTTCTGTTGGTTTATCAGAGATTAATTAATGCAAAAATTTTCTTCCATGACATACGTTAGAAGAAAATTCCTGGTTGAAAGGCAGGGGAATTCATGCGCAAAATTCGCTTGTCTTAATCACAACCAGGAAAACAAAATTTCATGTTGGTGAAAAAAAAAAAAAAAAAAAAAAAAAAGAAAGAATAATATTTGATTTGACTGACTTTGGGGTTTTGAAAATAATTATTTTATCGGTTCTTATATCGCGATAGGAAAAGGCGAGTAGGTGTGCAGCTCAGAGAATCAAAATTAATTTTACTTTCACATCACGGAACGAGAGAAAAAGAAAATTAAAATTAGTGATTTTCTGCAAAGCAAGAATCCGCCATTTTTGCGTTCCTGTTTCCAAAGTCGCACAAAAGTAACATCTTTTCGTCTTTTGGGGTAGGGATTTCAGCAACGAAATCTATTTTTAGACCCCAGGGTCAAGGAGAGCTTGGTCTGCACGTGTGAAGGTCAGAGGTCACTCGAGCGAGGCGTGGGAGTGAGTTGCTAGGCTGAAGTTTCGACCAATGAGAGGGGTCAGTGATTTCAAGCACTCCAGAGTTTTTTCCGTTGAGAGACACTTTTTTGTTCTGGTACCTTTGCTGACCGGAGAGAAAGAGGGGACAGCGGAGTCTCTCCTCGCCCTTTGGTGGGGAGAGCATTTTTGCTGACCGCCATGATTTGACATCGAGTGTAAAAAGCTTAAAGGAGCCTAGTAGCGACGGTCTTCTAGCATGGGGACCTGTCCGGCTCATGGTGGTTACATGAAGAAGAAAATTTTTGAAAGGAACTCAGGGCTGGCGCTAAATTTCTCGCGGATTCCACCAAATAAGAAATGAAAGAAATTAAGAAGAAAGGACAGGACCACCGTAGGACGAGACCTCCTCGGGGCGCAGCGAAAAGATGATCACCGATGCACTCCTAGGCATTCTCGTGAGAGCTGATGGATAAAGAAAGGGGAACCTCCGCGCCTTTGCCGTCCACCTTCCAATGCAGCCGACCAAATTCCCACCAGGGATGAGCATCGAAAAGGACAAGGGAGAATTACTCCCTCTGAGAGGGTCCGTCATCACCAGCTTCGGAATGTCTTTTGTTTTCCCTGTGTTCAGGTGAAGTGCTCGGGCACATTGTGTAAAAAAAAAAAAAAAGAAAGAAAGAGAAAGACATTATTGGAGGCGAAGAGATTATCAACAGTGACGAAGATTTTTTTTTATTTGAAACAAGTTGTTCCTGCCCAGCCCAGAAGGTAAATTCTTTCTCGATTTTTTTTTTTTTTGTATAATGCTGTGACCGCTGCGAAATTGTTGAACGAGTGGGTCAGCAGTGTGAGATCAAAATTATAGTTCTGCGGAAAAAAAAAAAAAAGAAGAAACTTTGTTTTTTTTTGAGGTTAGCTGGATGTGGGACAGATGTCCCCATATTGTTATCGATCAGCTTTCAAAAGTAAAAGTTATTAGTTACTCAAGTATGAATTCAGGAAAAAGAAAGAAAAAAAGAGAGGGGAATTGAAAATGTTTTCATTTATGTTTTTTTTTGTGCTGTCATGTCTGGTATTTTAGCAACTTCCCAGGCCAGTAAATTTTAATGTATCGGAAAAATTTAGTTTAATGTTTGAGCACAGTAAATTTTGGTGCATCGATAATAGTTTAGTTGAGCATGTGATAATTGAAAAGCAGTGTTATTGTGATGTCGTGGGTGATAAAATAATTGTAAACATTTTTTCTCTAGCCTTTTTACAGCATTGAGTTTTTTTTTTATGAGTGAAGATAAATTATGGGATGATTTATATTGGAATTTTGGGAACATATTATAGTGTGATGAAATTGGAAACCTAAAGTGTTGTTTACATTCTTGGAGTGTTGAGTGTCGAGGTTGAGATGGCTTTAAGATGGTAGGTGTGTTATTTGAGGACCAGTATTTTACATGCTCCAGATGAGTGTTAATCTCCCATTGGAAAGGGGTGATCTTAGGGCAAGCAGGGATCTTGTCCTAGGGCAGAGGGCTCTGAGTAGGGAATTTTCACCAGGATGCGATATGTGCAGAATAGAAGTTAAAGTATTTTTTTTGTTCTCAAGTTTAGTATTTCACAAAAAGAATGAACGCTCACCAGTTCCAGTATTGATTGTTCTTTTCTTTGGCCTAAATTTTCTTGTTTTTACTATAAGGTTAAAAGTCTAAACGTAATTTTAATTTTCAATAAGGTGAAAATATTTAGTGGGTTATGTAAATGGTCAGTGTTATTGTCTGAAGTGGACCTGCGCATTGCCATGGTGCAGAGGAATTTCCTTGCTAGTGATTTTTCCTGGGATATATGTGGATATAGAGATAAGTGAATTTTCCTGGGACATATGTGGATATAGAGATAAGTGAATTTTCCTGGGACATATGTGGATATAGAGATAAGTGAATTTTCCTGGGACATATGTGGATATAGAGATAAGTGATTTTTCCTGGGATACATGTGGATATTGTGATTTAGGATTTCTTGGGATATATAGAGAGAGGTGAATTTTCCTGGGATATATGTGGATATTGTGACTTAGGATTTCTTGGGATATAGAGAGATAAGTGAATTTTTCCTGGGATATAGGTGTGTTAGTTCTGGGCCAGATGTGCCTGGAGTATTTAGGGTTGAAGTACGACAGGCTCTTGCAGGCGTGGTTGATCAAGGTGAGATCATGCATTGGTTCGAAAAGGGGGAGATCCTTGAAGACGTGGTTTTTGGGGGAAAACTTGTCTTCAAACCCCCCAGTAGTTTCACTGCTCACGGAAATATGTACTGCCAGCGAGGGTCGGTCGAGCGTTGCTTCAAGAAATGTGGTGAGATCATGTTAGAGGAAATTCTGTGCCTGATGATGATGTGTCACACTTGAGGATTTTTTCCTTTCCCTTTGCATAGGCTGAAAGTGGATTCACGACCCAATTTCACGCCTTCAGCCTGACTTGGTATTTTCTTCCTGTGTTGGTTCTCAAAACCCAGGGTAGTGTCTGAACTGAGAGTATTTGCCTCACCGCTACTTCAGTAATTCACTGCAGGTGTTAAATTTAAGTTTGTTTGGTGATTTAAAGTATCTAAATTTATTTGTTTATGATTTGCTGTAGTGCTAGGGATGTAAATTCTAAATTCTGGTTGTTGGTGTTAGTGAACTTGATATTTAGTTTGGAAATTTAGTTAATTGGTATTTTGAGCTTTTGTTTACAGTGTAGAGTTATTAAGTATCTTGAGCTATTATGTGAAGTGCAGAGTGAGGTGATTTTTATGAGCAAGCTAGTGCAAGAAGATTGTTTGAATTTCTGAATTATGTTGATGTTATGAATAGTGATAATTTTTAAGATTAGTTAGTGAGGTTTCTTTATAAGTGAAGTAGGTTCATTCAGGGTAGTTCTATAGGTTATGTAATGTTAATTAATGCTTGTGCTCAGTGTAAATTCTGTTTTGAGGATAATTTACTTGGTTTGTTTACTTGCTGATAGTAGATTTGTTAAAGTATAATTTGTGGCTCTTAAAATAACTGTAAATTTAATTGAAGTCTTTGAATCTGGTCTGGGAGATTGCGGAGTTTGCTAAGATTGTTTAAATTTAAATCAATAAGTGTAAGGTTGTAAATTGGTCATTGAGCTAACTGGGTGAGAGAGAAGAGAGTACGTTTCAAAAGAACAGAACTTGTCCACCTTGTGGAATTAAAAATAATCCAGTATCTTTTTCTTGTGTAAACCATGCAAATCATAGTATGATTTTGAAGGCATAAATTAAAAGCCTAGTGTTCAAACTAACTGTGTTGACATATGTAAAGCTGTGTTGTTCATAAGGCCAGTGGCCAAAGAGAAATAGAAAGTAAATTGAGATTCTGTTTTATACTGCTGTGTTTAAGCAAACAAAAAAAAAGGAAATACCATCTGTTTGTCCTCTAAATTAACTCATTAAGTTTTTAAAGAAAAATAATAAATACAGGCAGTAGCCTTTCAAAAAAAGTTCAAAATGAGTGCAGTGTGGAAAGTTTTTGTGTGTTGTTGTCTTCCATGACTTGGTCCCATGTACTCCCCCTTAGCTTGACTAAGGCTATCGATCCGAATCCTGGTTTTCTAAGGTATTTCATAACTGCAATTTTTGTCCTATCCATTTTAGATTGACTTTCACCGCCTCCACAAGTTGTTGTTGAACGAGTACATTTTATCATATGTCTTATAGTGACACATTTTCATACACATGCAACAATATTCACTTATTTTTGCACTTTCAGGTGACTCAACTCTGCTTGAACACAAACAACGCAAACTTTCCAATAACTTCTTGTGGAATGTAAATTTTCAGATGCATTTTTGTTTAGGATGTTCATGGCCTTTTTCTAGTACTTAGAAAATATTTTTGTTTCGAAATGCATCCACCCATCTCCCAAATTTAAATTTTCTATAATTTCCATATTTTGAATTTCAATACCTGCATAAATATAACGCCTTTTAATAAATATCAATCCAATTCAATATACTCAAAACAAATTAAATTTAAATTATTTTTTTTCCACCAAAACATTTGGTGCCGTGACCAGGATACATGCCTTGTCATGGAATTCAACCTGTACTGCACAGTAGTTACGAAAAATCTTGAGTATGGTTTCATATGTGAATTATTTTCTCGTAGTGATAAGTTCTGGTAGTCTCTCTCTCAGTGACCAATGTAGCGAAAGTGCATATTTTTTGATTTCAGCTGAATTTCTGTGTATAAGTATTATAAAATTTCAGTAGCAGTGTTTTTAATATTTGAATAATTGAATAATTTTGGGCTTAACATAAAAGCCAGTTAGGGCTTGACACACATAAAAAGATTTTTTTTTGTGTTGGTGTAATATTTTCAGTGATATATGAGTAATTTCAGTAATTTTGTGCTTGACACACATACAATTTTTTTGGATGTTTACCTACATGAGTTTTCACACAAATAATTTCTCAAGCGTACCTGCATAATGTATAATTTGGTATTTCGAATATAACTAGTGCTAAGTAATAGTTTGCAGTGGGTCACATATATATATATGCAATTTCACATTTTTCCAAATATTGAATTTTTAAGTGTATTTTTCATGTGTTGCAAAATTTTTTTTTACCTCTACAGTCCGAATGTGGAATTAAGTGTAATTTTAATGTGTTGCATTCAGGCAATTTATCATATTCTGTTGAACTAAGCGAAGAAAGAGTATTTGTAATGTAGTGTTGTCATTCGAAAAATGCCTGTTGTTGGTGATGTCAAATTGGTGAAAGCATAATGCAAAAAATTGTAAGAGGCGTAACTTCTCTTCTCTCCTCACGCTGGTTAATTTAGTGCCCAGGTGCACTGGTTAGTTATTTTAAGTTAGGTTGTTTACTATTGGAGTGAAGTGTAGGTTCAGTGTTGGGTAGGATTAGTATTACTGTAGTAATAGCCAGTGAGTTAGGAATTTAATAATCAGTTAAATTTCTTTTAATTTAATTTTCTCAGTGTAGTTAAAAGGTTAGTATTTGAGCCGGTGCAGAATTTTTTTTTCCTTCGTTCCGTGAAAATTTTTTGGCTTGAAAAAATTCTTTCACCTCTGTAATTAAGGTCAGGTGATAAGTAGCTTCGCTTCGGAACATTTGTTTTCCTAGTTCAGTGGTAGCCATGTTGGAACGGAAGTCAGCTCACCGGAGGTAGGTGGCGCTGCAGGTTTGTTTACATTCATCGGTTTGTTGACATGGTCGGAGCACGTGTGTGTTGAGTAGTAGGTAGAAGCGAATTTTCTGAGATTTTATTTTATGTTTCGACTCGCTTTGCTCGTCTTTTTTCGCAGGGGGAATGTATTTGTCATGGCGAAAATTTTAACCTCTGGTGAATTTCAGAGAGACCTGATCAATCTTTCTGTTGGTTTATCAGAGATTAATTAATGCAAAAATTTTCTTCCATGACATACGTTAGAAGAAAATTCCTGGTTGAAAGGCAGGGGAATTCATGCGCAAAATTCGCTTGTCTTAATCACAACCAGGAAAACAAAATTTCATGTTGGTGAAAAAAAAAAAAAAAAAAAGAAAGAATAATATTTGATTTGACTGACTTTGGGGTTTTGAAAATAATTATTTTATCGGTTCTTATATCGCGATAGGAAAAGGCGAGTAGGTGTGCAGCTCAGAGAATCAAAATTAATTTTACTTTCACATCACGGAACGAGAGAAAAAGAAAATTAAAATTAGTGATTTTCTGCAAAGCAAGAATCCGCCATTTTTGCGTTCCTGTTTCCAAAGTCGCACAAAAGTAACATCTTTTCGTCTTTTGGGGTAGGGATTTCAGCAACGAAATCTATTTTTAGACCCCAGGGTCAAGGAGAGCTTGGTCTGCACGTGTGAAGAAGGTCAGAGGTCACTCGAGCGAGGCGTGGGAGTGAGTTGCTAAGCTGAAGTTTCGACCAATGAGAGGGGTCAGTGATTTCAAGCACTCCAGAGTTTTTTCCGTTGAGAGACACTTTTTTGTTCTGGTACCTTTGCTGACCGGAGAGAAAGAGGGGACAGCGGAGTCTCTCCTCGCCCTTTGGTGGGGAGAGCATTTTTGCTGACCGCCATGATTTGACATCGAGTGTAAAGCTTAAAGGAGCCTAGTAGCGACGGTCTTCTAGCATGGGGACCTGTCCGGCTCATGGTGGTTACATGAAGAAGAAAATTTTTGAAAGGAACTCAGGGCTGGCGCTAAATTTCTCGCGGATTCCACCAAATAAGAAATGAAAGAAATTAAGAAGAAAGGACAGGACCACCGTAGGACGAGACCTCCTCGGGGCGCAGCGAAAAGATGATCACCGATGCACTCCTAGGCATTCTCGTGAGAGCTGATGGATAAAGAAAGGGGAACCTCCGCGCCTTTGCCGTCCACCTTCCAATGCAGCCGACCAAATTCCCACCAGGGATGAGCATCGAAAAGGACAAGGGAGAATTACTCCCTCTGAGAGGGTCCGTCATCACCAGCTTCGGAATGTCTTTTGTTTTCCCTGTGTTCAGGTGAAGTGCTCGGGCACATTGTGTAAAAAAAAAAAAAAAGAAAGAAAGAGAAAGACATTATTGGAGGCGAAGAGATTATCAACAGTGACGAAGATTTTTTTTATTTGAAACAAGTTGTTCCTGCCCAGCCCAGAAGGTAAATTCTTTCTCGATTTTTTTTTTTTTGTATAATGCTGTGACCGCTGCGAAATTGTTGAACGAGTGGGTCAGCAGTGTGAGATCAAAATTATAGTTCTGCGGAAAAAAAAAAAAAAGAAGAAACTTTGTTTTTTTTTGAGGTTAGCTGGATGTGGGACAGATGTCCCCATATTGTTATCGATCAGCTTTCAAAAGTAAAAGTTATTAGTTACTCAAGTATGAATTCAGGAAAAAGAAAGAAAAAAGAGAGGGGAATTGAAAATGTTTTCATTTATGTTTTTTTTTTGTGCTGTCATGTCTGGTATTTTAGCAACTTCCCAGGCCAGTAAATTTTAATGTATCGGAAAAATTTAGTTTAATGTTTGAGCACAGTAAATTTTGGTGCATCGATAATAGTTTAGTTGAGCATGTGATAATTGAAAAGCAGTGTTATTGTGATGTCGTGGGTGATAAAATAATTGTAAACATTTTTTCTCTAGCCTTTTTACAGCATTGAGTTTTTTTTTTATGAGTGAAGATAAATTATGGGATGATTTATATTGGAATTTTGGGAACATATTATAGTGTGATGAAATTGGAAACCTAAAGTGTTGTTTACATTCTTGGAGTGTTGAGTGTCGAGGTTGAGATGGCTTTAAGATGGTAGGTGTGTTATTTGAGGACCAGTATTTTACATGCTCCAGATGAGTGTTAATCTCCCATTGGAAAGGGGTGATCTTAGGGCAAGCAGGGATCTTGTCCTAGGGCAGAGGGCTCTGAGTAGGGAATTTTCACCAGGATGCGATATGTGCAGAATAGAAGTTAAAGTATTTTTTTTGTTCTCAAGTTTAGTATTTCACAAAAAGAATGAACGCTCACCAGTTCCAGTATTGATTGTTCTTTTTCTTTGGCCTAAATTTTCTTGTTTTTACTATAAGGTTAAAAGTCTAAACGTAATTTTAATTTTCAATAAGGTGAAAATATTTAGTGGGTTATGTAAATGGTCAGTGTTATTGTCTGAAGTGGACCTGCGCATTGCCATGGTGCAGAGGAATTTCCTTGCTAGTGATTTTTCCTGGGATATATGTGGATATAGAGATAAGTGAATTTTCCTGGGACATATGTGGATATAGAGATAAGTGAATTTTCCTGGGACATATGTGGATATAGAGATAAGTGAATTTTCCTGGGACATATGTGGATATAGAGATAAGTGATTTTTCCTGGGATACATGTGGATATTGTGATTTAGGATTTCTTGGGATATATAGAGAGAGGTGAATTTTCCTGGGATATATGTGGATATTGTGACTTAGGATTTCTTGGGATATAGAGAGATAAGTGAATTTTTCCTGGGATATAGGTGTGTTAGTTCTGGGCCAGATGTGCCTGGAGTATTTAGGGTTGAAGTACGACAGGCTCTTGCAGGCGTGGTTGATCAAGGTGAGATCATGCATTGGTTCGAAAAGGGGAGATCCTTGAAGACGTGGTTTTTGGGGGAAAACTTGTCTTCAAACCCCCCAGTAGTTTCACTGCTCACGGAAATATGTACTGCCAGCGAGGGTCGGTCGAGCGTTGCTTCAAGAAATGTGGTGAGATCATGTTAGAGGAAATTCTGTGCCTGATGATGATGTGTCACACTTGAGGATTTTTTCCTTTCCCTTTGCATAGGCTGAAAGTGGATTCACGACCCAATTTCACGCCTTCAGCCTGACTTGGTATTTTCTTCCTGTGTTGGTTCTCAAAACCCAGGGTAGTGTCTGAACTGAGAGTATTTGCCTCACCGCTACTTCAGTAATTCACTGCAGGTGTTAAATTTAAGTTTGTTTGGTGATTTAAAGTATCTAAATTTATTTGTTTATGATTTGCTGTAGTGCTAGGGATGTAAATTCTAAATTCTGGTTGTTGGTGTTAGTGAACTTGATATTTAGTTTGGAAATTTAGTTAATTGGTATTTTGAGCTTTTGTTTACAGTGTAGAGTTATTAAGTATCTTGAGCTATTATGTGAAGTGCAGAGTGAGGTGATTTTTATGAGCAAGCTAGTGCAAGAAGATTGTTTGAATTTCTGAATTATGTTGATGTTATGAATAGTGATAATTTTTAAGATTAGTTAGTGAGGTTTCTTTATAAGTGAAGTAGGTTCATTCAGGGTAGTTCTATAGGTTATGTAATGTTAATTAATGCTTGTGCTCAGTGTAAATTCTGTTTTGAGGATAATTTACTTGGTTTGTTTACTTGCTGATAGTAGATTTGTTAAAGTATAATTTGTGGCTCTTAAAATAACTGTAAATTTAATTGAAGTCTTTGAATCTGGTCTGGGAGATTGCGGAGTTTGCTAAGATTGTTTAAATTTAAATCAATAAGTGTAAGGTTGTAAATTGGTCATTGAGCTAACTGGGTGAGAGAGAAGAGAGTACGTTTCAAAAGAACAGAACTTGTCCACCTTGTGGAATTAAAAATAATCCAGTATCTTTTTCTTGTGTAAACCATGCAAATCATAGTATGATTTTGAAGGCATAAATTAAAAGCCTAGTGTTCAAACTAACTGTGTTGACATATGTAAAGCTGTGCTGTTCATAAGGCCAGTGGCCAAAGAGAAATAGAAAGTAAATTGAGATTCTGTTTTATACTGCTGTGTTTAAGCAAACAAAAAAAAAGGAAATACCATCTGTTTGTCCTCTAAATTAACTCATTAAGTTTTTAAAGAAAAATAATAAATACAGGCAGTAGCCTTTCAAAAAAAGTTCAAAATGAGTGCAGTGTGGAAAGTTTTTGTGTGTTGTTGTCTTCCATGACTTGGTCCCATGTACTCCCCCTTAGCTTGACTAAGGCTATCGATCCGAATCCTGGTTTTCTAAGGTATTTCATAACTGCAATTTTTGTCCTATCCATTTTAGATTGACTTTCACCGCCTCCACAAGTTGTTGTTGAACGAGTACATTTTATCATATGTCTTATAGTGACACATTTTCATACACATGCAACAATATTCACTTATTTTTGCACTTTCAGGTGACTCAACTCTGCTTGAACACAAACAACGCAAACTTTCCAATAACTTCTTGTGGAATGTAAATTTTCAGATGCATTTTTGTTTAGGATGTTCATGGCCTTTTTCTAGTACTTAGAAAATATTTTTGTTTCGAAATGCATCCACCCATCTCCCAAATTTAAATTTTCTATAATTTCCATATTTTGAATTTCAATACCTGCATAAATATAACGCCTTTTAATAAATATCAATCCAATTCAATATACTCAAAACAAATTAAATTTAAATTATTTTTTTTCCACCAAAACATGAGTAAAAATACCTAAATCCACATTTTCGAAGAACCCAACGGCCACTAAGTACATCCATTGGAAGAACCCAACGGCGTTCAGAAGAAGACAACGGCCAGTAAGTACATCCATTTTGAGTAAAAATATCTAAATCCGCATTTTCGAAGAACCCAACGGCCAGTACATCCATTTTGAGTAAAAATACCTAAATCCAGATTTTCGGAGAATCCAACGGCCAGTACATCTATTTTGAGTAAAAATACCTAAATCTACATTTTCGAAGAACCCAACGGCCAGTACATCCATTTTGAGTAAAAATACCTAAATCCACATTTTCGGAGAATCCAACGGCCAGTACATCTATTTTGAGTAAAAATACCTAAATCTACATTTTCGAAGAACCCAACGGCCAGTACATCCATTTTGAGTAAAAATACCTAAATCCACATTTTCGAAGAATCCAACGGCCAGTACATCCATTTTGAGTAAAAATACCTAAATCCACATTTTCGAAGAACCCAACGGCCACTACATCCATTGGAAGAACCCAACGGCTTTCAGAAGAAGACAACGGCCAGTAAGTACATCCATTTTGAGTAAAAATATCTAAATCCGCATTTTCGAAGAACCCAACGGCCAGTACATCCATTTTGAGTAAAAATACCTAAATCCAGATTTTCGAGGAACCCAACGGCCAGTACATCCATTTTGAGTAAAAATACCTAAATCCACATTTTCGAAGAACCAAACGGCCAGTACATCCATTTTGACGTTGAGGCGCCAACGGGAAAACAGGAGCTTGTCCCTGACGAATTTCGAAATCGCGCTCCCTCACTGCGGAGTAAGTTGCTCTCACAACTAATCTACGCGGACGGAATGTATCGTTGAAGATTTGTCATCTGGACCACGTGCTTTACCTCTGTAGTGCGTCGCAAATCGTGTAGGTTGTCGTGCTGTATGAAGTATTCCTTTTATTTATTTATTTATTTATTTATTTATTGTAAGCACATCCCTACATACGGTAAATCTAGTTACAGGAATTGCTTTATTTATATTTACAGTGATAATTCCCAAGTGATATTTACAATCTTGCAAAACATGCTTTATGAAAAAAATTATTACTTACATTAAAAATATCCGGACATTCTTCAAGTGAGTTGTGAAGCCTATACATTTTACATAACGGATAATTTTTTCCAGCATCAGTTCTGCAAAATGGCACTGCAGATAGTTCACATTTTGTCCTCGGTAAATATGGGACACGGAAACTTAATTGGTTTACAATTTGAGTATCATCTATCTCTCCATTGATGATGCCGTACAGGAACTTGAGTTGAAGAGCCTTCCTTCTCTATCGCAGAGAGGTCACGATTCATATACGTTGCTTGCGCTTACACCGGCAGAAATGATTTTCAGAATAATATATGGTGTATTTTAGCCGAATGTGTATGAGAACGGAGAGATAGCATATACTCTGTGGATAGTTTGATGAGTTTCGGGAAAAATGGATTCGGTAGTTATGTGGTATATTCGCGGCGGTAGGAATTATGAGCTTCTGGATTTCCATGTTAATGATCGTTGTTTGGGGACGAAATTTTGAAATGAAAAATCGAGTGTTGTTCAATCACTGTGTTCATGTGCCAGGCTAAAAATATTAAAAGGAGATTGAGTGCTGCGTCAAACAGGAAATGTTTACATTTTTCAATAATAAATGATACCGCAGAAACCGTTACATCACGCCTATCGTTAGAATCTAGAAGGGACTTGCTGAAGGCGCGGTATTGAATCCAAATAGGGATACTCGCTTTTTTTTTCGTGCTAAACAAGGTCAGAGAAGCAAAAAGAGTGGATCTACGACGGACCACCCGTGAGTGAAGATAGCCTCCCCGTGCATCAATCCTGACATTCCGAAAGACTGTGCGACCTCATCGCGAGTCCGAGTCACACTTTCCCATGCAAGCGCCCCCATCACTTGCAGCCTACCATCCATCTCCCTCCAGATCAAGGCGGCAAAGTTTATTTGTTCATTCTATAGGCGCAGTGTCGAGGTCGGGTTGAAACAAACACGGTTGATTTATCGGCATCGCGGGGTTTTTCGACTCTAGATCGCTGGAGTTATGTGTCATCATTTAGTGACGGATGTGGAGTCTGTGTAACGTGGCCATCCCAACCGCACATTTCCATGATCCATTTTTGGCAGATCAAGAGACAAAGAGAAAAAAACGCTAAATTTATGTCTGCGCTGGGAGTATTTAGTCTTCGGGGCGCCAACTCAGAGGAAACCACATGCGCGATCGCGTGAAACGCTGCTTATGAAAAATGATTTTTCTTTTCAGCTCCTAGTATCCGTTGTTTATGATATAGAGGTTCGTTTTCAGGAGACCGAACGTGGAACAAATTGTGATTTACGGCAATTAGACAGGAAACAAGGAATGTGTGTTTTGCCCCTCCCAATCCTCCCTCCATAACAGAGTGCCTAGTGAACAGGGAAAAAAAGATACCATGCACAAAGACAGATATCGTCGCTCATGCATGTGGCATATGAAATGAAAACAGTTGATTCGGTCTCTACATTTTAAGGCATCGGTGATTAGCTTAGATTTATATAAAACGCTTAACAATTGTCCAATTTTTAGAGGATAAGGGTCAGGAGCGCTGACTTCACCAAATTATTGGGATGGGGGCAGGAGTGAAGAGTTCAGACGTTGGAGGGGCACGTCACTTCCATTTTCAAAAGGTAAATAAGAAAAAAGGGGCGAAAAAATAAACAACAAGGCTCAACGTATATTTTAAAATGCAATTGCAAATGTTCATCACTGGTGTAGTGGAGCTCGAACGGCCAGAGACGGCGTTTCAGTAATTTCCTTTTTTTTTTCCTAGCTGGCACGCGTTCCGGTAGCATAAATTTTCTTTTTAAAATGCAAATGAAATATAATTCTTTTCAAAAAAATACAACAGAAAAACTGCACAATTAGTGCAATGAACGTCCCATGTTTGTTTGAAGGTAGAGTTAGTCTCTAAATCCATTCTCACTTGGCAGTTCCTTGAAACACTTTTTTTACTATTGTTTAGAACATTTGTGACGTACTACAGAGGTAGAGCACGTGTCAAGAGGACAAATCTGCAGCGATACATTCTGTCCGTGTAGCTTAGTTGGGAAACAAATTTCTCCGGAATGAGGGGGCGCTGTTCGATCTCCGTCACGGAGAAATACGTGTTTTCACATTGGCGCCCAAACGTAAAAGTGGATGTACTGGCCATTGGGTTCTTCGAAAAACGTGTAATTTTAGTCCCACCCGTCGTCTGCAATTAATGAAAAATTCGTTCTTCGCCTTAAAAAAAATTAAGAGGGAGATGATGTGATGTGCTACAAAGGTAAAGCACGTGTCCAGACGACAAATCTGCAGCGATATATTTTGTCCGTGTAGCTTAGTTGCGAGAGCAACTTACTCCGGAGTGAAGGGGCGCGGTTTTGATCCCTGTCATGGAAAAATTTGTGTTTTCTCAGGTTGAGGTGGAGATATTGCAGTGGGGAAATTATTGCAAGTGGGAATTTAATTAATCTTAGTCATGTGTAAATCCAGAAGTCTGGTTTCGACCGATCACTATACTTTCATGTACTACAAAAATTCGTCGCTCATGGATTCAGGAGTGGCTACAGCACAATAGATCATATCCACGTACTGAGAGAACTAATTGAAAGAGCGGGGAAAATGAACTTCCATTGTGCATGGCTTTTATCGATTATGAAAAAGCCTTTGATTCGGTGAAACTATCAGCAGTTACAACGGCCCTGAAATCCTGCGGTATTGAAGATGCGTACATTAATATTATTAATAACATCTATGAAAATGCAGGTGCAAAGATTCGGCTGTTTGAAAATACAACACACATAAAAATTGGAAAAGGAGTGAGACAAGGTGACACCATATCTCCGAAGCTCTTTAATGCCACATTGGAAAATGTCTTTCAATCACTGAACTGGGAAAACAAAGGAATAAAGATTAATGGAGATTATCTAACCCACCTTCGTTTTGCTGATGACATAGTCATTTTTGCAACTACCCCATCAGAGCTACAGAGTATGATCCAGGAACTTGCTGACAAGAGTAAAGAAGTGGGATTAAAAGTGAACTTTCAGAAGACGAAAGTGATGTTCAATGCTTTTACAAGAAATGAAGATTTATGGATTGATGGAGAAAAGCTGGAGATAACAGACACGTACGTTTATCTCGGACAGCAGATATCAAGTGAGGGTCTCATTGATGAAGAAATTAATCGGCGTACAAAACTTGCCTGGAGAGCTTTTGGAAGAAACAGCATAATTTTCAAGAGCAATATGCCATTATGTCTTAAAAGAAAAGTGTTTGATTAATGCATCCTTCCAGTGCTTACGTATGGTGCAGAGACGTGGACCTTAACTAAAAGAGACATACAAAGGCTGCAGACAATTCAAAGCAGCATGGAGAGGTGCATGCTTGGTGTAACCAGGAGAGATAAGAAGAGGAACTCGTGGATCCGAAAAATGACAAGAGTGGAAGACATCATGATCAGAGTTAAATCCCTGAAATGGCAATGGGCTGGACATACTGCCAGAAGGACAGACCATCGATGGACAGCCGAAACTTTAGATTGGATTCCAAGGGACAGGAAAAGACCCAGAAGAAGACCACATAGGAGATGGGTGGATGAAATTCGAAAGCATGCGGGAGTGACATGGAGGAGACTGGCACAAAACACACCGTTGTGGAGGAAACTTGGGGAGACCTTCGTCCAGCAGTGGATTGATAATGGTTGACAATGATGATGATGATGATGATTACTACAAAAATGTAAGAAAGTAAAAAGGGAGGAGGCGAAATTGGAGGTAAGAAGGAAAAGGTATTGAAGACATAAAGGCACAGCGCGTTCCTGTACTTTTTAAATTAGAGCTACACCACTGATGCTCATCAGAAAATCAACAAGGAAACACAAACATTATTTTGCTGAATATTAATATTTAAAGACATAAAATTCAGCCTGTGTTTTTATAAAAATATCCAGAGACATTTTATTTCCAAACATTTATAAAAAATATGCAGAATAAGCGCTTACTCAAGCAAAGAACTTGAAACGTAATAAATAAATAACTAAAGTCACTGCAGATTATATGTTTCTGTAGGTTTATTTATCTATTTAATTTTTGATAACTGTAGTTAAGCATTTACCACATACCACGAGAACATGTCAAACACAATACGAGGCTGGCAATGAAGTTTCTTATCAAATGAGCAACGCGGAATATGGAGGGAGAGAGAGAGTGAGAGATTTTACTTATTTTGTTATTCATTAATGTTTTCAAAATAAATCGCTTTAGCCTCAAAGGGTGGTCCATCTTATAAAGAACATTACATTTCTATAAACGAAACAGGTGAATTTTTGATGTTAGCACAGCACACGGTAGCCTGAGTAGCATGGGAAAACAGTTTTTTCTCTATAGAAATATTTCAACTCATGCATTTCGAAAATGACATACACACAAAAACTAAAACTTATTTAATTAAAAAGGACAAAACATATTATGTGGGCATTGCCCCTCCAGTAAAATTGTTTAGGAGTGGAAGATTCACTTAGTCTCCCATTGTCGGCACCTATGACAAAGGCATATTTCTTTCTCTATGCACAACATTTATGTTGGTTTCTGAAATATTCTGAATGAACTGTACCCTCTTAGTTTAACACTATTAACAGAAACATGAATAATATGTTCCTAACCTTTCCATTTTCAGTTTTGTATGTCTTTTAAAATGCAGTGTCAAAAAGAGGCGAGCAAAAGCAATGCTTCTTGGAGCTGTCCCCAAATCGACTAACCACCATTATACGCTGTAGAAAGTTCCTTGGGTTTTAAGCACGTCTTTTGTAAAAAAAGATCGTGCTTATGTTATCGGTTTGTTCGTCCGTCCGTCCGTCTGTACCCACGATATCTCTGCAACTATTAGTCCGATTTGAAAAATTCTTTTTGCATTCAGAAGCTTGAAACATGCAAATGATGATCCTTTATTTCGTTTTTTTTTTTACGATGTACAATTTTGCCGCTAGGGGGCGTAAATTCAGATGATGTCGAATTCAAAAATACGTTTTATTCCACATATTTGCTTCCAAACATCCGATTGAATTTTTTTTTATCTTTCGATTCCATTTATGTCGAAAAGTATTTTAGATATAGTTACTTTTTCCAATTACGCATAGATTTTCCGCTAGGGGGCGTAAAGGTGAATTTCATTTTTCCCGATAACTCTTCTTCTAAAAAAACTCCGACGTGAAAAATTTTTTCTTCAGCGGATATATCTCCTGATGGAAAATCTTTTGCATATAATTTCAAATTTTTGGTAAAGAATACTTTGGCCACCAGGGGGCGTAAGTGTTAATTTTTGCTTCTGATTTATTTGACATAAAATCGGAGCTTGTGAAATATCGATTGAAAAAATTCTTTCGTAGACTGATGCCACTCACATTGATAAACCTTTTCGGAATATTTTCTTCTGAAAATATTGCACAGTTTCTCCACCAGGGGGCGTAGATGTATATCTTATTTTTGTCAATATCTCTACTTCCAGGAGTCCGATTTGAAAAATTCCTTCTTTGTTGGATAATGTTTTCCGTGTGACATGTTTTTCATATAATTTCAAAATTTTCAAGTAATTCATAGACTTTCCGCTAGGAGGCGTAAATGTAAATTGCGTTTCCCCTTATATCTCTGCTTCTAACTCTCCAATTTGAAAAATTCTTTCTGCACCGGATACAGCTCCTGATGGGAAATCGTTTGCACATAATTTCTAATTAAAAAAAAAATAGTTTGGCCACCAGGGGGCGTAAATCTTAATTTCCGCTTCTGTTGTATTTGCAGAAAAATATGAGATTCTAAATTCTCGACTGAAAAAACCGTCGTTTGTTGACTGATACTACTCATGTCGAAAACCTTTTAGAAACATTTTCTTCTTAAAATAGTGAATGGTTTCTACGCCAGGGGCCGTAGATGTATATCTTATTTTTGTCAATATCTCTACTTCTAGGAGTCCGATTTGAAACATTCCTTCTTTGTTAGATAGTGTTTCTAGTGTGACATATGGTTCATATAATTTTAAAAATTTCAAGTAATTCATAGACTTTCCGCTAGGGGCGTAAATGTAAATTGCGTTTCCCCCTATATCTCTGCTTCTAAATCTCCGATTTGAAAAATTCTTTCTGCACCGCATACAGCTACTGATGGGAAATCGTTTGCACATAATTTCTAATTTTTGTAAGAAATGGTTTGGCCACCAGGTGGCGTAAGTCTTTATTTCCGCTTCTGTTGTATTTGCAGCAAAATATGAGCTTCTAAAATCTCGATTGAAAAAAACGTCGTTTGTTGACCGATACTACTCATGTCGACAAACCTTTTAGGAATATTTCCTTCTTGAAAAAATGCATGGTTTCTACGCCAGGGGGCGTAGATGCATATATCATTTTTGGAAATATCTCTACTTCTAGGAGTACGATTTGGAAAATTCCTTCTTTGTTGGACAGTGTTTCCGATGCGAAATGTTTTTCCTATAAATTCAAAATTTTCAAGTAAATCATAGACTTTCCGCTAGGGGGCACAAAGGTAAATTGCGTTTTCGGCGTTATTTCTGCTCCTAAAGCTCTGATTTGAAAAATTCTTCCGATATCGCATACAAGGCCTGATGGAAAATATGATTCACATAATTTCTAATGTTTGGTAAAGAATAGTTTAGCCACTAGGGGTCATAAGCGTTAATTTCTGCTTCTGAAGTATTTGTTGCAAAATCTGGGCTCCTGAAAACTCGACTAATTCTTTTTTCTTGGACCGATACCGCTCATATGAAAAAAACCTTTTGAGAATACTTTCTTCCTAAAATAATGCATGGTTTTCCCACCAGGGGACGTAAAATCACATCTTATTTTTGTCGATATCTCTGTTTGTAAGAGTTCGTAAGCTCACGATTCCGTTTACAACAATATCTGAGGGATAAAAACCCGATTGAAAAACGTCTTTCTTTTGTCAGATACTATTGTTTTCCATATCGGTTCCATTGTCTTTGAATAGCTTTGATAAATTTAATTTGCCTCAGAACGGATTCAAAAAACGTGCTTATTACACCCGAAAATTTGGTGTCATCTTTCTTGTTTTATTCTCTTTTTGACATACATTACGATATGCTTGCAAATTACCACTGACAATGATTACTGTTCGCGGATGTTTTAAAAATAAAACTACCGACAGGTTCTCTGAGTGAATAGCACAAAACAATTCCATTTCTTTACTCAGTGATTTTGAATCGATGTATTTATTTGGAGGCCCTGATGAATGCCATGCTATATGACATACATCTTCCAATAGTTAAATGAATTTACTCATTCGATAAGTAATTTTTTCTTTCATGGATTCAAAATTTGCTGGTTCACAGAAGCAGCGTCATATTACACAGTGTGAATGATATCTGTCGAGTGTTTGGAATTAACTCTTTCGATATCACAAATCGTTTACATCTGATGGAAGGGTATAATATTTGCACCTTTATACGGAATCTCCCTTGGTTATTTATGCTTTTCGCTTTATTCAAGAGAAAGAAGTTCCTTGAATTAGCTATTAAAAGGATTACTTATTTGATTATAGGTAAGACGATTTCACTTCCGATAGTAGCTTACAAAATCAACTTTTCCTGAAAGAAAGTTTAGTGCATTGGTCACGAAAGACGAAGAAAGCATCTACACTAACGAGCCATTACATTATGACCACCACCAGCCTAGAAAAATGACCCCGCCTGGAGACGGAAGGGCGGCGCAAGTGAAGTTCACAGAGCAGTATATATACAACCCTTGTGACGTACCTGCCAGCAGGACGCACACGACATAAAGGCAGATAGTAGTCAGAACAAATGTCTGCGTAGCTCAGTTGGTAGAGCGACTTGTTCCGGAATAAGCGGCCTCGGGTTCGAATACCGGCGTAGACCAAAAATGACGGAGAAATTTACTTCGTTATAATGGCGCCCGAACTATCCGGATGACCCGGCCGTTCAAAATCTCGCATTGGTGTGATGTTATTTCCACACCGCGAGACAGGAAAAATCAGAGAATTCCCTCTCCAGCGCTTCGAAAAATAAAAACGTGTGATGTTGCATTCCACACAGCAGATTGACTGGGAGTTCTCAAGTGCACGTTCTACAGTAGATGGCTGCCTGCAACGATTCATGGTCACGGCTGACCCGTGGGCCATGCCCCCGGCGGTCCTTCGGGGGGGGGGGGGGAGATGTGACGTACCTGCCAGCAGGACGCACACGACATAAAGGCAGATAGGAATCAGAATGATCGTCTGCGTAGCTCAGTTGGTAGAGCGACTTGTTCCGGAGTAAGCGGCCTCGGGTTCGAATCCCGGCGTAGACCAAAAATGATGGAGAAATTTATTTCGTTATACCCTAGAACCAGCTTTCGGCTAGTAGAGTGTGCGTAGTCAGAATGGGAAAAGCTCCCGATTTATCGGAGTTTGATAAAGGACAAATTGTGATGGCACAGCTCCTGGGAACTACGATCTCGGAAACGGCGCGGCTTGTGTGTTGTTCACGTGCCGCTGTAGTGAGTACGTATCACAAATGGTGTACAGATGGACAAACGACGAACCGTCATCTAGCCGTGTGTTGCCCGCAGTTCACTAATGCCAGAGGGGAGCGGAGACTGTCCCACATTGTTTACAGCGATTGCAGAGCCACTGTGCGACAAATCACCCGGAGCTACAACAGTGGTGATCAGGGCAATGTGTCACAGCACAAAGATCATCGCAGACTTCTGCGCATGGGCCTGCGTAGCCGAAGAGCCAGCTGGGTGCCCATTCTCACTGCACATCATCGCAAACAACGCATGAAATGGGCCCAAGATCATCGAGATTGGACCGTGGGTGATTGGAAGAAAGTGGCCTTGTCTGACGAATCAAGATTCCTGGTGCATCACGTAGACGCCTGAGCACGGATACGAAGATTATCAACGAGGCTATGGCACCTGGATGCACTTTGGGGCGGAAACAGGTCGATCGCGCTTACGAAATGCTGCCTTAACGTCAGGACTGTATCCCTACGAATCTATAACAGTCTTAGTCGTATGCTCGGAAACCTGTATACGGCGTATCCCCAACTGCATCTTCTCTTCCATTTCATTCGTACTTGTGTAGTGTTGCTCAAGGAAGGGGAGATAGCATAGTACTTAGTTTTGTACAAAACTAGCAACCCAATTCCAAGACTTTTTTCGTTGCACCTAGTGTGTTTGTCTTTTGTATTAGTAATGTTGCTACTATCCTGTTAGTACACCGATTTCGAATTCCGAACTGTGGTAACATGTTTTTCTTCGTGTTTTGCACTTTTTCTGCTCTTGTTATTTTCAGCGTCAAAAATTCCTTTTGCTTTTGTGCGGTGTAGCATGTGAAACAATTTGCTCCTGCCTCGAGAAAGCAATTCATGGAAACAAAAATAGAATTTGGGAGTGGAGGCATTTAATGTCAGATTTGTGTGCGGGCATCTACCGATTCTTTTCCTGCAGGGTAATTAACACTTTCCAAACCCATAATCACATGAAATATATAGTTACATCCAACATTTAATCCTATGCTAAAATTAAACCAAATAAAAAGGAAATGGAATTTAGTGACGTGCTTTCCTGTGACATCAACGAACTCAAGTAGCTCTGAACTTATTCATGGTTGGAAAAACTGGTAAAAAGTACTGGCATGTTTCAAAGACAACATCGACGGTAGAGAGTTTCATCTCATAGGGGGGAACAAATCTTACCCCTCTGATGACGGAGGGATGGGGTCGGACTCGAGGAAGTCACGAAAGTTCTTGATAGACTCAGCACGAAAGCACGCAATCCTCACCTACTGGACAAACGCACAACAACTGACCCCGAGGTTAGAAGTCTAAACCCAAAACACACTGTTTTGCTTTGTCTACCTTCAAACCAGCGTCTGCGAGATCGGAAGGCTAACAAGCTGACGATGATACCATGTTGTTTTTTTTAATGTAGACTGATTGTTCTACTCCTACGCTGTTTATTTTTTTTTTTAAGTTTCGTGTGTTCTTATGACAAGTCCTACAACGTGCTTTCTTTCTTTTTACATTTGGTTGAATAAAATACGTTTTTGGCTTTTTACTTACCTCAGAAAATAAAACTTGTCGTCCTCAGTTTACGATGCTGATGTGGTGGATTGTAAATAGGAGTTTTAATTCCATTAGAAGTAAAGGAAGTCGTTTGTTCTGTTCCTATTAAATATTTTAGAGTGATTAATTTAAAACTAAATTTTATAAAAATAACCGAAATATTAGTGAAAAATACCACCTTCTGATATTAGTGAAAAATAACACTTGTGGGATTTTTGCCAACTCTCCTCAATGAATTACTATGGTTATTGTTTTACTTTATTGCAGGGTGATGCGTAAGAATTTATGAAACCGTTGTACAGTAACGCGAATAAAGTAAGACGGAAAACCGATGTACCAGTGTTTCAGACCAACATTACAGCTCATCTGGTTTCCATTTAATCTTCTCTTAATAACCCAGTCATGGTATTTCTTATGTTATTTGAGTTATGGGATGTCATTATTCGAACTGTTATCCTCCTTACTTTATATAAACCATACCTAGAATCCATATTTCCTGATTTAAGCTCCAGAATGCAGGTAGAGCATGACTTTTTGGCTGACTCACGACCTTCACTCATCAATAGTTAATCAATAGTTAATCCAGAGCGGATTTTATATATGCAGATTCAACACACGGAGCTTTTAGACACCAGTATAGAAACGTGGTTTTCTAAGGTCTCACGCTGTTAGTTCTAGGTTCAAATTCCGAAACAAGGCATGAATGATGTGTTCGTCCTTTCGACTCTGGTGCTTTCCTGCACTAGAACGAGTGACTCTAAATTAGAAACGGGTGATTCCTTTTGGCATCAGATGCTCATGTAGGTCGTTAAATCCCATACACAAAAAAGAAGTAATAAAGAGATCGTGCTACAATTTAAGAATTCAAACAGTTTCATGTGATCCGCAAATGCAGAAGTATTATTGACACATGAACAAGGCTTCACGGCAGAAAATGTGCGACAAATGGTGCAACACAGTTCAGAAAAAGGAGGGTTCCCTGCTTGGGAAGTAACCGTTTATCTGATTGAATCTCTGTATTTGTGTATATCGTATTTAAGAAATTCACACATTGTGACAATTTTTAGTTTTTGTTGTCTCACTCATTGTCACTTGTGTCAGCAATTGATGGGCCCAGAAGGTATGTTCAGTCCAAGCGTCCATGAAGAAATTTACTTCTAGCTACGTAGTTCGAGAGATTTGACGTAGAGGATTTTAGGAAGGGAGTGTCTGACTCCATGTCATAAGCAACCCTTGGAAGTAAAAAGCCAGGAGATTTGGGCTAGAGCGCCTGATAGGAAAGTCACACGGAAGCGAGGTAGAAAAGGAGAGAAAGACGTTATAACCGGGGGCTAGTACTCGGAATCCAACGGCTTAACGCGCCCCTCAGACGCACGGCGGATATTTAGTGGTTTGAGCGTTCGTTCCTGTCTGGCGTCGACCTTAAGACTTTTCCGTGGTAGTCACTTACGTTGACTACTAGGCCGTCTGCGCCCTCTAGCCAGTACGACGGACGGATGTTTCCCTTATAGTAAGTTCTTTGTGTGTATGTGTGTGTGTGTGTCAGAATTAATAAATTATTTTCAACTACAAAGTTGCAGTGTTACCCATACCGGCTGTTCTACCTAGGAATTAAAAAACAGAGAATGATAGGGAACTTTTAGGGAGAGTTCAGTGAGCAGAAAAGAAATGACAGAGAATCAGCATTTAGAATGGCTTCAGGAAAATTTGTCATAGATATTACTTAAGAGAGTTAATTGCACGTAATTTTGGTGATGATTAAAAAATTAAACAAACGAAAAAGAGGGAAAGAGACAGAGAGAAATAAAGAGCATTATACTGAATCGCCGTTCAAATCGAATGGGCCAATCCTATTCTAAAACATTTAACTTTATAAATATTTAATCTACCACATATGCGACTATGCTATTTTTTTACTAATAAATGAAAGTAAGCGAATTATTTTCGCCCTCTTTCTTCATTCATCGCAAAGTCCGAGCGTGCGTAAATTTCTTTTCTTTTTTTTACAACTTTCTGCTATTCTTAATTTCAGTATTCGTGGCGTTTCTACGAAATGTATTCCCCGCCAGAATCTCTGGGAACCCCGTGAAATCTGCTAGATACGAATAAACATTGCTTTACTAATGTGTCGCAAATTCTTGGAATTTCAAATGCTGAATGCTACGTAGAGTGCCATAAAATTGCAGTGTTATGGGAATCGTTACGGAGCTAGGTAAAACCAGAGTATCGAAAATAGGGTCGTCGTAACCAAGTTCACGTAGATGAGCAGTTGTTATATTCAAAAACAAAAGGAACATACAGGTACTAATTGGTGTACGCACATTGTGCATTATTTCAAGCATTCCTGCTTTTTTCTCGGGGAGAAGGGGAGGAGAGGTTTAGTAACTCAGTTGTCTATAAGCAATCTCCCGTCCCTAATTTACGGCCACTGGTTCAAGGGAAAGGAGAGAGCCTGTGCCGAAAGGCAAACACACCACCCATGCTTCACCGAGATTCGAACCAAGATCCATCTCGGACGAATACTCAGAAGCCAGCGCTTGGATAACTACCCGGTGCGGATTTCTTGAATTTCACGCTTTAAATATATGACAAGATATGAGGATTTCTCAATACGTATCAGTTCAGATTAAGGAAGCTAATTTCAGCGTAATCATTCTTTGGACTTCTGTTAGTAGCAGCAATGTTAAATATTATTACGTAATGAAACATAATGATT
The DNA here is from genome assembly GCA_039090855.1 of Macrothele yani. NCBI lineage: Eukaryota > Metazoa > Arthropoda > Arachnida > Araneae > Macrothelidae > Macrothele > Macrothele yani. The sequence continues at coordinate 143,454,405 of CM076989.1, forward strand.
GTGTGCAATGACTTCCATAACACACGAAGGACAACCAGTTAAAGGAAGTGGCAGTCATCAATTATCACATGTGCTCTTTGTCTTACGAAAACTGATCGGTGATCTATATTTATGGCTTAAAATGCTCCAAGTTTTAACTGACATCATCGTGAGAAGCATCACTAAAGCGATTAGTGGGACAATAAAACTCCTTTGAAGTTCTATCACGTTCTAACGGAGATTCTTTCGTATATCTAAGTAGTTAATAAGACAAAAGAGTATAAATGGGCTAATTAGAACTTACAGTACCTTTCCTTATTGTCCTTACCAAAATCTAAGTTTGTATACTTGAAGCAGCAGGTACAAACAGATGAATGAAGTGAAGAACTATCAGCAATTAAATCAAGGTAAACATAGTAATAAACGCTTCGGATACCAAACAAATTACATGTTGAGCGACAAGTTGTAAGCTCTATAGCTGAATTAAAAATGTCACACCGATTGCTCAAGCAACGACCTTTTGCCTACATCTTACTGACTGGAATGATTGCAAGGAATTTCGAAAACCTAAGCCCCTGGGAAATATGACGTTAATTTGGGAAAAGCTAACAACTAACAAAAATGTAAATAAGAACAGAGAACCAATATGGACAAATTAACTGGGTAAAATTGCTCTCCTTTGCGGATGACGTGGTTTTTTTTATAAAAGGTGAAATTTCAATAAAAAAGATAGGAGACGTATATGAAAATTTGAGTTCTATTTTTGGTTCGAAATTAAATGTAGACAAAAGCAAAGGTTTTTTATTTGGAAATTGGAAAAATTTAAAGCATTTTTTTTTAAATCACGAATTCTCAGTTTCAAATTTTGGGAATTCCGTGTGAAACTACTGGGCCAAACCTTTCTCGAAAATGGCAAGAATGCTTGACAGACATGAGAAAATGCAATAATAAGTAAGAAAATAAAAATGTTTCGTTATTTTCAAAAGCTAAAATAATAAATTCATTCCATTTTTCAAAATTGTATTATTATTTAAGACCTACACTGTTGCCAGCTAATATTGAAAGAAAAAAAACCCCAGAAAGATTGGCCTTTAGATTTGTTCGGGAGGTTGGGAGTTAAACGGCTACTACTAAATAGTAAAATTTTAAGATTTTCAACACTTAGAAAAATTTTAAAAGTGAAAAGCAAAAGCACCCAGTCTTTGGAATTTTAAATTCCAGGTTGGACGGGATTTGGAGTGTTTTAGCTCCTGAAAGCATAAAAACCTTTTTATCTTTCGCAAAGAAAATATATGCTGACCTTCGTAATATCTAGAAAAAATTAAAGGAAATTTCTATTTTTGAAAAAATCACACATACTGACAAAATAAAGGATATCTACAAAGCTCTAAATTTAAAAAATCAAACAAAATTAGAAACCATACTGAATACACCAGTTGTAAAATCTATTTGGAAACAACAAATACAAATAAAATTGGGAACACGCATTCGCGATTTAAATTTCAAAATTTCACTTGACATCATTCCAAATAGTAAATGGCTGCAAAAAAATAATTTATCAAGCGACCCATACTGTAAATACTGTGGACTTTTACAAACCACTGAGCACTTTTTTGTAGAATGCAACTTTGCAAATATATTTGAGCGTGAAGATTTAAGTAATAATCAAATTCTATATCATGTACCATTAAAATATAGTAATTTAAAAAATAATGCAATACACTATTTAATAGCCATAACAAAATATAATCTTTGAAAAATAGAAACTTGATGTCTTACAGCCAAAAATATCGAAATGCAGAACAGACAAAACTAGCAGTTAAATGCGATTTTCGACGAGTATTAAAATTTGAAACTAGAAAATATGGAGTAAATAAGATTTTTAAGACATGGATATCATTAAAACTAATAATAGCTTACAGCAAAGGAAATAATGTTCTCCATAAAATATTGGAATAAGATAATACAAATAATAAAAAATAATATGAAACTTGAATTTTAAAAGAGGATCCAGAAACAAATGTTTATGCCGTTGTAAAAATTTGTAGTTTTGCTGTTCACACTTCAGCGAGAGAGTGTTCATAGTCATCGGACAGAACGTGCATTAGACAGGAAGAACAAAATAGGAAATGGGAAATTTTCTTTTGTAACAAATCCTGTTATGGATTGAAGAAAAAACGATGAGATTACAGGCAAATTACTTCAAACTCTAATATCAATGGCAGAGTCTCATGCGACATCGACTAAAGATAGCGTCTTGTACTGAGTTTTTTAAAACTCATTATCCTGAAAGCTTATGATGATGCTGGGAGATGATAAAACTGGTAATTGGTCAGCTGAAATCTTACAGTCACCAGGGATACGGCAAGTTTCATTATGAATGTCTATTCTGTTTGCTTATCGCTCAAAACTAGTGAATCATCTCCATTATTGCAAGCCAATTACGTGTTGTATATATGTTTTTGTTTATTCAAGCTATAACAGTGACTATATTCACCTCATTGCGTTGAAACCCATTGTTGGAACGATAAACAAAGCGAGGCGTTTTTTCTCCTTGACGCTATGGCCTCAAGAATTACTTTTGTCTGCAATGGGCGCGATGACCCCGTCATGGCGTGGCGATTTTAGGAACTCCCGGTCATGTAACTATCTTCGAAAGTGTGATCATCGCCGACTCCCTTAGCCACAAACATCCTTGTCCATCTGAGTATGTACTTCTTTTCGAGCCATTGTCCTGTTGCGTGACTGAAGACATTGTTGGTGCCAGAGGTCAAGATCTCCCTCCCCCGCCATCTCAGCAAATGCGCTCCAAGATGACGCAAGCTCCTCTTCCTACTCCTCTGATCTCTTCTGCCTATCACGCGATCCCTATGATAAAGAATAATGAATATTGATTGTATTGGATGTCTCGATCAAAGACGTTCGGAACTTTGATGTTTCCTATCGTTTTTTGAGTTATTCATCATTTTGATATTTCCGAAGGGGAGGGGAGGAATACCTGTGGTAGATGGTTGTCAGTGTGTGTATTTGTGCGTGCACGTGCGCCATCCTTCGTGTGGGGTCACATAAAATGATGGGGTATCTTACAGCTTTCACGCGCTTCGATGCAAATCACCCTATGTTTCTTTGTTTATAGTCACACTGAGAGCGCTTTGCGCAGAACAATGCGTAAATTTCACAAGGAGTGATTCTATGGTTTTCCTGCTATCACGACTGTGACATCGATATTAATATAAATAAAAATACGTCCATAAATACATGTCGATAGACTAATTTATATTTATTTTTATTTATGTATTAGAAAAGACTGTGAAATATCTAATTAGATCATATGTTCTTGCAGTTTTTGTTGCGGCGTGCCAAAGTATATATGGTATTATCTGAGAAAAAAGTGATTTCGTGTCTGTCTTCTTAATTCCGATTTTTTCGGTCCACTGGTGCCACTAACTCAAAACACAGAACGATTATTTCGTACTCTTAGGATAGTGATTGAACGCAAATCAATTTATCAAGCGAAAATGAAACCGAGAACTAAGTTCCGAAATATGTGCATCAAAATGTACTTTACAAACCAATTGCGAAAACTAGTAATCATCAAGATCAAGGAAGCAATATCTATGTAATATTCTCCTATTGAAACGTTCAATATATCATTAGCAGAAAAATACATTATTCCACCATTTTACTCTTTTATTCATTTTTTCAAGAATGCCAGTGTCTCTACAATTCAATCCCTATATATTCTGGGAATAATTTTCTGTCACAACAGAAGGGAAATGCTGCTGAACTTCTTAAAATGCAGCAGAAAGGCTGCATTGAATCAAAAAGCTAAACTGCGCATCAAACCGTAAACAACACATATATACACTGTCGAGTCACATTATTGTGACCACCAGCTAATATCCAGAGTAACCGCCGTGTGCAGCGCGGACAGCAGCTAGACGGGCTGGGAAAGACTCAGTAGGGTACTGGAAGGTGTTCACAGGTATATGGAGCCATGCTGACTGCAGAGCATCTGACAGCTGCTGGAGGGTGCGTGGTGGAGGATTCATAGAGCAAACAACACGATCGAGGTAGTCTCACAGATGCTCAATTGGGTTTAAATCTGGGGAATTAGGGGGCCAAGAAAGTATTTTGAAGTCTTCATCGTGCTCTTCTCACCACTCTTGGACATTTCTAGCTGTGTGACACGTCGCATTGTCGTGCTGGAAGATCTCATCTGCCCCAGGGAAGACAATCAGCCTGTATGGGTGTACGTGATATGCAGGGATGGATTCATAACGAATTCGGTCCATAGTGCCTTCCATAGGTATGATTGGACTCAGGGAATGCAACGAAAACATTCCCCAGACCATAATGCTGCCTCCACCAGCTTGTGTTCTTCGAGCAGTGGTTGAAAAGTGTTTGTTTTCGAATGTTTTTCACCTTATACGCCGAAGTCCATCCGTTCGATGAAGCAGAAAACGTGACTCATCAGAGAAGGCAATCCTTTGCCAATCAGCGGAGGTCCAATTCTGATACTGCCGTGCAAATGTAAGCCTTTTCTGCAGATGCATCTTCATTAGCATAGGTGCAGTGACCATTCGTCTGCATTGGAGCCCCACACGCAGCAGGGTTCGCTTAAACTGTCGTTTTAGACACACTTCCGGTAGCCCCTGGTTCATTTGGCCAGTGAGTTGCTGCCCTATAGCGTGTCGATCGGCCCCAATGAGGTTGGAATAGATGGAGTAAGGGTGACGTCACAAACCTATAGCACTTTGAGCAGACGACGGGGAGCTGATGGCCACGCCCAGTGAGACTTTTTCACCAGTGCGGGAATAAGAAATACACCGTTTTTCATCAAAAATTTTATTTTATTTTTTTAAAAATAGGATTGTGCTGTGCCTTTGGATGTGTCAACTCATCAACTAAAGCGCCTGCTGGTGTAACTTTTCATAGGTAATTGTGCATAGAATATAAATTTTTCTCTAAATTAAATTTTTTTTGCAAGTTATTGTAGTTTGATTAAGCACTGCCGGTTCTGAAACTGACCAAATTTTAAGCAAATCAGAATTTAGATTAATCTTCCCCTCGAGAAATTGTCCACAGTAATGTTCTCATTTACTAATAATTGACATACACATGTGTATCTTACACAATTGTGATATTTTTATGCTTAATCATGCTACTGTGTGAAGATCTAAATCTGTGCTGACGGCGAAGGAGAGTACGTTGCGGCAAAAGGGTTGAATTTTCTCGACGGAGCTTTCTCAGACATGCGTGCTTATAATACGATGAATGCATGTTTTATATAAAGCGATAAATTCGTGATTTTACTTTTTGTGTTCTTTATGTTAATAAGTTCCAGCAGCGTATCAAGGATTTTTTTATGAGGGTGGGCCAAATTATAGACATTCGTCTATGCCATGAACAGCTTAATTTCTTCGATTTGGGGAAGTGTTCGCCATAAAAACACTCCTCCACGGAAAGTCATCCACCCTTTTCAAGTGAAATACTGTGCACAAATTGCATTTTACCCGAATTTTCTAATGTCGAGGACTTCCGTTTGTCAGTGTCTTCAAGTATTACATTTTTGCTTGATACCATGCTTGTTTCCTACTGATTTAACTCATAACGTAAAAACAAGAAGATGTTATACGGCTGAAGTAATGGAAAGATCTCGTTTTGCAATTGAAACGTATTCTAATTATAACAATTTATATGCAAAGTACTGATAAATTTAGAGAAATTCCGTTTTCAGCGCCCTTAGCGTTAAGTTTGCCAAGTAACTTTCAACCGAAAAAGTGCTAAAGTAGTCAGTTTTGCCTAACGCATCAAACTCAAGAAGAACTTTTGCTGTAACTGAAATGGTCTCTTTGTAGCCTAAAGCTAAAATTAACTAAATTTCCACGTCGAGAACTCCTAGCGGGAAATTTATGAACTAGTAGTGAAATTTAAAATGGCGAAAATTTAATGAATGTTTATGTCTTATCATTCGCAAAAATAATTTTCGAAAAATTTGTGAAAACCAAATTCTTTGGACTTAGCGCCTCTAGCATGAAATTAATGAACTAATTGGAAAATTTAAATATTCGAGAAGGAACAGTTAAGCCTAATCTGAGAGGCACAAAAATAATTTTTTCACACAATAGAACTTTAATTTTTTGAATTTTCGACTTTGAAACTCCTTAGCGGTAAATTCATGAAGTATACGGGATATTTAAAGTACCAAACTTAATATCCTTTGATTTCCTATTAGCCGCAAAAATAATTTTTTAAATGTCTCTGAAAACAAAAAGTTCGATGTGCATGGACAGACAAAGTGATTACACTAGCACTGTTCTTACAAACCGTTCTAATAATAGAAAGATAGAATGACATTTTAAAGAGCGTAAAAACCGTTTTCTTGACATTACTATTTTTTCTTGTTAATCTCACAAACAAAAATTCTGAACAGATAAGGTGGGATGAAAATTTGTGAGGAGATAAAAATTTCTGAGAAAATTTCTGAGGACATAAAATGGGGAAGGGGGGCCCCTGAATCTTATAGTGCCTAGGGCCCCAAAAGATCTAAAGTCGCCTCTGGGAGTCCTCCTATAACCGGATGGAGCGAGACCTTACACAGCACAGGTGACCTGTCACAAGATCAGGGACCTGGGCTGCGAGCTGCCGCCGCTCCCAACCTATTCCTTGGATATTGTCCCAAGGGACAAACACCTTTTTCCGGTGTTTGCCGTATTTCCTGGAGGGGAAGCGGTTCAGCAACCGGGACGACATCGAACGCGCATTTAGTTACTTCTTGGCGTTCAAACCATGTGAAAACACAAATTTTTCGGTGACAGATTTCCAAGTCGCGTCTTCTCGCTCCGGAGTGAGTTGCTCTAACCGACTGAGCTACACCGACGATATGTATCGCTGCAGATATGTCGCCTTGACAAGTGCTTCACCTCTGTAGTACGTCACAGCCGCCGCCATTTTACTGGGATGGTATCCAACAGCTGCCCAGACGACGGGAGCGAGTCGTGGCAAAACATGACGACTATAGTTTGGCACGGCCGGATTAAGGCCTTAGTGGGCTCCTAGGCTTAAACGTTTCAGTTGGCCCCAAGGCTGAGAAATCTAAGTGGGCCCTCAAATTATGATAACGGAAAATCGTTATGAAGTCCGTTAAAACACGAAACTGTTGCAATACGCTTGTGATAATACGTAGTGCATTCTTCAAACTCATAAATTACCTGCATAATTTTCACAATAAGTCACTGTATTTTTCATTGTTCTCACAAGGAAATGAGCTAAAAGCTTAAGATTTTCAGATTTTGTCTTTGATTTTCTAATGATTTAGCGTTGTATATTTTTCTTAGTGCATCTTTTTTTTTTACGCAATGTGAAGCCACAGGTAACTTTGACCATTAATGGTTTCAAATGTAAATTGGGAGGTGTTAATGAATGGTAATGAAAAAGCTGACACTCTCTTGCCGACTCCGCTGTACAGATCCACATGAAATCTTTAACCTTGGTGAGTCACTGCCTTGGAAATCAGTTTATCTTCCAGCCTCTGTTTCTGACCAAACGGAAATCACACCACACAAAGCTAACACTATTTTATAAACCTCTTTCTCTCTGTCTCTCTCCTTCTCTCGTATTTGCCCAGCATGCCACCTGGGACCTTGGTCATGTTGGGACCCAAGGCTATTATAGCCCCTGTAGACCCCCCTTAATCCGGCCCTGCATTTTGGTCTGATTTGTACTTATGTATACGGTAATAAGCTCTTTTCTGTTGCATTTGCCGACAATACTTTCTTTCCAGCCCAATACATTGGGGTCTTCGGCGTACTGTCACGGCGATGTTGCCTTTAGCAGGCTGTAAATGCATTGCTTCGTTGGGTATGCTGCAAAGATGTTGTCCCATGCGACATGAAATTGGGTTCCGTCATTAAGTATGCTGAAATTGTATGGCCTCATAAAATATGTTGTAACTGTGGCGTCTCATAAGGCATGTTGCAATTCCGTTGTGGTATTATTTTCGCTATTATTGAGTTAATTAATTAGGCATCCTGCAGCTAAGATGCAGGCTTTCAACGTTCCGCATTAGGCCATTCAGCTTACTGCATGAAGTTCGGGTGGATCTAATGTGTTCTGATTACTGGGTTAGGCTAAGCAGAGTAAATTAACGAGAAACTTCTTCGTGTTAAGGAATGGTATGAAATTTCAATTACGAAAGTTTTGTAATCGATACTTCGAAACTTTACGATTAGAGTTTGTCATTTATTACAGGCAGTTCTGTTCGACAAAATACTTTTTATTCCGGGTCTGGTTTATTTGACATAACTTCCGTTTTGCATTCAAGGCAATATTGAACGTTTTTCTTCTAAATCAAAACAATTTCCCTCGTAAAAAGTTACCGAGGAAGAAGGAGCAATTATATTAGCATACATATTACTTGCTAGGGATATTGACACGCATCAATGTTGGTTTCCAAAGGCAAATTTAGGTTTCTATGCTTTCTTTCATAATACGCGCAGGAGAATTTCACTAGAAATAAATTCAAGCGTTACATTTAATCGAACTAAGGCGTCTAAAATTCGTTCTTCTTTGTTTTACTTCCACAAAAGTTCCAAACTTTCATGTTACGGCTTTTAAATTTGCTTAGAGCTTGATTGCAGTATTTCTGACGTGAGAAACATCCGTTGGTTTCGTCTCGTCTCTAATTAAATTTAGAAGTAGAGGCTGCGTATGTTATATAAAGCAATGGGTTCTCTGCAAGACTAAGAATCAAATTACTAGCATGCCTTGCAGTGAGTAAGTTTGGGTGACTATGAGAAACGGCTGCTCTTATTTATAACGAAGTAAATTTCTCCGTCATTTCTGTCCACGCCAGGATTCGAACCCGGATTCCCTCATTCCGGAATAAGTCACTCTACCAATTGAGCTACGCGGACGTTTGTTCTGACTACTATCTGCCTTTATGTCGTGTGCGTCCTTCTGGCAGGTACGTCACATATTTTTACTACAAACTTCAAAAATCAAGATTGAAAAATTAGTCGGAGTAATTTTCCTTGTGTAATTCAGCTTGTCTATTTGCAATTCATACGCTTGCATTTCCATTGTAATTGAGGAATTTATCCTTATTAGGCCCCGTGGAATGTTAATAAATTTTATTTCCCCCCCCCTTTTCACCTGAGAAACAAAAACTATTGCCATATGTTAATGCAACAGTAAATTCAAATCATACAATGAGAAATTGAATACATTACGAGTTGTAATTTCACATATGAAGCAGTGGATCCAGCTGGGGCGACTGGTGTGATCGTCCTCCACCCGAAAGTAGATTATCCTTACTAACTTGGCAACTTTGTAAAACATAATGTATTTATTTCAAAGAAATTATTGAAAAAAATGCACAGATTTCCGCAAAAGTTTTCTCAGCAATTGAACTTGACCGTGAAGTTAGGAATCAAATGTTCTATTCTAGCTTCATCAGATAAAAAAACTAGAGGCTCAGAAAGATGGAAAGATTATTGCGGAAATGAAAACAGATTTGGTTTGATCATGAAAAGCAATGGGAGTTCTTTGTTATGCTGTTTAATATTGGATGGCACCATTTTGTTTTAGGAAATAGGGAAATTCACCGTGTGGGGTGGGCTTTGGACTGTGTGTGTGAGTTCGTGACAAAGCCGAAGTGAGTATCTCGATTGGACCATAAACAAAAACCTGTAAAGATGTTCCCAACTGCCCTGCTTTCCGTTTTGTTTCGGGGGAAGGGGTTCACTTCTTCCCAATTTCCTACACGTAAGTCAAACAAGTTGCAAATTGATACACGAATGCCAGCTTCCTTGGCTTATTTTGTCAGTTCGTTGGTTCTTTGAGAATGGGAAGAACAGAAAAGTTTCATTCCAAAATCTAGTTGTGCTTCCTGGAAACACAAAATTTTAGACCGCACTTCTATTGGCAAGTAAATGCAGCGAAAGCGAATTATACAGTCCGTGCGAAGGAATGTGCAGTTGCTCCTATTGCAAATATCTTTGTGATTAAAAAATTTAGAACAATTTGTGGATGCAAAAAGTGCATAACAAGCTGTGCAATACAGGGTAATGGATGCACTATCTGTTTGTACAAACTGAGAAGACAGAAATCATGGGATGCCTAGTTCTTGGGCAACGAGATGCTCTGACCCCCGTCGCTAATGGACGAACCCACCACTTGGCTGGTATATACGTAGGAGGACATCATTGCATTCACGTAGATGGTAATTCGATATCAGTATGGATAAACGTCTTGAATTAACAGAATTTGAAAGAGAGATTAGAGTGTTGTGTTGTTTATTGGGGGTTTAACGACCACCGTTAGCAACTCAATGGGCTGTAAGCAGTCATCCGTCCCTGATTTAGGGCCACTGGTAACAGGGAAGGGAGAGAGCCAGTGCCGTATGACAAACACAATATCCATGCCTCACCGGGATTTGAACCCGTACACAAATCGGGCAAATGATCATAAGCCAGCACTTAGACCACTGCGCCGCCAGAGCGGCGAGGTGAGAGTGTGTGCTATACACATGGGTCACTATATAGCGGAGGTGATACAGAAATTACAGTATCCCGGTATAACAGTATCAAAAGTGTATCTGGAATACGCCATTTTCGGAATAACATCGCATCGTGGATAGCGCTGTGAGTGGAGAAATGTAGTGGATCAACGCCGGGTCGAAGTCTGTCTCGCATAGTTACGACCAATCGAAAAGTTACAGTGGCGAAAAGCATCGCTGACTTCAATGACGTAGGGCTAGGAACGTCTTCACCAAGAACATCAGGTGATCATTAGCCTCAATAAGTTATGGGAGCCGCAGATGCACCGGAGTTCCGTTTCTAACGCCACAGCACGACACTCAATTAACAACCAAACTCAACTGACAACCGACGAACCTTGCAACATCTGAGGTGCCGTACCAACCCAGTAAACGATTTGTTTTGATTCAGTGTCATGAATATTTTACTACACTATACTCAACACGCGTCAAATGAGCGCAAGAACATCGGCACTCAATCCTAGATGATTGAGACGGGTCTCATGGTCAGATGATTCCCGTTTCCAGTTATTTTGGGCAGATGGAAGAGTGCGAATCTAGCGGAAACCACCCAAAGCGTTGGACCTGGCATGTCAACAAGTTTTCATACTTTTGTAAGCTTTCGACAAAGAAACAGTTTAATTAGTCTGGGTAAACGCATTCTAGCGCAACAGTAAAACACTTGTTAATTATAAGACATGCACATAATATTATTTTCTGTTTAAATACAACTCCGCGGTTCGTCGCAACACACACAATATGTTAGGTAATGCATACATGGAAAAAATCTAGCGAAGAAAGCTTCTCGTACTGTTCCCTGGGTTACTATTTTTATGACGCAACTTGTTTTTACAAAGACTGATGCAATTTCGTATTGTAACCTACAAGTACATTGGGAGAGAAAAATAAAAACCGAAATATTGCATTCGCCGGTTCCTGCGAAGCTTAAAAGTGTCGCAAGTCTTTACGAAATCTAACCTCTTCCGTCTATTTATTTTTGTTTCTTTGAAGGGACCTCGTCGTTCTTTCTCGTTAGGGTGCATTTGACGACGCAGAAGAGGACATCACTTCCAATCAAGACGAACAGGTCTGCGTGTCAAGAGCTGGGATGGAAGAGGAGCATCAGCATTTGATGAGGAGAATGCCCAGGACAGGTTTCCTTCGAGCCTGAGAGAGAGAAAGAGAAGTTCACTTCTTCATCATCTGCCTTGCAACATCTGAGGTGCCGTGCCAACCCAGTAAACGATTTGTTTTGATTCAGTGACATGAATATTTTACTACACTAGTTGCTGATGGCTCGCCATCTGAAACCGAAGAGAGTTCGTTTCTTTTTCCCTTGCTCATTCCCTCCCTCTCACACTTCATTAAGGATGCAACGCAAGCAGAAACATCTTCCATGCGATGTTTAAATGTACGATGCAAACTCTGAATTGGCCTCAAAGAATAATTAATCCTAATCTCTGAAATGCAAGTTGAACTGTGATGTTAAAGTGATTTCATTTCTCAAAATTCTGGACATATTACATGTATTTGAAAACAACCTGAAAATTCGTTCTTTTTCATTAATTTTGCCTCGAATTATTTTAGAAAGTATATAAGTGCCAGCTTTTAGTTATGTGAATCGTAAGCAACTAAAAGGTTCATCCAGTTTTCTAGTTTCACTTGCAGAATACAGGACACAAATATGTCAATTAAAGTAATTTCAGAGATACATCTTAAACAGCTTATAATGTTTTTACATAACATAGAATAAGTTACCAAAATTCATCAGACATCTAGAATCTTTGAGGTATTTACTAACTATTTTGGCAAACATGTGGTCAATATTTGGCCTTGATGCAAGACCACAATTTCTTTAATCCTACATGTTACAGAAAATTTATAACTGTACACGAAAATTCACCGGACTCCTTGACTTCGAAGAAACAACTCTTTATGATGGCTCATTTACCTCCAGGAATTGTTTGCATGGACACCAGAAAACTGTATTATAAAAATGTGATAAGTGGTTCACTACTTCGAAGATCACATTAGCTCTGTGTTCTTTACAAATGAAGAGTTGTCAATCGATCGAATTGTTCATATCCGGGACATCTTATTACTTTTACTCTGGAGATTTTCACTCCACTTCTCACTCTGTCACCAGCATAGCAGCAACACCAAATACTGTGACTCCATGGCACTCACGTAGTATCCAAAGATGACTCCACAAAATGTGCTTGTACCACTTCGCACTACTATCTATGAAAAGCACAGGGTTGTTACAGAAGCATATTGACATCCGTCTCCCAGTCGTACGTTTAGTTCCATTTCTTGTTTTCAACTACACTGCTAGCCACCCAAAATACAACACCAAGAACGACGCGAGATAGCAAAGTCAGATTTACTGGACACATAACAACAGACACAAAGATGAAGCGATTGAGCTTACAGGCCCGTGCGACTTGCGAAATACGCAGACACCAATAGTTCGTATGGCCTCTATTGGCTAGTAATAACGGCCGCTACACGCTGCGGCATCGAACGAAAGAGGCTTTGGATGTGAGCTTGGGGTATGTTGGTCCAGGCTGCTACCACACGTTGCCACAGTTCATCAGGCGTAACCGCGGGTGGTGGTTGCCGATCAGCGACCAGACGTGTTCGATGGGCGACATATCGGGAAAACAGGCGTGCCACGGCAGCAGTGACACCTGGTGGGCCGTGAAGAATTGTTGAAGGATGCGTGCCACGTACGGGCGCGCATTGTCCTGTTGAAATGTGGCAGCTGGCAGGTCCTGCAGGTAAGCGAGGACTACAGGCTCCAAAACGTCGGAGATTGTGCGATGGCTGTTGAGTGTACCAGCGATGCGTACCAGAGGGGTGCGGGTGTCATATCCAATTGCGCCCTAAACCATAACGCAAGGAAATGGACCCGTATGGCGATGCATAATGCAAGCATCATACAGTCTCTCGCCGTGGTGCCACCTCACGTGGATCCGACCATCGTGGTGTTGCCGGCAGAAGCGAGATTCGTCGGAGAAGACAATGTCGTGCCATTCCGTAGTCCAGGTGCAGCGCTCAACGGCCCACTGCCGCCGCACTCACCGGTGGTGTAACGTCAGTGGTAATAGGAGCAATGGGCACCGTGCGTCAAGTCCCCGCTACTATAGACGTCGTGCTGATACAGGTTGTTGCGCAACACACCCTAATCCTGCGCTAACGCTAGTGGTGTGGTGGTGCGAGCCGTCAATGCCCGCCGAACAACATGCCGGCCCTCTCGTTTAGTGGTGTGCCGCGGCTGTGGTAATCCCTCACGTCGGTCCATCCGTCCCTCCTGCACCCATCGAATCCATTCTCGCCTCACTGTGGCTGGATATCGCCCCACACGGGCGCGGATGTCTCGGTACAATAAACCGCTGTTGCTATAAGCCACTATTCGTTTTCTGTCGAACTCCGAAACTTGCTGGAATGGCTGCCGTATTCTGCGACAAGGCATCAGGAAACTTCCCACGCACAGATCCGGCCGTACTGATCCCTGATCTTATGTGCACCCTTCTTATAGTGCTTCTCGGTGGCATGCCGGGCTCACATGATTTGCATATGCCCTGCAATGCTAATCGTTTGCATGTCCTCTCACGGGCGACGCATGCTGCGAATTTCAGGCCAATCGGATGCTTCCTTCTTGGTGTTGCATTTTGGGTGGCCAGCAGTGCATATTGTATGGGAATGGATAAGTCACACTTTTCGTCTAAGGTACGTTTTTCACCCCAGACAAGGTTCGTAAGGCAAATGTACTGCCATTTCTTTCAACGTTATAGGTACTATCTCGCTGTGTTTTACTAATCTTCACTTTTAAGAGCTACCGAGATCAGTGTATAATGCTGGTATGTTTGCCCAGTTTATCAGTTTATTGTGCGTGTGCATGTGAATGCGGTTAACAAAGTCTTTGAGTGTTTAGAATCAGAGATGAGTAAGCGTGATGGTTCCTCAAATGCAATAAAAGGGAATTAAATCTTTTACAAAATGTTTTACTCGCTTAGTGAATTGATGTCATATATGAACTCCAGCCATTCAGGAAAAACAGAGGATTATCTTCTCTCTGGATAGCGTATAGGTACAAAAGATAGGGCCCTAAAGAGAGAGACGAAAACAGAGCACGTGCATTTTGAATGTAGAACTACAGCACACTCTTCCCTTTACTAGCAACACAACAACTTGAAGTATTCGGGGTTGTATACCGGCGGTAACATACATTCCTGCAAGGTCACCTACATGGGCAATTTTGAATGTAAAGGGCGAAGCCATCAGTGATACACTTACCCCCCTGGTTGAAGGGTGGGCTTGAGGCTGACAACTTATTCCTTAAAAACGATAAAAGTTACGAAAAATGCACATAACCACGTTGTAGGACTGATGTAAATGCACAACGATCCGTTACCTAAAATTAAGAACATGGAATATTAAAAGTATTTCAAATACGAATATATTGAGTGGGAGCAGAGAACTTGAGGAGCTGAATAAGTATTCACTGGATCCAACTACACTTCGAGACCTGCGATGGACAAGATAGAGAAATATCAAAAATGGGAACTTTCTAATCCTACAGTGGGCTAACAGCTCCAGTAAACATGAACTTGGGACTGGCTGTTCATACGAGAAAAATATGGAAATCCTTGGTTCAATTTGAAGTCGCAAATTTGAGACTACATAAAGTAAGATCAAAATCCAAATTGTATAGTTTTTACGATAACCAGTTATCGCGGTTCAACAGACGTTTCAGATAAAAAACTTAAAGATTAATTCTATAGGTCATTAAAAGAGCTCAGGGATGCTTTTTCCTAAAAATAGTATCATGCATTTTGGAGACATTAATGCTAAAATTGGGAAGGAAGAATGCTTCAGAAAATAATCTGAGAAACTAATGGAAATGGCAAAAGATTAATAACTCTTGCATCTCGCAAGTATTCAACGCTAAGCTGAAAACTTGTATTTAGCGATATACTTGGGTATCACCTGACTTTTAGACATACAATAAAATTCTTTATATTCTTACCATGGAAAGACCCAGATGATCTTGCATTCAAAGTGTAAAAAGTACCAGAGAAGTAGAATATGATACTGACATTGGAGGACCAAAACTTTGGAGATACCTACCTAATAGCGTTTTGGTCCTCCTCTAATGCGAATAACAGCCTGTGCTTGCCGGTGCATCGACTCCGTCAGATCCTGGAGGGCTTCTGGAGCTAATCCCAGCCATGCCTGTTGCAGCTTTGTCCACATCTCTAACTGAGACTTAGCTCCAGGATCCATGAATCTAACGTTCCGAAGCTCCACTGCATCCCACCGAGCTTCCACATGGTCTAAATCCTAGGACCTTGCGGGCCACTAGAGGATTCCAAACTTAAATGAATGTTCCTTGAGCCATGCCTGGGTGGTTGCGGCCCATTGTGGCGGCGCATTGTCCTACTGGAACAGGCCATCGTCCGCAGGATGTATGAAGGCGATGAAAGCGTGTAGGTAATCTGCAAGCATATGCTAATAGCGCGCAGCAGTTAAGGACCTCTCCAGACGCACTAAGAGACCTAATGTGTTCTATGAGAAGGCTCCCCAAACCATCACAGAGCCACCACCGCCTTGAACAGAGCCGACCTGCCACGACGGGCCCATGGCCTCATGATGTTGACGCCACACCTGCAGTCTTCCGTCAGCTCTGTGCAGCAGAAAACGGAATTCAACTGACCGCACGATGCGGCGGCACTCTAAAGAGGACTAGTTTTGATGTTCTGGGCACCAGATGTAATGTCCGATGACGAGCAGACGAGTAGAGCGTCTGCTCCTGTAGTTCAGGGTATGTACAGTGCGCCGTACTGTTCGCTGCCTGACGCTGCCTGGTCATCCGATTTAACCTGGATGGGATGTGCGCCGTCCTTTTCCATGCAGTCTATCTGTACGAGGCTGGATGATCTACGTTGACCCCGGTCATCAGTGGCGTGTGGTCGGCCACCGCTTGTTTTCTGGTGCTGGTTGCCCTCGAGAATCCTAGGGTTCTTACGCCTTGGAGATGAATGATCCATCGAGGATCAAAGTCGCTCACGTCACCACGTTTACCCATGTTCATCAGTTGCGATACACATTTGGCAAGCCCCTGCTGCCTATTTATCGCCTTCGTACGGTTTGGAGGTGTTCCACTTTGCGGAGGGGGTGGGGGATGTCCATGTCAACTTCCCATTACCCCTATCTTTAATGTTTTGTCTACTGAGTGTACAATAAAGGAAGATGAAAAAATAAGAAGCCAAAGTAGGAACGAAACCTTATTAGAGGAAACATTAAACTGAGGTGCAAAGTAAAGAATAATTTGAAAATATTGAGAACTATTTGAATTTTACAGAAGGTAATACAAAATATGCAGATGAGAGCACGACTGGTATTAAAAAAAGTCTCCAGAATACACTGAGTGGCCACTTTATTATGACCACCTCCTCAGTACTTCGTTGGGCCACCTTTTGCCTTTAATACTGCGTCGATTCTTCGTGGCATTAACTCCACGAGATGTTGATAGGTGGTTTGTGGAATCTGAGACCATGCTTGATGAATAGCACTTTCCAGGAGTGTGAGATTGCAGGGTTGTGGATCCAGCTGTCTAGTGGCTCGTTCAACTTCATCCCACAAATTCTCAATGGGGTTGATATCTGGAAATTTTGGGGGCCACCTGAGCAAAGTAAACTCACCGGCATGTTCCTAAAACCAATTCTGTACAATACGAGCACTATGGCAGGACGTATTATCTTGTTGAAAGTAGCCATCGCCATTGGGATAAACCATCCACATGGCAAGATGCACTTGGTCCGCAACGATGTTTAGATATGGTGTGCCAGTCAGACGTTGATCAACACAAATTAAAGGGCCCAAAGCATGCCGGGAAAACATTCCCTAAACCATAACGTTGCGTCCAACAGCTTGAAGGGTTGTGGCAATGCATTTGGGGTTCATGCTTTCGTGCTGTTTCCGCCAAATTCTCACTCGGCCATCGGCATGGTGCAACTGAAAACGTGATTCATCGGACCACATAATTTGTTTCCTATTATAGACTGTCCAATCCTTGTGTTCCTGTGCGAACTGGAGACGTTTTCTCTTGTTAACTGTAGACAGCAGAGGTGTTGGAACAGGCCTTCGGCTGCCATATCCCATCCGATGCAGTGTACGGCGAACAGTGCGTGCAGAGATCATTTGAGGGGATCCTTGATTAAGATGGTCTGTAATTTGCTGCACTGTTGCCCTTCTGTTGTCTGTTACTAGTCTGGACACTCTCCGTTCCGCCCGAGCAGTCACTAGTCGATGACGACCACACGTTGCACGTAGAGACCCAGTTTTTTGGCTGACAGTCCAGTCTTTAAACACTTTAACAACAGCTTCGCTGGAACATTTCACGAATGCGTCGGTTTCGGTGATACTCGCTCCATGGCTTCGAGCTCCTACAATCATCGCACGTTGAAAGTCCGTCAAATCGCATGTTTTACCCATCTCATCAGCCAAAAATCACTTCTACTACTGTCGCAAGCACTAAGCTTTCCCTTTTTTTACTAGCCTCGCCCTCTGGCTGCAACAGCGTGCAGCCATAGTTCATTTGCTTAAAACTGTCAGGGTGTCATAATAAAGTGGCCACTCAGTGTATATGTTTCACAGTTATGAATGTCACGGGGTGGTAAAGAAACTGAAAAATAACGACGGAAAACAGTGGCCTGGGAATCTCTATAATGATCAAATTGCCCAAAGATTCAAGGAAAGTAAAAGGAAATGTAGCATGTTAATTTCGCTACAAAAAAGAAGGTATCAACAAAGGCAAACTGTTTAACTACAGAGACAATATCTATTAAACAACGTAGAAAATTTTCGAAGAAATTAAAATATCAAAAAGGAGGTCAAAATTTGAAACATCATAATCAATAATAGTGTTGAACTCATTTTAGAAAATGATAAAATATGCTGTAAACTGATGGAAACAATACTTTAACTAATTCTTAAATTGTAACAAAGTCCAAAGGTTTTTGAACAGATACCTTACTTTACCTGTGAATAAGAAATTCAAAGGCTGTCACTATATGAGGTAGAAAAAGTATAAAACAACTGAAAACTAACGAAGCAACTGCTAGTGTCAAGTTTGCTGGTGAAGTCACCGGGTATTATGCCAAACTAGTAATTAAAGAAATGCCCAAACTGATCTATCTAGTTTTGGAGAAGGGAATCCCATTAGGTTATCTATTCCAATATATGAGAAGGGACAGAAAAATAATTTTAAATTGCAGGAAAACTTAGTTTAGAATAAAGCGAAAAATAGAGTTATTATGCAATAAAACTGTTTGTTATTATTAAAATCCTTCGAATAACCAGACTAAAAAACATATGTAAAGTCCATTATCAGACCCATTTTAATACACAGAACAGAGACCTCGAATAAAACTGTTGGCAATGTATATTAGGACAAAGTCTTCTAAAGTACTGTTATACACGTTACAGTACATGAGCCCAAAACGACATTTTGACATCGATGACAATGGAATATTTATATTTGAACCTAAGAACATCTCTACATATACAATATATTTACATTAAATTTTGTAGACTTATGTAAGTTTCAGCCAGTGAAACATAAAAAAATCATCAATGAGGTATATGGAGCAACACATATTGCGCTCACCTTATTTCGGCTTCAGTCCTCCTGGTTTGCATAAGTCTGGTGTAAGCATGCCTATTACATTTCAGTTCAATCTTGCTACTTGCGCGGTGTCCACTGTTTCACTACATCGTTAAAAGATATTCAATGTTCACAGTTCAATACAAACACGAACCATTGCACAATTCTAAAAGACGGGGATGATGAGTTAAAATCATTCTAAGACTACTGTTAAGACCAGACTACATCGACGCAACTAGAATTTCAGCAACTAAAGTCTTTCACTGTCCGAAGCCAAATTATTGTGAAGTATGAAAAATGAAATAGTGTCAACAAGTCGTTCCACGCTCGTATCACTGGACATGTTTCAGGCTACACTGTGCCCATCTTCATCGGCGGGTGCAAGTGACACCTATCTGCTTTTATTCTGCTAACTACCTCAAAGCAATCAGTCGACTCATCACCCATTGAACCTAGGTTGATCTCGTGATTTTCGACATTTTCTATTGTTGCACCATCTGGTGTTCATCCTATGTAATCTCATTAGTCACGGTTATTGGATGAAACATTTCCAATAGATTTAGTGTTTATGTTTTTTTCTTCTGTTTCTTTTTCTTTTTTCTTTTCTTATTATGTACCGCCAGGCAAACGGCAGTTCAAGTGGTGTCTGTTCATTAACATTAAATCCCCTGGTTTCTTCTATCACAATAGACTCAGAATATAAAATCTTCTGATGTGTATTATGCGTAGTATATATTTTTGCATATTCCCATACGGGGATAGAATTATTATTAATACAATAGGCAATAAGAGAAGTTCCTTGTTTACCCTTTTTCCAATCTCTCTTATTCTCTTCCATTCTTGTCTTTAGTCGTATTTTAGTACTACCCATGTAGATGCTATCTATATTACCGGTATCATGGGCACAAAGTATCATGAACCGTGTACCCTGAAGATGGGCACAGAGTAGCCTGAAACATGTCCGGTGATACGAGAGTGGAACGACTTGTTGAGTATTTAAATTTTGATACTTCACATTAATTTGGCATCGGACAGTGAAATACTTCAATTGCTGAAATTCTAGCTGCGCCGATCAAGTCTGGTCTTAACAACGGTCTTAGAATGATTTTTACTCATCACCTCCTTCTTTTAGAATAGTGCAATTGTTCGTGTTTGGGTTGAACTGTGAACATTGAATATCTTTTAACGGTGTAGTGCAACAGTGGACACCGGACAAGTAGCAAGATTGAACTGAAATGTAATAAGTATGCTTACACCAGACTTATGCAAACCAGGAGGACTGAAGCCGAAATAAGGTGAGTGCAATATGTGTTGCTCCATATACCACACTGTTGATTTTATGTCTCACTGGCCGAAACTTACATAAGCTTACAAAATTTAATGTAAATATATTTCATATGTCGAGATGTTCTTAGGTTTAGATATAAATATTCCATTGTCATCGATGTCAACTTGTCGTTTTTGGGCTCATGTACTACAAAGTGTGTAACAGTACTTTAGAGGACTTTGTCCTAATATATATTGCCTATTTCCTGCGTCTTTTGTTGTTCAAATATGTATACAGTATGTGTATAGATTGAACTTCTACTAAAACTGTTGGTGATGAAATGTGCTTACAGCGATTTCAAAAGTGATTGATTTACAAAACGTTCAGACCCAGAAAAGCAGTGAAACTGGAGAATGGAGACAGAGATATAACAAAAAATTATATGACTTATATTGGTGTGTACGTGTGTGTGTGTGTGTGTGCGTTGTAAATAAATGAAAATAAATCTTATAAGATAAACTGACATAATCACAAAGAGAGAATGAATAAAGGAAGAATACCTAGAGACAAATGTTCGAAATGAAAATTAATGAAAAATGATCTGTGGAAAGACCAAGAAAACGATGAAGAGATTTCATTCAACAAGACTTGGTGGGAGTTCCTGATTTAAGAAAGGAGATAAACGACAAACAGCATCGGGGAAGTGGATCGTACTTGCAATGAAGAGCCTTGACGATCCGGGAAGGTGAGGAAGAATTCGGTGAGGCTTTAGGATTTTCCGCTCAACATTTAAGTGAATGCAGGACTGTGGTGTATAGGTAATCAAGGCATGTCAGCATTCAGACGCATACAGACAAGACATGGAGCTTAAAACAGTTGTTAAAACAATTTTTTCACGGTGGTAAAAATCTTCAAAGGACTATGTTACAGAGCTTTTTCATCGCAGAACTTTAATCTCCTCCTCTCTTTTTGTTTCAGATCAACACAAATATAACCAGCCAATTCTCTCTCTTTTTGAAGCTCGTATACATCTGAGGTTGAAAGAAGTCAATGTAAGGAACTGGTTTTCTGGAAGATAGATATCTAGGGCCTAAGGACGAACACAACATTCAGTTCTCATCCGGGACCTAGATCTCCGAACAAATTGACTATGTTTAATTATTTAACGTATCTATATTCAAGAATCTGTTCAGTACTTTTCCCTTTATTGGATCTCGGACAGTGCAGTGAGCACTCTCAGACTTCAAATTCACTCTTTGTCTGAAGCGAATACTTTTCGAGAAACCTGAACACTGCAGCACTTTTCCCCATCTAAGTTTAAATGAAGCACCAAAACATTATGTCCATGAACAGGCGGACTAACACATTGGGAAAAGCATTTATAAAGCAAAAGCATAAACAATGTTAACAAAAAAAAACTCGGAAAAATTAATCATGTCTTATATAATGAATAAAATAACGGTCTACCCCATAGTGTTACATCACAGCAGTAAACAAGTGCTCTTGAAGTCGTGGTCTGTACAATTGAAAGTGCACTTCATTATCTGTATTTGTCCAGTCAGCGGAATGACAACATAAAGCAGAATTTATATTTCCGCTGCTGATCATAAAGGGGAATTGGCTGGGAGGAAAATTTTGTGACTACAAATCTCTATCCAAGTGTTTCCAACCACT
The DNA here is from genome assembly GCA_039090855.1 of Macrothele yani. Classification (NCBI taxonomy): domain Eukaryota; kingdom Metazoa; phylum Arthropoda; class Arachnida; order Araneae; family Macrothelidae; genus Macrothele; species Macrothele yani. The sequence goes on from CM076989.1 coordinate 143,476,536, forward strand.
CTTCTGAAATCGAAGCGAGACACAAAGAAGTTCATAAACTAAAACAATAAAATGCTTCCCTTAGCGTCCTCCATACAGGGGAGACTAAGCTGAATAAGAAAAGGAGCTCAAGTATGAAAAAAGAAAGAATAAAGATGCGATAAAAACGTGTGCGGAATTCCCCGGAGGGACTTTTCAAGGCGGATTGGAGTAAGGATGAAATAAATAAAAAGAAAGAAAAAGGTGAAAAAACCCTTCGTTGTTCTTTCACGGAAGGTCGATGTTAGAGGCGTGTACCCGGAAGGCAGGCAGGCGTGCTCGTTTTGAATTTCTCCGCAAAGTGAGTGGACATTCGGAAAGAGCTCTCTAGGTTGATGTTGTTCTTGGCACAATTCACTTCAAACAGGCCGATAAAGATGCATTCTAGTGTTTCCCCTCAGCATCCTATTCTGCATCGCTCTTTGTCGGTGTCGGTCGAGCTCTTTATCCCGCTTTGTAGATTTCCTACAAATTCTATTTCGTCATTCAAGGAAAAGAAAAGAAAGATAGAAAAAAAGGGTGGAAAGTGGAGGGGCGGTTTTAGAATTTTCATGCATCGAAAGAAGAGGTTTCCCCATGAAATGTCTCCGATTTGACCTCAGAATCAAGGTTATCCTGTTAGAAGGAACAGCAGCTGAATTTTAAAATGCCGCTGGAAACAAAGTTTGTCACGGAGAAAACTTCTTCAGAGGCTAAAACATTATTCAAAACGTATAACACAGTTAGGAGGAGAAAAAATGGAACCCACCAGAGCCCTAGTAACCCAATGCAAGAGTGAATTAATGGTCGACGTGTTGTGGAGTTGAAAACAAACGTTGTTTTTTGCTTTAACGTTTCTAGCGATACTATTTTACGAACTTCTTAAACATTAGTGTGGAAGTGGAATACTGATTTTTTATGTACTTATAACTTTATAATATGTACGATGACAGAATTTATCGCGGGCGGAGTGAATAATGCAATAAAAGAACACGCTATTTCAGATTCTGAAGCTGTGCCGTTTTGCAAAGTCCTGTAATCTTAGTCTGCATCGGGCCTATTTTTCTCATAAAAAATATGAGTTAACCATCCATGACAGAGGCATTACATTGTAAAGGAAGTTTCAAGGCTTTTAACTGAGTTGTGGTTTAAATAGAGTAATTTGTGTGCTAGAAAGAAGTGTTGCTTGCTGGCGGGATTTCAGTGGAACTTATTCTGCGCATGTGGGTTGCATGTGTGTAATGTGAAACAAAAAATGTTTGTTGCGTCGAGATAAATATTTTGAGGTAAATTTGGCCACGTTGAAAGAATGAATGTAAAGCTATTAAGTAAGACATATTACACTGCTGGCCACCCAAAATGCAACACCAAGAAGGACACGAGATAGCAAAGCCAGATTTACTGGGCACATAACAACAGATACAAAGATGAAACGATTGAGCTTACAGGTCCGTGCGACTTGCGGAACACGCAGACATCAATAGTTCGTTTGGCCCCCGTGACTGGCAATAACGGCCCCTACACGCCGCGGCATCGAACGAAAGAGGCTTTGGATGTGGGCTTGGGGTATGTCGGTCCAGGCTGCTTCCACACGTTGCCACAGTTCATCAGGCGTAACCGCGGGTGGTGCTTGCCGGGCCACTCGGTTGCTGATCAGCGACCAGACGTGTTCGATGGGCGACATATCGGGAGAATAGGCGGGCCACGGAAGCAGTGACACCTGGTGGGCAGTGAAGAATTGTGGCACGATGCGTGCCACGTGCGGGCGTGCATTGTCCTGTTGAAACGTGGCCGGTGGCAGGTCCTGCAGGTAAGGGAGGACTACAGGCTGCAAAGCGTCGGAGATGTAGCTGTGGCTGTTGAGTGTACCGGCGATGCATAACAGAGGGGTGCGGGTGTCATATCCAATTGCGCCCCAAACCATAACGCCAGGCGACGGACCGGTATGGCGATGCATAATGCATGCGTCATACAATCTCTTGCCGCGGTGCCGCTACACGCGGATCCGACCATCGTGGTGTTGCAGGCAAAAGCAGGATTCGTCGGAGAAGAGAATGTCATGCCATTCCGTAGTCCAGGGGTGGCGTTCAACGGCCCACTGCCGCCGCACTCGCCGGTGGTGTAACGTCAATGGTAATCGGAGCGATGGGCACCGTGCGACAAGTCCCCGCTCCTGCAGACGACGTCGAACGGTACGTGCTGACACAGGTTGTTGCGCAATACATCCTAATTCCTGCGCTAACGTTCGTGATGTGGCGGTGCGAGCGGTCAATGCCCGCTGCGCAACATGCCGGTCCTCTTGTTCGGTGGTGTGCCGCGACTGCGGCAATCGCTCACGTCGGTCCGTCCGTCCCTCCCCCACCCACCGAATCCATACTCGCCTCACTGTGGCTGGATGTCGTTCCACACGGACGCCGATGTCTCGGTACGATAAACCGCTGTCGCGATAAGCCACTATTCGTCCTCTGTCGAACTCCGAAACGAGCTGGAACGACTGCCGTATTCTGCGACGAGGCATCAGGAAGCTTCCCAAGCATAGGTCAGGCAGCACAACACAGTTTCACAACTTACATCCCGCCTTCTGTGCACTCTTCTTATAGTGCTTCTCGGTGGCGTGCCGGGCTCACATAATTTGCATATACCCTGCAATGCTAATCGTTTGCATGTCCTCTCACGGGCGACGCATGCCGCGAATTTCGAGCCAGTCGGATGCTTCCTTCTTGGTGTTGCATTTTGGGTGGCCAGCAGTGTATTTAGCCAGAGTGGCCACAAAAGGAAGGCAGAGGAAGGGCGGGAAAAACACGGAAGTACCAGATTCGGAAACGCCTGCATGAAAAAGTGTGAAGTACATAGCATTTTGTATGAGAGAAGAGATAGATGTCAATAGTGAAGCTCTAGTTATGTACTAATATCGCTGTAAACGGGTGCGTTTTATACATCCACAATAAGAAAACTCTAATACCATCAGTAACTTTGATTTGGCAAATGATTTTGTTTTGAGGAGATAACTTTTGAATACCACAGAACGCCGCCCCGGTGGCGCAGTGGTCTAAGCCTGGCTCGTGGCCATTCGTCCGAGATGTGTCCGGTTTCGAATCTCCGTGAGGCATGGATGTTGTGTTTCTCTTACTGCACTAGCTCTCTCCCTTCCCTGGAACCAGTGGTCCTTAATTGCGGACGGGGGACAGCTTATAGCCCATCGAGTTGCTCACGGTGGTCTTTAAACCTTGAATTAAAAAAACAAACCAGAGAACAGCTTTGTGATATGTATGTATGTATGCTTTGTAAAACTTATGATATACGTAATCTATTTGAACTATCTCTTTTCGTTTCTGCCTCTTATGTAAAGTTTGTTTATCTCTCGTTTACAGTTTATGTTCCCAAATATCTGGCTATGTTGAAACTCTAGCAGCGAGTCAAAGGTTAAAGACGAAAGATAAAAACATGCAGCACTGTATGTGAAAGACGAGATGATTGGTGGTCAGATGTTGTCAACCTTAGTATGGTTTGTTATTTGAGTGTTTTACACGTTATTCTTCTTTTTCCAAGTTGTATAACCCGTGTTAATATTAGTTTAAGTTGCTTGCCTTTTCTTCACCAATCAAGCAGCGTACTGTTGTGAGGATTACGCAAGTTACAGTGTCTTCAAAGTACCTACTGCAATGATTGGAATAGAAACTTCTTATTCCATTCAAGTCCTTATTCATTTTACTTAAGTGAAGTGAAACACCACAAATACTCCGATGTGCGTTTAAAAAGCTTCTATGATCTTTCTATATATTTGAATATTATTACAAGTAAAAAGGATGAATAACCATGGAAGTCATCAGCATTAGCTATACAAAAGTATCACTAGTTGAGTTTTTGGAGAATTACAAACAAAAGTCTATAAGTATTGGAATTGAAATTGCTTGTATTAGACGATGTTAATCAGCTAGAACATTTAGCATCTGATTTTATCAGTAACAGAATTCGTCGAATGAAACTTCTAGTGATAAGAAGTTTTCATTAATATCAAACGCTTTGTTAGGAAAAAAAACTGCTTCAATTCTCTTCAAGAACCTAGTTCAGCATTCTTTGATCTCTACCGAAGTTAAAGCAATCGTCAGGTCAAACTCTGCTGAAAGTGATTAGATAATACCGAATGCTGCTTTAGAATTTATATGCTGTATTATGCGATTTTTTACTTCTGGCGTCGTATGTGTGCGCTCTGTGGTTTTCAACTTTCTGTTTTAACGACTACACTTATGGTAATAGTAGCACATGATCTCCGACTGTAATTTAGTAAAGGAGTCTGAACGACAAATGATCAAATGAACTCAAAGGTGCAACAAAAGGAAGCTCAGTATTGAATCATTTATTAGTGAAGAGGAGGACACGAATATAGGAATCGTTGTTCGAGTGTCAACCATTTGAGGAAAATTAAGTTTCATGAGAAATATTCCGTTCCTCTGCTTTAGTATGAGTGGGAAGCCAGCATTATGTAGACTGTAAGAACAATTACTTCTGCTGACAGGAAACAGGACTTGATAAAAATCAACCCTTTGAAATACATATTTTAAGAGCGCGTCGATTATTTATGTAAATCCAGGGCTAACGACATACATGAGCATCAAGTCCTGTAGGGTACCGCCCGTCACTATAATCTAAGGCCACTGCTTGCATGGAAGGAACGTAACCAGCGCCGTAGGTCAAAACAGCCAACTATGACTCACCTGTAACTCGAAACTGGGATGATTAACCAGAAACTCCAACCTCTGACTACTCGGGTATAGCCCTGATTTTGTGGTCGTACTGTTGGTTTGAAGTCAAATCTGTACAGATCTCAGGATGTCACACCCACAGTGTGTGACGAATACTTTAATTTTAACCCATCATTTTTTTTTCAGTTTCTGCGTTCTCATTAAAATTAGTTTTTCTGATTACATATTTACACAGTATTCCTGTCGATAGCTTTCCAAAGTTGGCAACCTGACAGTGGGAAAATTTTCAGTAAAAGATAAACGAAGTTTGAAAAAAAAAACGTTCTTGTTGAGCGACGTACGATATGGTGTATGCGGAGTAGGATGCGCTATGCTTTAGATGAAGAAAGACAAGAGATTGTAAGAGCATTTTGCGACGAGATATACGCTCAATGGACAAAACATTAGAGATGCATACCTAATAGTATGTTAGTCCCTCCTCTAAAATGATAACGCCTTACACCCCGAGACATCGACTCCACCAGATACCGGAGGGTGTCGGGAGGTAATACCAGCAAAGCCTATTGCACCATAGTTCACAACTTCGTCCGAGACGTAGGCCCATGATCCATTGATCTGATGTTCCTCTTCCGACAGCCCAGGGATATTCACAGGGTTTAATCCCGGGACCTCGGGGGAAGGGCACTGGTTGGTTCCGAAATTAGATGAGTGTTCCTCAAGCCATGTCTGGGTGGTTGCGGCGCATTCTTTCTGCTGAAAGAGACCATCGGCCGCAGGATGCGCGAACGCCTTGAAACCGTGTAGGTGCTGAACAGCCAGCATATGCTGGCAGAGTACAGCGTCTAAGGACCTCTCCAGACACACTAAGGGACGAAATGTGTCTCATGAAAAGCCTTCCCAAACCATCACAGAACCACCAGCGCCATGAACAGTGGAGATCTGGCATGACGGAGCCACAGCTTCATGGTATAGACGCCACATCCGCCCCCCACCCCACCCCCACCCTCCGTCAGCTCGGTACAGCAGAAAACGGGATTCATCTTACCATGGCGCCGCTGTGCAGAGGACCAGTTTTGACATTCGCGGCACCAAGAGAGGCGTAATGTCCGATTACGAGCAGTCAACAGCGGTGCACGAGTAGTGCGTTGGCTGCTGTAGACCAGGGAATGCAGCTTGCCCTATCGTTTACTCGCTGACGCTGCTTGGGCCTCCGACTTTTAACCTGAATATGATTCGTACCGCCGTTGCCAAGCAGCCGGTCTGTACGATCCTGGATAATCTACTTTGACACCGGTCATCAATGGCGTGTGGTCGGCAATCGCTTCCTCTCTGGTAGATGGTATACTTGCGGTGCATCCTTGATACGGTTGCCTTCGAACCCTGGGGTTCTTACCACTTGGGCGATAGAATGACCCATCTTTTTTGCCGACAATGAGTCCACGATCAAAGTCGCTCAGATCACTACGTTTACCTATGTTCGTCGATTGCAACACACTGTTGGAAAGCCCTGCTGTCCCCCTATTTATCGCCTACATTCGGTTTGAGTCTGTTCCACCTTGGTTGGGGGAATAACCATGTCAACCGCTCATCACTCTTATCTCTAAGGTTTTGTCTATTGTGTGTATTTGTTGATTACACTGCGTTTGGTAGATAGCTAGCTAATAGTTGGTACTGCTGGATTTGTAGACTTAATACACTGCCGGACAATTGCTAAGGACGGATGACAATAGCAACGATAGCAACCATAAAATGGAAGGCAGGAGAATGTGGAAATTGGCATAAGTGCGGGATACAGTAAGACGTGTTGTGCGTATGCAAATTTTGTATTGCCGAACTTGTTCGTGACGTCATAGCGCTGATAAGAGATATAAAGGATTTGACGCGTATTGACCGTTGTTGTTCAAACACAAAGTTGAAAGGGAAAGAATCAATTGACGAACTTGCAATTTTCAGTATGTTTTCCCGACATCACCTAAAGGATTTTACGCGTGGCCGTATTATTTTGGAAGATTGAAGAAGGGCGAAAAATAACAGATGTTGCCAGGGAGTTCGACGACAGTCACAGTGTTGTTTCAAGGCTTTGGAAATCATTTCAAACAAATGGAAAGTGTAGCAAACGTCACGGGGGAGGTCGTGTTCGCAGTACGACACCTGTAGAAGATCGGTACATAGTGCTATCAACAAAAAGACACCGGCGCAGCACAGCTAGTGAGGTAGCAAATCAGTTTATGGCTGCTACTGGCAAGCGGATCTCCCGAAAAACTGTCGCCAGACGTTTGCATGAAGGAGGACTATACGCCCGCCGTCCTGTTGTGTGCATCCCATTGGCCAGACGTCACCGTACCGCCCGTTTGCAATGGGGCCATCAACATCGCAATTGGATTGATAACGACTGGTCTGCTGTCCTCTTCTCAGATGAGAGTAGATACAGTGTATCGTCTGATTGTCGACGACAACTGATCTGGCGTGATAGTGGTACTGCATATTGTCCAGCAAACATACAGGAAAGGGACCGATATCCGACATGTAGTGTCATGGTATGGGATGGCATCATGATCAATGGCCGTACGTCCCTCTATGTGCTTCCAACTTGGACTATGACTGGCCAACGATACATTAATGATGTTCTGCTACCTCATGTTCGCATGTTCCGTGGTGCTGTTGAGGATAGATTCATTTTCATGGACGACAACGCAACATGTCATCGAACAGTCGCTGTCCAGGAGTGCCTTGAGAGCGAGGATATTCAACGCCTCGTATGGCCTGCACAGTCTCCAGATCTGAATCCCATTGAAAATGTGTGGGATGCTTTGGGGAGGAGTCTTGCTTGTCGCCAATGCCCTCCAATAAACAAGGACACCCTCATCCATGCACTGACAGAGGAATGGGATAAATTACCTCAACAGCTGCTTGATAATGTTGTGCAAAGCATGACACGACGTGTGGAATCTTGCATCGCCCTCCATGGTGGCCATATCCCGTATTGACATCTTACGCCGGAACACCTGCGGACGGTAATTGCATTTTTTTCACGTTTACGTATTCTGCACAAATAGGCCTGTTTGTACCTTGAACACGTTCCAAAGCCTTCTGGATTTCAGAGCACAATAAATTGTCTTTCTTGTAATGTCCTGGCATTCTGACATTATTTTATTTCACTTGACATCCAACCACACTTACTTTTTATGCGCTATATAGCCGTTTATGATCCGTCCTTAGCAATTGTCCAGCAGTGTATTTGCAAATTATTTTCAACATCTTGGCCTGCCTTATCTGATGAATATAAAGGAACATTGAATCATTAAGTAATGCTTCTGCTGAACCATTTTCCATGGTTTCTCTAATTTACAGTGTTTAATTAGAGATTGTGCAAATTCTGATTAAGTTTTCAGATTCTACAAGCAACGATACGAGTTGAGACATATGGATTAAAAAAATAGAATGAATTCATCAAGTGACCTTGCACCTTAAAACGGATACAGTAGATTTCGGTTAATTGAAACACATCGAGATCAGCACACTTTGACCCAATCAAGCGGACGCCCCAATTATTCGAAGGTTTATCCCAAGGAGCTGGTTTGGGATGTTGTTCAAGAACTCTCTCAAATAAACGGCTGGCCCGATTAACTGATGGCCCAATTAACCGGAACCAACTGTATTTCTATACCTAGCAAAAAACAATCTTGCTGGGCCAGCACTGCAGCAATGGCCCAGCACTCTGTTGCCGCTGCCGAACCGTCAATAAAATGCCCGGGCGGCCAACAGAAGGGCCAGCAGTTCAGACCAACAGCTGGCCAACAGTTGGTACCCCACCAGTTGTCATATGCCGCAACAGGGCCATCAGTTATCCATCACAGGCAGTAGCTGTCACAAGTGGCCCTTCAGCGGCTCTGCAAGCACGTGCCAGAAATGATGGCTAGCCTAATGTGGTCCGCTAGTTTGCCGGTAGTGGCATCCGGCCAATGAGAATTTTTCCGTGACTCACTTATAAACGTGGAAAGAGCGAAGATCTTTGTTTGATGTTCCTGGTCCACGTTAAATGTCTGTATTAGTTAAGATTATCTACACATCCAACACAATAAAAAGACCCTCATGTAATTTAATCATTAATGGTTATCTTCCAGAGGAGTACAAAGAATGCAATGCAAAGTAGCTCACAGTATAAAAATATTTTCTGCCATATTCGTAAGTGAAGCAATACAAAGTACCTCATATCTCTTAAATATTTACATTAATTTCAAAAGGAGCCCTATATCAATAAGCCAGATTTTTCCACATTCAGACAAACAGTTGAATTGGTTTAGTTTTGGAAGGGAAAGATGTTAAGACACTGTCATTTGCCCAGTAAAGCTGTAGACATAAAAATGAAGTTATCTCACCAAAATCTCGTCATTTACTTTCATTACAACGTAGTTTTACAGCCAAATACAAAGCAACTCGTGAGCCTAAATAATATATAATTTGTTTTTTGCAACGAGTGTTTGTTTCTGTTCCACGTTAACTCCGGTGATGCGGCCATTGCGATGAAATTTTGCCATTGTTCCATTTTCCCGTGACATTGCCTTCAAAATTTCAAAAATTCTCAGAACCTTTCAATTTTAAAGTGATTTTTAAACTCATAAACAAAATGAACTTTTTAGAATCAAAGGACTATGTTGAAGACAAAAATTCGTGGGGAATTTATTAAATTCCATGAGAATGTGGCGCTTCGTATACAGGACAGACCCGTAGAGCCTTGCGTTTTCGATTGAAGGAGCACAAGACCTACATTCGGAACTGTGACCTAAAGAAGTCATCGATGGCTGAACACTGTGACGAAAAGGACCATAAATTTCTCTTTGAAGAAGCAAAACTAATTGACAAGCAAAATTCAACCACCAAACTTGATATTTTGGAAGCTTTTCATATATATCAGAAGTCTTCGCAAATTGTTAATGACATGGCATCCACCTCATTTTTATCAAGCGCGTGGAAGCAACTAACCAAAACCCGTGACTGTAAACACCATGTATGATATCATGTACAATTTGAATATTTACGTACCATTCGTCCTGATGAAGCTAGGTCGATAGTCGACTTGAAAAAATAAATATTTGTGATAAACTACGTTGTATTCTCTTAATATATATAATCGTCACAAGACTGTAGTCTTTAAGATCAAACCTCCAGTTTTCGGTTTTAGTGCGACATGTATTCAAGTCAATGCAAAAGCTCCTTCTATATCTCAAATTACAATGCATTTATGATACTAACACGTCTTTCTACGACAAATGACCAGAACGCAGCAATGTGAGTCACATGTATCAAGTATTTCCTTTTTGGTCGACAAGAATTCAAAGTAATCAGACAAGCATCAAAGATTTTCTGCAAAAAATATCCATAACAATGGAAAGTGTTTTATTTCGCTCAATGGTTTTAAGCTTTTATACTACATGCACTGAAGACAATTGAAAGTGAGTCACTTCTCTCAGGCATTTACGCTACGAATAATTTGCAATTTTCTTTGCTGTCAGTATGAATAATGAATCTGTGAAATTATTAGGCATTACACATTACGACTATTAGTTAAATCTGTAATTTGCATGGTATCTGGTTTATCTGACATTAAAATAGTGTGGCTGACTTTTAGGAATCAATTTTCCTTCTTAGAATCCCAGCGTATACATATAGAGCGAGTCTTCTATTCTTCGTCCGAAAGTGTCAAATGTTGCTTCTTATCGACGCAATCTGACGTTTAAAGTAAGAGGTCTGCTTCGATTTCTACTTTACCTCTAGCACCGATCGATATCTGCGTAATCTGACATGTTTTACAACCGAACGCCTCTTTGGCAACTAATACCCACCCAACACTCTTGCAAATCACTGCCATCAACACAACTGGTACACGTCCGCCAGGTTTCCACTCCAACCACAGACGGAGTTCATTAGGGACTGACGCTTGCTTCAGTCGCGCTGAAAAACTTCCTAATGATTCAGTAATCACAAGTTTGGGTCGACAATGAGAGGTTATAAAAGCACGAAAAATAAGAAAGTATTCACCGTCTGCTGCAGCCGAAGAGCGGTGATGCTTTAATGAACTCACCAGAGTCAAAAGAATGCTGTGTGTGTGTTTGTGTGCTGGGATATAAGCAATCGTAGTGTCAGTTACTTTCAGATGTTTTCAAAACACAATCGTTGGCTATTTTACGAAGAAGGAAATAATTTTATTTTATACTGTTACTTAGGTCCTTATACTTATGCAAATTCCCTGCACTTGATTGTGGATTTATTTAAATTAGAGAGCTATTCGTTAGGATAATAACTTTTGCAATTCATTACTTGGCCTATGGAGCACACGCTTCAGAGTGTATTGCTTCTGTTAAACAAGTGCTCTGAAAATAGTGCACTCACTTAACGAAGGTTTGAAGTCATTACAAGAAGTTTTTACAAACTAACTATCTTTGAATGTTTTATAACAAACTATCTTTGAATGCCTTGTTATCATCTAGGGAAACTGACAACAAGTTTTTACAAACTAACTATCTTTAAAGTTTTACAACAAACTATCTTTGAATGCCTTGCTATCATCTGGGGAAATTGACACCACTATTATTTCTGCTCTTTCTTTTATTCAAGATTACAACTATTTTGAGTTTTATGGTAAAATGTTTCGACAGAGATCTGGTGCTCCAATGGGCTCGCCCAGGTCCACACTTTTTGCGGAAGTAATTACGAAGGGCATCGAAGATAACATTATCCCTATTTATGAGCACAGTACTGCATCATATTACCGATATGTAGACGATACGTTCATAATTTTCAGAAAATTTAATCAAGATTTCATTAAAAATGTACAAATGGCTTTCAGTGGTTATTATCCGACTATTACTTTTACTGCAGAAATGGAGATAAATGGTGAATTACCGTTCTTAGATGTTATGGTGTCAAGAAGACAACATCAACTAGAATTTCAAGTTTTTCGGAAGGATACTTATGCTCCAGTGTTCATTCCTGCTAGTTCTTGTCATCCAATATCCCATAAACTTTCCGCGTTTAGATATTTAGTACAAAGAGCCTTTACAGTATGTAGCAGTAATAAGCTACGAAATGAAGAACTCAATTGGATTTTGAATACAGCTGTTGGATATGGATATGATAAAAAATGATATATAAATTGATTTATGACTACAAACATATACAGAAATTTGAAGAAAAACAGAAAGAAGTCTTCTGTGGTACATTTCCATATCTTCCCAGCCATTACTAGTATATAAGAGTTTTGGTACAAATGTCACCACTTATGCTGATATACTTTTAGAAACTAAAGGACCTAAAAAGGATTTAAATAAAGCTGGTGTGTATACTATCCCAGTGATTGATCAAGATGGTAATAGGTCAAAATTCCATGTAGGAAGCATAAAAAAACTGACTACTAACTAGAATACAACAGCAGCAGGACAATTGAAAGAAAAAAGACCGGAATACAGCCTTAAGTGAATTCTGTATGGATAATGTTTGCAACCCTGATTTTGAGAGAGCAAAAGTGGTTCTTGATCAACGTTCAGAGAAACTAATACGTTTTTCAGAAGCCCTTGTTATTGAGAAAACGTGGAAAGACAACTGTAATAAGGTTAACCCTTTTGAAGATGACAATCCGTTTTTTGGCGTAAATGTAACAAGGATGGTAAGTCAGATAATATCCGAAAACTTGAAAATTTTCATCGTCCTGGAGCTGGACTCGAACCCGCGTCTCCCAGAAAACGCTTCAAAATTTGTATTATATGGCGTAATCCCGTATTTCTTTCATGAAGGTTAACCCTATTGAAGTTCCATACCCATGGAATCTTATATTGAAAAACGAAACTCAAAATAAACCAAAAAATAGAAAGACTCAATGTAACTCAAGAAATAATAATGAAATTAGGACATATCCACTCAGATACGATTCTGAATTCGATCCACCAGTCGACTTACAGCAAATTGTCAACGAGGTTCTTCGTTACGACGAATCAACGCATGACATCACAAGTGACGTTGACAGGACATGACAGCCAATTATATGCATCGAGGGGTATAAATGTCCAGGTGCTTCACTAGCACTACTTAGAACCGCTTGATAATGGTATAGCAGATATACCGAAATGCATCGCGAATGTCAAACAGACCACACGAATATATTTGTGGCGAGGTCATATGGTGTTGTCGATGGTAGCGTGTAATGTGTTTCTTCAATTCAATATACGGATTAACTTTTTGTACAAGAGACTGGAACACCTTCCGGAATGCGGAAAGTTAATCTGAAACCAAAGGAACAAGGTTTCTATAATTTAATACTTTCTTATTAACTTTTGTTTCAACGAAATAGACTGGTACGGATTACTGCAATAGTGTGTGAAATTTCATTTACCTCACCCAGAATATGGTGCAGTTACTTCTTAAATTCACAATTTCAAAGACTTGTATATATTTATTTGCGAATCATTTGTAATTGAAATAATTGTGTGTTTCATAGATTAAAAGGACATTTAGCTCATTATTCAAGGAGTTCTATTTGCCGCTGTCACTGATATACCTTTGTTTTCGTCGCAAGTGATAATAATACGCATAGAGTTTTAAGGTATACTTTGTACCCTTCAATTTAAAGAAATTTTAAGCCAACGCTGTACAATAGCTAATTCGTTAATTTAACCTTTTTCTATCGATACAGTCCATAGCATTATGGAGATCTAAAAGGCTTAGTAAAATTTTACACAAATATCTAACAACACACTTATGTTTCCGTTTCGTTGTACTTTCTGACTGCCTGTACTTAGTCCCTATATCATCTTTTCTATTTGCAGAAATTGTATTGATTTTATTTTTGTAAAGAAAAACACGAGAGCGATTTCTCATGCGTTCTCAAACTTGCGCTCTGTAGATGAATAATAAGCATCAAATTCATTTTGAGTTTCTGTAGAAATCTGAATCACGATGTTCGTAGCTCGGAGAATAACAAGTCTCACTTTCGCAGCAGATCTCGTATTGCTATCACTAAGCGGTAGGCACAGGGTATTACTCGTTTTGTAAACGAAATGCCAGAAACATGCCTTCTTCAATAATTTCATTATGCCTCCAAACATTGAACGGAGTTCCATTCTTCAAGAAATAGGAGTTACATTGTTACGAGTGCGCAGTTAAATTCCAGTCAGTCGGATTACTTTTCGAGTAGAAGGAATGAATGCCTGTAAAATTGCACTGCAACTCGATTCACGATTGCTCGACATATAAAGTGCGCTGCATACATATCGTGATTGTTTGTGCTAGTAATGAGAAGAACTAATAAATTCACATATTCACGAATTTGTACGTGAAGATCTGAAGGACAAAACAAATCTGCGTAATCAGATGGAAGAGGAATAGAGTTATGTTTTCCTCAATACATTGTTCAAAATGAAAAACCAAAAAAATTTTGCTCTGGTCGCCGACGAAGTATGTTGTATGCTACGTATGCAACAATATCTACGCAATTCTAAAGAAGTTGAAGCATCATTCGAAATAAGGACACACACTACGAATATGACAGGCCATTTTGTGCTATGTCATATTTCAGCGCCACAAAAGCAAAATACAGTGCGCTAAAGAGCAAAAACGTTCTGCTCTTATAATACACAAAGTAAATAAATAAAGCGATTCAGCTTTAAGTTGTGAGAAAGACAATTACACACTTTAGGAACTTGCAATGTTTCTCGCGCGAAACAAAACGGAAAATAGGGGGAAAATATGACATGCCTACCAAAAAGAACTACAGAGTTTGAATTTTCAACGACTTTAGTGAGTGCTTTAGACTAGGAGGTAGTCAGTACATTCTAGGAAAGAGAAAGAATCAATGCAGTCAGAACAAACATTTATTCAACTGGTTTTCGAACCGTTACCAGCAGTTCTAGTGGCCAAGAACCCTGGCGTCTGATAACTTCTGAGTAACACTGCGCCTATTTTTGTAGGAACAACCTTTGTGACCTAAAGGAAAAATTGTACAATCTGAATACCTGGAAAATATATGGAAAATGTTGGGTTGGCTTAATTCCATTATGTCCAAAAAGAGAATCTTTTCTATCAGTCTTATAGGAAGAAAGACTCTTAGGATATATGATTACATTACGAATGATTAAACCGTGCCTCCGGAGAAGCTGAGAAGTGCATGAAATCCCGATTTAAATTTCCAGGGGGCTTAGTTACAATGAAAATTAGATGCAAAAACGGTGTCATTCGTTCATGCATACCCTTTAAATAGCTGTTTCTCTACATGTATCGAAAAGAAAACAAATTTGTATACATTAAGATGCACAGAAGATATGCGTGAAGAATTAATTATGCTCTTAGCTGGTGTCCAAATCCCAGCTACAGACCTTACAGAGAGATTTCCGCAAGACACTGGGATTTACCAGTGAGAATTTTTCGAATGGAGAAGCATTAAGTTTGATAATTATTTGCACTGTGGGCGTTTAAGAACTTGGTCTTATCTTTCTTCCTACTCTTCCATTTGTATTGAAGTTTTGTAGGTTAATGATTTTGTGGTGCAGAGTGAATACCACTACGAGTTTTCGTACAATGATGTCTGAAGTGCCCACATCCACGATCTTTAGCCTTGAGACATTCAGTTGTGTACGTAGATACAGCATTACTACTTCTCGGTAAAATTCATCGCCTATGTCAATTCATCACTCTGGTAAATTTGTCTCATTTCTATCTTCTAGTAGATATGAACTGAATGAAGAAAAGAATAAGATTCAGTTATGTTATTTATCATTCAGTAGGCCTTGATTGTTCATTAGTCAATCTAATACCTCTTGTTTCCGCAAAAGCGATATCCCGGTTTAAAAATGTTAAACAGTGAAATATTTCACTTTCTTGGATATCGGAAAACATAGGTTATAAACTTTCATACAGGTCCTCCTTTTTCTTCATCTCTTGGCCAGTCATCTGTCTACTCGTCTGAATGCAAAAACGATATCTCCACCTCAAAATGTAGGCTTTAAAAATTTCTTCGATCTCATCATGGAAGACATTTTAACAAGATTATCGATATGTTTACCCTTCATTCCATCATTAGTCAATTTATCATCCAGCAGAAACGATATGTCTCTTTTTAAAGATCACAAGAACCAATTCTGCTTCTGGTCAACAGTGCGCACAAAATATTGAGTACTTGTCCTTCTGTTGATTCCTTAATATATTTGCAAAAGCAAGTCTCACAGCTTTTAAAAGTCAGACAGGAAAGTCCTTTCTGTTTTTACTACTTTTGGTAAAGGCTACCGTGTATGCAAGATTTTTAGGATGTCTGTCTTTTTCTATCTGTCTGCATAAGCCATTTCTCCATTTCTAAAAGTCAGACTAAATTATGTTCTACTGTGACGGATAGAAGGAAGCATTTGCATAAGATTATTGATGTCATTCATTCTCAACATTCTGTCTGTAGACTTGCAGAAATCTTTTAATATGAAGAAAGAAAGGATACAAATATATCTGTCTGTAGACTTGCATAAATCTTTTAATTTATGAAGACAAAGCATACAAACTCCGTGTGTTACGTCGGAAAGAATTTGCACTTAATTTGATACATACAGCCGTGGCCAAACGTCCTGAACCAGCAGACCGAAAGTCAATTTTTGATGTTTGAAGTCAACTTATACAGCGTAATGGTAAAGTCAGGAATACATATTACGTCATTTTAAAGGAAATTTTATGCTGAATTCAAATGTTTTACAGAATCTTATTACAAGTAATAGAAGGGAAGTTACAAGCAAAAGTACAGCCTCTAGTCATAAAATGCAAGAAATAGTGGAATTTGTGAAATTAGTGTACAATGCATTTACGTAAAATTACTGTACAGTACATTATTGAAACTTGCAAGACACTTGAAATAACTACCAATAAGCAAAATATGCTTTAATATTTAATTGAATAACCACGATTTCTTAGTAACGAAATGCACCTTCTTGGCATGGAACTAATGATGCCCATTGGTGATAACACGGTGCCGTACGGCTCTTACAGACTCAATTAATGCTGTTTTAGATGTGCGTCCTTATTGACTGATATTTTGCTTAAATCTCACCCACAGATTCTCTATGGGATTAAGATCCGGTGACTGTGGCGGCCACTGAATTTGGTTTGTTTTAATAACGTTTCGATTAAACCACTCGTCAACCAACTTTGACCGATGACATGGCGCGTTATCGTCCTAAAAGGTAAAATTCTGCAAACCCATATCTTGTGCAGATGGTAGCAGTTTGGACTCCAAAATATCCGCATATTTCGATCCCTTCAATGTGTCATCAACAATGTGCATACGGCCAACACCACTGGCTGAAATACAGGAACATAACATCACCGAATGTGGGTGCTTGATTGTTGGCTGGGTGCAGCATGCCTTATATCTTTCATCAGCCCGACGACGTATATAATTATTTTCATTATTAGCGGAAATAGTAACAGTTGTTTCATCACTGAAAATAACATTTTTACATTCATCAATTCTTGTGTGCCTTGGCCTAAGCAATTCTTTTGAGCCGTTGTTGTTCAGTAAGGAAAGGTTTTTGTGTAGCTTTTTGTGCAGTCAGTTCACTTTCTTGTATCCTACGACGAACTGTACGTGCAGATGCAATAATGCCTACTTCATTCTCCCAAACATTTTTTAAAGCAGTGACTGTTTTAAACCTTGATTTTAAGGAACGACGAATCAATATGCGATCATTACGTTCAGTACACAGCCTTGGTAGACCGATTCTTTTTCTGTTTCCCACACATCCAGTTTTTGCAACTCTTTTAATGGTGCACAAGACAATGGAATGATCACAGCCTTATTTGACAGCAATTTTTGGCACCGTGTTATCACCAATGGACAACTAGAGAAGCTCATTATTTCCATTCCAAGAAGCTGCACTTTGTTACTAAGAAACCGTGGTTATCCAATTAAATATTAAAGGGTATTTTGCTTGTTGGTAAGTTATTTCAAGTGTCCTGCAAGTTTCAATAATATATTGTACACTAATTTTGCGTTAAATGCATTGTACACTAATTTTATAAATTCCACTAGTTTTTGCTTTTTACGGCTAGAGGCTGTACTTTTGCTTGTAACTTAACTTCTATTACTGGTAATAACATTCTGTAAAACTATTTGAATTCAGCATAAAATTTCCTTTAAAACGAATTTACTATTATGCTGTATAAGGTGACTTCAAACATCAAAAATTTACTTTCGGTCTACTGGTGCAGGGCTTTTGGCCACAATTGTATTTGCCTTTCCATGCATTTGTCAGTCTGTCCATCTGCAGAGATGATACTCAGCTTGTGAAATATTAAAGAAATTCTGTGTTTAGCAGGGTATACTACTTGCACAATTATCGATGTATCTGCCTTTTTGTCCATTTCTCAGTTAATTAACCTATCTGTCCGCCTGTAGAAGCCATAGCTTCTATCCTGTGAGACAGGTAAGAAAACGTTTTTCTCGATTCTGTTCCTGATAGAAGAAAGCATGTGCCACATATTTAGAGATGCGTGTCTTGCTGTTCAGTCGTCCCTCCGTCAGTAGGTCGGCGGAAACTGTAATACTGCTTTTAAAGATCATAACGAAGGAATTCTGTGTGTAATAGGGAAGAGCATGTGCATACATGTATAAGACTATTGATATGCCTGTCTTTCTGCTAATTTTTATCTACACTTTCTGTCTAGTTGTCTGTATGCAAATAAAGATCTTTGCTTCTAAAAGTCGGATTGGATTAATCCTTTCTGTGGCAGACACAAAAAAACATTTGCCGAACATTTGAGATATAACTGTGCTTCTATTTCTCCGTGATAAAGTCTTCCTGTTTGTTTGCCGAAACGATATAACTTATCGTGAAAGGTAGATTAAAGAAAATATCTTCTATGCATGTTATTGCTTCTGAAAACGAACAGAGAGGCAAGCAATAGTTTCATTGACTGATTGTAGAATGATCGGAAGTATATCTCCAATTCTGTCCTCAAATTTCATCTCTTAGACATTGAAGCAATTTCTTGAATTCTACCTTTAGAAGCGGAGATATATTTTCTTCCGACGGACAGACTGAAAGATACATAGAAAGACGTACATCTCTGAAAATTTGTGAACGTGCTGGCCTCTATCAGACATGTAAGCATTCGCTTGAGTTCGCATTTTTAAAGCGAAAAGTTCGTTTTGAAAACAAACAAGCAGACAAAAAGGTCAATTGACTGATCGGGGAAAAAAAGAATCAGGTATATTGTCAAATGCTAACCTTTAAGAAACACTGAAAAAAGTGCTTCAATCTGAACCAAAGAAGTAGAGCCATCGTTTTTGCAAGGAGGGTGACTGAAGAATGAAGAGAAGGACCTACATACTGTTGTGACTGAAGAATGAAGAGAAGGACCTACATAATGTTGTGACTGAAGAATGAAGAGAAGGACCTACATAATGTTGTGACTGAAGGAAAAAGAGAAGGACCTACATACTGTTGTGACTGAAGGATGAAGAGAAGGACCTACATAATGTTGTGACTGAAGAATGAAGAGAAGGACCTACATAATGTTGTGACTGAAGAATGAAGAGAAGGACCTACATAATGTTGTGACTGAAGGATAAAGAGAAGGACCCACATAATGTTGTGACTGAAGAATGAAGAGAAGGACCTACATAATGTTGTGACTGAAGAATGAAGAGAAGGACCTACATAATGTTGTGACTGAAGAATGAAGAGAAGGACCTACATAATGTTGTGACTGAAGAATGAAGAGAAGGACCTACATAATGTTGTGACTGAAGGATGAAGAGAAGGACCTACATAATGTTGTGACTGAAGGATGAAGAGAAGGACCTACATAATGTTGTGACTGAAGAATGAAGAGAAGGACCTACATAATGTAGTGACTGAAGAATGAAGAGAAGGACCTACATAATGTTGTGACTGAAGGATGAAGAGAAGGACCTACATAATGTTGTGACTGAAGGATAAAGAGAAGGACCTACATAATGTTGTGACTGAAGAATGAAGAGAAGGACCTACATAATGTTGTGACTGAAGAATGAAGAGAAGGACCTACATAATGTTGTGACTGAAGGATAAAAAGAAGGACCCACATAATGTTGTGACTGAAGGATAAAGAGAAAGACCTACATAATGTTGTGACTGAAGGATGAAGAGAAGGGCCTACATAATGTTGTGACTGAAGAATGAAGAGAAGGACCTACATAATGTTGTGACTGAAGGATAAAGAGAAGGACCTACATAATGTTGTGACTGAAGAATGAAGAGAAGGACCTACATAATGTTGTGACTGAAGGATTAAGAGAAGGACCTACATAATGTTGTGACTTAAGGATGAAGAAAAGGACCTACATAATGTTGTGACTGAATAATAAAGAGAAGGATCTACATAATGTTGTGACTGAAGTATGAAGAGAAGGACCTACATAAGTTGTGCACATGCGGTTTTCTATATAAAAGCAGAGATATCAATTCTGCAGAAAAGCAGACAGAAAGGTATTAACTGAAGAGAGAAGAACAGACATGTCTAAAATCTTGGGCTCATCTGTTCTACTCTCCCATAGTAAACATTTTTGCCGTCAGATATTTTGAAGCACAGGTACCTTTCTTGCATAAGAGGGAGTTTAACGTAAAGAATGATTTACTCAAATCAAAAATGTTTACTTTGACCTTATTTGCGGAAAGGGAACGAATTGACCAGCGATGAATTGTGGAATAGGACGAACTGACATATAGCCGTGTACGGGTGAGAGTTATTGCACCGATATGAATTTGGTGATCTGACAGCTTTCTGCAGTGACCTAAAATCCGTAGGGAAATAGCTATTCAATTCCAAACTACAGGGTGGCGCATGTAAAACGGGCCCCAAACGTGGTTTGGGTTACATTTGTAAAGTTATACTTCGTAGTTCGCTGCTGAAAACTATTCGGCGCTGACACGCTTGCACATATGAGTTCAGTAATCCGTCATGCTCCGGGAGACTGCGGCTGTCAGCGTGTGAGTCATACCGTATTCAATTGAACAACGCGTTTTTATTGTGGGGAGTATGTTCGCACATGTTCTTTCATTTTGATTGTTGAACGATTTAAAGCGAAATATCTTGGTGCCAATATTCCTGCAAAATAAACGAACTACGACTTAGGGAAAAATAATCGTACAAATGGCCCCCTAATCAACGTACACATAGTGAAACAACGAACTGTAGGCACACCGGAAGCTGTCACCTATGTAAAGAATCGTATCGAAAGAAGCGCCAACAAGTCAATTCGCCGTTTCTCTCAGCAAACAGACATTATTCTTACTCTTAAGTCAATTCAGTGCATATTTCATGATTTAAAAATTAAACCTTACCATATGATTGCTATGCAGTAATTAAGGGCACTCTTGATAAGGGAAAACGTGTCCATTACTGTAGCTCTTAGAGATAGTTTCTGAAGGTCTGTTCCACCCATTTCTCTTCATTTCGATGGACGAAGCTTGATTCCACCTTTCGGGGTATTTCATTTCGGCATTAAGCTGCTGAAAACCGACACCTGTTCCGACAGAAACCACTCCATGATTTAAAAGTAGTTGTTTGCTGTACAGTGTCAGGCCAATGCATCACAGGACCCATTTCGTTTTCTTTCTTTCTTTTTCTTGAGGGCAATATAGTACCCATGTGGACTATATTGCAAATAAAATTTCTAGAAACATTGGCATTAAAAGTAAAAGTATAATATTTTGTTTCACGCTTAAATCTCTAAAAATGTTACATTACACACTTATACAGACATATTAACTATTGCATTACCTCATGGGGTCAAACTTCTCAGACTGATTTTGTAAAATTACAAAGACTACAAAATAAGTTTATCAGACTAATGGGCTTAAAAAATAATTCTTCACACCTAAATAACCTACAATCTTTTCAATATCATCACGTACATGTGGATCCCAATAAATACGGAATTATGTCAGTATCTCAATTATTTAATTTCAGCATTGGCAAATTGATGCTTCAAAGAATAAAAAATAATTTACATATCAATGTTATAGATATAAAATTAGTTACTCATAACTACAGAACTAGAGCTAAATCTCTTTTACGACCCATTAACCCAAAATCCTTAATGATGAAAAAAAGTATAAATTATATTATCCCAGACTTTTGGAACAATTTATCAACAGAACTAACTGAAATAAATAACATTAATTTATTTAAAAGAAACTAAAAAAAATTCTAATGAATTACTAATACAAAAAAAAGTGGGGATCGGGGTTGGGGTTACAAAGTTCAAGTTGCAAGGCAATGATATGTTGGAACTAATACAATGTGCTTATTTTAACCACTTACCACTGTTGACATCCCTGTGACTGCTTAATTGCAAGTGGGGAATCAGGGCTTGTTAGGCCTTATTAGGCCTTTTCCTTATTTCCCTTTGCTGTTATGCAGATTAAATATGAAATGCCATATATGTATGAAGCTCAAATGTAACAGCATAAATTTAAATAAATAAAATAAATGTGAATACAGACGTTTATCGACGGATCTACGAAGAGTTTGTAAGCCAGTTGGCACTACATGAATTCACTCATGGCTTTTTCCAGCAAGATGAAGCGACTTACCTTACCTTTGATTGTTCACTCGCTCAAATTCAGAGTAATTTTACTCGGGGAAGGACAATCAGTAAATATCTATGGCCATCCCGCTCTGCCAACGTATCAATCACCATGCAACTTTTACCTTTGGGGCTTGATAAAACAGAAAGTCTGCCGAACAGTTCTCGAACGTTCGAAAAGTTGAAAACAAACATACCGCCCGCATTTCAGTAGCCGAATTGCGGGGCGTTTTCCTGAATGGCGCGTTTTTTCCTGAACACTCAGGCAAACGAAATGTTGTTTGCCGAAAATATGTATGCTATTCACAAGCAACTTTAAAATCAGTATCCGGTGTAAGCACCGTAGCAGACGAAACAACTGCTTCAGAATATAGGTGGCCTACATTTTGAATATTCTTGCTGTTCCATCAGCTGAAACGAGTGCTGAAAGCTGTAATGCTGAAACCTCTTTGAATGCAATCTTCCTCGAGTGCGTAAATTTAAAAGCAGTCATCAGCGAGGCAATCCTTCAGTACGTCAATAAGTATGAAATACTTTTTGCGAATATAACCGCTTTTGTGAAAGACAACGTATCTTACACATCCAAAGCTTGGGGAAAGAACCTGAAAGCCGAATCTTTGAGGATATACGGTATTTCGCGAAATTTTGGGGTAAATCTCGAAATTTAGCAAAAAGCGGCGAACTTTTCTCGAAATTTCACAATTTACCCGCGACTGCCCCGCGAATTTTTCCTTTTTTTCCCGCGATAAAATTACTATCTTACTTATAGCCCATCGAGTTGCTCACGGTAGTCATTAAACTCCCAACCAAAAGGAAAAAAAATTTATAATTGGTGAAAATAACTATTGCATGTAAGATTTGTGCTCAAAACAGTTGAGACAGACTCACTTGAAACACTGAAATCTCATCCATTATTCATCATACTTCAAGAACGTTCGTTTTCTTGGTAGGGGCGGTGCTCTAAGGCTCTCTCGACTTTCCTAAGGAGTAGATGTGTTCTTGGTTCCCATCACAATTCATCCAAGTCCATCGTGCTGTTACGTAACCAAGGCATGCGTAGCTGCAGTGTCCAGCTCCCTATTGGTACATACTCTATCTATTATTGCACTTCATTTAAATCCAAGGCTAGCTGCTAAAAGGATGAAAAATCCACCCATTTGACCAATTAAGAGTAGGGAAGATACCATATGTATTAAAATATGCTCCCTCACAGACTTTGTCGCTAAATTTAAATAAAAACAGTGGGAAATAAAATAATTTATTGTATAAATTTGGTATTTGGGCAATAAGAATGGAGAGCCATTGTTTAAGATTGATCCAAAAGCAGGGTGACAATTCCCATTCTGAGTTAATCTCAGTTTTTACAACATTTAATGCGAAATGTCGATCCTCTTGACGGGCTTTATCAAGTTTAATATTTTTATAGAACAGTAAAGGAGAAGTTACTACTGTTTCACGCATTATGATATTGTTCTTTTCTATACAAAACATGAAGACTCCCCTCTGTATCGTACTTCAGGTATGCTATGAGAATTACGATGGGTGGAATGTGAAAGCTATTTTTTATGATTCAAGCACATGTTATAAACGCTACGTATTAACGTATATTTCATATTTCCCTACATACTTGAAAAGTTTCTGTGAAACTGCGTGTGTCTGTCAAACATTCTGCAGATGATCGCAAACACGAATTTCAACAGGTCGTTAAACTTCAATAAAATGACTCGAAAAAATTTCACTTCATTTAATCTTGTCTCTCCTTCTTCATCCCATGATTTTGCCAGTAACTAAGATAAGTTCGTTGACAGAGCTGAAATTCTAGTCTAAAACGGTGAAATGTTGACATTAATTTAACAAATGAAATTATGAGTTTTAAAATCACGCGAAGCAATGTGCGAATGAGTTTGAGATATTTGGAAATTTCGTTCTACAGCGACAAACAAATTTCAGAGCTCTACGGGAGCAGTTCCAACTCAATTTCAAAAGTTAACATCCATATATCAGAATCGAAGTAGGCGGAAGAACTTTTTAGTTTTTCTGTTTCTGATTTTCATATTTCTGAAAAAAGATACTTTTTGCAAACAAAAAAATAAAAAATGAAGCACCAGGAAGGAATAATCTAATAGAGATAAATTTTTACGTAAAATGTACATGTTTTGGAAAGGAAATCATTGCAATTCCAGAAAAGTTGGGCCATTTATTCGGATAAAACAGCTGCAACATCTGGCTCGGACAAAAGCGGTTACTCGGCGGAGCATAAACGCATATAGTTCACGGATAATATCCTGAGGTTATAGTATGGTAGATGGTGTCCAAATTACGGGCCACCTCGTCGACATTCTGGAATGGGCGTAGGTGTCTCAAATATGTTCGACCGGTGAAAGTTCGGGTGATCGAGCTGCTCGTGGAAGCGTGTCGGCATTGCGAGGAAGGCCTGGGGGAGCCATGCCATGAGTGGCCGGGCATTATCCTTTTGAAAAATGGCTTGATGATGCTGCGAGGTGAATGGCAACACAACAGGTAGTAGAATGTCATTGATGTACCGTTAAGCCGTGAGAATGGTACGGATAATTAAAAAGGGTGTTCGGCTATGCTAGAAAATGGCTGCCCAGACAGTTAATCCCGGTGTGCGAGATGTGTGCCGTTCCAAGTCCGGCCAGCACTGGCCGGCTCGTCTATAGACTAGTACACGCTGGTCATCGGCGCCAAGTGCAAACAGTGATTTATGATTGAAGACAACACGACGTCACTGGTCACTATTCCCCTTTGGCCGAACCGTACACCACTACAACCGGTGCCAGAGATGCTCGCTGGTCAGTGTTAGGCAACAGAGTGGCCTCCTTAGTTGTAGTCTCCGTGCCGCAAGTATTCTGGCAAAGGTCCGGATGACTTTTTCCGTATCTGCAGGCGACGTAATATGGCAAAGGATGGTTGAGAGAGACTAATTCGATTCTGTTCGTGCGGCTCTAACAATCACTAGGTCTTCGCGTTCTGCCGTTGCCCTCGGGCGTCCACTGCCCAGATGCCTCTGTGTTGTGCGCTCCTCAACGCATTGGCGCCAGCATCGTCCGACTGCCGCGTCGCTCCGACAGAAAGACCTGGCAATACGGCGACTTGACCAACCGGCCTCTCTCAGCCCAATTAGTTGTCCTCTCTCAAACTGGCTCATATTCTGCACGCATCCAACGTCGAGGCATCCTCACAGCCTGGAGGTTAATGCAACGCAATCCGGTGTCACAATTGTGCCTGCTTGAGAGCTTTACTCTTGATATACCCTTCTCGATGTGAGGTTCTCATGCGCTGTGGCGGGTCATTATTTCGTTATTGGTCTTTATTTTTTCATCATTTGAATATGTGGCCCTGAGGTACTTAAATATAGAGTTTCATCAAAATCGAATAACTTTCTCTCAGGGTGCTTCGTTTTTTATTTTTATTTTCAAAAAGTGTATAATTGATTCATCTGACTGACTATAATTCACTGCAAGACAGTTCGCCCCAGAAAAACATTACATGTATCATGATTATTTTCATGACTCCATATTTGTAGGAGTCTAGAATTTGAAAGGAATCGATGAAACATATCACTGTTTTATCTCGCCAGAATATTGAACAGGAGCTGGGGGTCTCTGTTTCACCAATGGTCCAGATCCTAATTACCTCCTCAAGAAAATCGAGTTCAACTCCTCACTAAAACAGAAATAACTTCAGGTATAGTGACGAACTTTTGTCAGCCAAATTCTTTTTTCATAGTTTTATCTGTCTTCGTTTCCTAAAAATAGATAAACATTTGTACAATATAATCAAAACAAGAAAGATGACACTGAATTTTCGGTTGTTATGAGCACATCATTTGAATCCTTTTCGACCAGAATATAATTCATCAAAGTTATTCATAGTTAATGAAACCAGATAGAAAACAAAATCAACCAGATTTCTACAATCGATAAAACATCTAGAAATAGAAGCAGTTACTTACTTCCACAAGCGGCTAAACGTATGCTACGAAAATTAACAAAATGCTCACAAAACGTTTTTCATAACAGACGTATAAGGGGCAACGAGATTTTCAAATCAAACTGTTCGAAGAACAAATATAGAAGGAAACATGGTACAAATCTGCGCCTTCTAGCGGAAGAATTCTGCATAATGTAAAATTCACCTCCCGGAAGCAGAGATAGCGAAAAGAACGTTTTGACATTTACGCCGCCCAGCGGGAAAGCTGTGCATTATTTAAAAAGGTTAATGCTTCCCATCTTTATTGTAGTGAATGACATACAGAAAAAAAGAAATTTCTCAATAGGGTTTTTAGAAGCGGATATACAGCTGCAAAACTGAAGTACAAAAGCACCACCTAAGGAAAGAACTGTCAACAATTTTTAAGTCGAGTTTTCAGTAGCTCAGATTTTGCTAAAAATACATCAGAAGCAGAAATAAACCTTACGCCTCCTGGCGTGCAAACCATTCTTTACCAAAAATCAAAAATTATATGCTCTAAATTTCCCACCAGGAGCTGTATCCGATGCAGGAAGAATTTTTCAAATCGGACTATTAGAAATAGAGATATCGGGGGAAACTAAATTTACTTTACGCTCCTAGCAGAAAATCTATGCATTACTTGATAAAGATACTATACCTAAAATAGTCTTCCATATAAATGGCATTGAAAGGAAAATGAATTTCTTTAATCGCATATTTAGATGCAAGTATACAAGGGGCAGGAAAAGACCCAGAAGAAGACCACATGGAAGATGGGTGGATGAAATTCGAAAGTATGCAGGGGTGACATGGAGGAGACTGGCACAAGACAGACCGTTGCGGAGGAAACTTGGGGAGACCTTCGTCCAGCAGTGGATTGATAATGGTTGACAATGATGATGATGATGATATGCAATGAGGAATGTAAGGTCGGGTGATGCGTAACACCACAGCCCCTCCTTGACAAATGTCAAACCCGCCTTCTTGTGGTGCATCCTGTTCCCACGAAAAGGGCTCTGACGACTGCCAATAGCGGTATAACTATACCATCGGGATTAGAGGAAATGCTATCCCACACTCACCAACCCGCTTGGCCAGCGTGCTGAGTTATGGCCAAACCCCTCCAAAATGACTTCACAACTTAAATCTTGGCCCTCAGTTTCCGGCGGCTGGAATGTACCTGGACAAGGCAGCGGCCAGTGCGACATGAAGGCAGATGGTGCTAAGAATCACAGGACGACCGGACTAGGCTGCCATCTGATGCTGACCTTTGCTACGTATAATGGACGCTCCCTATCTTCTGATTCAAGGCTTCTTGAATTGGAAGAGGAACTACAAAGGATCAAGTGGGACATCATCGGGCTAAGTGAGGTAAGGAGAAAAGGAGAAGATCTCATTGAACTGAAACTAAGTGAACATCTCTTCTACTATTGTGGGACAGATACTGGCAGAACTATTGGTGTTGGATTTCTAATAAACAAGAAACTGAAGGATAAAGTTGTAGAAGTTGAAAGTTCCTCTGACAGAGCTGCACGACTCCTTATCCAACTATCGAGAAGATACAAGGCTCAGATTATTCGAACTTATGCACCCACCACAAGTCATCCTGAAGAAGAAATTGAAGAATTTTAGGAGGAAATTCGTCATCTAAATAATAAAGATAAGCAGCATTTAAAGATAATTATGGGAGATTTCAATGCGAAAATAGGGCAACAGCAACTTCAGTAGGTAAATTCGGTCACGGCAACAGAAACCAGCGTGGAAATACTCTCGTAGAGTTTGCAGAGGCAGAAGGGTTTTTCATCTTGAACTCCTTTTTCAAGAAAAAGCCACACAGGAAATGGACATGGAGACATACAAATGAGACGAAAAGTGAAATTGATTTTATTCTGTGTAACAAAAAATTCGTCATAGAAGACTGCAGTGTGCTAAACAAGTTCAACACAGGTAGTGACCATAGATTGGTGAGATGTAAGATGCACCTCAACACTAAACTCGAACGTGGCATGCTCATAAGACAAACAAAATGTATTGACATAACCAACCTTACAAAACACCATAATACCTTCAAGTTGGAACTGAAGAACAGATTCTCTGCTTTAGAAGGCCTAACATCGGAAGAAGTGGATATTTCTGAAGTTAACAGAAAAGTAACCAAAGCTCTTATGGAAACAGCAACAGAATTAGCTGGGTCTAAGAGCAAGTTGCATGTGAACAAATTATCAGGAAAAACCAAAATGTTGATGCAAAAAAGAAGAGAGATGAGTACAACTAAAAAAGATGTGACTTCCAAAGTGGAATATATAGACCTATGCAAGACAGTACGAAAAAGTATCACTGAAGACGTAAGAAAATTCAACAGTGAACTAGTGAGGAAAGCAATTGAAAACAACCAAAGCCTAAAGATAGCAAAGGGACATCTCAGTAAGGGAAGAAAACAGATTATGGCACTGCGAAAAGAAGGTGGTTCTGTAACAAGAAATAGAAGGGACATTTTGACAAGAGTGAAAGATTTCTACTCCAACTTATATGAAAGGGATGATACATGCACTCCAGATATTATGAAAGGTACCAGTACCAGAGTATTTCCAGTCATCCCAGCAGAAGTTGCACATGCAATCAAGAACATGAAGCGGGGAAAAGCTCCAGGAGAAGATGGAATTACTGTAGACATCATACAAGAAGCAAGTGGAGAAATCGAAACAGTACTCGCCCAAATTTTCACTCGATGCCTTAATGAAGGGAAGATTCCTGAGGATTGGAACAACGCTACAATGATCCTGCTACATAAAAAAGGTGACATTGAGGATCTCAGGAACAACAGACCTATCAGCCTCCTATCAGTGGTTTATAAAATCTTCCCTAAAGTTCTTTCACACCGTTTGAAGTTAACACTGGACATGGCTCAACAGAGAGAACAAGCTGGATTAAAGACTGGCTACAGCACAATAGATCATATCCACGTACTGAGAGAACTAATTGAAAGAGCGAGGGAATATGAACTTCCATTGTGCATGGCTTTTATCGATTATGAAAAAGCCTTTGATTCGGTGAAACCATCAGCAGTTACAATGGCTCTGAAAACCTGCGGTATTGAAGATGCATACATTAATATTATTAATAACATCTATGAAAATGCAAGTGCAAAGATTAGGCTGTTTGAAAATACAACACACGTAAAGATTGGAAAGGGAGTGAGACAAGGTGACACCATATCTCCGAAGCTCTTTAATGCCACATTGGAAAATGTCTTTCAATCACTGAACTGGGAAATCAAAGGGATAAAGATTAATGGAGATTATTTAACCCACCTTCGTTTTGCTCATGACGTAGTAATTTTTGCAACTACCCCATCAGAGCTGCAGAGTATGATCCAGGAACTTGCTGACAGGAGTAAAGAAGTGGGATCAAAAATGAACTTTCAGAAGACAAAAGTGATGTTCAATGCTTTTACAAGAAATGAAGATTTATCGATTGATGGAGAAAAGCTGGAGATAACAAACACGTATGTTTATCTTGGACAGCAGATATCAAGTGAGGGTCACATTGATGAAGAAATTGATCGGCGTACAAAACTTGCCTGGAGAGCTTTTGGAAGAAACAGCATAATTTTCAAGAGCAATATGCCATTATCTCTTAAAAGAAAAGTGTTTGATCAATGCATCCTTCCGGTGCTTACGTATGGTGCAGAGACGTGGACCTTAGCTAAAAGAGACATACAAAGGCTGCAGACAACTCAAAGTAGCATGGAGAGGTGCATGCTTGGTGTAACCAGGAGAGATAAGAAGAGGAACTCGTGGATACGAAAAATGACAAGAGTGGAAGACATCATGATCAGAGTTAAATCCCTGAAATGGCAATGGGCTGGACAGACCATCGGTGGACAGCCGAAATTTTAGATTGGATTCCACGGGACAGGAAAAGACCCAGAAGACCACATGAGAGATGGGTGGATGAAATTCGAAAGTATGCGGGAGTGACATGGAGGAGACTGGCACAGGACAGGCCGTTGTGGAGGGAACTTGGGGAGACCTTCGTCCAGCAGGGGAAATAATGGTTGACAATGATGATGATGATGATATGCAATGAAATGTATTTTTAATTCGATATCATCTGCATGTAAGACCTGTAACGGCAAAGTTGTGCATCAGAAATAATCGGTGTGCAAGTATCATCATTCTCATTTTTTAGGCTTTCTAATGCATAAAGAATTTTTCAAATCGGACTAATATTTGCAGAGATATGGTGTCCACAGACGGACACACAAAGTGATAACATAAGCTCCACCTTTTTATTTACAAAAGACGTGCTAAAAACGAATCTTACAGGAATTATAATTGCTTCGTCCTATATTGAGAAAGTTTGAAGCTTAATAAATCACTTAAAGTTCGAGTTAACTCACTGAATAATTACACAGTACCTTGAAATTTAAGAGCAACAAACTGAACTTACTTTCCTTACTGAAGGCAATGGAGTGATTTCAATACGGAAAATGTTGAAAAACCCCTGACTTAACCTTTTTATGAAAGAAATACGGGATCACACCATATAATACAAATTTTGAAGATGACAATCCGATTTTCTGGTGTAAATGTTCAAATATTCAAATTAATCGGAAACTTGAGACTAGGTCGTTCTGGGTGGTGTAGTGGTTAGCGTACCCGGGCGCTATCTGGGAGACGCGGATTCGAGTCCCGCTCCAGGACGATGAAATTTTCAAGTTTTCAGATATTATCTGACTTATCATCCTTGTCCCATTTAGACCAAAAAATCGGGTTCTCATTTTCAAAATTTGTATTAACCTTTTTTAATTGGATATTAGAAGCTGCAAAAGTCATAAGATCTGGAAAACACTGATTTATCGCTCTCCTCTGAAAAATATCAGGTTTTCATATTCACAACTTCGAACAAGCGCAGTTTTCGGAATTAAATCAGTTTGCAGTGTGAAAACACAAGTTTGTCCGTAACGAAGATCGGAACCACGCCCCCTCACTCCGGAGTAAGTTGCTCTCCCAACTAAGTTACACGGACGGAAGGTATCGCTGCAGATTTGTCGTCTTGACAAGTGCTTTACCTCTGTAGTACGTCTGAGCAGAATGAATGCGATCAGAAAGATGTTTAATTTAATCTGCGTCTTTTTGTTCGTCTCTATCTACACTCATTATCAAAAGAAAGACTAGATGCTCGAGAAATAAGCAGGCAACTGTTGTTAACGTCGAGAAACTTCTGTAGGGAGGGAATTGAGTTGCGCTTTTTTCTGTGTGTGTGTGTGTGTTTCACAGATGCAGATGAAAAAATTATCCATGGAAGTAAACGTTTTATTTCCAGATGTCCGCATAACGTTGAAGTGCATATAGGTACCTCTTACAATCGTAAGCCTAACTGCACGTCTCTTACGTAGCCAAGGCGCTGTGAAAGACTAAAACTTATCTCATTTAATGATGTCATATGTAAGGTAGGTCAGCTTCTTGTATATAAAACCATCTCAAGTAAAATTTTTGTGGTTAAAAATGCAATATTGCTTTCTAAGCTCACACAACGATGATTTAGAGCATTTCGTCGAAGTTCCGGAAGTCCACCTAAACATTTTTCGTGAGGGAAAGCACGCTGTGAGGAAGATTTAAGAGTACATCAGACAGCGACAAATGGCCGCCCTATATTCGTTCTGTGCGAATTCACGGTGTTTGGTTCTTAATAAATATAATAAGCCCACTTGTATTCCGTGATCGTCGGCTTAATTTAGTTAGATATTCCCCAGACTACTACACGAGGCCGGGTAATATATTTTCTGCTGAGCGTGGCCCCATCATTACACGAGCAGTGCGTCTTTGCTCGGTGCATATGCACTTCGCCCGATATTTTATCCTCTTTTGTTCTCCACTTCAACGTTCGACGAAGCTACGCCGAATTTTCATTATTAATGCGCGGCCATGTTGCAAGAGCAAACGAAATTTTGCTACATCTAGTTGTTGCCACCCGCGGTCCAGAAATTGCTGGAAATAAATTGCCGGTCGTGATGGCTGCTTGTTGCCGTGCATGTAAAGAGGCGATTATATGCCATTAGTCTGAAGACGATGTCGCGGATATATCATAAAAATTATGTGCGATATGTCTGTGGCAGAATGAGATCAATGCGGGAGATTTAATTTCCTGCGGCTTCCCGCTGCTTTGCTCTTAATTGATAGAATCATAGTGATTTATTCAAAGAGGGAAAAAAGGACCTTTAAGGGTTATTCGAAGAATGTCGCACATTACGCTAATTGAAGAAGATAAAAGTGTAATTATTTAGCAAGGCTATTTCTTTCTCGGGTTACCGCTTTGTAGTGTGTTTTATTAAAACCGCATGTAAATTTGAGTGTTTGCATACATGTTGTGAATCAGACTTCGGTGAACACAAGAAATCTATCAAGTGAACCTGATTCGTTCTTTGTAATGACACCATATGTAGTAAGGAGTGTTGTTCTGACTGCCTAATTTACGGATCCTTCTCTTAAGCTACTA
This sequence comes from Macrothele yani, assembly GCA_039090855.1. Lineage (NCBI taxonomy): Eukaryota > Metazoa > Arthropoda > Arachnida > Araneae > Macrothelidae > Macrothele > Macrothele yani. The sequence goes on from CM076989.1 coordinate 143,509,308, forward strand.
AATAAAACCGATCAGTTCCGGCTGTGGAGAACAATTACATAAAAAAATGTTATCTTCAGTTAACAGGGCCATTTTTCACGGATGCGATATTCAACACAAAAAAAAAAAACAAAAAAACACCGATCTTCATCTCTTTACAAAGTTTAGCAAAACTAATCCTCTGTATGTCCTGTCTCACAGATAACAACTGCTGATGAAACGGGTTAGAGTTAATACTGCACAACGCTACAAAAAATGTTTACCGAAAGACTCATAAGTAGTTTATAAAAGGATTATTGGAATGCTCTTACGGGATATGCAAGCATTTGCTCATTATGGATATCTGCATAAATGATCATTTATCTGGTACGTACACGAGTCTCTTTACATCCACGAAGGTAATAATCTTCTAAATACGTGCAGACAATGCAAATAGAAAAAGTCACCGCTCTTTCCACGTTTTTTTAATTAACACACATCAACCGAAAATTTGTATTTCGACACCGCTGGGATCGAACCCCAGATCTTTCGATAACTAGCCGAGTGCGTTCGCTTTGCGCTACGGTGTCAACAATCCACGGCGCTATGTGTGTTTATCCGTCAGCATCTGACTTCACAAATCCGTAGGGATGGGCTCAGCAACTGAGACGTCACCATATGATGGTGTTTAACGGTACAAGCTATTTACATGTAATTATAGCTAATAAACCCGAAGGGGCGAGAGAAATGGTGAAAATCTTCCAAATACGTGGATACAATGTAAATAGACAAAGACATCGCTCTTTGCACGTTTTTCTTTAATACACAACAACCGAAAAAATTGTATTTCGACACCGCTGGGATCTAATCCCAGATGTTTCGATAGCTAATTAAGGAAAACCGTGGAAAGAGCGATGACTTTGTTGATTTATATCCACGAAGGTTTCGTTGTTGACACATCTCGCTGATGATAAACTTGTTGGATTAGGAGAGCTAAGATGGCCACTGGAATTATTATAGTCTCTCAAGCATTCTGTTTTAACCGACGATAAAGAAAAATAAAAGAAAACGCAAGGTATACTGTAAAGTTTGTTTTTAAGTAAGTTCCTACAAACGGTCAGGGCTTGTGCAGTTTGATGCTTCAAGCAGTACAGCACACAGATAAATGTGCGCCCTGTAATTATTCATAAAAATAGATTTTCAAGTTATAACGTAAGAAATAAGCTTTAAGATTTCTAACGAAAAACTGCTAACTGGCTTTCATTCGTTAAATCGTAAATTCACAAAAGATCTGAATATTTTATCATTCTCGTTTGCTATGTATTGCGTACTTCTGTTATTCTCCTAACAACTGACTGTAAAATGCTTTTTAAATGAACCTTTTATCATAAAAAGCTCAGAAAGCACAAGATATTTTAAAGTAACATTTAAAAGCACGATGAATTTAGCTTTCAACCTGCCATCAATTAAATTGAATAGGAGCCAGGAAAGCGTTCTTCCCGATGTTTCTACAGTATGTTTCCTTCGGGGTTTTCACTCTTCCGGTAGTCATTGAGACCTTCAATTTTAGACTTGGGCACTCATCAACAGTTCATGGAAGGAACTATGGAATCATGAGACAGGAAATGAACTATATATAGTTTTTTACATTAAAGCTGGACTTAAACCACGGTAGTTGAACAAGCCTGAAAATCGCCAGTCAATCCTTTAAAATTGACAACCAGTTTTGATCCACCGACGAGACTGATTTCGTAGGCGTGGAACTCTGTCGATTAAATGATCAATTTCAGAAAACTTATTGCTGCAACAAAACGAACATGTCAACCAAACAATCTTTCAGAAATTTTCTGTCATGTGTAAAAGCCTTTAAATGAATTGATGTATTGTCTAAATTATCGTGGCCGCCCCTGTGACGCAGTGGTCTAAGCGCTGGCTTCTGTTAGTTTGTCTGAGTTGGGTTTAGGTTCGAATCCCGGTGAGGCACGGATGTTGTGTTTGCCTTATGACACTGGCTCTCTCCCTTCCCCGGAGCCAGTGGCCCTAAATTAAGGCGGGTTTTCCTCGCGATGGGTTTTATACGCAGCGGAGAACGGGAAAACGCTACTCAATCACGTCGAGCGCTGCCTAACGTAATACGCTGCCGTGGAGTGTTTTCCTCCACCACGGGGCAGACGACGGCGGAATAAGCCAGCCGTGACCCAACAATGTGAGGCGACCTACTCTTGTCACAATGCAGCGCATAACGTAATTATAAATACATCACACTGTGAATACCCAAGAGACCCATATACCGTATTAAATACGTTTATTTTTGTGGTATAGTAAGCACAAAGATTCGCCAAGCTTTCGCACCCCACTGGGAGTCTTTTTTAAGGCGATGGTTGACATAAAAATGCAGGGAATTGGAGCACGGAAGGAACAAAGATGATTTTTGAAAATAACGTGGGTAACATCATGAGCATATTACACGAATTTTTATCACGCTATTATACGGCGCGTCGCGATGTGTTTCCATCTTTTAATTACGCTTGCCAAAACATTGGTAGTTCAGAAGAAACTATATCATTGCACGCTAGTTTTCTGGATAGGATTTCGACTTCGTCTATGGGGCAATTATTTTAATACTATTCCATACAGGAGCGGCCTATAAATGCATGACTTCTCTGGCTAGGGCTGTGTTCTGCATGTCCCGGGTGACACTTCGCACGTGCTCTTTACATCTGGAGTCCAAGGATCTCTTTGTCATTCCGATATATATATGTTTCGTGTTGTCAGGATATACCAACGGTATAGCGTACACACCCGTCTTTTATTTCTCACACTGTCTCTCCTTGAAACTTGATATTATATGTGATAACGGGGTCGGGGATTTCATTGCTATCAATAAGTTGTACTTACGTATTAAAATATACATATGTCCGTAAAAAAATACATATGTACATACATATCACTTAACTGTTCTCTGAGATTCAGAGGTTAGCTCCAAAAAAAAAAAAATACAAACTACCAGATATTTTTACTTATTGTTGTCGTATCAAACTTCTCCATTTACAGCGATCTTGACATACAACTCGTGCTTCGCTGATATCCATTACACGTCGTACACAAGATCTTTTATACTTCATACTCATAATCTTTTTCTCATGCAGGCACTCCTGAATCTGATCCACCCATGTCTTCCTTGGCCTTCCTCTGCCTTTCCTTCATGCCACTTGGGCTAAAAAGATTTTCTTAGTAAGCATTTCATCACTCATTCTTTCAACATGCCCAAACCACCGAAGCATATTGGTCTCCACCTTGCTAACAACATTTTGCTTCACATCACACAACTGCAATACATCTTCATTCCTCATACAATCAGACCGTGCCCTGCCATATACCCAACCCCACGTAAGTAACGCATTCCTCCAGCACACAAACGACTCCTATGTTTCTTCTGCAGTACCCAAGTTTCACTGCCATACATCAGAGTAGGAACAATTACAGTTTATACACAGCCATGCGGGACTCTCAGAGAACCCATCGTTCCTGTGAAAACCTCCCAGAGCAGCTATGACTTTATAATGAATAAAATTCCCCGGCTGGTGTGTAGTGCAGGAAAACTTACGTTAAGTCACGTTAGGGTTATTGAAAGGTTACTTGACGTAGCTAAAGTGTGATTAATCTTCAAAGTGCTAGAGTTTGTTTAGGTAAGACACGCACGTGCAATAAATTCCAAGAATATGGAATTTATTTTTACTCAGCGTTCCTCATTATCTTGAATATCAGTAATATAACTTCGGTTTTAGTACATTAGTACCTTGAAGGCTCCTTATTAAAGCGGTAAACACAATATCCCCTGCACTTAACGTAAACACTCAATGAAATAGACTTAACGACCAGACAGAGATCTGACAATAAAATGAACTAAGAAAACGTACTCACTTTTAACCTTTTATTGGGGAGCTCCTGGTATTACTCAAATACACACTCCAAAATAACACAACTACTGTTAGACCGAACTTTCGTACTATCGTAGAATCGCATAACAATAATTAGGAAGAACCTATCACATATAAAACGAAGCTCTCTGGTATACTTGAGCGCGCCTATATATACTGCATACCACCACGTCATGACTTACACTCGTTGCCACATATAATTCAGCGGGAGAAATAACATCTCGTTAAGTGAGAAGATAATTTGCATAGGAAAATAAAATAACAAGAGATAGTAAAATCAAAAAGAAACTGAATCTAGAGTATACGTTACAACTTTCAAAGAAGAATTCACTCGCCTACTGATTTCACCATCCAATTTGTTCTCTCTGTCAAACATGCTTCCTAAATACACAAACTCACTCACCTGGTCAATCACAGTGCCATTTATACTTACATTACATTCAGTGCTACCCGTTCCTCTCTAACATCATAACTTTGGTTTTTCCCTTAATTATACTCAGTTTGAATTTCATGCAAATTTCGTGCATCCCAGTCAACATACTCTGCAACTCACTTTTGTTCTCTGCAAACCGGACAGTGTCATCAGCATACATCAATCTATAACGAAGTGAATTTCTCCGTCATTTTTATCCGCGCCGGGGTTCGAACCCGGGTCCACTCATTCCGGAATAAGTTGCTCTACCAATTAAGCTACGCGGACATGTATTCTGATTCCTATCTGCCTTTATGTCGTGTGCGTCCTTCTGGCAGGTACGTCACATCTCCTGGTACGTTACAAATCTGCACACACGGATATCACCAAGACATAACCACTATTATCTATTTTGGCATCATGCATGCATGCGTCCATAAATATATTAAACAGCCATGATGACATTACATAATCTTGTCTGACTCTTGCACCAATAGAAAACCATTTTGATAAAACACCATTCACTCGTACACAAGCTCTACTACCCGCATACATGGCTTTTACACTTTTAAGTAGATTCCCAGTAACACTATATTCATTCAATACCTTCCACAAAAGTGTCCTATTCACTCGGTCGTAGGCTTTTTCTAAATCTATGAAGGCAGTAAAAACTTTCTTCCCAACCGCCAGATACTTTTCAATCATCGTGCGTAATGCAAAAATCTGGTTAGTGCAGCCTTTACCAGGCATAAAACCACTCTGAACATCCCACACTTTCTTTGATGTAAGACCCCGTACTTTTTCAATAACAACCTTACCAAACACTTTCCCTGGCACACTCAGTTGGCTAATACCACGATAGTTCCTGCATTCAGTCTGATCACCTTTTCCCCTATACAAGGGAACAATAATAGCATCCTTCCAATCCCGAGGGACCATTTCTAACTCCCAGCACAACTGGCAAATTTCAGTTAACCAGTCAATTACAGAGTCACCACCATATTTCAACATCTCTGCAGTTATGCCATCAACTCTCGTAGCCTTACCATTGTGAATAGATTTTAGAGCTTTACACACTTCTTAACTTGAGATCCCTCCTGCGCTTCCATCCCTCATTGTGACATCATCTGCGTCTGTTTCAGAATCATCTTTGCTTTCCTGATCTAATAACTCACAGAAGTATTCACCCCATCTTTCACTTAACTCATTGGGCTCCCATATCATTTCCCCAATCTCATTCTTCACACAACTTACAACTTCGTTTCCCCTATTTTTCCTGAGTCTCATGTACTTCCAGAAGGACTTCCTATCTTTCCAAAAAGCCAGTTCATGCCTTTCCACTTTCTCCTTCCTATCTTTTTCCTTACTCTAGCGAACCAGCTTAGCAGCTTCACGCTTCTTACAGCGATATTCATCCACAGAGACTCTACCTTGCAACATCCTCAAATCGGCTTCCTTCTTTCTCTTTACTGCCTCTTCAATCTCACTAATCCACCAAGCATCACCTCTATTGTTACCCACTATTGTGGTGCCACAGACCTCTTTAACAGCAGTAACAACACAGTTTTTAAAACGTTCCCACTTCTTTTCTACATCCCACTCACCAGACTTCAGCTCCTTCAGTCGTTCTCTCAGTAAGTCAGAATTACCCTGATGATCTTCAAGGAGCCTATCCACCTTTATTCTTTCTATCCTGGGTTTCTTCCTATTCCTTTTCCTCCAACCAACATTAAGTTTCACTTGTGACACTACCAAGTAATGATGAGAAACAACATCCGCACCTCTCATCACACGGGTGTCAACAACTAAGTTGTTTCAAACGCTGATCGTAGACAACAAAATCTATCACACTCTTTTGACCAAGAATACGATTTTCCCAAGTATGAGTGGATATACTTGTGGTTGAAAAATGTATTAGATACACACAAACCATTCTCAATGCAGAGTTCAATTAATCTTTCACCATTATCATTCACACAAGGATCATTAAACTTACCCAGAACATTGTCAGAAATTGTATTCTGCACACCTACTCTAGCACTGAAATCCCATGCTATTATAACTTTTTCGTTAGCACCAAACTGGCTCGAAACAGCTTTTAGCTCATTCCAGAAATGTTTCTTCTTATCAGAAGGTTCCGTGTCACAAGGAGCATACACTACAACAATTACAATTCTCTGAAGTTTCACTTTCAAACGAATCCAGAGAATTCTCTCACTTACGCAACTATAGTGTTGTGAATCAAGTTGTTCTTCATCTTTTCACTTAAAATCACACTTGAACCAGCCTGTCCTCTCATATTATCCAATACTCAAGAGCACACACTCACCGTGTCATTCACTTCTTCTACCCCAATTTCCTTCTTTTTGGTTTCACTTACACACAGCACATCCAGTCTATACTTATTCACCTCCTGAATCGCCTCACTCATCTTGCCATTTATACCTCTAGTATTCCATACACCAATCTTACATTCACTCAGCCGAGATCTCTTTCTCATACGCCGTTTTAAAAGTCCAGGTCGATTCCGTGGTGGACCGTCCTTCTCAAGTGTAGTAGGTCCACAATATCCCACACTTGAGTCATTCTTTATATTTCATTTTGTCTTTTTAATCAGGTAAGTACATCAGTGTGGGGGATTAGCCCACAGCTGAGGGTTCCAGTTGGTCATTCAACTTAAGGATTCTGGAACAAAACCCAAATGCATATGTGATGGTACATATGTATATTTATTATATGTCCTAGGCTTTACATATTGGTTAAAGAATTTACTACATAAATGCAACATATTGATAGCAAGGAAGTCCCCGACCCCGTTATCACATATAATATCAAGTTGCAAGGAAAGACAGTGTGAGAAAGAAAAGGCAGGTGTGTATGGTATACCGTTGGTATATCCTGACAACATGGAAAAGATATATATCGGACTAAGCTATCCTTGGACATTAAATGTCAAGAGCACGTGCACAGTGTCAAATAGGACATGCAGAATACAGCCCTCGCCAGAAGTCATGCGTTCATCGGCCGCTCCTGTACGGAATAGAATTAGAAGAATTGCCCCTTATTACACGAATTTTAAAGAGTCTGCCATCAGGGAAACAGTCGAAATCCAATCCAGCAAACTAGCGTGCAAAGATATGTATACTTTCTACTGAACTACCACTGTTTTGTCAAGCGTTATTAAAAGATGGAAACACATCGCGACGCACCGTATAATTGCGTGATAAAAATTCGTGTAATATGCTCATGATATCACCCACGTTATTTTCAAAAATCATCTTTGTTCCTTGCGTGCTCAAATTCCCTGCATTTTAGCACGTCTTTTGTAACAAAAGATCGTGCTTATGTTACCGGTTTGTCCGTCCGTCTGTACCCACGATATCTCTGCAACTATCAGTCCGATTTTAAAAATTCTCTTTGCGTTATGTGAATGACGATCCTTTATTTCGTTTTTTTTTTTTTTCGATGTACAATTTCGCCACTGCAGGGCGTCAGTGCAGATGATGGCGAATTCAAAAATACGTTTTATTCCACATATTTGCTTCTAAACATCCGATTGAAAAAATATTTTATCTTCCGATTCCATTTATATCGAAGAGTATTTTAGATATAGTTACTTTTCAAATTATGCATAGATTTTCCGCTAGGGGCGTAAACGTAAATTACGTTTTTCTCGATAACTCTTCTTCTAAAACTCCGATTTAAAAACTTTTTTCTTCAGCGGATACACTTCTGATGAAAAATCTTTTGCATATAATTTCAAATTTTTGATAAAGAATCCTTTGGCCACCAGGGTGCCTAAATGTTAATTTTTGCATCTGATGTATTTGCCATAAAATCTGAGTTTCTAAAGTATCGATTGAAAAAATTCTTTCCCGGACTGATGCCACTCACATCGATCAACCTTTTCGGAATATTTTCTTCTTAAAATATTCCATAGTTTCTCCGCCAGGGGGAGTAGACGTATATCATGCTTTTGTCAATATCTCTGCTTCTGGGAGTCCGATTTGAAATATTCCTTCTTTGTTGAATAGTCTTTTTAGTGTGACATGCTTTTCATAAAATTTCAAAATTTTCAAGTAATTCATAGACTTTCCGCTAGGGAGCGTAGAGGTAAATTACGTTTCCCCCCATATCTCTGCTTCTAAATCTCCAATGTGAAAAATTCTTTCTACACCGGACACAGCTTCTGATGGGAAATCGTTTCCAGATAATTTCTTATTTTTGTAAAAAAAATGATTTAGCCACCAGGGGGCGTAAATCTTAATTTCCGCTTTTGATTTACTTGCAGCAAAATATGAGCTTCTAAATTCCCGATTGAAAAAAAAACGTCGTTTGTAGACCGATACAACTCATGTCGACAAACCTTTCAGAAACATTTTCTTCTTAAAATAATTCATGGTTTCTACGCCTTGGGGAGTAGCTATAGATCTTCTTTTTGTCAATATCTCTACTTCTAGGAGTCCGATTTGATAAATTCCTTCTTTGTTGGATAGTGTTTCCAGTGTGGCATGCTTTTCATATATTTCAAGATTTTTAAGTAATTCGTAGACTTTCCGCTACGGGGCGGGGCGTAAAGGTGAATTGCTTTTTCTCCTATATCTCTGCTTCTAAAACTGGGATTTGAAATTTTTTTGCTGCACCGGGTACAGCTCCTGATGGGAAATCCTTTGCACGTAATTTCCAATTTTTGAAGAAAATGGTTTGGCCACCAGGTGGCGTAAGTCTTAATTTCCGCTTCTGATGTATTTGCAGCACAATATGAGCTTCTAAAATCTCGATTGAAAAAAGTCGTTTTTTGACCAAAACTGCTCATGTCGAAAAAACTTTTAGGAACATTTTCTTCTTGAAATAATGCATGGTTTCTACGCCAGAAGGCGGAGATATAGATCTTATTTTTGTCAATATCTGTACTTCTAGGAGCCCGATTTGAAAAATTCCTGCTTTTTTGGAGAGTGTTTCTGATGCGAAATGTTTTCCCTATAAATTCAAAATTTTCAAGTAAATCATAGACTTTCCGCAAGGGAGCAAAATGGTAAATTGAGTTTTCTGCGTTATTTCTGCTTCTAAAACTCCGATTTGAAAAATTCTTCCTGATGGGAAATAATTTTCACATAATTTCTAATGTTTGGTAAAGAATAGTTTGGCCACCAGGTGGTATAAGTGCTAATTTCTGACTGTGATGTATTTGTAGCAAAATCTGGGCTCCTGAAAACTCGACATTTTTTTTTCTTGAACCGATACCGTTTATATTGAAAAACCTTTTGAGACTACTTTCTTTCTAAAATAATTCATGGTTTTCCCACCAGGGGACGTAAAGTCACATCTTACTTTTGTCGATATCTCTGTTTCTCATAGTCCGATTTAAAGACTTCTTTCGGTGTTGGAGAACGTTTCCGGTGCAAAATGTTTCTCACATAAATTCATGTTTTTCTTAACGCACAAGTCTGCAACCAGAGGGCGTAAGCTCACGATTCCGTTTACAGCAATATCAGAGGGATTAAAAACCCGATTGAAAAACTTCTTTCTTCCGTGAGATACTATTGTTTTCCATACCGGTTCCATTGACTTTGAATAGCTTTGATAAATTTAATTTGCGTCAGAATGGATTCAAAAGACGTGCTTATTACACCCGAAAATTTGGTGTCTTCTTTCTTGTTATGTCTACCATTGCCTTGAAGCAGCCTCCCAGTGGAGTGCGAAATCTTGGCGAATCTTTGTGCTTACTAGACCACAAAAATAAACGGATATAATTCGGTATATGCGTCTCTTGAGTATAATGCAGTGCGTTTGAAAAAGTGTAAAAACGTGTATTTCAAAGAAGGTACGTGTTTTATGGCTTGTCAATTACTTGGAAGAAGAGGAGGATTACGTACTTCAAAGGTTGCAGGAACCAAAACCAATTTTGTGATGTATTTATGTCGGGCATGTTATGTTACTTTTATTATGTTAGTCTTTGGGATTTATTTTACTCTTATTGAAGGTAAAATAGCCTGTAATTCATATAATCGAGTGAAGAAGCCTATAATACCTGCAGAAAAATTTGCCCTCTCTCTGAGGTAAATCAACTGGAGGAGCATGTATTACTAAAACAAATATTTGTGTAATTGCGGATCATTTTCTATTAAGTATATATACACTAGATAGTTTTCTACATTAAAGGATATATGACAGAGAGCAATGAATAGTTCGGAAAAAGTCCTTTTTGAAGATGTAGAATCCACAAAAAACGCACATTTAAATAGGATAAAAATTATGCCCAAAGTATTCATTTTTTCTCATCACTGTCACTGAGGGCGTATGCAAAAGCGTCTTTGAGGATATTGCTTTCTTGAGTTGAATAGTGCTCCATAAAATAGGATTTCCACAACAAATTCTATCAACTGCTCATCCTTGGAAGCTGAGGAACGATCCAATGGCATTGTTAAAAATATGTTATTAATAATCGAAGAAAAACGAACTATCTTGGTGAATGAATTATTCTAGCAGGCTGCGTGCTACGCACTTGACTGCTCTCAAAGCAGTCGCCTTATCACTCCGGGCGTCTCACGTCGGCGGAGAACCGGTTTCTCCTTTCCAGGTTCTTTCCATTGTGCAAGTGGGTCGACGTTTTCCGTTTTCCGTTCTCCGCTGCATATAAAACCCGTCGCTAGGAAACCTGCCTTTAGGGGCGGCCAGCTGCTTATAGACCATAGAGTTGCCCACAGTGGTCTCTAACCCCCAAACAAAAAAGCTATCGTGTAGAAACAAGGCCATCTAGAGAACACAAAGCCATGATATTAGAGAGATGAGTTCCTCCGTTCGTGACGTCACTCTCATTTACACGTATTGATACGTCAGTATCGTGTTTGACGTCGCACGACTGCGTTGGAAACAAATCGAAAGCCTTTGCTTAAACGTGACGTCACTAAAAGATGGAGCTCATCTCTCTTATGTCATGGCCTTGTGTTTTCTAGACAACCTTGGTAGAAGTAACGTCTTGACGATAAAGTCACACATCGACTGTATGCTACTTTATTGGTAACAACCTCTCCATTCAGCAATCATATTGTCCGAGTGAACTCGTGGACACTGTGGCATGCTGACGACGTTAACGGCGCATACTTTTTTATATTTTTTCATCCATCGATTAGATTATTATGGAAAAGGGATTATGCCAAAGATACACTCTTTAATGAAGTATGACGATGATGTTTTTTCGATTATTCAATGACGTGTTTGGGAAGTCATTATATAGATAAAACTAGTAAACCAACGCATTGACCAGGTGATTTGGTTAACGAAGTTTTTGCCTTAAGTATCGTTATGTTACGATACACTCATAAATCATGGGATTATTGTGTTCCGAAGTTTTTTCTACCAAAGCCACACGAATATTGTACGGGACACTGGAAAAAATTTCGTTGTGCATGTGTTCATATTTTCCTTCAGAATCCTTTTCCTCTTACCACAGAGCATCAGAAGATTCGTTGACCAAGCATTAAAATCAAAGTACAGTAGATTAATGCACATTTCATATGCTAGAAGGAAAATGAGAAGAAATAAGCTGAAAAAAAGCACATTACGTTAGTTCAAAGCGTATAAAAAATTCTTCCTGTAAAGGAAAAAAATGTTTGGTTTAGCTGCTATTATCCTTGCGAACTCCTGAAACAAACACAAGTCTAAAGACACGGATGCTTGTGTTACATAAGTAAAGGACATGAAGTGAAGAAAAAGAAATTGGAAAATCAGGAAATTTGAGTTGTTATTTTAATTCAGGGCGAAGCTCTGCCGTAGGCAACCTATATTTAGCACGCCTACTTTTCACGTGCAACAAAAGCTTCTTGTTGTAGATCGGAGGTCTTATAAAAAAATCTTTGATCTTGTTCCGGATGTCTCTCCTAATATATTGCCGTACACCGCAAGCTAGAGCAACAAATCAGATTAGAAGATATGATAAGCAGCCGCGTGATTTAAAGAACTTTAGATTTTAGCACTTGATCTACAAGATCTGAATCGCATTACGTGTTAATCAGTGAGAAGCCTGAATGCAGTAGGTACCGTGGAGTATTCAATTAAGATTCAATTTGTAAACAGCAATAGATATTTTCGTGACAGAATCAAGATAGCATGACCACAAATAATGCTCAGAGTGCGCATGGAACTGCATTTTCGCAGTGTATGAAGGTGGCCGTATTTAAAAGCCACAAATGTTTCTTTCAGCCAGGTGTCGTGACCGTTCCTAGAGCAGGAAATAGATGATAGCATCATCTCACGTGTTGCCTAAATATGAAAGGATTTATTCGGAAAGCAATTTTGGGATTTTGAACGGTTAGCGACTTAAATAACATAATAAATGATTTAAGAAGTATAAAATCATCCCCCTCTGGCAAACCAGCGAAAAGTTGTAAATTTTTCAGGAGAGCTAAAACGAATTTCGACTCCTCGAGTCAAATCAGTTTTTAATCTTTTATGGTTGGTTTTATTTGTCTTGAAACTCATTTAGCTGCAGATAAGACATTTTGCCAGAGTGTGAACTACACTCTGGCAAAGAGTGTGGTTCATGAATAGTAAAACTTATGACTTTCGTGCAGATTCGCTATTTTGGGACTTTCGCTGATTGGCTCGAGGGGGACGAAATTATAATGCTAACTTAATAACGTATGATCACCTTTTCTAGTATTTTGAAATTAACGAAACCTTTTCTTAGCTGGTATAAAAATGAAAATGTTTTACCGCAGAATTTATTAACCCACTGATGTTTTCGACGAACAGGCTGTGAATTGCGAATCCGAAAGAGCTTCTTGTTTTGGTTTAGGGGTTTAACGACCACCCTGAGCAACTCACGCGGTTATAAGAAGTCTCTTGTCCCTAATTTAGGGCCACTGCTCCCAGAAAATGGTGGTATCCAGTGCCGTAAGACGAACACACCGCCTATGATTCATCTGGGAACCAAACATGGGCCCATCGCGTACAAATTATCTAAAGCTAGCAGTGGAACCATTGCGCCATCGGGACGGCCCGAAAGAGCTTCACTATGGACAGGTGTTCGCATTTAACAAGTTAGTAAAATCATGCAATGCATTGATTTTGATACGCTTTCCGACATACCAGAAACCATTACTTAAGTTATTTCTCAAGTTATGAGGGTGATGGCCGTGAAATAAATCTCGCTCCTGTGCCGTGACCTTTGACCATATTTCTATGGCATTCTACAGAACGAGTTCAGTATACCTGCGGAATAACATACTAAAGTTTTGTCGCAACAGAAGCATTTTTACGTAAGTTATGAGAATAATGGCTGCGGAATAAATTTAAATTTTGCTTCTGTGCCATGACCTTTTACCCCATTTCGTTCATATTCTACAGAACCGGTTAACTATACCTCAGTAACAAATTGATAAAGGTTTGTCGCAATCGAAGCATTTTTACGTAAGCTATGATGCATAAAGGCAATAGGATGGATTCCGCTCCTATGTCCTGACCTTTGACCCCATTTCGCCCATTTTCAACATAATTTGTCCCCAGGTGGTCCCCTATCAGATACTAAAGTTTCATCGAAATCGAACCATTTTTACGCAAGTTATGAGTCACAAGGGCAATGTCCTGCTTGACCTTTGACCCCATTTTTCCCATTTTCGACAGGGTTTGTCCCCAGGTAGTTCCCTACCACACACTAAATTTCGTCGAAATCGAACTCTTTTACGTAAGTTATGACTCATAAGAACAATGGAATGGATCTCGCTCCTTTGTCCAGACCTTTGACCCCATTTTGCCCATTTTCAATATAATTTGTCCCCAGGTTGTCCCCTATCAGATACCAAAGTTTCATCGAAATCGAACCATTTTTACGCGAGTTATCGTGCTGACGGAGAGACGGACATCGCTGGAGCATATACGCTTCTTCAACCTACGGTTGGAAAGCGTAAATAAAACGAACATAATAATACAGACACGTGTGCATTAAGATGGAACGAAAAAAATTGAATTAAACTATCTTATAGCAATAGAAAGTTGCTTTTGACTAATACATATAATGAACTGTATAAAATATCAAAGCAATCATAAAAGTGTTTGAGCTGCTGCAAACAGGTTGAAGTGTGTGTGTGTGTGTGTGATACTTGTGCGTGTGTGTGTGTGTGTGTGCATGTTTTGTATATTTTTAAATACAAATTTTAAATACAAGTGTTTAAATACGAATTTCTAATAACGATAAAAAAAGTACGTTTAACAACTGCAGTTGAGTGAAAAAAATATCAAATCAATCAGAATTTTTATGGAGTGTCACAAACAGGTTGAAATGTTTCCTCTCTGTGATTTTTTGACATTTTTGAACTTTTAAGTTATTTTGTTACTTAAACACACGTAACTGTGATATTTTTTTCTGTTCCATCACTAACAGACAAGAAATGATAAATAGCAATATAGCCGACATATGCTACTTGCAAATGTGCAGATTTTGTGATTTGTAAATGTGAGAGAGAAAAAAAGGTTTCGAAATTAGACCAAAGAACGACCCGGATATTGGCGATAGGTGTCGTAACATTCAGAAATTTAGGAGTGAAAGAAAAAAGAAAACTTAAAGCGTTGAACAGAGAAAGAAATTAAAAGGAACCAAAAGTACTGAAAATGGATGGAATGGATGGAACGTGTGTCGTACGTGAGATAGATAACAAGCACAATTATTCTGAAACAGACATGGAAGTAAAAGTAAAGAATATAGTGGCTTCAACGTCATATCCTGTTTCAGTACCAAACTCAACAAGAAAGATGACACCGAATTTTTGGGTGTAATAAGCACGTCTTTTGAATCCGTTCTGACGCAAATTAAATTTGTCAGAGCTATTCAAAGTCAATGGAACCGGTATGGAAAACAATAGTATCTGAAGGAAGAAAGAAGTTTATTCAGTTGGGTTTTTAATCCCTCCGATATTGTTGTAAACAGAATCGTGAGCTTACGCCCTCTGGTTGCAGACTTGTGCGTTAAGAAAAGCATGAATTTATGTGAGAAACATTTCGCACCGGAAACGCTCTCCAACACCGAAATAATTTTTTAAATCTGATTCTTAGAAACAGAGATGTCGAAAAAACTAAGATGTGACTTTACGCCCACTGGCGGAAAAACCATGCATTATTTTAGGAAGAAAATATTCTCAAAAGGTTTTTCCATATGAGCACTGCATGCATTATTTTAGGAAAAAAAAAATAATTTCGGTCCAAGAAAAACATTTTAGTCTAGTTTTCAGGAGCCCAGAGTTTGCTACAAATACATCAGAAGCAGAAATTAACACTTATGCCCCTGGTGGTCAAATGGTCAAACCATTCTTTACCAAACATTAGAAATTATGTGGAAAATGTTTTCCATCAGGTCTTGAATGCGATACAGGAAGAATGTTTCAAATCGGAGTTTTAGAAGCAGAAATAACGAAGAAAACGTAGTTTACCCTTCTGCCCCCTAGTGGAAAGTCTATGATTTACTTGAAAATTTTAAATTTATAGAAAAAACATTTCGCATCGCAAACACTATCCAAAAAAGAAGGCAGTTTTCAAATCGGACTCCTAGAAGTAGAGATATTGACAAAAAAAGATACACATCTATGCCCCCAAGCGTAGAAACCATGCGTTATTTCAAAAGAAAATTTTCCTTAAAGGTTTGTCGACGTGAGTAGTATCGGTCAACAAACCACTTTTTTCAATCGAGATTTTAAAAGCTGCAAATACATCAGAAGCGGAAATTAAAGCCTACGCAACCTGGTGGTCAAACCAGTTTTTTCAAAAGTTAGAAATTGTGTGCAAAGGATTTCCCATCAGGAGCTGTATCGGTGCAGAAAGAATTTTTCAAATCGGAGATTTAGAAGCAGAGTATAGGGGGAGGGAGAAGCAATTTACGTTTACGCCCCCTAGCGGAAAGTCTATGAATTAATTGAAAATTTTGAAATTACATGAAAAACATGTCACACTGGGAACACTATACAACAAAGAAGGTATTTTTCGAATCGGACTCCTAGAAGTAGAGATATTGACAAAAATAAGATATACATCTACGCCCTCTGGCGTAGAAAACCATGTATTATTTTAAGAAGAAAATGTTTCTGAAAGGTTTGTCGACATGAGTACATCGGTGTACAAACGACGAATTTTTTCAATCGAGAATTTAGAAGCTCATGTATTGCTTCAAATACATCAGAAGCGGAAATTAAGATTCACGCCCCCTGGTGGCCAAACCATTTTTTTTTCAAAAATTAGAAATAATGTGCAAACGATTTCCCGTCAGGAGCTGTATTCCGTGCAGAAAGAATTTTTCAAATCGGAGATTTAGAAGCAGAGATATAGTGGTGAAAGCAATTTACCCTTACGTTCCCTAGCGGAAAGTCTATGAAGTAATTGAAAAATTTTAAATTATATGAAAAACATGTCACACCAGAAACAGTATCCAACAAAGAAGGAATTTTTCAAATCGGACTCCTAGAAGTAGAGATATTGACAAAAATAAGATATACATCTACGCCCCCTGGCGTAGAAACTGTGGAATATTTTAAGAAGAAAATATTACGAAAATGTTTATCGATGTGAGTGGCATCAGTCCACGAAAGAATTTTTTCAATCGATGTTTTAGAAGCTCAGATTTTATAGCAAATACATCAGAAGCAAAAATTAACACTTACGACCCCTGGTGGGTAAAGTATTCTTTACCAAAAATTTGAAATTATATGCAAAAGATTTTCCATCAGGAGATGTATCCGCTGAAGAAAAAAAATTTCAAATCGGAGTTTTAGAAGAAGAGTTATCGGAAAAAATGTAATTTACGTGTACGCCCCCTAGCAAAAAATCTATGCGTAATTTGATGAAGTAACTATATCTAAAATACTCTTCGACATAAATGGAATCGAAAGATAAAATAATTTTTTCAATCGGATGTTTAGAAGCAAATATGTGGAATAAAACGTATTTTTGAATTCGACATCATCTGCATTTACGCCCCTAGCGGCGAAATTGTACATCGTAAAAAAAAAAACGAAATAAAGGATCATCATTCGTATATTTTAAGCTTCCTAATGCAAAAAACAATTTTCAGATCGGACTAATAGTTGCAGAGATATCGTAGGTACAGGCGGATGCACGGACGGACAAACCGATAGCATAAGCACGATGTTTTTTTACAAAAGACGTGCTAAAAATGCGCATAAAACTGCCTTCTGTCGCTTCAGTGTGTGATCGAACTGGTATTTCTGACAGGAGTGCTGCAGCAATTGCAAGTGCAGTTCTGCAGGATATTGGCCTCGTTAGTGAAGAGGACAAAAGTAAAGTCATTGATAGAATGAAGATTAGAAGAGAAAGGTCAAAGAATCGAAAACACTGTGAAAAAGGCCACAAGTAGAGCATAATAATTACAACAACGGCAGGACTTTATTTTGACGGAAGAAAAGACAAATTTGTAGTACAAGAACATAGAGGGAGCAAATATTACAGGGGAATCGTTGTAGAAGAACATGTGTCACTTATTGAGGAGCCTGGATCAAAGTATTTTGGGCATGTAACACCACGTTATAGAACTGGAAGGAATATTAAGGAAAGGATAGCATTGTGGCGTTTTATAATGACAATAACCGTTCTTTAGACACCACTACTGTAGGATATGATGGAACTGTCACTAACACTGGTGCTACTAATGGTGTCATCTCTTTATTAGAAAAAGAAATAGGAAAGCCGCTACAATGGATTTGTCTATTTCATGCAAATGAACTGCCCTTTACATTACCTCTTTTGTTTTCTGGATGGAAAAATAATAGGAAAAAGAATCAAATGAGTTTGGTGACGAAATAGGCAAGAAACTTGAGAACTGTCAGGAGCTACCAGTAATTGAATTTGCTCCAATTGAAAATAACCTGCCTCTCTTGGAAATTAGGGATGACATGAGCATGAGCACAGACCAAAAGTATTTATTGGAAATGTGCCATGCAATCTCTAGTGGTGTGTGCCATTCTGGTCTATCTATGAGGAAATCAGGAAAACTTGCATTTCAAGGTGGCTGACAATAGCACATGGCATGCTTCGTTTGTATGTGGGGACAGAAAATCCACCAGAAAATCTTTGCACAATGGCAGAATGCATTTTTTAAGTATATGCACCTGTCTGGTATTTTTTAAGTATATGAACCCGTCATGTATTCATAGCTCAAATCACTTATGGAGACTTATAAAGTATTCCCGTTGCCTTCCAGAGCATCTTCGGAACGTAATTGACCCAGTAATTAAAAAAAATCTTTAATGTCTACTTACGTCATTCCCATTCTGCGCATTGGGTATATAAGGGGGTTAGCACAACGTATTATACAAGTTTAGTTTGAGGATGGGACCATAGTGCGTTAGCGAAGGATCGTACAACATTTTTAACTTGTATATACTTCTTTTAGCTTTTAGTAAAGTTTGTCATGTACTTGTAGGGAGTTTTTGCTGTAACTATGAGTTTAATCGTGTATCGACGGTTTGGTTTTATTGACGAAATGGCTACTTTGCAGCACCTGAAACCTTTCTGCTGTGGTTGATAACTGGCCAACGCAAACATGTGAGATAGCTAGGCCTAAGTCGACTACTAAAAGCGAATGGTAGAACACAAAGGAGGAATAAGAAAATTTGTTATTCCAGCTATAAATTTCAAAGCCGAAAACTATATTGATATCATCACTTGGAATGCCATCAAATTAACAAAGCCACCAATGACCAAGCATATTAGTGATGAAGAACTAAAACTATTGATAACAAGTACAGCACAATCTAACGAAGGCCTTCCGTCAGTAGACTTTCCCTGTTACCCATGTCACACACAAGCCGTTGAAAGAATGGTCAAGTTAGTTACCGAATCGTCGTTAGCCATGTGTGGGGCCTCTGCAAGAGATGGGTTTTTAAGAGCAAAAATAAAATCTCGGAAATCGATGCCAAAATTTGAAACTAAGAAACATTTCAATATAAAAGTAAAGTGACAATTTTGCAACTGAAATACTTAAACAAAGTGTACGTTATTTTTTTTTCATATTCTGCCGAATTGTTTGTAATATTTATCTCAATATACATTGATAAAGTTCATCGTGTAATGAATGTCTATTGTCTAATATCTGTTGCCTTTATAACATATACATCTGATAGTACAGTATTTATATCAGTTTTTGATAGAATACTTGTATCCATTGAAATTCCATAAAAAAAATAACAAATATGATATATTAATAAACTCATTGCACACAAATTCCTTCTTGGAGCACTTATAAAAGTTTAAATGAACAATATTCTTTTATATTTGTTAAAAAATATTATTTAAAGGAGGTTAAATTTAAAAATATAGTTAATAAAAAATTCTTGTAAATTTTGGATTTTCTACTTAAAATCTCATTCTCTAAGGATCTTGCCGCACCTCTAAACATTTTCACAGAGCTTTAAAATTGTGCAGTCTTAATACTGATCCCAAAAGGCATCTTTTGCCTCTTATTAGAAAACTTAATTTAAAAAAAAGTATTTTAAACGCCGTTTTCTTTCCGCATTAACGTCCATGTCCGCTCACACGTGCACACAGACACACCGCTGAAGAAAACTGACGCCAGTGGCGTTAACAGAAGGTGCGTTATATATCCTAAATGTGTCTCACTCAATTTTAATTATAGCAACAAATATGACACCGAATTTTTGGTTGTAATGAGCACGTTTTTTGAATCCTTTCTGACGCGAATTAAACTAATCAAAGTTATTCAAAGTCAATGGAACCGGTATAGGAAACAGTAGTACCTGACCGAAGAAATAAGTTTTTCAATCAGGTTTTTAGTCACGTAGGTATTGCTGTAAAGCTAAACGTGAACTTACGCCCTCTGGTGGCAGACTTGTTAGTTAAGAAAAATTTGAAATTATATGAGAAACATTTCGCAGCGGAAACGCTTTCCAGCAAAGAAAGAATTTTTCAAATCGAACTCTTAGAGGCATCGACAAAATGAGATATGCATTTACGCTTCTTGGCGGAAAACGAAACGATGCATTATTTTAAGAAGAAAGTATTCTCAAAAGGTTTTTTTACGTGAGTGGTATCGGTCCACGAACGAAGTTTTTCAGTCGACATTTTAGAAGCTCAGATTTTGCTGCAAATGCATCAGAAGCAGAAATTAACACTTACTTCCACTGGTGGCCAAACCATTTTTACAAAAAATTAGAAATATAGGCAAAAGATTTCCCATCTGGAGCTGTATCCGCTGCAGAAAGTTGTTTTCAAATCGGAGTTACAGAAGCCGAGATATCGGAGAAAACGCAATTTACTTTTACGCCATCTAGCGAAAGATCTATGCGTAACTTGAAAAAGTGACTATACCTAAAATACTCTTCGACATGAATGGAAAGGTAAAAAGACCTTTTTCAATTGGATTTTTAGAAGCAAATATATGGAATAAAATTTATTTTGAATTCAATATCATCTGCATGTACGCCCTCTAGCGGCGAAATTGTTCATCGTAAAAAAATATAGGATCATCATTCGCACATTTCAAGCTTCCCAATTCAAAAATAATTTTTCAAATCGGACAAATAGTTGTGGAGATATGGTGTCCACAGGCGGACGGACGGACGGACAAACCGGTAACATAAGCACGATCTTTTTTTTTAAAGACGTGCTAAAAATAACATCGAGCGAGTCACCTTTTCTCTAAATTGCAGCAGTAATCATCCAACAGGCACTTTCAGTAACATGATGGTAACAGAATACCGGTATCTATTCCTGGTTATCCGCGCTGGCTTGCCATTATTCTGCGTTATTGTTCATACCATATGTTTTAACTATTTTACGGGCAAATGCGTTCACTCTTACTTCAGATCAGGAATATCATCAGGTAAGACCGATGTATTAATAGTTATCGTTTTCTTCAGTCTAAGTATTTACACACCTTTTGTTTTCAAGAAACATGTAGAGATCAGTTCCAAAGCAACTGCCAAGGAGTAGGTAGAATCCGGTTTTTTGATATAACAGTGCGCTGCTCAAAATCTTAGAACTTTTGACAATCGACTAACAACCCCATTTGATACCATACGAATTGCTTTCAGAAAAGAAAACTTAATTCTCCTCTCTCAAATCTTACTGTTGGCGCAGTGCACTCAGATTGATGGAGTTCACCGAGCGTTCTTCATATCAAGCTTTTGCCATCTGATCTAAAGGTGTATAGTCTTTTATTGCTCTATTACACTTTTTACCGCTAATGAAAAATCAAAATACAATGAAAAACGTGGTTTTGCATTTACAGGCGGTATTCAGTGTCTGGGTCTTACAACTCTGCCACGCAAATCAGCGCTATGTAATTCCTCAAGTGTGGTGGGAATGCGTGAAATTTTGAAAAAATGTGAGTATCTCAGTTTCTGCTGTTATGATTTCAAGGTACTGATGTCGCGCTATCTGTATGTCTTCTAACGTTTCACCTGTATTAATCAGTCCTTTTCTTTTCCTCCACTAAGCCAGTTACAACGGGTACGATATTAGTGAGACAAATGGGTGTCAATAAAGACATTATGTGTGATTACGTGTTCCATCTGATCTCAAGAGCAAAACGATCTTCAGGGCCTCATCTAACATATTGCGTTTTTTAACACATGCGTCAACATATACTTGTATATAATCCATTTCCTCCTGCTGCGTCTAGCACTCCTACGACGATGATCAATATATCTATTGTTCATCTTCAAGTATACATCACATTGAACGATACTGCAACTGGTGACCACTATGATCCTCTTCTAGGAAGAAAATACATAATTGCTTTGTTCTGTACTCATAGAAATCAATTTGTGTACATCTTCATCGCAGATGCATACTCAACTCGAATTACATTTTGCTGCTGGATCGCACAACCACTACAGTTTGTGAAAGACAGATTTTTGAATCGTTCAGCCGACTGTGCAATTCCTGTCTCACGCGATATTTGAAGACATCATTCGTTAGTGTTGGGAGTATCTGGGTGATTCTCTCCGAAAGGTTATTGGATCACACCGGGTATCAGTTCTACAAATTTGCAATCGTGTCGAAACTCGATTATATAACACTCTATGGGAATATGTCACGCATCCAATATCGAAAACCCGTAACCCAGTGAATTGTCCAGTCATGAATCATTCTACAAATTCTGCCTATACATCTTACACGCATTTTTTTTATCCCAAATAGGGCCGCGGGTGGCCTAGTGGTCAGCTTTCATGACTGCCATGGAGATAACCTCAGGTTCGATCCTGGGCAAGTACAAACGTTCGAACCACTAAATACCCGCCGTGCGTCGGATGGGCACGTTAAGCAGTCGGACCCCGGGTACTGGACCCCGGTAATAAATAAGGGCGTTTTCCTCCTCCTTTCTACATCGCTTCTGTGTCACTTTCCTATCGAACACTCTACCCCAAATCTCCTAGCTTCCTATTTCCAAGGGTTGTTTAAGACCTGGGGTCAGACACTCCCTTCCTAAAATCCTCTACATATGATCTGATCTGATCTTTTACCCCAAATCCAACGAGATGCCTCTGAGCGTGTGTCGTTTGTAGCTGCCTTTTCAGTTTAACTCCAAGTTGACACATCTCAAGATCATCCACTTTTGTAATCAACTTTTGACCAGTAGTTTTCTTCCTCTTGACCAATGACCTTTACGTGCAATAACTCGGATGTCAGATATGAAACTCGGATTTTCGGAACTCGGTTGTCAGACCTGGAGTGAAGCGTGGGATTCAGTTCCCGACTTCCTCTCGATGATCACACGGTCACCACGTTGTAATTTTGACAAAGATGACCAAATTCTATTACTGTACTGGGCGTTTTAGGCTGAGGACTGGCACGTTCATCCTGATTTTGATCCGAGATTTAAAAACGGATCCGAATTCGGAGAAGTCACGAAATCCGACTTGCAAGTACTGATGATGTCGTTGCTTAAGAGAATCCATTGATAATACGATGTATACAATGCAGATATATTCAGAGTACCTTGATTACGCCGCGCACGGTCAAGACCCTAACATCGTGATATGTTGTACCTGGATTCTGTTAGTGTACACTATGCCGACCATGTCCACTCCACTAAGGACAGTAGGTGAGCTTGTCGAATGAAACGTCTACGATCTTCAATGGACGCTGTTTTCTATGAGCACGTTCCGACAGATCCCCATACGTATTAGTGCCCAGAAAAATGGATTATCTGATGTTTGCGCAAAAAAAATTTAGTTTTTCACTTTAGAAAAAAAAACGTTTTTCACTTAGTTTTTATACTCCTCAGTTTTCACTTTCCTGGCGCAACGACCATAGAACCTTTGACTTCGTTATTTGATTTTGTTGGTGAAAAGGCCTTATTTGGCCAAAGAATACCAAAACTTTCGACTTGTCCTCTGTTTAGACATGAAGGATTCATGACAGACATGGCGATATTCTCACGTCAGCATTAAACTTTTCCGTATGAAACCTATGAATGGAACTAGGCCCTCGATCCAGAGGGGAAATTTTTCTTACACATGTTCACGTTAAGCGTCGTCAATTCACTCACGGCTATTTGTTGTGTGGTTAAAATATCCAGTATGCGGGATGTATAACTTATATTTCATTTTAGATCAATGCACGTGTGAATATCGTTATTTACCTGTAAGTGTTTAATGCACCCCCCCCTCTCTCTCTCTCTCTCACTGTCTCTCTCTCTCTCTCTCTCACTCTCACTCTTTCTCACTGTCTCTCTCCAGGGCCGGATTAA
This sequence comes from Macrothele yani, assembly GCA_039090855.1. Lineage (NCBI taxonomy): Eukaryota > Metazoa > Arthropoda > Arachnida > Araneae > Macrothelidae > Macrothele > Macrothele yani. The sequence continues at coordinate 143,533,333 of CM076989.1, forward strand.
GGCCTTAGTTGGCCCCTATCCTAAGACACCTCAGTGGGCTACTACATCTGAGTAGGCCCCCAAATATCTTATGACGGTGAATCATTATGATGTTAAAACACACAACTGTAGCAAATGTTTGTGTTAATTAATACGTAGCTCATTCTTTAAACAAAAAATTACCTCTAAAGTTTTCATAAAAGTATTTGTATTTTTCTCTGCTCTCACAAGAACATGAGTTAAAATATTAAGATTCTTAGATTTTGTCTTGAAATTTTTGATGATTTAGAATTGTATACTTTTCTTGGATTTCGCCAATTAACGGTTCCAAGTGCAAGCAGTGAGGTGTGGGTGGATGGTAGTGAAAAAGCTGAAACTGTCCGCCGACCACGCTGTACATAGCGACATGAAACGCTTACCTTTAGTAAGTCGCTACCTTGAAATCTGTTTGCCTTCTAGCTTCTGTGGAAAACATACGAGACAAAACTAAAACTAATTTACTTCTCTCTCTCTCTGTATCAATGTACAAGCTGTGTACTACTTGCAGTGTAGAGGCATGCCCATTGGGCCCTTTGTAATAGTGGGCCCTAGACTATAGCCCCAGTAGACTCCCTGTTCCTTAATCCCGCCCTGTCTCATTCTCAGGAAGCTTTATAGGGAAATGTGCAGTATCTTTTAACCGTGAATAGTCTCACGTAGACTAATAGTGTCATAAATTTGACTGAAAATAAAACTGGTCAACAAAACAAAATAGTTGTTTAAACGTTCATTGTTAAACAATGGTTATTGATGCAACCACCATTTTGTTACCGTAGAGACATTTGCTTACTCGTAGGGACTTAGACTCTTAGCGAATATAAGTTTATTAGTGATTCTTTTGTCCAAATCTGAAAGTTTGGGATATCCATATTCTCATTCGAAATAGAAATAGATATCATCTTCCCAGTGGATGGTGCACGTCCAAATGCTGTCTGCTTTCCCTTGCGGCAGAAACTAGGAAAACGGACAAGGCTTCACCGCTTCAGAATTTCCGCTTGCACTAAAAATTAAATGGAACAGCACCAAAAAAGTTCACGTGACTGCTTCAATTGATGTTGCCACAGCTGTTGAAGCGCATTGCCAGATGAGCTGAGTGGGATGACTTTTTTTTCTGTTTTCCTGGCCTAATAATACGCTAGAAATTCCTTCACCGGAACTTTATGATCATGATTCAAACAAACAGTATGCATTACTGTGGACCCTTCAGTTGGCTTGCGATGGCTATCTCCGAATGGCGGCTACTTCGTTAATGCTTTCGCATCGTAATAAAGCTTCACAGTAAAAGCTCGTTCTTTCGCGCAACCCAAGACAAATATTTCAGCATCTCATGCATTTTATTACATGAACAAATTGTTAAAACTATCTCCTGTTTGAAATTTAGAATACATATTGTTCTCTCTTCTTTTCCCTCCTTCCTTTCAAGTAATTCTATTTTCCATGTTCTCGAAATTACACAACAGCGTTTTAATTTTTCATTTTCTCCTTTAGAACGCACTGTACACAAATCTGAATAATAAAAATTCGGTTACAATAAGCTAATACTTGTTAAAAATTCGTACGTATGGGACATGATAAAATTAATGGCGTGCTGTCTCCGTACGATGTCATCAAACCACCATCCCTAATTGTACAATAAAAACTATTTACAATAAAAGATATGATTTAAAAATATTTAAAAGGGCAAGATCTTTTGGGGCTCAGGCCACCCAAACAGTGCAACAGAGCACTCGGAAGCGCCGTAATATATATAACCAGTCCCCCATAGGAGACCCACAATGCATTTGTTCAAAACACAGGTGATGCCAATTGAGGAAAACAGCAAAACAGAAAGTAATACAAATAATATAGTTGATTAATTAAGTATGGTCCTCTTCTTCAGTAGGTTGAAGGGAAGAAGTAATTATTTTCCTCCATTGTCTAGGAACAAAAACAGGTAAGTCCAAGTTACAACAGGTAGTACCATAAGAAATAATATACAGACTCTCTGTAAAAAAGACTGTTTGTTTGTTAACAATAGAGAAAAGTACTATTGTATTAGGCCAATCGGGAGAATAACCTCCCTGGCGAACAGCTGTAGTAAATGATGTAGAAATGGAGTCAGTTCGAAGTGCATATTTGTGTTCTAACAATCTAATGTTCAGACTTCTAAGGGTATAACCTATGTAGCATTTAATATCATCGTTAGAGGCCGTGGGAAGCAATCGGATACGGTATATTCCTGTTTTATTCAAAGTTACGACTAGATCCCGGTCGTTACGTATGGTTGAAAAAATGTTTTTGGTCAAATTCCAAATTTAATATTGTATTTATGACATACTTTCCGCAATATGGAAACCACGGGACTGATGAAGTCAACTTTACCAACGTATATAGGAGATACGACCTCCGTTGACAACGTCGTAAATCTTAGTCTTTGAAATTTCTGTAGAAGTTCCCGAAAGAAGCAGGCGGAATATCCAAATGATATGGTCAAGTTCTGTATGAAAGCTAGTTCGTCCTGAAGAATCTGACTGGTTGAGGAATAAGTAAACGCACGTTTAATTAAAAAACGTATGGCTGAAGCTTTATGTTCCAGGGGTGGGAAGATACAAAAGGTATAAGACAAGGTATGAAGGTCGGTTTTCTATAGACAGATAATTTGATAAGATTAGATGTCAAGTCACGAGTCAATAAGATGTCCAGGAAGGGTAATATACCATTTTGTTCAAGTTCCATAGTGAAGGTGATAGTAAGATATTGGTTGGAAAGACAGGTGGTAAATTCGTTCAGAAGTAACATGGAGTGAGGCCAGAAGACCAACATATCATCCACGTATCTTAAGAGGAGTGCCGGTTGGTACGTGAATTTTCTCAGTACTTTTTCTTCCAATGACTGCAGTAAAATTTCCGCCAGAACAGGGGAGAGAGGAGACCCCATTGGTGCCCCCTCCATTTGTTGGTAGAATTTGCCATCAAATTTGAAATAAGATCGTTTTGCAACCAATTTCAAAGCAGAAGTGATTGCATCGACCTCCAATGGGGAGATTGAGTAATCAGCAAGTAATTTCCCTTCAATAATCGAGTGGACAACTTCAAGTGGAACGCATGGAAACAGAGACACCACATCAAGGGAAGCCATAACACAATAAGCTGATGTATGTATAAGAATCTGTGAATACACTTATACTAGCAATTTTATTGTGACCAGAATTGTGTTATTCCTGTAAATTGCAGATTTTACATTGAAACAGTATTTTAAAAATAAACCTGTATTTGAAGTACGATGAGTTTGGAAAAAGTACCTGTCTATAAAAGCTAGCATGAATAGCATTAATTTTCACATCAAATCACTACAACACAGATCTTTTTCTCAGAGGAATGAGATTTTTATAATTATCAGTAAACGAAATATGTCAGACAAACCAGCTTATAGTACTGGTGAAATTCAGATCAAATTGCACTTCCAAATACTTAAATGTGCAATGACATCCTCAACACTTTTCTTTTTTTTGTGAAAGTTGTCATTATAATTCGCTGCACTGCATTAATACCCGGCTTATTGTCCGGTTCGATATTTTTTTTTCAAATAATTGGTTTATGTAGCAGGAGACGTGGCAATTATTCAGCAGTGATAAGGAATGATGTACGTTTTTATTTGGGTAATAAATTCCTTTTAATCAGGTTTTGTGATGTTCAAGATTTTGATACAAAACCAATATGAACGCATCATTACTTTTGATGTAAAAACGAAGGAAACATTCTGAAGTGTCTTAACTAAGAACAAGATTAACAAGCGATTTAGTAAAGTTCGTCCTTAACGTATGTATATTTAAATAACAAGGCACTTTAAGTAGACAAATGCCAGGTGTTGTGATTTTATCGAGCATAAAACCTCTAGTGGCCTTCAGGTAGAAAGAAAACAGGAAAAGATTCTCTTCCACTGCGTTGCGTTCCTCTCCGTTTTATCCCCTTCTGACGATTTCCCGAGACATCATCACGTAAGGGTTTGTGAGATCATCTTGAATGAGCGAAGAGTAAATGAGAGTAGGCCTTGGTTTTCCTGTGCCCTAACTCAGCTTGGAACCGGACATGGCTGCCAAGGCCGATAACGATAATAAAGTTCGTTTTTGCCTCTCTCGCTCTCTGAAGAATGTCTTCGAGGATTAAGTTCCAATCAGAAGTAGCGGCAATAAAGAAAAAGATTACTTGCCATCGATCAGCTTGTCAATAAAGGTGTGAAATGACACATTCATTAGGATTAAATCGGAAACTGATACCAGGTCGTATATTTAGAGTTTCTTGGAAACGTAATAATCCTAATATGGCTTCAAGAACACTTTTTTCCCTCCGGGTTACGTGATCAGGAAAAGGTTTTTGCTTACATAAAGTCTTATTTATGTAACTCTCAAGGACCAGCCAGCTCTTGGATTGCTTTAATAAATACTCCCATAAAAACTTTTGCGTGTGCAAAACATACACACATACACACACAATTCTGTAATAAAAAAATCGAACATCATTTAAATCAAATCACACCGTCAATCGACAATAATATTCTTTTCACCATTCCAGCAGGCTTACCTTGTTCGAGATCTCACTCTATCGGACGGAAAAGAAGAATGGTCATCCCTATCATCTCTTCAGTAGCAAAGGGTAAACCAGATATTTCAAATACTAATGTCTTATTCAATAAAAACCTTAATCTATGCATTCAAAACTTCTATGATGCGAATAAAGGTTTCTTAGAACTTTTAAGGGCTTTAAACTGTATGATTAAAATGTAATAACTAGAATTTTTAACGAGATGCATTTTAAATATTTTACTGTGTATTCATATCTCGCAGCGGACACAACCTTCATGATCTTAATATATGTACTGAGTTATCTTTGCATTACGACCCCTCTCCTTCTGGTTTTACATATTCGGAGCAATATCGAAGAACCATGTGATATCAATGTCACGTGAGGCTACAATAAATTGTGCACAGCTATCTTCTGTACGTAATCAGTAAACGTTTATCAGGCCGCCCTGGTTGCGCAGTGGTCTAAGCGATGGCTTCTGATCATTCGTCCGAGATGGGTCCGGGTTCGAATCCCGGTGAGGCATGGATGCTGTGTTTGTCTTACGGTACTGTCTCTCTCCCTTGCCTGGAACCAGTGGCCCTAAATTAGGGACGGGTGACTGCTGATAGCTCATTGAGCTGCTCACCGTGGTCGTTAAAAACAATTAAAACATGAAAGATGACACCGAATTTTCGGGTGTAATAAACACGTCTTTTGAATCCGTTCTGACGCAAATTAAATTTATCAAAGCTATTCAAAGTCAATAGAACCGGTATGGAGAAGATAGTATCTGACGGAATAAAGAAGTTTTACAATAGGGTTTTTAATCCCTCAGATATTGCTGCAAACGTAATCGTGAGCTTACGCCCTCTGGTTGCAGACTTGTGCGTTAAGAAAAACATGAATTTATATGAGAAACATTTCTCACCGGAAAGGCTCTCCAACACAGAAATAATTTTTTTAAATCGGACTCTTAGAAATAGAGATATCGACAAAGATGTGACTTTGCGTCAGCTGGTGAAAAAACCATGCATTATTTTAGGAAGAAAGTATTCTCAAAATTTTTTTCCATATGAGCGGTATCGGTCCAAGAAAAAAAAATTTAATCGAGTTTTCAGGAGCCCAGATTTTGCTACAAATACATCAAAAGCAGAAATTAACACTTATGCACCCTGGTGGCGAAGCCATGCTTTACCAAACATTAAAAATTACGTGAAAAATATTTTCCATCAGATCTTGTATGCGATACAGGAAGAATTTTTCAAATCGGAGTTTTAGGAGCAGAAATAACGCTGAAAACGCAATTTACCTTTGTGCCCCCTAGCGGAAAGTCTATGATTTACTTGAAAATTTTGAATTTATGGGAAAAACATTTCGCACCGGAAACAATATCCAACAAAGAAGGAGTTTTTCAAATCAGACTCCTAGAAGTAGAGATATTGACAAAAGTGAGAAATATGAATCTACGCCCCCTGGCGTAGAAACCATGCATTATTTCAAGAAGAAAATGTTCCTAAAAGGTTTGTCGACATGAATAATATCTATCGTTCAACAAACAACTTTTTTTTCATTGGAGATTTTAGAAGCTCATATTTTGCTGCAAATATATCAGAAGCGGAAATTAAGACTTACGCCACCTGGTGACCAAACCATTTTTTACAAAAATTTGAAATTATGTGCAAGGTTTCCCCATCAGGAGCTGTATCCGGTGCAAAAAGAATTTTTCAAATCGGAGATTTGAAAAATTCTTAAGGGGAAGCAATTTACCTTTACGCGCCCTAGCGGAAAGTCTATGAATTACTTGAAAAGTTTGAAATTATCTGAAAAACATGTCACACTGGAAACACTATCCAACAAAGAAGGAATTTTTCGCATCGGACTCCTAGAAGTAGAGATATTGACAAAAATAAGATATACATCTACGCCTCCTGTCGGAGAAACTGTGGAATATTTTAAGAAAAAATATTCCGAAAAGGTTTATTTATGTGAGTAGCATCAGTTCACGAAAGAATTTTTTCAATCGATATTTTAGAAGCTCAGATTTTATGGCAAATACATCAGAGGCTACAATTAACACTTGCGTCGCTTGGTGGCCAAAGTATTCTTTACCAAAAATTTGAAATTATTTGCATTTTTCAGGAGGTGTATCCCTGAAGAATTTTTTTTTCAAATCGGAGTTTTAGAAGAAAAATTATCGGGAAAAATGAAATTTACTTGTACGCCCCGTAGCGGAAAATCTATGCGTAATTTGAAAAATTAACTGTATCTAAAATACTCTTCGACATAAATGGAATCGAAAGATAAAATATTTTTTTCAATCGAATGTTTAGAAGGAAATATGTGGAATAAAAGGTATTTTTGAATTCGGCGTCATCTCCATTTACGCCGTGTAGCGGCGAAATCTTACATCGTAAAAAAAAACGAAATGAAGGATCATTCGCATATTTCAAGCTCCCTAATGCAAAAAGAATTTTTCAAATCGGACTAACAGTTGCAGAGATATCGTGGGTACAGACGGACTGACAGACGGACGGACTGACAAACCGGTAACATAAGCACGATCTTTTTTTACAAAAGACGTGCTAAAAACAAACAAACGTTTGTCAGTAATGAAGAAAGTTGGTGACTGAAGCCAATTTGACAGCAGGTGTCAGCATTTCGGAAACAGTCGCACTTGTTGGTTTCTCCCGTAATAGTGCGTCAAGCGTGTAACAGGACTGGATTAAGCATGCACAGACATCCGGCAGAAGGACTCACATTGGTCAGTCACGTACTGTTGATCCCAGAGGTAAGCGTCGGGTGTCAACACTGCTATCTCAGCAACGACGTGCAACAGACACCCACCAGTGCAACAGCGGTGTAGTTCGACCTATTTCTACATGCACCATATGCAGTACCTTGATTCTCCTAGAGTTCGACAGTTGGAGACCAATGAGGGTATCCATGATGACGGCCAGTCATGGCAAATAACGCCTCGCATGGGCCAAGGAACGTCGGCAATGGACCCTCGACAGATTGAAGGTCATCTGGAATGATGAGTCCCGTTTCCTGCTGCATCATGCTGAAGTTCGGGTTTGCATATGGCGTAATCAGTATGAAGCGGTATTCCCTGGTTGCACAGTTGGAGTTCAACAGGTCGGTGAAGGTGGCGTTCTTCCAAGCCCTACTAGATTCGTTCTTCATCCACAAATACTGAATGGTGGACGATACAGGGACCTGTTAACCGACCGTTTTCATCCATATCTGCAGGAGGTTTACCCGAACTGCAATGCCACCTTTCAACAAGACAATGCATCGTATCATCGGGCTCGTGTAACTACTGAGTGGTCGCGGAAAACGACAACGAATTCATCATACTGCCTTGGCCCAAAACCTTCCCAGGCTGTAACCCAAATAAACATTTGTGGGCTATGTTAGAATAGAGTGTAAGAACAGCTGATCCTTCTCCACGGAATGATCGTAAACTGATGAAGCTGCTGCACCGGACATGGGTCATGTTAGCCATGCAGGATGTTTGACACCTTGTAGAATCTGTTCCGAGACGTCTGCAAGCCGTGATTACAGAGAAAAGTGAAAAAACGCCTTATCAGATAGGTGTTTCCATGCTAATTCAATGTGTATCGTTTTCCTCATATACATAGGGTGTTCAACCAACCAATGGACTCTGAAATATCGTTCGATCTAATGATAATGTCGAAATGCAACTCAAAACAATGCTAACAACTTTGTGTTTCAAGAATTTATGTTTTACCAGTGCTTGCTGGAGAGGAAAAGTAATAAAAAACAGTAATATCGGTTGATTTCTTTTCAATATAAAGTTTTGTCAAAGGAGATCGTATCTTAAATCCCTTATTATGAAGAGACCATTATCAAAAACAGGATTGAATATCACTGAAATCTCGCGAAATCGTGGTGTTTCAAAATTAACACACATCTCCCTGTGCTCAATAAAATCGAGCACTAACCCAGAAAAGTACATATTATTGCATTAAAGAGGAAATTTCTCATTAAAATGTACACGAATAACGGCATAAAACTCAAAGCTATGCCCTAAGCAAACAGAGGGAATAACTGTAGCTTCAGTAAGATGGCGTACAGCCTCATAACTAAAGCCCTGTACATGAATGCTTGGATGCTAATATCTTAATCAATAATAATACAGACATTTGACGTGGATCAGGAACATCAGAGGTCATCGCTCTATCCACGTTTATAAGTGAGTCACGGGAAAATTCTCATCGGCTGCCACCAGGAATCAAACCCAGGGTCTTCCAGTTACGCGCCGGATATGCTTCCACTGTACCACAGTGGCCACGAATTCCTCCAGACTCACATACACTAACTGCCAAACCAATTTGGCAGGTTGCTTCTTTGCAGCCCCACACAATGCAGGGAATTCACCAAAGATGGTAAGCAGCAACTGAACAAATAATTAGAAGGACCCCTGTTTTATGTTCGATGACCTAATGTAACACCCAACAATCTTTCCTTTCTCGAAGTACGTTCTGTCCTGCCGCGACATTTTCACGCAACCTCACAGTGCAAAATGATCGCTGTCAGCTGTGGGATTGTTTTTATACCGTTTTCAGATGTACCGCGCATCTTAACAACGCACCGGATCCGTTCATTTGCTTTTGAATGGTTGTCCGGTGACTTCTGTCGATATAGTGTATGTACCAATGGTTGGTTAACGAATATGCACACGTAGAAATAAATGGGTATATTCCATACATACTGATTCTCGAGCCGAAAACAGAAGAAGCTTCTCAATACCTTTAACAACTTTTCTTATTGTCCTGGTAATATCTTCTTTATTTTTTAGGCGCCGCTCCTTTAATGTACTCCATAACCACTGTTTGTTCTCTGCAGTCCTATGAAGATTTATTCGTGCTGTTTGTATGTACCACAGTTCAACGTTCACAAGCTTCTCTCAGGCAGCGCCTTTCTAACGATCTTTGTTCATCAAAATTCTACTTCTCTTGCACTTTTCAGATCTGATGTAGGTATGATACAATTCCCAGTTAGCACCATCACTGGAGGAAAAAGGTCAGATGCAACTAAATCGGCAGCATGATCAAGACTGGAAAGACCACATTCGTGGGAGATGTTTGCGTGATCAAAATGTTATCTGTTGGATTGTGAATGAAGTCTAGGAGTGCTGTTTGCAAAACGTTCGTATATCTGAAAGTTTACAAGTCGCATGTTCTTAAGCAGACTTACAAGTACAGTCACATTACATGCACTTCCTCCTAAAACATTTAAGAGGGAAATTTCGTAGAGGTGCTTTATTCCTTTCTGCGCGCAGTTTCTTTAGCTTTATCTCTGATCGAGACAACAAAGGGGCAAAAAATAAAGTTAAAGTGACAGAGATTACGAATACATTTCTAGAAACTAGACTGCACTAACATGAACAGCTCTTTAAAATAGACGAGACTAACAAGAAATCGGAGAAGAGGAATGCCTAAGATAAGACTGGAGGACTGTTTTAACAATGACATGAAGGAAAGGAATTAAGAAGGATGTATTAGACAGGTGGAATTTAGTAGAGAAAGAGATTATGCAGCGGGAAACCTACTTAATGTTTAACTAATAATTAAATTACTGGAAGAAAGCAGGACAAGTACAAAAAGTTATGAAACTATTTTTATTTCAGTAGACATAGTCATAAATTATTATTGAAGACTTGCCTTTTTTGCGCATTTCTCGCAGCGTTCTAATATAACCGTACTCGCACAACAATACGGTAATTTCAATGTTTTCAGGACGGCTAAAAGAATATGTAAAAGTAATTTTGCCTTTGGAAGAAAAATAGGGAAATTCAGATTGGCAGATGTTTCCTTTCAAGGTAACTGTGACCTTCTTTCACAATGTTTCTGGTTTACGAATGTAAAGTATATGTACATTCGGGTTATGTATGATGTATTTTCACATTTGTAGAAAAAAGTGGAAGATAAACCTTCTACATAACATTATCACTTTATTTAGTAACATATGTAAAATTGTTCGCGGGTACGCCTTGCCATCTATCGTGTGGCCGTCCCGGTGGCGCAGTGGTCTATGCGCTGGCTTATGACTATTCGTCCGTGAAGTATCCGGGCTCGAATCCCTGTGATGCATGGGTGTTGTGTGTGTCTTACGACACTGGCTCTTTCCCTTCCCTGGTACCAGTGACCCTATATATATATATATATATATATCGTGTAGCTTGAGATTCCGATCCGCCCAGAATTTCGTAGATTTTGGGGTAAAGAATTAGTCACGATCATCTTCGAAGGCCTCTAAGGAAGCAAAGTCTTCCCGTTGAGCCATTTCTGCAGAGTCCGGAATAAATTTGAAATCTGAAAACGCAATCTCAGGAAAACAGGCTGAGTGAGACAGGAAATTCCAGCGCGGCTTCAATAACGTTTTTCTGGTTACCAAAGAAATATGCGGTCTGGCATTGTCGTAGCAAAAAGCAATGTTCGTCTAATTGACCGTTTCTGAACGTTCGTTATCAAGTGCGACTTTCAGCTGGTTCATCTGGGAACAACACCTATCAGACTTGATCGTTCGATTGTTCCGCAGTAGCTCGTAGTAAGTCCTTTCTAATCCCACTACATCCAGATCATTCCCTTCTCGATTGCAGACAGGCCTTTCGAATGGTTAATGGTGGCTCGCTCGTTCCATGACCTTTTCCGCTCCACATTGGTGTAAGCCATTCAGTTTTCATCGCGCGTCACTATTCGTTTAAAAAATAACTCGTTTCTATTCCGTTTGAGCAGTGAATCGTAACCAGATATGCTGCACATATCACTCATGTGTTATCAGAGATTCAAAGGTTAGTACCTCAAAAAAGCTCACCTGCCAAATTCAAATTTAAAACTGATGGTGCTAGATTTTACTTAATGTTGAAGTATCAAAGGTTTCTGCTTACAGCGATCTCGGCACACAACTCGAGCTTCACTGACATCCATTGCACGTTTCACACAAAACCTTTTGTACCTCTTACTGATTATCCTTTTCTCATGGAGGCATTCCTGAAGCTGGTCCTCTCATAATTTCCTTGGCCTTTCTCTACCTTTCATTCTTGCCACTTTGGCTGAATTCTTTCTTGAGAGGTCAGATGCTTATCTGACCTCTCAATTTTTCAACATGGCCAAACCACCTCAAAACATTTTTTTCCATCTGACTAACAGTATTTTGCTTCACGTTATACATCTACGTTCCTCACACGATCAGAACGAGTCTGGCCACAATTCGCCATGAGTAACCCATCTCTCCAGTACACAAACGACTCTGGCCACAATTCGCCATGAGTAACCCATCTCTCCAGTACACAAACGACTCCTATGTCTCTTGTGCAGTACCCAGGTTTCAGTGCCATTCATAGAGTAGGAATAATTACACTTTCATGCAGACATTTTGGACTTCTTCAAGAACCCATCATTCCTGTGTAATCCTCCTAAGGCAATTGTATGATTTTCAAAAATAAATTTACTCGCCTACTAATTTCACCATCTACTCAGTATTCTGTGTCAAACATTCTACCTAAATAAACAAATTTTCATTCACCTGGTCCGTTTCTGGACATTTAAACTGATCTTGTATTCAGAATTCACAGTTCTGCGCCATGCAAGTGCCTCGATCTGTGTCCAACGTCCCGGTCGTCATTCTGTCCAGAGGGTATAGAATATCTGAGGACACTTTCAGCGATCCAGTAGAATCATGCAAGTGGTGATACTTTGTCAAAGGTGGCCTGATGCGCAATTAGGTAGGCAAGCGTAATGTTACATCCCAGGAGTGTATGTTTGGGAACACTATTATGTGCCTCTTCACATTTCTTTTAAAATACTTTTTTTTTCAGGGGCCACTAACCGTAAATTAGTGATCCACCTCTCATCCTGTTCTTCAACACTCGTAAGGATTAGTATAAAGCAGAAGAAAAAGGAAGAAAGAAAAGAAACTGATGCTTGGAAACACACTAGCGAAGTGAACTCTATACATTTTTTGGATGACAATGCCAAATATTGTTTCTGTATGCAATTTTTGAAGTGAAGAATCTCTACGAAAAGGAATTTCTATCTGCAAGATTCTCTTCTTTCCAGCGATAATATCAAAGTTCAGACAGGAAGTGGCATTAAAACGCAGTTCCTGACGTTCACTCAAATTGTAAAGTTTAGTGCTAAAACATGTCTTTAAAAACGGTTGAACATTTCCCTTTTAAATGAAACAAAGAGATTCCAGAATCAAAATACATTAAACGAAAGCTCGATGTGAGCAAAAAAAATTGTTTTAACTGCTAAAAAGGGATTGTTTTTATTTGCTCTTTTGCTCAGGATTTCCTACTTAAATATTTTTTTTATGTTTTCATACATGGACATATGGAAAAAGTCATTAACAAAAAACGGTGTAGTAATGTTTTTCAACGAAAGAACACGATACACTTTTTTATGATTGACCTGATGTTGGAAAACCTTACGTAAAAAATTGCCATTGGAAATTCGATCCATTGCACTCACTAAGTTGTGAACTTTTACCATTTTTTTTTGTTCTCCTTTTTTGGCAAACTTAATTTGGTATTAAAAAAAGAGTAATTTGCTCTCACTCCAACCCTGAAATTCAAAATTCCGATTCGTGTTATTATAAATAAAAATTATCAAGAAGATTATGCCCAGCCGTGCGTGATGTAACGGCTTAGAATTTTTTTCCCTCCACAAAAATTGCAGATTTGCGATTGTAATTGGAAGATTAAATGCCCTCGGAATGTAAAACACCGTACAGAACGAGAGATAGAAAAAGCGCTGAGTAAATCCAAACGAGGCTAATGAAAAATGCGAAAAGCTAAAACAGCATTAGAAAAACAATTAATTTCTGAAACCCGTTGAAATAGAGCCACTTGGAATCTTCTCTTAGGTATGCGAGATTAGAACTCAGTCGTAATTAATGTTTTGAGCTCTTCGAGTAATCGGCCGAAACAAAAAGAAAGCACTAAATATCCAAAATTAAGTTAATGTAAAAAAACTACATAATTGTTGTTTGTTCACAAGAGATTATAACCGTCATTTAGTATATGCACGAAAAAAGGGCGCAGATATGTATTTGTTCCAACCGTAATTAAAACATTTGCTTTCAGAATAAATTGGATGCTTCAGATGTAAACTAATCATAGAAAGAAAAAGAAATGCGTTTTTGTCTTGAGAGTGCGACACAGAAACATTTCCAATTATTCTTCAGGAAATAAGGGGCAAGAGAAATATCGCGGAGATTTTTATGCTGACAATTTTTTAAAACTGAATGAAAAAAATACACGCATGCGCGTGGATAAAGGAATTCTGCTAGCGCAAATGTATATCAGCTGGATCCAAGTCACCTGTCTCTTCACGTGCACGTTAATTGCAAGCAGTTTTATATCTGAAATTCCCAGTCAATTTTTTTTACTTCTTGGAATATGGCAATAAATGACATGGACATAAGTTGGCGCCATTCCTCCGCTTTATGTGTCTGATCTCCGAAGTGGGCTGTAGTTCTTGCATTTGGCGCCAAACTATACAGTACCTTTGAGAGAATTACATGCCAATTAAAATCAATCCTTTAACCATCACACAGTTTTCTGCAAGTGATTTTACTTGTTTTGTTGGTATGTACTGACTGCCAGCGTTGACTACATCATGCAGTCTGCTTTCCTTCTTGTCGGAAATTTGAATGATACATTCTTTCTAATATGCCATGAGTGAGTTATGAGGTTTAATGTATTATGGATCAGTATTATTCATAAAGACCACAGAATAATACTCATTAAATTAACAGATGGTTCAAGTCATGTGGACGGAGCTCAAAGGTGTCGCAAAACATAGATTAGCTGACACAACTTGTGAACCCCAAGTTTGTCGGTGTCGCAACTCGAATCTACATCCTTCTGCTCCGGAGTCGAATGTTTCCCAATTAATCTACGCTGCCAAGGGACTATCACTGCTACTTGCAGTCTTCCCATGTGCGTCACCTCTGCAGCACGTCACATGTATCCCCCTCCCCTTGAGAAAGGCGGTGGCACGAAATCGCAGGTTTCTCGCAATTTTTCACACATTTTTCGAAGCAAAGAAGGAATTCTCATGAATTACAGAACATGTGTGGAAGAAACATTACACATTTTTGGAAGAATCTAACGATAAGGAGATCCATTTTTGCATTCAGGCGTCAATGTCAAACCTTGATTTAATGGCGGCGGGTCTTGAACCCGCATCCTTCTGCTTCGGAGCCGAATGTTTTCCCAATTAAGCTACACTGACAAAAGCTTTTCACTACTGCTTACCGTCTTGACATGTGCGTCACATCTGTAGTTTATCATAATCTCTCTCTCTCTCTCTCTATCTCTCTCTCTCTCTCTCTCTCTCTCTCGCTCGCTCTTCTCTTCTCTTCTCTTCCCTTTCTCTCTCTCTTCTCTTCGCTTTCTCACCCTCTCTCTCTCTCTCTCTTTCTCTCTGCTTCTATCTCTCTCTCTCTTTTTTTACGTGATGATGCAAATCATTCTCCTTAATCCGTCGTAACGTACTGACTGGTAAGTTCCACCGTGCTGTTTACATGGTGGCACGATTCGTTTCTTACAGTCGGTCGTAACGTATGAAAGAGCAATTTCGTCTGCGCTGCTTTCTTGGTATCACGACTGATTCTCTGTCATCTGTCTAAACGAACCTATTTGCAGACTCGATAGCTGTGCTTACGTTATATCACGACCCATTTTTTTAGATCTGTGTTCCAGTTGACTAAGATCTGGTTTTCCCACTCCTGTGTCATTGTTGTAACATATTTAATTGTACCTGGCATTCAATGGCCAAACTTGATTTTCACCCAAAAAATGATTCTAATAAAAAAGAAAACTCAAAACGAACTCCTCATGGACAAGTTGACGGGCTGCCGCCCCAGTGGCGCAGTGGTCTAAGCGATGGCTTCTGATCATTCGTCTGAAAGGAGCACGGGTTCGAATCCCGGAGAGGCATGGATGTTGTGTTTGCCTTACAGCACTGGCTCTCTCCCTTCCCTGGAACCAGTGACCCTAAATTAGGGACGGATGACTGCTTATAGCCCATTGAGTTGCTCACGGTGGTCTTTAAACCTCCAATCAGGCAGCAGGAGGCAAGTTGACGGGTTCGAGTGCTTTGCTCAGATAGTAGCACGACCCATCCGTTCTTGTAAATCTGCTTATACACAGTAGTTGATAGATTCGACTTATTTGCTTTTGCTTGATATCAAGACTTATTCTTCTTAGTCAGTCGTAACTGACTGATTGGCAGATTCGACTGCTTTCCCTACATGGTAACATAACCCGTTTCTCACAGACATTCGTAGTAAAATGATTAGCAGATGCGACTGCTATGCTTACGTGATGTCACGATGCCCCATTCTTGTCAATATGCTTTCCAGTAATTTGAGAATTGTCACTCCCACTCTCAAGCCAACGCCATAATATCTTTATTTGTATATGGCGCTTGATAGTTGAACTTGGCTCTTAACACAAACATTCTAATAAACAACAAAATCAATCACTCTCTGTTGCAATGAACTTATTGACAAGTTCGACTGCTTTACTTATATGATGACACAACCATTCTCACTCTGTCATAATGGACTGTTTGGGAGATTCGGCTGCTTTGTTTACGTTATAATATTAGTTATACCTTTCAATTCATCCAGACCAAACAACAGATTGCCGCCCCGGTGGCGCAGTGGTCTAAGGCGCTGGCCTCTGCTCATTCGTCCGTAAGGGGTCCGGGTTCGAATCCCGGTCAGGCATGGATGTTGTGTTTGTCTTACGGCACTGGCTCTCTCCCTTCCCTGGAACCAGTGACCCTAAATTAGGGACAGGCGACTGCTTATAGCCCATTGAGTTGCTCACGGTGGTCGTTAAACCTCCAATAAAAAAAAAAAAAAAAAAAACAGATTCGACTGTGCATGCTTAGCTTAGCTTACTGAGACTTTGCTTCGTAATGTATCCTTGTTGTTGGCCAAAAGATTACGATTCTCGTTTCAAGCACCACGAGCCTAGGCGAGATACGAATGTTGTGTTTCTGCTCGTGTGATTAAAATTGTGACATCTTACAGAAACATTAGTTTAGCTTCACAGGTTGTTCAATTTATTTAGAAAACGTAGTCCTGTGCTTCAGACTCAATGTTCTTGGGTTTTTTACTATTCGCTATCCTTATTTAGAGGTCTATTAGGTATTTTGCAACTTCTTACAAGAATTCCATTCTTCGCAAATTACTCCAATACTTACCCTATATGGAAAAAAGTCTCCGGACACCCCCTTCCACACAAAAAATGGAACATTCCAATAGATCGCGTTTGTAAAATTTCCTTCAAAACTGTGGGCCAGCTCCTCTGATTTCGTATATTGTTTACTTGTTAGACATGGTCACGCGTGTTCATCTTACTGACTTCCAATGAGGTGTTATTATAGGGTGCCATGTCAGCAACCTGTTTGTGCGTGCGATTGCAGAGCAACTGCAACACCTGCAGTCAACTGTTCAAGACGTTATTAGTAAATGGAAATGTGGGAGACTTACTACTACCAAGAAACGTTCGGGAAGGCCAGGTAAATTGACGGAAACGGACAAGAGAACTCTGAAACGTGTCGTCCGTGGGTACAGTCATTTCTTTGCACAAATCATCGCCAAAGAACTTCAGGATTCAGCAGGCATGAGTGTGTGCACTAAGACAGTTCGTAAGGAACTGAACAAGTTCAATTTCCATGACTGAGTTGCTGCATACAAGCCGCTAATAACTCGTACTAGTGCGAGTAAGCGACTTTCTTGGTACAAAGCACATTGTCCATGGGCCCTAGACTAGTGGAAGAAAGTGTTATGGAATGACGAATCACGCTACACTGTTTTTAAATCCAATGGTGATTGCTGGGTGCGTCGTATGCCAGGTGAACGGTATCTGCCAGAATATGTCATCCCAACTGTCAGATTTGGTGGTGGCAGTGTCCCGGGGTGGAGATGCTTCTCGTGGTATGGACTTGGACCGTTGGTGGTTGTGGATGAAAACATGAAAGCCACTAAGTAGCGGTACATTCTAGACAACGCCGTACTGTCTAGACTTTACCAGCTGTACGGAGACGGGGCCATTCTTGTTTCAGAAGGACAACGCACCGTGCCATGAAGCTTGCTCCATTTCGACATGGTTTAAAGATATGAGTGTACAGAATTTGGAGTGGCGAGCTCAAAGCCCCGACCTCAATCCCATAAAGGCCCTTTGGGGTGAACTTCAACGGCGGATTCCGGCTCGAATGACACATCTAACTGCTGTACTTGAACTGATCACTGCTTTGTGGGAGAAATGGAACAATATACCTGCTACTACTTACCAGAATCTCATTAAAAGTATGTCAAGAAGAGTGCACAATGTAATTGTGGCCAAAGATGGGTCAACTCCTTATTTGTTTCACCATAAATGTAGCATTGTATAAAAAGAATGAAAAGCACTGGGGTCCGGAGACTTTTTTCCACATAGTGTACCTCACGAAGTTTTGGTTTCCCAATTATTTGTTGAAGGAGCTAATGCATCTTGCTTCGATGTAAGCATCGCTAGCTTAGTCTTCTGATATTACCGAACTTGAAAAAAAGTTTAAACATTATAAAACCAGACATATTATAATTATCTCTTAAAAAGAATACGAATATTGAATATTGTCAACCTCAGATGTTGAAAAATTATGCGATATACTTAATATATGTGCTATTAGTCCAAAGATATTGTGAGGTGTAGAAATATCTTCTTTTCCTTATAAATATTGGGGTGTCAGAAAAAAACGTTTGGTCTCGTATTGTGTTTTTTCATGTCGCGAATTTGAATTACCGTTGTTGCAGATAGCATAAATGCTCGTACGAACGGGCTTGTGTTTAGTACACTTCTTTCGAAATGTGTATTAATGTTTATCGCATTACGCAAAATGTTCCCGAGGTTTGGAATCTAGGTTCTACAGTACCATGACTGGAAAAAATGGATTTAAAACATCTGAAACAGTTCAAAAAATAAGCGAAGTCGAAAGCAAAGGTGGTGCGGTCACTCGAACATCGTGAATCTTGTTCAACAAGTTTGGTGTTGGCGACATGAGCCAACACCAAACTTGTTGAACTAGATTCACAATCGGGGTGCCTTCTGTGGTTGCTCAATGCTGTGGTTGGAAATACAAATTAGTACCATAAAATTGTTGGCCCAGCTGGATGCTGAGCACCTTCAAAAGCTCGCAAAAGTCAACAGAAGATGGCATCCAGTGACGTATGAATAGACCCCAGCTCAGGATAAACGACGCTCCAAAGTCTGCAAGAAACTGTTCAGCAATCGCGTGTCACTGGTCCGGCAAAACGTCGATCAGCCTCTGTGATCCCGACGCCTCCATCCGTTGGTTGGGAACAGGTGAACCAACTCTGCTTGTCCTCAAACAAGGAGGTTTCGAGAAAAGGGTTGTGCTCCGTGCCTGATGGTATCACAGGGGTCTTATCCGCTATAAGCTAATTCCTGATGGCGGTCTGTCAATACCAAACTGTATCCGAGTAGCTAGATCGGATACACGACAAACTGAAGCAAAGATGCTCTTCCTTAGGGAACTGAAAGTGGACGCTACAAGTAGAGCTTCTCAAACTTAATGGAATAGATCCCCTTCTACACCGAGAGATTAGTTCCGACCTGGTTCCATCTGATTATCACTTGTTTCTAGCGATGGCGCATATTCACTCTTGTAGGCTCTCTCTGAATCAGCCGACATCGAACGCAGGTGTCAACATTTCTTCGACTCTAAGTGAAAGGCATGGTACGGTGACGGGATTAAATACCTACCTTGCAGAAGGATCGGTGCAAACATTATTTCAACGCGAATGGTGCATACTTTGGAATATACGCATGCCTTGATTGATAAAAGATTTTAGGTAAGTATATTTTTACATCAGAGACGCATAATTCTTCCCGGCACCTCATTATCATACAATTTTCTGCAGAGGCGCTGTACATTTTAAAATCGTATGACTTTAATATCCAGAAATATCGATATTGGTAGATTAAAAAGCCAGTAGCAATGTAGATAAAATTCTCAACATACACATCCCTTCGTCTCTAGGTAAATAAAGCTATTCACACTTTAACATTTATGTTAGGGTGAGAAGCCGTTGTGTACAGCCCATTGTTCCGCTCGAATGGCACAGTAAATCATATTTCTGCCTATCTGTCGACATGTCAAGAGATAAAGGGTATAAAATAAAACATTTAGGCAGGAGTCGGGGATCTCCAGACACATGTGGGCCGCATCCGACTTCTAAGTTAAAATAAGGAAGTCGCAAGTGTAGGTTATGGAGACAAAATGGCAGTTGTTGTTTTTTTAAACAGGGTAAAAACGGATGAGACACAACTTTTATTATTTTACATAGAGAACTTTAGAAATGCAAATATAACCTAAAACATGTAGAATCACATTAGAAAAAATTACTTAGAAAAGTTTAGAAATACACTGAAAATATTAGGTCGAAATACGTAGAATTATGCAATTACTTAAAAGAAAGCACAGAAACTTACGAGAAAACGTCGCTTAAAATATATTATTCTAAGAAATTAGAGCTTAACTCTTCCTTCACATTGTTTAACGGCGCTTCTTAGATTGTAAATCCTTAACTAACTTTTTAAAGTTGCTTTAAGAACAAATTCGCTACATATCATATTCAGTCAATCGAGATCAAGAAAGTATACGCTTTTGAAGCTTCATGATTGAAAACACTTGTTCTCGCACATATACAGTATATATGTCACGAAATGCGCCATGTTGGATACTGAACGTGGAGGGTGTAGACAGAGACACCTAGCAGCAGGCAACAAATAAATAGAACTTGTTCGTGAGGGGAACAAATAATATATAGGTAGGTAATTTTTGTTTTTACAACACAGCAAGTTTTTGCAGGTTACTGGTTAGGTAATCATGGCGGCGCGACCCAGTTCTAGACCAGTGATTTTGAACCGAATGGCTCCGAGTACCTAAAATACAGTTCTGACCCAGTATGTTGACTAAAATGTGGGGCCGGGACAGTCTAAAATTTGCTCTCAGCCATTGACTACACTGACTGAATAAAGAGAAGCCGTCATTCAGTTTTAGCACATCCTTTGAAAAATGAACCAGCTTATAGAGCAACTCCGTCGTTCCATCGGTCTGTGTGCATCTTTCCACGTATTAGTCCGTTTGAAAAAGTCTGTATTTATTTATTTACTTATTTATTTTGCTGCCCCGGTGAGACAGTGGTCTAAGAGCTGGCTTCTTACTTTTGGTCCGAGATAGTTACGGGTTCGAATTCCGGGTGAGGTACGGATGGGGTGTTTGTCATACGGCGCTGGCTCTCTCCTTTCCCTGGAACCAGTGAACCTAAATTCAGGACGAACGACTGCTTACAGCTCTTTTAGTTACTCACTTACTCACAGTGGTCTTTAACCCCCCCCTCCCCTCCCATCCCAAGAAAAATTATTTTTTGCATTGAAAACGCAGAACTGTGAGAACAATAATCTAAGACATGTGGTTTTTTGCATATAATTGCTCTTACAAATCAAAATGGAACAGATCCTTTTTTCGTAGATCTTTCTTCCTCGAACGCCAATTTCAGAACAATTTCTTCTTCACATGATGCAATTTCTTCCGCAAGAAGGCGTAAATGCGTATTGTATTTTTTTCCGATATCTCTGCTTCTCAAATCCCGATTAGAAAAATTATTTTGCATCGGGTGGTTTTCATGGTGAAGCATAATTCCCATATAATTTCAAATATATTTTTATAACAGACATTTCTGCTTCATGGGGACATGAGTTATCATTTCTGTTTGCAAATTATTTGCTGTACTAACTAGATTCTAAAATGCCAATAGATAACAAAATTGTTTTCTGCTCAAATCCACTCATTACGAAAAACTGAAAATATATCATGTGAGTTGAAATGCTTTCACATGTGTATCATTGTGGTCATATGATTTAATTTCATCAACCGCGGTTCAAGAAAATCCTACAGTTGTTTTTTTTTTCTGTTACACGGTCTGTATGTGTACGTGTGTCATTATATTATGGTCGCTAGTGAAATTAATTTAACTAAGAATATGTAAACTCGCAAGTAACCTATTAACTTCGTCAGAAGCCGAAAATACTTCCTCTAAAATAAGAAAAAAATAATTATTGTTATGTAAGCCAGTTTGTTTTTTCGAATTGCCGTTTTGTTCTTGAAGTAATTGAATCAAAGCGTAGTAAGTAAAATAATGGTTACACAGTTTCCAGACACAGTCTTATTAAATCTAAGTGTCTGTTATGAACCCAGTTGAATGTTTTTTCTTCACAGAAACGAATTCTTGTGTATGAACCTTAAACCCCGTTAACGGTTAGTTCTTTGAGCATTAGTTGCACTTTGCATGTTTAAAGAGCGATAAAGAGGTTATAAACCTTGGGCAGAACACATTTAAAGAAATGGAGGCCCGTGGGCTGGACAGTATTTTGGGGCCCCAGTATTAGTGGCACATCCGGGATTTCACTATGGGTGGATGAATAAAAATATCCAGGAGGAAACATTCCCAAAATATGAAGAGGAAGCCATAAAAATATCCCCACCGTATTAAAGTGTGTATCCCATTATTCACGGATGAAACAGGGTTAGGAAAAAAATGTAAAAATGCGCGGTTGAAAAATGGACTCCAGTTTAGGTCTGTTTTATCCCCCCTCCCTCCAGGGTTCAGCTTGTTGAAATGATATCGAAGCAGTTGGAAAACTTATATGATCCAAATATCCCGATTCAGACGAATTCTTAACGTATGAAAATTTCCCCCGATTACAAATGTATATAAAAAAACATCTGTAATGCTTTGGAAAGATTTGAGGATGGATTGAGGGCAACTATATATTTTGCGGACGCCTCCTGAAAAAAGCGGAAAGAAATAGAATTTCTTTTTCAAAAGTCAGGTTCCTATAGTTTTTCTTGTGCTATCTGCAAAAAAAAAAAAAAAAACTGTAGAACTCTGTCAATTATTTAAGCATCGTACGTAATTCTGTGGTCGCTTAAAATGCGGGGCCCGGAGATACAGCCCCCCCCCCTCACACACACACCTATCCCTTCCTCTTAAATGGGCTCTGACCTTGGTGTATGAAAATTGATTTTGTCAACTTTATACATTTTAATGAAACGGTTTGGTGACAAAATCAAGGAAATTATACCAATAACCGAAGCGCTTATCATAAGAAAATTTGCTTGTGTTATGTATTTTTACACACTTGGCCGTGGAGCAATGATTTTGATAATATATTTTGTGGTTCCAATAAGCAATATCCAAAGTATATTGATGTATATTTTTATCTCCAGTAATAAAAAAAATTGGAAAAATATATAGAGATATATTTCAGTTTTAACGCACATGCGTATTTACAATCACTGATTTAAAATTACAAGCCACGCTATGATTTAATTTTCTTAATGAAATAAGAATGTATATGTTTTCAGATTTTTTTTTCAAACTGAAACAATAAATTGTATTTGATGACTTCGTGAGAAGTAATTTTTGGTGCCCTTCATTACTTCCAAGAATATTTTCATTAAAGATCAAAGTTCCTCAACGCTTTGTCAACACCGTTTGTATCGAGAATTGTAAAAATATTAAAGAGGTTACTCCTCTCCGGGCGTTTTTAATCGGCAAATGTTCTATCAATTCTTTGCACTGAGATGAAGTTAACTAAAGATTTCCTTGGCCATCGTCTGCCTCATCGGAACGTGAGATCAAATTAGTTGTATCTCTCGTCGTTGTGCTGAAACAGCATTAAGTCGACGTACAAGCAATCCCCTGTTTAATAAGGAATGCTCCACGCCTCGGCAGAAACCGCGGGTCAAAGACGTGAGACCCAAAAGGATAGTTTGGAGAGTTGATGTTAATTCCGCATCTGCCGATGGGGGAGAAGGCATTCGACGGCACGGGTGTGCAGCATTGGGAGGATGACAAGAAACGTGTGCGTGTGGGGGAGAGGGAGGGAGTTGGTGGTAAAGGTGAGGGCTGCGATAGGTGATGGCGGAGGAGCAGATGTGGATAAGTGAATTAGAGAAGCATCGGCCATGTTGTGTACCATTTGCTTCAGGGAGACTCGGTTGGCCTTCCTCGGTTGCTCTTGCATTTGGTTGGCGTTCAGCTTTTGGGAATCGGCTCATCGTCGGGGAACATGGCCGTGGGAAAGGATTAAATTGCATCCCCTAGGGAAACCTCAGAAAGAATTTCGCGGTGGCTTATGGTGGCAATTTTAGTGCCAGGAGAAAGTCAAGAAAACGAAATTTTGTTCACGAAGTTCTCCTGCCTAAGAAAACATTGATTCGTGCAAGTTTCGAAAAGTTATTTATCAACTGCATGACACGACAGTACTGATGATATTGGAGAAAGACAAAGTTACTGTACTTCATCAAATGCTCATTTATTGGTACAATGCTGTAACAATTGTAGAGCGTCTCGTTATAATAGCTTTATCAAGTCTATCGACTCAAATACAAAACCGTACAAGAATCCATACATTGAAACCGATGGCACCTGAAATTACTTAAATTACCCTTCGTGTAAAAAAAGAATCCATGGTGTCACATGAACTGAAGATGGGGAAGCGAACTATTTGTCGTGACGTTATTACTCAGAGTAATGCATCCCCCGCGAACGAATTTATTGAAAGGAATACAATTCAACTGATCATTTCCACCATATGTACATATCTGTACGCAATCAAACCAGTACAGGAAGAGCCATCAGAAAACGTCGTGGCTGCAGGATCGACAAAAGTGGCAAATCCCTCTGTCTATATTGAAAAAGTAACAGTAGAATTGCCAGCTCTTCCGATATGGGCCCTGGTTCGAGTCCAGGGCGAAGCATGGGTATTTGATATTTTGGTCTGGTCTGTCTGATGACCCTGCATCTGTCCCTGCCTTGGCCCCAAATTAGGGATGAGCGACTGCTTATAGCCTTAGGTGCTTATAGTTGTCGTTAAATCTCGACACATGCATACATCAGCGGCAAAGTGGATTAGTATCCAGTGTTATCACTGGAAACAGTTTTAAAAAATACAAAAAAGTAATTCAAATAGGAAACTCTGTAATACAACAGTCGAAAGATATCGCGCGTCGGTCGGCCTTGAAAAAGAGCAGGTAGTGAAACCATTGGCAGGGAGAAAGGCTCGGCGCTGCCACTTCCAATAGTGGTTACGAAAGACTGTGAGTTCTGTCGACGGCGCTTGTGCGAGAACCCAAAGATGGAAGCATGGAGTTCTAAGCCTCTGCTCAAAAGAGCTGTTTCACTGTGCTGTCTGCTGTATTTGGACACCCCCGTGTTCTTAGATTGCGAAACATTTCTTTCTTTCGTTTCAGTACGTTTCTTGCCTTTATTATACGAGCTACTACTGCATGTGGACTACTGCTTTATTATTGATTTTTATATATTTTTGTCTGCCAGCTATATTTCCAGCAACCAGAATGAAAGGTAGGGCATCATCTTCGTTCGACTCTTCGAATATCAATGTCATGTATGAAAGTTGCTGTGTGGTTACGAGTTTGCTGAATTGACTGTTTTCTGCGAGAAATTAAAAAAAAACGGAGAAATATAAAAAAAAGGGATTCACTTCTTTTCTAGATGCATTGAAGAAACCATTTAAAAGTGCAGTCACTACTTTGACGATTCTTTGTATTCTGATTATTCGCGGCGATGTGGCTGCAAAATAAACGAAGGGACAACTGTTGCTGGCAGTGTGTTCCTTTTCCTCCAGAACCAAACGCTTGTACTTGTTTCTGGAGAAACAAGCACAAGCGTTTGTTTCTTTCTTTTTCTCTTTCTCTCTCTCTTTCTCTCTCTCTTATTTAATTTCCCTATCCGCTTTAAAATTGACTGGATAATGACCGCATTAGTTGTGGTGCGAAAAATACGTTGTTATGTTTTATACTTTTCTAGTGAGAATTACAGTTTTCGTAAACAAAATGTGGAGTTTTGTGCTTAAAAATACATCCCCCCTCGGAAAGAAGAGAAACCTGAGAAACAAACAGTATAAAAATGTATCCCACATGAAAGAAACTCTCCGTTTTAATGATTTAAAAAACAAACCTTAACCCGACAGTACATTCTGGCAACACTACCGAAAAGATCACGCTTTCCACTTACGCACGCACAAAGAGCTTACCACCACCGTGACACAAATCTTGTTCTGATGCATTAAATTACATAAATCTTGTTCTGATGCATTAAATTGCATAAATCTTGTTCTGATGCATTAAATTGCATAAATCTTGTTCTGATGCATTAACTGCTAAGGTTTTAGAGTTTCAGTGCAGTAAGTTTCTCCGCAAAATCTAAGGTTTCGAAAGAGTGATAACAACCCGGAATTTATGGATATTAACGCTGTACAAAGTTTCGCTAATATTCGGAACTGCAGTTTCTTCACTTACATCATCCGGTGACATCAATACGAAATTGTTGGGTTTGCTCAAGTACGTTTGTACTGTTTATTAAAAAATGGACGGTTTTCCAGTATGTGGTGTGCTGCGTGAATTTATTTCGAAATTACGTGGAAATCAAAGTAGAAACTAAAGGTAATATTCTGACAATTTTTAAATTCGTATGCTCTTTAAAACTATTTGACTTGTTTTATTTTAGTTGCTACATTTTCATATTCCGCAAATGGTTTCAGTCGCCTTGAATGCCAAACTTGAGTCTTTTTTTTTTTTTTTTTTTTTGGAGGTTTAACTTAACGACTACCGTGAGCAACTCAATGGGCTATAAGCAGTGGCCCGTCCCTAATTTAGGGTCACTGGTTCCAGGGAAGGGAAAGAGCCAGTGTCGTAAGAAAAACACAACATCCATGCCTCACCGGGATTCGAACACGGATCCCTTTCGGACGAATGATCAGAGGCCATCGCTTAGACCACTGCGCCACCGGGGCGGCGACTTGAGTTGGCAATCGAGATAAAGATTTGATTTAGCAAGCTAAAACCACAATACCAGTTACAATGGAGTTAATTTAAGTACAACTCTTTTCTAAATACACTGCTGGCCACCCAAAATACAACACCAAGAAGGACACGAGATAGCAAAGCCAGATTTACTGGACACATAACAACAGATACAAATATGAAACGATTGAGTTTACAGGCCCGTGCGACTTGCGGACACGCAGACATCAATAGTTCGTGTGGCCCCCATGGCTGGCAATAACGGCCGCTACACGCCGCGGCATCCAACGAAAGAGGCTTTGGATGTGGGTTTGGGGTATGTCGGTACAGGCTTCTTCCATACTTTGCCACAGTTCATCAGGCGTAGCCGCGGGTGGTTGCCGGGCCATTCGGTTCCTGATCAGCGACCAGACGTGTTCGATGGGAGACATATCAGGAAAGCAGGCATGCCACGGCAGTAATGACACCTGGTGGGCCGTGAAGAATTGTTGCACGATGCGTGCCACGTGCGGGCGCGCATTGTCCTGTTGAAATGTGGCCGCTGGCAGGTCCTGTAGGTAACGGAGGACTACAGGTTCCAAAACGTCGGAGATGTAGCGGTGGCTGTTGAGTGTACCGGCGATGCGTAACAGAGGGTTGTGGGTGTCATATCCAATTGCGCCTCAAACCATAACGTCAGGCGACCGGTATGGCGATGCATAATGCAGGCGTCATACAGTATCTCGCCGCGGTGCCGCCACACGCGGATCCGACCGTCGTGGTGTTGTAGGTTGAAGCGGGGTTCGTCGGAGAAGACAATGTCGTGCTATTCCGTAATCCAGGTGCGGCGTTCAACGGCCTACTGCCGCCTCACTCGCCGGTGGTGTAACGTCAATGGTAATCAGAGCAATTGGCGCCGTGCGACAAGTCCCCGCTCCTGCAGACGACGTCGAACGGTACGTGCTGACACAGGTTGTTGCGCAACACACCCTAATTCCTGCGCTAATTTTCGTAATGTGGCGGTGCGGGCCGTCAATGCCCGCCGCACAACATGCCAGTCCTCTCGTTCAGTGGTGTGCCGCGGCTGCGGCAATCGCTCAGGTCAGTCCGTCCGTCCCTCCTGCACCCACCGAATCCATACTCGCCTCACTGTGACTGGATGTCGTCCCACACAGGCTCCGATGTCTCGGTACGATAAACCGCTGTCGCGATAAGCCACTATTCGTCCTCTGTTGAACGCCGAAACGTGCTGGAATGACTGCCGTATTCTGCGACGAGGCATCAGAAAGCTTCTCACGCACAGGTCCGGCAGCACAATACACTTCCATTACTGACACCCCGCCTTCTGTGCACCCTTCTTATAGTGCTTCTGGGTGGCGTGCCGGGCGGACATGATTTGCATATGCCCTGCAAAGCTAATTGTTTGCATGAGCCTCCCAGTGGAGAGTGAAAGCTTGACGAATCTTTATGCATATTACACCACGAAAACGAATGGACTGAGTTTCTTGAGTATAACTAAGAACTTGTTATCGCAACGTCGGAATAAATTAGCCCCGTTTTTTGCATTACTATCCATTGCAGCCCTTCCTTCTCGAACTGATTGTGTAGCGCTTCGCTCGCTACATCACGTTATGACATTATTACGTTATGACGTTTTGTTCGCAGTCACAGTAATGATCAAATAGCCCCCAAATAATCTTCAACAATGTGAACTACATTCCTTATCTTGCAACGAACGTTAAACCACGCCTTCATATCTGAATGTGAGCACTGACATCCTCTAAACATTTTGAGGAAGAAATGTTCAAATTTTAAGCTACCAAAATAATCGAACATGGTGAAAAGTATTAAAAACAAACTTTGTAAATGTACAACTGACAAAGTCTGGCGCGAAAAAACTGTATCTGAAAGTTTCAGTTTTAATCAGATCGTTAGCAGTGATTTTTGCACCTTCTCTTGAGTTGCGCCCGAGGCAGCTGCCCCACCTTCCCTGCCCTAGTTACGCCTCTGAAGCTAAATGGAACCAAATGGAATTTTCCCCTAATTTTCTTTTAAATAATCTTCAGAATTGTGAGACACCATCATACAATATTCTATTATTATTATCTGTTGAAGTAATCGGATGTTAACATGCTGTTGTTTCCGGTTATTAATGTCTTGGGGACGCGTACTGCACTAAACAACAGTATTCCGAGACGCTCACTTTTGTTTTCCTTTTATTCTAGATTTCCGGAAATATGTTTCGAGTGCCACCATTAGACATTTTAGTTCCATGCGTCCCATGTTTTTTGAACTAGTGCTGTAAAAAATACAAGAAACGTAACTGAGATAACCTGTCGTAGTTCCTCTACTGTCATATTAAACATACCTTGTTAAAGCGGAAGGAAGGGGCACACATGCCGCTCCCAAATACTGGATATATTTTCTCTTTTCTTCACTAGTGGGGGCTGTCAAAATACACAGTGATAGTCACACACTCCCTACCCTCGTTTATTTGTTCAACGGTTTTACTGCTTGTTTTAAGGAAGCCAGGTGCTGAAAGGTAACTTCTTCATCATTCTGTGCCAGGCAAAAACACCTTTCGCCAGTTGTCTGCCAGGCCTGAAATGAACCACTTTAATGCAAACAAGACACACGCACGTGTACATGCCATGGATTGAGAGGGGCAGCAGCAGCGAAAACCATGTTAAATTATGAATGAACGACTGCCTTTGTTGATTACTAAAGGAGTGAAGCTTTTTAAAATTTAACATCGAAGTAAACAAAGCTGTCAGTTGTAGCTGCCGTTGACTGACAGGCTGACGTTTCATGCTTTGGAAGTAACATTTTTCTTCGGTTATATTAGATTACAGATCCCGTTTCCCCCTGGCAAAAAAAAACAAATGTGCAACATGTTTTGTGGCTGGTAATGTGGCATTCATATTTTGTCCAACAAACAGATCTTGCTCATTATGCGAGATCATTGCTCTAAATGTAATTTACCTCTGTGCGAAGGCAAAACAAAAATACATTGAGTTGGAATAACATGAGGATAATACGCTTTCTGTCTCTTTTATTATAATCGTCCTTACTATATGTCTACAAAACGCTGCGTTAGTAACCATTGCAACATTTAAAATAACAGTTTCCCGAAAAAATATACGCTAAATGCAAGCTACACTTGAAATGAACAATCGAAATTACAGAAATGGGGCATAAGAGATTTATTAGTTTGCAGGAATAAGTTCCAAAATGTGAAATTAATTTTGCAAGGACAGAAATCTTACCCTTGATTTTGTAGGAAAGTAAAAATTATTTCCTTTCACAGTTGCACAGGCACTGAACTTCAACAGATAATGACTTCGCCGTCTTTTTCCCAGTTTACCAACAGTATCTGTGAGATTGAAAAGTGATTTCAATTTTTGCTTACAGCTGGGTATTTGTCAGTTACACCATTTGTGATTCCTTTTTTCACATACGCAGCAGACTTTTTGTTTCCAATAAAGTACCCAGGCAGTTTAGAAGCATGTATGTACATGTAGTGAAGATTTTAAAGTTGAAAAATACTTAAAATACATTTTTAGCAACGAAAAAAAAAAAGAATATTTAAACTGTGTTCTTTTTTTTTTTTTTTTTGGAATTATAGTGCTCGAAACTTCAGTGCAAAAACTCTGTTAATAAAATATGACTCCCAGAAACTTTACCGCCATAACTATAAACTTTTAGTTTGTCCGTTCCCCTGTTTGTGAGTAATTTAGAGAATTACAGGAAGTCTCACTGTCTATTTCCAGAGTTACTTCTAAACATTGAAATTCGAGTATGTAAACAAATGATATGCTTTTTTTAACTAAAATTATTACAAGGAAAACATTGGTATATTAACCATATTTTTCTCATATTTCTTAGAAGAAAAATAATTTACAACAATAGGACACCAGCACAAATCGCCAAATTCGTTCAGAAAAGGTTTTTCTTTCGCTTTGTTTGTCTCGAGAGAGTACTCATGAGCTCGAATTTCTACAAAGGCCGTACCATAAAAACTGAGAGTAACTTTTATGAGTTGGCAACAGTGCGAATGGGGAAAATAACCACACAGACGCCTAACTGAATTAAGGAACAATCTGTGGCAACAATTATTAACCGTTGCAAACGATTCTGGTTTAGTCATTGCGCAGCTGCTTAAGGCACGTCTGCATTTCGCCATACAACTTGTGAAAACAGTTTTGTCCAAGCCGGGCATTAAACTCGGGTCCCTCACTCCGGAGTAAGTCGCTCTCCCAAATGAGCTACACGGACATGGGTTCTCATTGCTATCTGCTTTTATCTCATGTGCACGTCACATACCCCCCCCCCCCCGAAAGTGGGCTGGGGACATGGCCCACAGGTAAGCCGGGACCATGTGTTGCTGTAGGCAGCCATCCGCTGAAGAACGTGCATTTGAGAAATCCCAGACAATTTGGTGTGTGGAACGTAACATCACACTGATTTATTTTCTTCGAAGCACTGAAGAAGGGATTCTCATTTTTCCTGTCTCGCGGCGTGGAAAACATCACACCGTTGCGAGAAACTTAACTGCCGGGTCATTTTGGAAGTTCGGGCTTCAATGTGAAAACACACTTTTGTCCACGCCGGGCATCGATTCCGGGTCCCCTCACTCCGGAGTAAGTCGCTCTCCCAACTGAGCTACGCGAACATGTGCTCTCACTACTATCTGCCTTTCTCTCATCTGCGTCCTGCGGGGCAGGCACGTCACAGACTATGGAGGTGAGTGGTTCAGAGTTAAGAAGTGAAATGCGTGGTGCGACAAAATTGTGCTATCGCTTGAATAAAACGCCT
Organism: Macrothele yani; assembly: GCA_039090855.1. NCBI lineage: Eukaryota > Metazoa > Arthropoda > Arachnida > Araneae > Macrothelidae > Macrothele > Macrothele yani. The sequence goes on from CM076989.1 coordinate 143,564,627, forward strand.
CCAGAAACAATTGGTTTAATGAAAAAAGCTTACAAAGATAAATGTTTGGGTGAGTCAACGATTTTTAGATGGCACCATGATTTCAAAAGGGAGTTTCTCAGCAGAACTCGCTCCTAAGCCCGGTCGACCTGAAGGTGTTGTTACTGAGCTGCAAGAAGATCGACGAATGACGTGTGAAGACATAGCGGCGTTAACTAATATTTCAAAAACGTCAGCATTCCGCATGTTCGACCCCGTCACGAAGCGCGCAGCGAGTGTCTGGAGACACACAAGCTCGCCTTCTCCGAAAAATGTCCACCAAACCAAATCAGCTGGGAAGGTGATGATGATAATTATCTTTGATCATAATGTTGTAATCTACCAGCATGCCGTTCCGCCACAAATTACTGTCAATGCTGAATATTACATGTCAATCTTGAAGCGTCTGCGAAAAGACGTATCGATTAAGCGACCGGAACTGATGGACAAGTGGATCCTCCACCATGATAACGCCTGCCCACATGTGACTGTTTGCGTTCAACAGTTTCTGACGAAATGCTGTATTAAAATCATGCCACAGCCTGCCTACAATCCTGATCTCGCCTCGTGCGATTTCTGGCCGTTTCCAACAATGAAGAAGTTCCGTGGCATATCATTCAACACAGATTCTGACGTTATTCAAGCTGTACAGGGCAGCTTTCAAAAAGCGCCTTCACTGCATGCTTTGAAAAATTGGACTGAACGATGAGACCCTTGCATATCATCTGAGGGAAGATACTTTGAGAAAGAATAACATATGTTTTGCTGTAGCTATATTTCTTCATTTTGTGTGATTTTACTCTCCGTTTTTATGAAACGACCATTGTATTTTCAAATTTCTGTTATTATTCTCTCACTTCTGATGGGTCGTTGCCAGTAACAAAACTCGGGTAATTTGTGAACAAAATTAAATTTTCGTAGTAATAAGTTATGTGTTGGAAGAATAAGTCAACACGTCTACAGCAGTTACGTCTCACAGCAGTCGTCAAACATTGTTTCCACTCGCGGAGAAAAAGTTGTTTATTATTTCTAACTACTCTGCGTTAAAGTGCGAAAATCATGTCACCTGATTAGTACCGGTAAACGAATCAAGGTAAATTCTCCCACAGGTAAATTCACCCACCGGAAAATTCACCCACATTCGGTATATTTTCCCACATTGGAAAACTGCCCCAAAGGAAAATTCCCCACGGAAATCTCTCCCACCTTTTTCAGTCAGGGACCGTACACAAATTTAATTTTACACAAAATATCGAATGTGGGGCAAATCTCCGGGATCGGCATTTCGATTTTTACTGCAACTTACAGATGTTTTGCAAGTATTATTGTCATGTGGAGGAAATTTCTGGGTTCGGCATTTGGATTTTTAATTCAGTGTATACACTGCTGGCCATTAAAATAGCAGCACCATGAAGGAAAAAGATAAGATAGCCAAACTGAGTTTATTTGTACCTTATAGCACAAAGATGGAGTGATTAAAATTTGAGGTAATTCGGATGCACAGAACGTAGAAAAATCCATGGGCATGAATGACCGTTGCCAGACGGTTCGCCATAGAGTCGAAGAGACTGGATATCACCTTGGGGTATTGCATTTCATGAGGTTTCAATTCTGTGCCAGAGTTCATTTACTGTAGTTGTCGGTGGTCGTTGTCAGTCCACTCGCTGCACGATAAGAGACAAAACGGTTTCAATAGGCAAAAGATCTGGTGATCGCGCCGACCAAGGAAGTAGAGGAACATGCTGGGCATCAAGGAAATGTCGGACGTATCCTACGACGTGCGGTCGTGCGTTGCCTTGTCGGTAGGTGACCACCCGGAGGCCCTGTGCATATGGAACAATCACAAGCTTTAACACCTCGGATATGTAACGGTGGCTGTTCACATTTCCGTCTATGCGTACTAGACGCATGCGGAATGCATATCCAATGACACCCCATACCTTTACTCCGGTATGACGCTGCAAAATGCAAGACTCCAGGACCCGGTCTCCACGGGTACGGCCCTCATGGTGCTGGATGCAAAAGCAGGATTAGTCTGAAAAGACGATGTCATGCAATGCCCGCTTCTATCTGCGTCGTTCAGCGCACCATTGGTGCATCAGACGCCTGTGCTATGGTGTTAAAGGTAGGCGCAGCAATGGGCACCGTGCAAACAGTCCGTGCCGCTGCAAACGACGTCGCACCGTACGCCCGGATACTAGTCGATCCACAGACTCTAATTCTTGAGCTAGGGTCCGTGACGTGTTGATTCAATCCTTAAAAGCCATGCGCACAACATGTCAGTCCCCTCGGGCGTTGGTGTGTCGGGGCCGTTGTGATCCTTCCCGTCGCTCCGTCGTACCCTCCAGGACCCATCGATTCCAAAATCACATCACACTGGTCGGATTTCGCCCAACGCGAGTACCAGTTTTGCTGCACGATAATCCACAGTCTTGGTACGCTACGATTCTGCCGCGATCGAATTCCGACACGTGCTGGGAGCGTTCTGTGTTCTTACACGAGGCGTCCTGAGACCTTCTGCGAGAAAAAACCGCTAGCAATCACAATTCCACTATGGAAAACCAGCTTTCTAATCTCCCCTCTTATACTGCTTCTAGGTGACGTTACTGGTGCAAATGATTTCCATCTGCGCCGCGCTGCTACTCATATGCTTGTGCTACCATACGGTACGCATCATAAAAATTTCAGGTCTGTCGGATGCTTCCTTCTTAGTGTTGCTATTTTAATTGCAGCAGGGTATACCCTGAATTAAAAATCCGAAGGCCGAACCTGGAAATTTCCCCCACATGGCAATAATACTTGCAAAACATCTGTAAGTTGCAGTAACAATCGAAATGCTGAACCCGGAAATGTGCCCCACATATTTGTTCTACTTTTAAGGCTGTCGTTTAATTTGAAGTGCTTGAAAATGAAATTGCTGAACCTGAAAATCTCCCTCACATTTGATATTTTGTGTAAAATTCAATTTGTGCTCGGTTCCTGACTGAAAAAAGTGGGGGATATTTCCGTGGGGAAAATTTGCTATGGGGCAAAACTCCATTTATTTCTACTCCTTGTACGTGCTGCTACATCAATAAAATTGTATTCATAAGTGCTTCGTCATCTTCAACTTCACGTATTGAATAACCTTTTTCAAGGTAAGTCATTTTGTTCGCGTACAATATTTTCCCAAGTATAAAGTCGGTCCATTGGAACATGGCGCTGTAATTATACCGCAGACAAGTGTAGAAACATCAACATTCCGCTTTTTTGTATCACACTGCAACGAAATGGATGTTAAGTTGCCTTACAGAAACAAATGTTGCCAGAGAAAGTTCCATTTGAAGCTCATCGCCAAGTTATAAAGTATAGATGTTCTGCTCTTCGTTTCAACCACTGTTCAGCAAGTTCTCAAATTCAAACTTCAGTCCTTCAAGTAAAAATCACCTAAGCTGTTCAGGTGGCGAAGTGGTCTAAGCGCTGGCTGCTGACCGTTCGTCCCAGTGGTTCGAGTTTCGAGATTCGAATGATGCATGGGTGCTATTCTTGTCTTACGGCACTGCCTCTCTCCCTTCCCTGGAATCAGTAGTCTTAAATCAGAGACGCTTTGCAGCCCTATGAGTTTCTCAGTGTGGTCCTGAAACTCCGAAAAAAAACAAAAAAAATCAGCTAATGATTTCTTTCCTTCTTAGCTGGGTCATTTCTTACGGGATTTTAATCCTTTCCAAGTCCTTTCAATATTCTTTGAAGAATTCAAACTCTCGAGTCAGCGAATGTTAAAATTCTGCTGGAGTCTGGATGCTAACTTGGATTCTGTTTTTTATTGTAAAAGCTGCACATGTTTACAAAAACAAAATTCTTTCATACCCTGCATGATTTTTTATAAGCTGATTTCTTCTAGTGCGTGATTTAATTTCGTCACAGGCGTTAAATAACTTGCCATAGTTGAATCGTGTCAACAAACTGACATTCAAGCAAAATCGGACTTCATCTACCTGTTATATCATCATCATCATCATCATCATTGCCAACCATTATCAATCCACTGCTGGACGAAGGTCTCTCCAAGCCTCTTCCACAACGGTCTGTCTTGTGCCAGTCTCCTCCATGTTACTCCCGCATACTATCGAATTTCATCCACCCATTTCCCATGTGGTCTTCTTTTGGGTATTTTCCTGCCCCTTGGAATCCAATCTAAAATTTCGACTGTCCATCAATGGTCTGTTCTTCTGGCAGTATGTCCATCCCATTGCCATTTCAGGGATTTTACTCTGATCATCATGTCTTCCACTCTTGTCATTTTTCGGATACACGAGTTCCTATTCTTCTCTCTCCTGGTTACACCAAGCATGCACCTCTCCATGGTCCTTTGAGTTGTCTGCAGCCTTTTTATGTCTCTTTTAGTTAAGGTCCATGTCTCTGCACCATACGTAAGCACTGGAAGGATGCATTGATCAAACACTCTTCTTTTAAGACATAATGGCATATTGCTCTTGAAAATTATGCTGTTTCTTCCAAAAGCTCTCCAGGCAAGTTTTATACGCCAATTAATTTCTTCATCAATGTGACCCTCACTTGATATCTGCTGTCCAAGATAACGTTATGCATCTGTTATCTCCAGCTTTTCTCCATCAATCGATAAATCTTCATTTCTTGCGAAGGCATTGTACATCACTTTTGTCTTCTGAAATTTAATTTTTAATCCCACTTCTTTACTCTTTTCAGCAAGTTCCTGGATCATACTCTGCAGCTCTGGTGGATAGCTGTAAAAACGACTACGTCATCAGCAAAACGAAGGTTAGTTAGATAATCTCCATTAATCTTTATCCCTTTGTTTTCCCAGTTCAGTGATTGAAAGACATTTTCCAATGTGGCATTAAAGAGCTTGGGAGATATGGTGTCACCTTGTCTCACTCCCTTTCCAATTTTTATGTGTGCTGTATTCTCAAACAGCCGAATCTTTGCACTTGCATTTTCACAGATATTATTATTAATATTAATGTATGCATCTTCAATACCGTAGAATTTAAAAGCCATTGTAACTGCTGATGGTTTCACTGAATCAAAGGCCTTTCCATAATTGATAAAAGCCATGCACAATGGAAGTTCATATTCCCTCGCTCTTTCAATTAGTTCTCTCAGTACGTGGATATGATCTCTAGTGCTGTAGCCACTCCTGAATCCAGCTTGTTCTCTCGGTTGAGCCATGTCCAGTGTTACCTTCAAGCGGTGTGAAAGAACTTTAGTGAAGATTTTATAAACCACTGATAGGAGGCTGATAGGTCTGTAGTTCCTGAGATCCTCAATGTCACCTTTTTTATGTAGCAGGATCATTGTAGCATTGTTCCAATCTTCAGGAATCTTCCCTTCATTAAGGCATGGAGTGAAAACTTGGGCGAGTACTCTTTCAATTTCTCTACTTGCTTCTTGTATGATGTCTACAGTAATTCCATCTTCTCCTGGAGCTTTTCCCCGCTTCATGTTCTTGATTGCATGTGCAACTTCTGCTAGGAGGACTGGAAGAACTCTGGTACCTTTCATGATGTTTGGAGTACATGTATCGTCCCTTTCATATAATGTGGAGTAAAAATCTTTCACTCTTGTCAAAATTGCGCCTCTATTTCTTGTTACAGAACCATCTTCTTTTCTCAGTGCCATAATCTGTTTTCTTCCCTTACTGAGATGTCCCTTTGCTATCTTTAGGCTTTGGTTGTTTTCAATTGCTTTCCTCACTAGTTCACAGTTGAATTTCCTTACGTCTTCAGTGATACTTTTTCCTACAGTCTTGCATAGCTCTATATATTCCACTTTGGAAGTTACATCTTCTTTAGTTGTCCTCGTCTATCTTCTTTTTTTGTGTCAGAATTTTGGTTTTTCCTGATAATTTGTTAACATGCAACTTGTTCCTAGACCCAGCTAATTTTGTTGCTGTTTCCATAAGAGCTTTGGTTATTTTTATTTTAACTTCAGAGATGTCCATTTCTTCTGATGTTAGACCTTCTAGAATATAGAATCTGTTCCTCAGTTCTAATTTGAAGGTATTATGATGCTTTTTTAAGGTTGGTCACGTGAATACACTTTGCTTGTTTTATGAGCTTTCCACGATCGAGTTTAGCATTGAGGCGCATCTTACATCTTACCATTCTATGGCCATTACCTGTGTTGAACTTGTACAGCACACTGCAGTCTTGCATGACAAATGTCTTGTTACACATAATAAAATCTATTTCCTATAATAAATCTATTTTACCTGTTATATATATACATTTATATTGGGTTCAACAATTAGATGTTCTGCATACCGACACAAGGACTTTAAGCAAAATTTATGATCTGTTTACCATCGTTTGAAAGTGGGCATTTTAGAGGTCTTCTTACATAAGATAAGGTCAGTTCCAAATACATTTTGATCGATATATTCTGGGCAGCTGCGAAAGTTATTTTTTTTTTTTTTTTGATTGGAGGTTTAACGACCACCGTGAGCAACTCAATGGGCAATAAGCAGTCGCCCGTCCCTAATTTAGGGTCACTGGTTCCAGGGAAGGAAGAGAGCCAGTGCCGTAAGACAAACACAACATCCATGCCTCACCGGGATTCCAACCCGGACCCCTTTCGGACGAATGATCAGAGGCCATCGCTTAGACCACTGCGCCACCGGGGCGGCGTACGTAAATTTAATACCATCACTAGTGGCACCACAGTTGTTAGGTCAACTTAAATCAAACAGGAATGCATTAACAATTCTATTCATTCTACTTATTTCGTGCCGGGAAAAGATTATTTACCGTATCTGAACATGTTTTTTTTTGTTTGACTGTTTTGTTTGGGGATATGACGATACCGTAAGCAATTCACTGGGTTACAAGCAGTAGTCTGTCCCTAATTTAGGGCCACTGGTTCCATGGAAGGAAGAGAGCGAAGGACGTAGGACAAACACACCAGCCATACCTCTCCCAGAATTCGAATCCGGTTCCTCTCGGAAGAATGATTAGAAGTCAGTGCTTCGTACCACTCTGGCAACAGTGCGACACTAGCTGAATAGCAAACGCTACCTAACGCATGTTGCTGGAGGATTTTACATTCATAACTGCATTCAAATGTGTGATTCATTCATGTTTAAAGTCACTTATTGACAATTAAATAGATCCAGGTCGTGTATTTTGTACTGGGAATACTCCACGCAAAATTCCCTTTACTCTACATCGGTATTTGATCTCATATCTACCTATTTCCATCCGCCTGTGCTTACCGTTACACCGTATAGGACAATATGTGTTCTGTGTGTGTGTTTTTAACTGCACACTAGTGGTCCAGATCGCTACAGCCACGCGTTCTCCACTAATGGACGAATTCCACAAAACATACAGGTGATGACACCGAAGAGCTCGGTAGCATATGCTGGGTGTGCCAATACGAAGCCCATGTAACATGGAAAGGGAAAAGTTGTTGGAATTTAAGCAGGGAATGATTTTCGCGGTGGGGAAGCGCGTCATTAAGCTAAAGGAAGTAATGTTGGCTGTTTGAGGGCCCCTAAGTAAAGAACTACTGGAATTGGTCTGAAGAGAGACACACATCCTCCCAGCGTGACAGAAAAGGTCGCCTATAACCAGGGCATACGGATATCGTATCCGAGAACATATTTCAGGGGACGCTCTTGGTATGGTCCTACAAATTTGGTGCCCTTTCATGTGCACATGTTCACCGATCGTCCTCGACAGCACTTTAACTGGGTATTAGACCACTGGAATAGATTCCTCTGGCCCATTGAGTGCAGCTTCTAACTCCAACATGTTAATTGACGGCCCCGTATCCGACGTCGCGCTGGTGAACAGCTGCAACAGGACTACACGTAGGGACGAAAGATCTCAGGTGGAAGCATCATGGATGTCACTGAGTATGTTTTCCGTTGAACAAACCCTCACCGAAAAATCCTCCTTAAGCATTATTTTGAACCAGGTGTCGCCCTACATTGTGACCTTCTATTCTGGCGGTACTGGACTCTTGCGCGAAGCACAACTCCCCGTATCACATCACCGCATTTTGCAGGGATGTTACGAAGAACATGTCCAAGTTTTTCACGTGCTCTGCTGGACCGTCAAATGCTGCCGAATTGAAATCCATGGAGCATTTGTGTGATGCAGTTAAACGTAGCATTCGCCGGTCAGCGCCAGAGTCTCCCTCCTTTGCCAAACTGCAGAACGTCATTCTGTACAACTATAACGTATAACCTTCTTACCCCGCCCCAGTGGCGCAGTGGTCTAAGCGCTGGCTCCTGATTATTCTTCCGAGATGGGTCTGGGTTCGAATCCCGGTGAGGAATGGGTACTGTGTTTGTTTTACAACACTGGCTTTCTATCTTTCCTGGAACCAGTAGCCCTACATTAGAGACGAGTGATTTCTTATAGCATATTGAGTTGCTGACTTTTTGTGTTAAATCCCGAATCAATAAAGAATAACCTTTTTTGCAGGCGGTGAAGATCGAAACCAACTCAGAAGTGGCTGTTCTCCCGATTGAACTACGACGGCAGGCTTATCTCTGGTTTATTGTCGATTTGACTCATGCGTTACCTCACTAGTTAGTCATCTACGCCATTTCACGTAGTTACGTTACGCACCTAGTCGGAAAGAGCTGAGGATACCTTCTGCGGTCTAGTGAAGTCGATTTTCCGCCAGACGCAAGTAATTATCGCTGGGAAAGATAGCCCAACACGCTATTAGATAATTGGTTGTAATTATATAGGACCATGGGTGTACACAAGATCTTCAGTTTTTGTCCATAAAGGACGAATAGAAAAGCAGTTTAGCTTGAGTTTGAGGAATTTTCACGACGAAGATTCGGTAACTAAATGCTCTTCAAAAGCCAACAGCTCAGCGGTTATGCAGATAAGGAACTAGCTTGCTGCACAGACAGCAGGACAGTGATTTGAGTATTGGATCTGGTGTGTATGGTGGTTTCGTCCATTGTTTCTTTTTCCCAACACCTGTCTCTTCTACCCAACACCTGCCCATCTGAATGCGCCAAAAAATTGGAGTTCATTAAAAGCGTGATTTGAAAGGTACCTCAGCTTTGTGAGGGCGGTCGTGTAAAAAGATAGTACATTTATCTTTATTTTACTGATTGTTCGTTATCATTGAAAGGACCTATCACAAATTATAAGATAGCACATAAAGTGAAATGGAGTCAGACTCATATAATTTATTTTCAAATTTCTGATGTTGAAGCAAGACTTGGGATATTTCCTCCAGCGAAGGATATTTTCTTTTGCGTTTAATTAAAATCCAAACGTCGTTTAGACATACATGACATCGATCTAATTAATGCTTGTGTTACAGCCTCCGTGCCTTAGATATAACCTAATACTTTATTATGCGAATAAGCAAATTATATGCAAAAGCAACTACAACAGAAACAATAAAAGCTCACAGAAGAGAGTGCATAAATAAATTACAATGCTGAGAAAGTAAGTCTTTGCAATATAGAACATGTAATATCCCAAGGCACAGGGTTGATATGGGATTTATATATTTTAATGCTCACTTTGATATAATACGCAACTGACATCAAAATCTGCAGTTTTTCTGTCTTCTATTTCAAAGGCAATGAACTGTTATGGTGCCTTTCCTGCACATTTCAAGATGGTTATTGGAATTTTGAGGCTAGTCATACTGAGATTACAGTTCTTTTGTTAGTCAATCGCATGGCACCTTATTTAAGAAAAATAGAAGTGAAGATTTTAATCCGCCCGAATCCGAATGAAGCCTAAGTGTGTGCAGAATTCAATTTCAGTTATAGCTACGTGACGTCATTAATCAATCCCAGGAGCCAAGAAACATTTGTTGATCAGTAGATTACTATTAATATGGTGTCTGGTCAAGGACAGCGAACAATCTCTATTGTTCTGCGTGACAGTTTTGAACAATTGGTTTTCGTCGAAGTTCACTGTGGACGGATCCATAACTTACAATCGAATGTTAATCTCGATCAATCTGCCTTTATCTAGAAAGAAAGGAGCAGCGACATTTGCAGTCTCAGTATGCCCATGTCAGTATACCAGAGAAGAAAAACCATCTAGACAATAGCAAGGCAATGTAAATGTGCGATGTCCCGTGTAATTGTGTTTCGAATGAAACTGTCTAGAATTGTAATCACAGTGATGGATCCTAAGAGTGTCAAGAACATTTCACAGGTGGATAGCTTTAAGTACAATATTCTTTTTAATTTTCCAATGCAGCTTAAGCTATTTTGTTGTACGAACCGTGGTGGTCTGAGCTAATGTTGGGGGTATAACGACCCTATTGAAGAAGTTGCCTTACTGGAGCTGAACGAAGCATGTTTTACACATATTGAGAAAGACTAAATCACTAATCTAGCTTTAGGAGAGGAAATTTGGATTTTAATGAAGCACGAATTGATATGTCTGTGTGACTTTGTTCGAAAAAACTTTCTAAAATAGATTTTCATGTTACTATTATGGTTACTAATGATTGGTAAATATTAAATATGTTCTGCGAAATAAGTGTAAACCCTAAATTATTACAAAAACTTTTTTTACGTTCAATTGGAAAATGCGCAAATACTTGCTGGACAAATTAAAGATGCACGTACTGAACTTATTGCTCCTAATGAACTGCTGTTTTCAGACAATGACGAACAGCGACGCCGAAGACGGTACCAAGAGAGAGAGAGAGAGAGAGAAACAGAGAGAGAGAGAGAGAGAGAGAGAGTGGAAAAGGTAAAGTGATATCCAGAAGAAAAACAATTCACTGTGAAAAATGGAGGATAACACGGTATTTGGCTTTGAAGAATTAATAAAAGCTGCTAGATAATGTAACGAAGTGGTTAAATAATTTTAATTTTGAAAAGAAATTATGAATGCATATACCTTCCCCTTACACACCGATGAGCTATACATTATGCCCGCCCCCAGCCTAGAGATATGTGACCGCCTGGAGACCGAACGGTGGCGCAGGTGAAGTTCACAGAACACTATATATAACACCCAAGGACCTGCTTTCGGGTAGTAAAGTATTCGGAGTCAGAATGGGAAAAGCTGCTGATTTATCACAGTTTGATAAAGGACAAATTGTGATGTCAGGGCGCTCGGAACTACAATCTGGGAAACGATGCGGCTTGTGGGTTGTTCACTTTTCGCTATAGTGAGTACGTATCAAAAGTGGTGCACAGAGGGCCTAGCAACGAACCGTTATCCAGCCGTGTGTCGTCTGCAGCTCACTGATGCCAGACGGGAGCGGAGACTGTCGCGCATGGTTCACAGCGACCACAGGGCCACAGGGCGACAAATCCCCCGCAGCTACAACAGTGGTGATCAGGGCAATGTGTCACAGCACACAGTTCATCGCAGACTTCTGCGCATGGGCCTGCGCAGCCGAAGACCGAGCCGGATCCTCATGCTTACTGCACGTCATCGCCAACAATGCATGAAATGGACCCACGATCATCGAGATTGGACTGTGGATGTTTGGAAAACAGTGGCCTGGTCTGACAAATCAAGATTCCTGGTGCTTCACGTGGACGGCCGAGCGCGGATACGCCGATTACCAACGGAGGCTATGGCACCTGGATGCACTGTTGGGCGGAAACAGGTCGGCGGCGGCGGTGTTATGCTGTGGGCGATGTTTTCTTGGGACGCTTTAGGCTCCGTTATTCCGATAGAACAATACCTGACAGCTCTCAGGTATATGAACATCTTTGCGGACCAAGTTCACCCATTCATGGCAACTGTGCTACCTGCTGGTGATGGCCATTACCAACAGGATAACGTGCCATGCCACACTGCCAGAATCGTCAAGGAGTGGTTCGAGGAACATGCTGGTGAGTTTCTGTTAATGCCCTGGCGTCCAAATTCATCTGACATGTACCCAATCGAGCATTTGTGGTTCGACTTGGAAAAGCGGGTTCGCGCTAAATCACCACCCCGAAATGTACAGGAACTGGAAAACCTGCTGTTGACATTATGGTAGCAGATAACCCACAATACCTATCGCCACCTTATCGAATAAGTGCCTCGTCGAGTGGCCACTGCTTTGAGGGCTTAAGGGAATCCTACAGCTTATTAGGTAGGTGGTCATAATGTAAAGGCTCATTGGTGTATAACCATAAAGATGAGTAGCACACTCATGCTTATGGTTATTTGGCTATTCATTCATTTTTGGCTATTGAGTTTCATTTGGCTATTCATTTGGTACTTCTAAGAAACTGATACTGTCACCTCAGTGAAACCCACATCCACAGACGAGCCCTAAACACCTTTGTATGTTCTTGTAATTATGTGCACACGCAGTTTCGTAGAAATAACCAATAATTTTGGGAGTAATAACTCAGTAATATAGTGATTGATTGGTAGAAAATGGCGGTAATACTTGAAACTTGCTTATCGTTTTTTCCATTTTGTACGCAGTAGGGCAAGCTAAAGTTTTAAAAATTTAGAGTACCCGAGAACTTGTAGGAAGATGATATTTCAGGTACGTGTTAGCCTCACCTTCCTCTCCTGTCACAGGATTGTTTCTGATGTGAGTTTGCAGATGATGATTAGAATTTTATTACACGTCTTGGAAACTGTTAAAAATAGCGATGTGATCGCATATCTTGTTTGCCGAACATGGATATATGTACCGGATGTCTCAAAAAAAATGTAAACAAGCTTTTATCTCTTCAACAGTTGATCACAAATACATACTTTCCATTAGAAAAATACTCAAAATGGCATAACAACTTAAGACATGGCAGCTGCACCTGTGGGTAGCATTTGCATAAAAATAAATTGTTTTTTTATAAAACCATCGCCCAAAAAAGTCCAATTAAAAAACGTTGCGGAATGTCCAAATTAGTCTAAAGAAAAAAAAACGTTGTTCTACTTGCAAAACTCGCGAGATATTCGCGACGGAATTTGTAAAAATGTATCGTCTGGAGCCCGTTTACGGCTGAACAGTAGTTTGTTTCTCTGCATAGCTTTGTAGCACTCAAAACGAGTAGGGGAAGAGCTCTCGCGCGTTCAGGAAATTATCGCTTCAGACGATACATATTTTACGGTTTTCTTCGTGAATATCTCCGTGAGTTCTGCACGCAGAATGGCGTTTTTTTTTTTTGGGGGGGGGGGTTCTCGACTAATTAGAAAATTGTGCAACTTTTATGATTGAACTCTTTTTTCCTGCGAATTCTGTATAAAAAACTATTTTGATTTTGATTTTTATGCGAATGCCACGCACAGGAGTGGAACTGCCATGTCGTAAGTCTCCACGCCATTCTGAGTATTTTTCTAATGAAAGTATGCATCTGCAATCAACCCTTGAAGAGAAAAGAGCTTGCTTCAATCTTCCTTGAAACACCCGGCATAATTCTTCCACTTAGCAGACAGTCAAGAACATTGACACCACTCTTTGGAAGGCTAATCTGTGGCACTATCTTTGCGCAGTTTTATGACATCTTACAATCAGAAAAAGTCACATTCTTAGTGTGCGTCCCGTCCCGTTTGTAGAAAATGCAATAGTTTGCAAAATGTGATATTTAATTTTTTTTTTTTGGATATTTTGATCGCGCTCATTCTTCGTCAGGTAAGTAAACTAAGAAATGTAATATCGGCGGAAAGAAAATATTTAATATGAAATTTGTGCAAAAGGTAGAATTTTCAACAAATCAATTTGCAGTGCAGACTCTTTGAGTACGGGGTAAACTTTCACTTTACTGCTTCAGAGCTACTGCTTCACAATAAAAGCCATAGCAATTATTAGAAAGTCTAATTCATTTGCACAGATTTCAAGAATTCAATAAATGCATTCATAGGTATTCTCTCTCTAAAATAAAATAAATAAATAAAATGCTACTGATAGTAGCTGCGGAACGACATGCAAAACAACAGTAGTATCTCTGCAGAATATCCCTTGAACTTCCCTTCGTGAAGCATATTCGTAGAAAAATAGATGGCAAATAAACTTAGAAAAGTTGGAAGACTGAAGTTCAAAGTGTGCTGAAAAGTGTCCCATGCCTTTTAGGTGCAAATTCAGGACCTTTGAGCTGCTATGGTAGGCATGACACTAAAACCTTCACACACACTAGTGAGGAAAACAATGGTGTCCTTTCTGAGGCAGATGACTAAATATTTAATATCAACGAGGGTTCTTTAGGAAAAGCTAAGGCAATTTCAATGCACCGTGCAGAAAAACCAGGACCTGCTGATAACACATCGTACCCGACAAAATTCCTTCAACTGTCACAGAAGGGCTTCTTGACGCCAGTGAAGAAGAAAAGGCAACCCTAGAATGTCCTGCCTGTTGTGGTACAAAAGTATTGTTTTTTTTTCACATTGCGGATACGGTACGGGAAATTAATTTTAAAGTCCACGATTTACTCGTTCTTCAACTGAAAGCATGAAGAATGTCACATTCTTTAAAATACCTTGTAAAAATTAACAAACTCTTAAAACAAAAAGAACGTGGGCATTTGCAATCGAATTCAGTCTGCAAATAAGGCTTACACATTTCTACACAATACTTGTTTTCAAGTAAAATATTTCCAAAAGGATAAAAAGTGCGATTTGTGAAATAAACTTTCAATCCCAGTTAGCAATTGGGCTTCTTGGCCAGGTTCTTAGAGATTTTTTCAGGTTTAGTTTCGAGAATGTTTAGGTCTTTTAAACATAACAGCGTCCTTAATATCATAATTAAAGGCTCCCCTTAAGGGATTTGGATGATACCTGGCTTTATGAGAGTGCCCCTTGCTATTTCATATACAGTGTAAGGAATTAAATTTACTTGTAACATGTTGCGAATTCCATGAATTGAATTACGCCCATCAAGGCCCGACGTAGTTCTGAGTATTTTATTTTGAAATAAGGTGATTTTTCTATGTTTTGAGCAAACACCTCATATAGCACTTCCATAAGTAATACCAGGACTAAGCAGGCTTTTCAAATTAGTGCTTTATTTTTTTTTCAATATTTTATTTATAATCATAAGATCTAGACAGCCACGTTGGCCAGGTTCTTAGATTTTGCAAGAGTCTGTGAAATATGCTTATTTCAGTTTAATTTCTTATCCAGAGTTAGGCCAAAGATATTTAACTTCTTTGACCCGTAGAAAGTTTTTTCCATAAACTTTTATTTCAAAATCTGGGTTTGTAATTTCCTGGTCTCCTTGAAAAAAGAATTCCCTGCCTTTATTAGTATTACTTTTAATTTTCTAATCCAGAAAATATCTTTCCAATTTCCGCACATAGTGTTGCAGAATTTTGTTTTTCGACGTACACGCTATTATTGTGTCAGGATAAGGTGCAACAGTCAGATTTTTGTCATTAAAAGTAGGGAAATCATACGTGAATATGGAATAAAGTATTGGTGCCAACACACTGCCTTGTGGGACTCCAGCTTCAACGTTATTTTTATCAACGTTGAATTTTTTCTATTTAGTTTGACACACAAAACACCATTTTGCTGAAAAGATGTTATCATCCCAATAATTGTGGGAAGGAGAGTCACGTACAGTAAGTTTGTAAATCATTGCTTCATAGAAGTATTTATTACGATACGATATTTGAAGAAGTTTTAGGAAGGGAGTGTCTGATCCCAGGTCTAAAACTACCCTTAGAAATAGGAAGCTAGGAGATTTGAGTAAGTGAACTCAATAGGAAAGACAAACAGAAAAATTGAGTGAAAGGAGAGGGTGATATATCTTTCAAACTGTGAACCGTAACACCAGTCCAGTGGGAAGGGAAGCAAGGGGAACCAAGAACCGCACAACATCACAGAGAACTACAACACCACCCTGACGTCGACACACCAGGGGTTCACCGCAACTCAACGAGACCAAATCTAAATGCCCGAGCAGAATCCGTTTTCACCGTCTTGATGCCAATCTGAAAAAGATGATCTGTCTAACACCCACCAGTGTTCACATACTTACTCTCTCCGTCAAGGGGGTCAACGATCGCCGCCTTAGTTCTGGGATACCTAAGGAATTCGCTGGGATTGTAATCCACCGCGCCCCTAACAAGTCCATTAGGGTGGGTTTCCGCTTTCTTGAAGAACTTCTTGGCGATTCTGGCGGAAAACTCGTGTACCTTCTCGATTCCAAGTCTGTTCCTCAGGTTCCGAAGTGGGGTCCAAGCGGGAGCCCCAGTGATCATTCGAAGTGGTCGGCTCTGCACCCTCTCGATTCTCATTCGCCGATTGCTACTAATACCAATCCAAATGGAGGAGGCGTAGGTAAGCACCGGCCTGACGACCGTCTTGTGCAGCAGTACTTTTTGCCGTATTGTAAGGAAGCTTTTCCGGTGGAGTAGTGGATCTAGCTGCCCTAGGCATTGTCTAGCTTTATTTGTGCGGTAGCTGGTGTTCGCCACCCACGAAAGTCGACAATCGAGTTGGAGCCCTAAGTACTTAGTGGAGGTAGCCCAGGGGATTGTCTCTTGAAACATAACGAGTTTCGGTACTCCTTGGAGAGATCCAAAAAACAACAGCGCATTTACTGAATGCTTTGGCAGTATTTAAATATATTGCTTCCGTATGTTTTCTTTCATTAAAATTTTCAAAGTTCCTTTCAGTTACCCTGGTTAGCTGGTGCAAAGTTGAATGTTTTTTTCTAAAGCCTCCATGAACATACGGTGAAATCGGAAATTCACCACAGTATTGTTGCATTCTAATAAGAATAATTTTCTGTAAAACTTTGCTCATGTTTTGCAGGAGAGAAATGGGCTGTGATTTTCCGGTAGAGCTACATTTTCCCCTAGTTTTGGCGGTAGTATCACTTCCGTCGATTTTCATTCATCTGGAAAATATTTTAGCTCTAAGAATGCATTATAAATATGAGGGTTTTTATTGTAACACAACGATTACGCAGATGGCTGGCGTTCTTGATGCCTTGAACACCCTTCTTCTGAACATCAGCAATTTTCAGAACTGACGAATTTCTTTCACGAAGGTGATGAAAATTTTCATCATATATATTTTTATTTATATATATTCATACATATATGTGTGTGTGTGTG
This sequence comes from Macrothele yani, assembly GCA_039090855.1. Taxonomy (NCBI): domain Eukaryota; kingdom Metazoa; phylum Arthropoda; class Arachnida; order Araneae; family Macrothelidae; genus Macrothele; species Macrothele yani. The sequence continues at coordinate 143,581,623 of CM076989.1, forward strand.
TGTGTGTGTGTGTGTTTGTACGTATGTGATGTACATCTTATACATCATATACATACATATAATAGGAGCCCTGCCGCTGCCATCCCTGGAAGAAAAATAATCCAGAAACTGCAAGCACGTACTGCAAAGCAAGCAAACTAACATATGTGACTCAATATTCCACAAGTATGAAACACTTAATATAGATATTATATGGATTTTCCTACCGCAAAATTGCCCCTCGTACCAGGCGAAACACCAGTACAGTGATGCGAACGGGGCATCAAGTGGACAGATGAGGCTCGGACGCATAGAAATCCGGGAACCTTTACCGAATGTCAGTGATCGATCGCACAGCGAAATCCACGGTGTTAGCGCAGCAGTGGATCGCTGGTAGAGGTCAGGCTTTGTCCTCCAACACAGTTCGACGTCGTCCGTTTAATAGAGGACTGGTCGCTAGCAACCACTGCTGAGCTTTGCTTTGACCCTAAACCACAGACGACTCACGCTGCAATAAGATCTCGAACACAGACATTGGCGCACTGATTGGTAACCGGTCGTGTTTTCTGATGAGTCACGATTCAGTTTGATGCATCATGATGGTTGCATACGTGTTTGAAGATATCGAGGTGACTGGCACATTGCAGCGTGCATTTTCTGCGTCATATAGGCCCAACGCCAAACGTCATATCGGCCCAACGCCGAGCGTCATATCGGCCCAACTCCAAGCGTCATATCGGCCCAACGCCAAGCGTCATGGTTTGGGGTGCCATTGGGTTCAATTCGCGATCTGGCCTGATACGAAATGGGGGATTCTCAAAACCCAGCGATACATCAAGAATGTTTTAGAAACAGATGGAATACCCTTCCTTCAGAGTTGTCCTGGCGCTATATTGCAGCTGTACAATGCTCGGCCACATGTGGCCCTAGAATGTTGAGACCTCTTCAGTGCACGGCAGATACTGCTTCTTCACATATCCTGGCCTACACGTTCGCCGGATATGTCCCCAATCGGACATGTGTGAAACATGGAAACTGAGCGACGGGCCCGTCCAGCTCCTCCGCCGGTCACCACAGGTGAACTCTGGTCTCGCATAAAATCAGTCTGGCAGGCTATTCCCCAGGATGATATCAAAAACTTCTTCCATTCAATGCCACGTAACGTAAAGGCTCGAAGTGGCTTCACATGATACAGATTTTGAAAAGAAAAAAAAACTGTATTTATCTATGGTTAGTTAGTTAGTTAATTGATTTTAGTGGCGCAAGGGCCAGGTTTGGCCAAAGAGCGCCAGACACAGAACTATCAGTTAAAGATTTTTAAAAGCGGGGTGAAATGATTAAGAGCAGACAGGCTTGGTAAAAGTTAGAAAAGAGAATGATGAAAGCTGTGAAGACTAGTTAGTTAAATAGGTTTATATATAAATTTATTAATTCACTGTTATTAATTATTAATTTTTTTTTAAATAAGTTTTAAAAAGTCAATCTGCTTTAAGAACGAAAAAACTGCGAAAGTGTCGCAGTGATCGCCCAAAAGCTTCTGCAGTGTAGCTGCGCCGTCATCCAGTAGATGAGACTGAAAATAATGAAACCGATGATTACAAAAACGAACACAACTACATAAAACATGAGAGATGGTGAGTAAACAGTCGCACGCCTCACACATTGGGGCAGCGTCGCCACACAGCAAATAGCTATGCGTGAAGCGACAATGCCCAATGCGGAGACGCGCAAGAACAACTTCTTCCCTATGGTTCCGGCGACACGATGATTTCCAGATTCCAAGGTTAGGTTTTATACGGTGCAGTTTATTCTCCACCTGTTGGTCCCACAGACTTCGCCACGTTCGTCTGATATGATCGTGAACAAGAAAGCGAAAATCGCGGTGAAACAGTGGCAAGGGTGTGACGACCAAAGAAGAGGCAGATCTAGCAGCAGCATCGGCAGACTCGTTCCCTGGGATCCCAACATGCCCAGGAATCCAGCAGAACCGAATCTGGACATCAGCCTCGAGCAAAGAACGAAGAAGCCTCCGAACAGCAAAAAGAAGTGGGTGGCCAGTGAAATCCAAAGATGACAATGATTGCACAACACTCAACGAATCAGTGTACACAATAGCACGCTGATGAGAGCTCGACTGCACGTGAACAAGTGCAAGATACACAGCATGCATCTCCGCCGAAAACACCGTGGCCTCAGGAGGAATGCGGGCAACAGAAACTTCGTCAACGCAGACGGCGGCGGATCCAACAACACCAACCGCCTTAGATCCATCGGTGAAAACAGGAATAAAGTCTGCATTGACGTAACGGTGTTCAGCGAAGAGCTGCTGGTACACTGACGCAGGGGTTGAGGACTTGTCAAAAGATGTAAAGCTGGTATCAACCATGACACCAAGAGGATGCCATGGGGGATCCTCAAAGCCCCTGGTCTCTCCAACGAGTGACAAGTCGAGCCCTGCATCACGAGCTACGGCCGCCATACGAAGACCGAAGGTTCGAATGCACGAGGGACGGATCTCGAACAAACGAGCATGCTGGGGATGAAAAACTGCATCGTATAAAGGATGGTCTGTGAGTGATTTAAGTTTCAGGTAAAACTGAAAAGACAGCTGCAGACGGCGTAAATGAAGCGACGGTTCGTTCGCGTCGGCATAAAGGCTGGGAATGGGTGACGTACGAAAGGCTCCCGTACAAAGACGCAGCGCTTGATGGTGGATGGTATCCAACGGCCGGAGAACGGTAGGACGCGCAGAGCCATACACCATACAGCCATAATCCAGCTTAGACCGAATGAGAGAATGGTAAATACGGAACAAAGAAGTCCTGTCTGCACCCCAGGAGACTGAGGCAAGAATCTTAAGAATTGACAAGGCTCTCAGACAGGAAGTCCTAAGCCGTCGAACGTGCGAGCGAAAGGTGAGAGCACGGTCAACGGTCAAACCAAGGAACTTGGTTTCCGGCAAAACTGGAATGGCTGCACAGTCCAAATAGAGCTCTGGATCAGGATGGAGGCCACGCCTCCGGCAGAAATGGACACAGGCTGTCTTGTCGGGAGAAAGAACAAACCCATTATTGTTAGCGGCTTTAACAATCTGGGTAATTGCAGACTGAAGCTGCCTTTCAACGAAATGCATGCTGGATGACGAACAGAAGATGTGAAGGTCGTCAACATAAATAGTAGCCGAAGTATGTATCTATAAATGTTATTTTTGTTTTTGGAGGTTTAACGACCATCGCGAGCAACTCAGTGGACTATAAATAATCGTCCGTCCCTAATTTAGGATCACTGGTTCCAGGTAAGGGAGAGAGCCGGTGCCGTAAGACAAACACAACATCATACCTCAGAGGGATTCGAACCCGGACCCCTTCCTGACAAATTGTCATAAGCCATCGCTTAGACCACTGCGCCAGCGGAGCAGCATAATAAAGGTTATGAGTTATCTCCTGTTTCACGAGGAATCTGTGATAGAAATTTCATTTAAACGCTAAAAAATTAGCGTTTTTTCTTTCTTGAAATTGCAATTTTTACATACAATAGTGTATATTAAATAACCATTTTTAGAGAATTAACGTTCAGTTAAATTGTTCAACTAATATTCCTGTCAAATGATCATTATTTGTATTTTATTTCGTGTTTTCTTTTGTGCAAGTTTATTGTACAGTAGAAGCCACAAATAAAGATTTTTAGTTTGATTGAACTATAATTCCTTTTTTTTTTACATCGGTTTGTTCAAAAATTAATTTCTTGAACCCGTGAAGCCATTATATGTATTTTTTCAAACACGTTATTCTTTCTTTTTATCAGTGATTTAACTTTGTTTCTTTGTGCTTGCACTTTATATACCTTTTAAATGTAAAAAAAAAATTTTATCTGCATAAAAATTGATATTGCATATGTACATCTCTCTCTATGTACATTATTTTGCAATTTACGTACACAATATTTCCATGCTGATTTATCTGTTCGTATGAGTGATTTGAAATTACTTTGACAATTTTGCGTGTGTTTGGTTATTTCTTATCGCATTTCTTCAGCCACTGTATTGTACAAATCCCCATGTGAAATGCAAACTCAAATCAGCCTCTTTTTACTTTCTAGGATAAATTAAACGTGCCCGGTTCCCCGAAAGCGAAAGAATCAGCTCCGAAGTCCTAATAACCATGCATCCCATCCGGCACTGAAACTAGGCTATCTGCAACCGAAGGTATGGCCGTGATCACATGGGTATTATTTTGGGATTTAGGTGTTTCTCACTCTTATATATTACAGTAAAACTGCAAACTGTTTCTGCCAATTCAAAACTTTATAGTGTCAAACAACATAGCTATATGAAATTCTATCAAACTCTTACAACGAGTTCGCAATTTCTGTTCAACATTTCGAAAATATGATCATGATTCAGCGGTTTTATTTTAAAAACGTGCAATAATTTTTCCCGGAATGTGAGTGAAGAATCTTTCATCGTAAGGTAACTTTCAGCTTTTGTTGAAAAGAATTATAACTAGTTACATCTAATTTCCCTCCGTCCGCGCAACATGCGCGTGCGCGCGTGTGTGTATGTGTGGAGACAGAGGACTCAGATGTTTTATCAGGTGAGCAGCTGTGCTGTAGAAATTGATGGGAGACATGATTTAAGCTCTTTTTACGGCTAGTTGTTACAGCACTAAGTCATAAAAACTGCTGCAAAATATCAAATCAGTTCTTCCGTAAAGTTTCGATGTTTACCGTACTTTGAAAATATATTTTCTACGATCATTGCGCTATTTTCTGTCCATTCCTCACATAATGCAGAAATATAATTTTCCCAAACTTTGCCACTATAAATGCCACAGACAGAGGAACCAGACTCCCAGAAAGAAACACTTCATCCATCTGTCACCGGATGAAGGCACGCTGCAAATATGTACTGCACGATACGAAATAGGCGAGTGAATTCTTCATTGAAAGTCACAGCTGCTTTGGGAGGTTTTCGCAGAAATCATGATTCTCAAAACAGTCCCGAATGGCTGTGTATGAAAGTGTCATTGTTCCTACTCTAATGAAATACGTTACTTACGGGGGGGGGGGGTAAGACACGTTCTGGTCGTGTGACGAATGAGGATGCGTTGCAGTTGTGTAACGTGAAGCAAACTGCTGTTAGCAGGTGGAGACTAATATTCTTCAGTGGTTTGGCCATGTTGAAAGAATGAATGAAGAGATGCTTAGTAAGAAAAGTTTTTGGCCCAAGTGGCAGGAAGCAAAGGCAGAGGAAAGTCAGGGAAATCATGGGAGGATCAGATTCAGGAGTGTCTGCATGAGTAAATGAGTATGAAGTATAAAAGGTATTGTGTACGTCGTGTGATATATTTCAGTGAAGCCCGAGTTGTGTGTCGAGATCGCTGTAAATGGAGAAGTTCGATACGGCAACACTAAGTAAATAATCAGTTAGAAATATATCTAATAGTTTGTATTTCTTTGTGGAGCTAGCTAATCTCTGAATATCAGAGAATAGCTTAGTGATATGTATGTATGCACGATACGCGCCGATGATTGCCAGCCTCGGAAAATAGAAAAAAAATAAAAATCGAAAGGCATCAGCTCGGACTTTCCAAGAAACGTACTTACTTACAGTAGCAGCGTGTAGTAGAAACATTTTGGAAGTACCTAATCACAGGTAGTTCAGCTTTCTTTTGCAAGTATTGTATGTTTATATTTTTCCTCGTCTTCCTTCCCTTATCAAACTGTTTTTGCTTGAAAGAAAATAATGAAAATTTTACTGGTGACTTTTGGCAACCGATTATGGACGCTTTTTCAGTGTAAATCGGTATAAATATTCAAATAAGGCATCTGTGCTTTGAACACGTTGCTAGAACCTTTGGACAACTGAAGTACCAGACAGAATATATCAAGGGCCATAAAAAAAACTCAGAAGATTAGTTGGAAGACAAGTGGATGAAATTCGAAAGAATGCCGGAGTGACATGTAAGAGCATTGCGCAAAACAGAAAGTTGTGAAAGAGACTTGGGGAGACTTTTATCCAGCAGCGGACTGCAGATGGTTAGTGATAACGATTCTACGTTATGCCTGGTGCAGAATTTGAATATGTGTATGAGTGTGTGTGTGTGTGCTCGCGTGCTTGTGTTGGAAAGTACAATTGAAGGTTTCTGCGGAGCTTCTCGGGACTCAGTAACTGATTTGATGATTTGATACGAAGACAACAAAGGAAGAACGGCGGCGGAATATTGTGATTAATAGAACTTAGTGCACCGTCATGGCAAAAAGTTAGTCTCTACAAGCCACAAACTACCGATAACAACCTGTAGAAACTCGTTTTTGAAATGGCTGTAAAAAATAAAATATAGAAAGAAACGAAGTGTTGGTGTTTCCGGGATGTTTAATTCAACAGATGCACGTTTCTACGAATTTTGTTGACTCCCCTGAAATGCTTTCTGCACAATTACCGCTCCTTTTTTTGTTCATTTCTACTTCCAGATCGTGGCTTGTCATTCACAGAAGTGACTTCTTGAAACTCTTACATCTGATTTAAAATCCACTTGCCAGAATAGCTACATTTTTCTTTCTTTCCTTTTATTTTTAGTTGGAACTCAATGTGGCTTTTCGAATCTGAGTTTTGGTAACAATAATAACCAGTTTATTGTTTTCCATTGCCAGTAACTACAATAAATTGCCGGAAAGATTTGTAATATAAAAGTCCCCTAGAATTAAATATAAATTTATAGGACTTCACAGGTTTAAAATTGCATGCTTCGTTAAAATTAGAACGCATCATTATCCTTGCAAACTGCAAGCAGTATAAGTAAGATATGAGGTACCAGATTCTCTACTAAACCATTCTTCAGATCTCAACATATATGAGGTATGGATACTAAATGCAAAACAATACACACAAATACAAGTTACACAAATAAAGGTGGTAACAGTGCTCTCTAAGCTTAGAAAGCCAGAAGAAGAAACACTTGGCTTAGAAAATAAACTGTAACTCAAACTTCATTAATGCGAGCAAAACTTATTATCTGGAAATGAATATGTCACTGAGCCAAATGGTAGGCAGGGCTGAAAAGGCCTAAATGGTAGCTAGGTCTCAGAAAGAGGGGGGACTGTAGAATCATCTGGGGGTTCACTGTGTTCAACGACAAATACATTCATTGAAGAATGCAGATGCAAGTTTTGCTTTGTATTTTCGGTCCTTTTGTTATTTTACTTCAGCAGAGACCAATTTCTCCACACCGAAAGGTTAAAAAAAAACAACAACCAGCAATTCAGAATAGGAGGTGGCGGAACTCTTCTGAAATATAAATAATAAATCACGTTAACAGAATTTATTTAACGGTGGCTTAATTGCAAGGTCATTATCACTGGAGGAAGGATTTCCAACTAGCAGGAAAAAACTATTTGTTTATTTTTTAATTTACTATTCTAGTTCCTTTCCGCGGATCCACGCAACAGCATTGAGGAGTTATTGATGCCGAACTGCAGCTTTTTCTTATCCATCTTTAACCGGGCATTCTCTTCTGCTGGGCTCGGAGGTAGTCTATTCTTACCACGGTCAACAGTCAAACCTCCTTTGCAAACTCAAAAAACAAAATTCCTCAAACTCCTCCCAATAAGCACTTATTCTCCCATTGCAAAACGACCCCTACTGACTGCAAAACAATAAACATGAAGAAGTTGAAAGCTCTCTCTCTCTCTCTCTCTCTCTATCTGTCTGTCTTCTTCTTGTGATGTCCTTTTATATGTTACGTTCTTCTAAAGAAAATAATAAAAGGGAAAAAAGCTTTCTCCCTTTCCTGATTGTTAGCAGCAACAAGTAAATAATAAAAGGGGAAAAAACAAAAATAAAAGTGAAAAAAAACTTTCTCCCTTTCTTGATTGTTAGCAGCAACATGTATGGTGCCCATGTGGCAGAGAGTAACTGGCGCAGCTGTTCCTACTGATTCACTTCCAGAAATATATTTTTTTAAGTTATCCATCGCTGTGGTGCAATATGCGAGTAAAGGAGGTGAAATATATATGCTTATAATGAAATACAAAAGAAGTTTCCATAAACCATCGAAAATAAAAGTTCAGAAAATGTACATCGCCCATTTCCAGGGGCTTCCTTGCCTTGCAGGAGCGGGTGGGGCTGAGCCCTCTCTAGTCCCCTGCTAACTACAGGCCTGATAGCAGATAGCAGTTATTAGGGTATATTGACTACTCTGCACTGCAGCACAGGAAAAGATATCTCAGACTGAGGTGGTATAAAGAGATGAAAAGCACTGCAGAAAGAGAATGGAGACTAAATGGCAGAGTTAACTCGAAACAAACGGTGGGAGATTTTCATCCATAGAAGATCCAAAGAATGCCAAAAAAAAAAAAAAAAAAAAAATAGAAAGATACATCTAACATGTTATTAGAACAAATGCACTAGATACACATTTGTAAAAACTAAGCATGTTTTACACAAGAAAGGAAGAAAAAGGGTAAAACTTGAAGCCATGAACAATTTTAGTAAGGAGAATAGTCCCAATTAATGTTTTAAACCTTTTCTTAGTTACCGCTGTAGTACATATCGACCATAAATCAGTGTAGAGCGGTATTTAACCATTGCTCTACGATTTGTATTTTTCTTTTCTTTAAATACTCCCTGAAATAGGTAAAAGTTTCTTCCTGTGCGGAATGTAAACAATATGAAAGTCAAATATTCATTTTAGGCCAAAACTGAAATAATTAAAAGTCTTAAAATAATATAACTATACTAGTAATCCGAATTTCTTGGTGTAAATTATAAATCAATGTTTTTAAGCTTTCGTACATCAACCAGATGGCTTTTCAAGGAAGCCATCTGGTAGCCCTGATGTTTTCCTCTAAGAGCCCGCCATAAAGAACAGGGGAGCCTTTGTTCGCCCTCCTTGTGTCACAGGATTTTGGTTGGTTAAACTCCATTCATCAATTAACTACTGACATGGGAGCGTGTCTTAGGTTACCACGCAGGGGAAAGGAACAAACGTCTTAACTCGCTCTTGGAGATGTTGGGAAATCTTTTACAGGCCGTCTCAGCTCGCTCAAGCCGCTATTGGAACACCGATTTCAGGACGAGTTCAGACGCTCTTGGTGCTTGCGGGACAGACAATGAAAACGCGTTAACATGCTCTTTGCGTCCAGAGGGTTAAGAAAGGAAAGAGAAGTTGTTTAAATAACTTGTTCCTACTCAATGGCAAGGTATCCTTGTCACGGGCACTAGCCGTTCCCCGTCTTGCAATTTTGCCGTTGGGGGGGGGGGGGACACCGTGAGCAACTGGATGGGCTATAAGCAGTCGTCCATTCCCAATTTAAGGCTGGGCCGCGGAAGGCCTAGTGCTCAACGTTAGTGACTGCCACAGAGAAATATCAGGTTCGATCCCAGGCAGGTACGAACGCTCGAACCACTTAATGTCTGCCGTGCTTCGGATGGGCACGTTAAGCCGTCGGGCCCGGGTACTGGACACCCGGTTATAAATAAGGAGATCTTCATCCCCCTTTCTACTTCACTTCCGTGTCACTTTTTTATCATGCACTCTCTCCTAGCTTCCTATTTCTAAGAGTTGTTTAAAACCTGGGGTCAGACACTGCCTTCCTAAAATCCTCTACATATGATCAGATCTAATTTAGGGTCACTTGTTCCAAGGAAGGGAGAGAGCCAGTGCTGCCAGACAGATACAACATCCATTCCTCACCAGGATTTGAATCCGGACCCATCTCGGACGACATCATACCTTTGGGTATGGAACAGAGTATACAAAACCAGAAGGAAGTGCTTATCACCATCGTCCTATTTATGGTCGTTACTGCAGGGATGGGAGGTGGAAACGAATTGTTTTTCTGTTAATGTAGTAAAATCCGGCAGCTATGTTGATATTTCTGTTTGGGAAGCAAAGAAAATTTTGGCCATCATTTGAGTTGCATCGGCCGCTTAAAGGGTTAAGACATTCAAGTTTGTAAAATTACATTTGGATATTATATATTTATTCTAGGCTTAAAGGATGATGCGATACTAAGGGAATCAAGAGATGATTAAATATTTAAAAAGGGGTGGCGTTTGGGAATGTCCTCGGTGTCTTAGAATGCTTCAGCGACTTCTCTGTGTCTGTGTGTGAGTGTGTTTGGTTGTGTGTATATGATCATGTGCTTAGAGAACTTGTTTCGTAATTCCCCAAAATTTGAAAATCTGAAATCCCGTCACCACGTAAGCACTATCCTTCTCCTTCCCTGTTTTAATTATTATTAATAATATTATTTCAATATCCCGTTCATTGTCTAAGGCCCATCCTTGCCGTAGAGCAGAGGTTCCCAAACTGTGATCCGCGAAGAGATTGAAAAAAACAAATAAAATAAATGTGACAAGGTCTCAAAATTGTGAATTTGTGCAGCCATGAATTGTGTATAAGTAAGTATTGGGTAGATATTATTTAGCTCCTGCAGCGTGTTGTGAAGCAGTGTAGATACCAAGTATTATAAACCAAATTGCATCTCATGCGTTACCTCAGTTAGCTTTGCCCACCCACGCCTTCTCGGAGCGACGCAAAAAATCGAGAACGTCGGCGAAGCACACAGACTACACGCGGCGAAACCAGATAGAGAGATCCGGCGATGCCACGCTAGTCCCGTCTGCTCTGTGAGAACCTCCCCGCGCTTTCAGATCCCATTGTTAGCTTCGATACATTTCCAGAATTACCTGGAAATTTTCTATTGCATATAAACGTGTTTCTTCGCACCTTCAGTCATCATCCAATTGAGAGTGAAAACGAATCAAATCACAGTGCAGTGTTACTTACTTATGAGTGCTTTTAGTGAATGCTTTTCAGTTTAAGGGTTTTCATAGTAAACAATTTCATTAATATAACTTTTCGGATCTTCCGTCTTGAAAACAAAACACCTGCCCGTTGCAGGTTTTTTGGAGCACCAAAGTAGTGATTCAGGAAATATAATCGATTTTCTATCAATGTGTCGCTGGCTGAAGTCTGGATCCCTAAAAAGAAATTGTCAAAACCTCCGTCACAGTACCTGTGGAAGCATCAACAGTTAATAGACATGTCTAAAATTTGATTTTTTTACTCCATCCTGAATATTTTTATTATTTACCCACCTGATACGAATATTATTTTTCAGTTGCAGTGTGGAAAATGATGGAGTATTTACTAGTGCTAGAATTGCTGGAGAGGATGAAGGATTTTTGGACGAATCAGCGACAACGGGTGCGCCAGAACCTCCTGAAGTGTTGAATCAACTACCTAGTTCTTCGGAGACCAGCGCCACAGGGAAAAGAATAGTGAAAAGGAAGTACCACGATTCCTACTTGGATATCGGATTCGTTGAGACCAGTGACAACAAACCACAGTGCGTAATTTGCGACAAAATGTTGCCAAACAGTGGGATGTTCCCGGAAAATATGTGCCGTCATTTTGAGGGTTCCATCCAGAATGCAAGGGCAAACCGACTGATGTCTTCAGAACCAAGTACGGCGTACTAACACAAGTCCAGAAAATTATATCCTATCACTTACAAACAGTTAAAGAAAATGCTTTGATGGCGTCCTACATAGTCAGTTACCGAGTTGCTCAAGTTGGCGAAGCCCATACCATCTCTGAAAACCTTATCAAGCCTTGAGTAAAGGTCATAGTTGAGTCTATTTTGGATGGAAAAGCCGCGAAACCACACTGGCGTGCAAAAATTAAGGACGAGACGGTTTTTCGAATCTAACGTCGTGCAGAAGTGTTCCACATCGACCCAAATCAAACCATAAGATCCCCAAGATGTAAGAATATGGGACAAGTGAGCAAAACCGTCCAAACAAGGAATCCAAAGGATACAAAGGCACTTTATTGAAAAGGTAGCTTCGAGCACAACTGGAGAGAAGACAGAAACGTCCACGTGACAGGCGGCTACCAAGAAAAATCCAATCTTTAGTAGGGGATATGATCACCCCTGACTGCGTTGCAGGATTTACAACGTCTGTCCATGCTGAGGACGAGGTGGTCAAGGAGCTGTTGAGGCATCGCGGCCCATTCCTCTTGTAGCGCCAATAGCAGCTGCGGAATCGTTGCTGGCGGCTGGTGACGTGCTGCCAAGCGTCTCCCGAGAAGGTCCCACACGTGTTCGATTGGATTTAGGTCCGGGGACCTTCCGGGCCAATCCATGCGTTGAATATCTTCACTGTCCAACAGCTCTGCGATAGCTACTGTACGATGAGGTGCAGCGTTGTCGTCCATGAAGAGGAACTCAGGACCCGCAGCACCTTTAAACAAACGCACGTGAGGCAGGAAAACCTCGGTACAATAGCGGACACCAGTGACTGAACCTCCTTGGAAGATGTGGAGGTCAGTACGGCTACCAAGCATGATACCGCTCCAAACGAGAACTCCGCCACCTCCAAACCGGTACCTTTCGATGATGTTGGAGGTGTGATTGCGTGTTCCCTGCTCTCTCCAGATGTGTATACCTCCAGAATCACTCGCCAGACTAAATCGGCTCTCACCCTTAAAGAGAACTCGACCCTATTGCTGATGTGTCTAGTTCTTGTGTTCCTGGTACCACATAAATCGCCGTCTCCGATCAGCAGGCATTAATGGCACACACCGTGCAGGTCGTCGTGCAAATAGACCACCTTTGTGCAGCCCCCTGGCCACGGTAAAACGCGATAACGGACGTCCAGTTGTCTGTTGCATGTGCCTTGCGATTTCTCCCGCTATTTAACGTCTGTCTCTTCTCTCCTGTAGGACAACATAGCGGTCGTTCGCCGCCGTGGTTGCTCGTGGACGACCACGGCTAAACTCTCGGACAACTGTTCCTGTCGTTTGAATTGCTCTACAAGCTCGTGAAACGATGCTGTGAGCGATCCCGAACTCCTCGACCACGCTAATCACACTTCAACCTTCTACCAACTTCCCAATCACGCGACCTCGGGTAAAGGCATCCAGATGTTGTCTACTGGATTGCCTGTTGGCCATATCACACGGTGGAAGCAACTCAACGTCGTTCAAACCGATGTACACCGTGCAATAGCTTTCACCGAATTGCTGAGAGTACACCGCGCAATAGCTTTCACCGAATTGCTGAGAGTACACCGCCCTTGTGCTTTATACCCTTCCGACACTCCCCCCCCCCTCCCTACGTCATGCTGCATATATGCGCATGCCCTACCGTACTGGACCCTAGTTTATCTCTTGAGTTGTCTTTCGGTCAGTTCTGCCTGCTCGTTTCGCTGTTATGCTAATTTCTCCTCTTCGTCCTTAATTTTTGCACACCAGTGTAGTGTAGTTTGCTGTGGGATAAACTGTAATTGAAGGGAAGCAGAGTATGAAGTCAAAACGTGTTTACATTGATTTCTGTTCTGTGACTAGTGACTGACATGCATTAAAGTATGATGTGCAGAAGAACAAACTGAACAGCAACTACCTTGTAAAATGTATAGTTTTCTAACGAATGCGTTCCATTTGAAAACACGGGAAATCGTCGAATTACACCTTTTTCGCATCAAAGATTCTGGCACGGAAGAGATATCGATTGAAGTATTACGGTCGCAAGAAATATATCGATTGAAGTATGACCGTCGCAAGAGCGTTAAGAGGTATTCACAGAAGAACGTTAAAAAATATAAAGCTTTTGTTTGGATCTTCTGGTTATCTTCCATTTTTCAACAAGTCCTTTCAGTCACTCTACTAAGAATAACATATTTACTGCTGATTACCAGAATACCTTTTTTCTGTGATTTCTTCTATTACGTACTTAATTTTAGCTTACCAGATGAGCTATTGTTCACACTCAAGGAATTATATATTTTTGATCTGTGTGTTTAATCCCCAAAACTTAAAGATTTTCGAAATCGAGGCTCCACAACCATCCATTAGTAGAAACGTGGGTGCTGTAAGCGATTTGTTTGACACTAATACTTTCTGACCGATTCGCTGCTGAGAGTGCTATGACAATGACGACAAACTTAAGAAAGGAAGAGAAGTTGTTTAAATAACTTGTTCCTCCTTAATGGAAAGGTGTCGTTGTCACGGGCACTAGCCCTTTTCCGTCTTGCGTTTTTGGGGTGGAGTGAGCCACCGTGAGCAACTGGATGGGATATAAGCAGTCTTCCATTCCTAATTTTAGGGCGGGCCGCGGATGGCCTAGTGATCAACGTTCCTGACTGCCACAGAAAAACCTCAGGTTCGATCCCAGCAGGTACGAACGCTCGAATCACTTAATATCTACCGTGCGTCGGATGGGCACGTTAATCCGTCTGGCCCCGGCTACTGGCCTCCCGGTAATAAATAAGGGGATCTTCCTCTCCCTTTCTACTTCACTTCGGTGTCACTTTTTTATCGAGCACTCTCTCCTAGCTTCCTATTTCTAAGGGTTGTTTAAAACCTGGGGTCAGACACTGCCTTCCTAAAATTCTCTACATATGATCAGATCAAATTTAGGGCCAGTTGTTTCAAGGAAGGGAGAGGGCCAGTGCTGCAAGACAGATACAACATCCATTCTTCACCAGGATTGGAATCCGGACCCATCTCGGACGACATCATACCTTTGGGCATGGAGCAGAGTATACAAAACCAGAAGGAAGCGCTTATCACCTTCGTCATATTTAGGGTCGGTACTGCAGGGATGGGAGGTGGAAAGGAATCGTTTTTCTCTTGCTATAGTAAAATTCGGCAGCTATGTTGATATTTCTGTTTGGGAAGCAAAGAAAATTTTGGGCACTATTTGAGACACATCGGCCGCTTAAAGGGTTAAAACATTCAAGTTTGTAGAATTAAATTTATACATTATATATTTATTCTAGGCTTAAAGGATGATGCGATACTAAGGTAATCAAGAGATGGTTAAATATTTTAAAAGGGGTGGTGTTTCGGAATGTCCTCGGTGCCTTAGAATGCTTCAGTGACTTCTCTGTGGGTGAGTGTGTTTGGGTGTGTGTATATGATCATGTGCTTAGAGAACTAGTTTCGCAGTTCCCCAAAATTTGAAAATCTGAAATCCGGTCGCCACGTAAGCACTATCCTTCTCCTTCCATGTTTTAATTATTATTAATTTTATTATTTCAATATCCCGTTTTTTGTCCAAGGCCCATCCTTACGTTAGAGTAGAGGTTCCCAAACTGTGATCCGCGAAGAGATTGAAAAAAAAAACAAATAAAATAAGTGTGACAAGGTCTCAAAATTGTGAATTTGTGCAGCCATGAATTGTGTATAAGTAAGTATTGGGTAGATATTATTTAGCTCCTGCAGCGTATTGTGAAGCAGTGTAGATACCAAGTATTATAAACCAAATTGCATCTCATGCGTTACCTCAGTCAGCTTTGCCCACATACATCTTTTCGAAGCCACGCAAAACATCGAGAATGTTGGTGAAGCACACAGACTGTACGCGGCGAAACCAGATAGTGAGATTCGGTGATGCCACGCTAGCCCCGTCTGCTCTGTGCGACGCCAGCATCTGACCTTGACCCACTTTCATCTTGGCAGACAGGTTTGCAGGGAGTATACGCTGAGTGTTGAGGCTATTCGAAACTGCTGCCGTTACTTCGAAAACAACGTGAGAACTCTTTAGTGAGATCTGGAACCTTCCCAGGGGAACTTCATGTTTATCATTAAAACAACCAGAAAGAATTACTCTACCCTCTGTTATTTTTTTGGCGGGGACCACATTGCTATTCACTACCGCAATTTGGGTGCCTGAATCAATAAGAGTAGTTACTTCTTTACCATCAATCAAGATGTCAACAAACTCCAGTTCGTTTAAAAGAACTTTTCTCTCAATGGTCTGTTCCGATTCCAGTACATTGACTGAACTTTCACCCGCCCGCTTTGCTCACTTACGACTTCAGGTTTTCTTCAAAAACGTTTAGAACAAAATTTTGCCAAATGTGTTCCTCCACAAACGTAGCAGTTGGGTTTTCTCTTATTTTGCCCATAGTTATTTTTGTTGGACCTTTCGTACCGTACACTCTTAAAATTTCCGCTTCCACCTTTACTCGTATTCTCTACCGATTTGTACTTAATTGCTTGAACGTCGTGTAACGATTTTCCTTTCGACACAAAATAAACATCGGACTCTTTCGCTAATCTTACAGGGTCAAACCAACTTTCTCCCTGCTTAATCCTTATGTGAGATGCCGTGTCTCTGTCTAAGGTTTACAACAATTTGTCCGCCACCATCAATTTGCATAATGAGTTAAATTCACTAACGTCACGCAGTTTACAATAATACTCAAAGTTTGCTGTTAATCTTGATGCGAATTGAAGATGTGTTTCACTCGGCTGTCGACGAGCTTTCCGAAAGTTATTCAGGCATTCCTGCGCTGTCGGCTGAAACTCTCTTAATATTAGCGACTTAAGCTTATCGTAATCTTTTATCTCTTAATCCCCGATGTAAAGCAATACGTTGCTACTTTTTTCCCCGAGAAGGTTTATCAAAATCTCTGACCTCATGCCCAGCTGCACCCCTTTTATAACAAAAGCTCGTTCCACAGATTGGAAAAACAAATTGAGATTAACTGGTTTAACTGGAATAGTCATACTCAATGTACGAACACTTTTAATCAGGTTTTCAAGATTAAACATAGGCAGCTCAAGTCCCGTATTATCACTTCGCTCATTCAGCTCCAATGCCGAACGGCTTTGAATACTTTCCAGTTCTACTTCCTTCTCCAATTGCGCTAATTTGATTTTTTCCATCTCTAGTACTCGATCATTTTCAGCCCTCGCCTTCCTCTCTTCTATTATAGAACTTCAGACATCTTTTATTCCTTTTTTTTTTTTTTGATTGGAGGTTTAACGACCACCGTGAGCAACTCAATGGGCTATAAGCAGTCGCCCGTCCCTAATTTAGGGTCACTGGTTCCAGGGAAGGGAGAGAGCCAGTGCCGTAAGACAAACACAACATCCATGCCTCACCGGGATTCGAACCCGGACCCCTTACGGACGAATGATCAGAGGCCAGCGCCTTAGACCACTGCGCCACCGGGGCGGCTTTCAGACATCTTTTACAAAATCCGGGTCATTTTTATAGATTTCAGTGCTCTCTATTTTTAATTTTAAATCAACTATCGTCGCTCCTGTTGGCACCGTTTCACCGATCTCTTGTGCTACTTGAATCAAGTCTTCTTTGCGATAATTTTTATACGTGGTTGACAAGAAAGCTTACCTTCAAGATGTGAAATAAAAGCTCAGTCTTTGCCACTGCGTAATCCACAGGCGATTCGGGACAGATCTCACTGGCTGACACCAGAATTGTGGGGTATTGGGAAATTTCCCCACTACGGTTCCATCGAATCACAACACTTAAATAATGGACGGGCTGGACGAACTTTGAGCACACACACATTTAATCTGACGTACACTTACAATTGTTATCAGGATACACTAACAACGGAACCTACTCGTTCCTCTCAGAAATACAAAATGGCGAACACATCGAACACCCTTCGGCACACAGCCCTGTCTCGGTGTTCACGCTTCAGAACTCTCCGCAGCTCTACTTGTAGTCTCTGGGAACATGTTTTATCGACGAGCCGATGCTCACGCCATCCAGCGGTCGTTCTTCTGTGTAGTGATCTCGGCATTTCACCATCAGGACGACACATACCGAAAACCCACTTGAAAAATGCAGTTGGGTAAAAACAGCCAAAAATGCACATACACCGATAAGCCATTACATTATGACCACACTCA
The DNA here is from genome assembly GCA_039090855.1 of Macrothele yani. Classification (NCBI taxonomy): domain Eukaryota; kingdom Metazoa; phylum Arthropoda; class Arachnida; order Araneae; family Macrothelidae; genus Macrothele; species Macrothele yani. Next base: position 143,599,280 of record CM076989.1, read on the forward strand.
GCCTAGAGAAATGAGCGCGGTTGGAGACCGAACGGTGGCACAGGCGAAGTTCACAGAGCAGTATATATACAACCCGAGGATCGGTTTTCGGTTAGTAGAGTGCTTGGAGTCAGAATGGCAAAAGCTACCGATTTATCGGAATTTAATAGAGGACAAATTGTGATGACACGGCGCCTTGGAACTACGATCGTGGAAACGGCGCGGCTTGTGGATTGTTCACGTGCCGCTGTAGTGAGTGCGTATCAAAAGTGGTGCACAGATGGACAAATGACGAACCGTCGTCCGCAGCTCATTGATGCCAGAGGGGAACTGTCGCGCATTGTTCGCAGCGACTGGAGGGCCACAGTACGACGAATCACCCGCAGCTACAACAGTGGTGATCAGGACGATGTGTCACAGCACGCAGTTCATCGAAGCCTTCTGCGCATGGGCCTGCGTAGCCAAAGACCCAGCCGGGTGCCCATGCTCACTGCCCGTCATCGCAACAACGCATGGAATGGGCCCAATATCATCGAGATTGGACCTTAAATGATTGGAAGAAAGTGGCCTCGACTGACGAATCAAGATTCTTGGTGCATCACGTAGACAGCCGAGTTCGGAGACACCGATTACCAACGGAGGTTACAGTACCTGGATGCACTGTTGGGAGGAAACAGGCCGGCGGCGTCGGTGTTATGCTGTGGCCGATGTTTTCTTGAGACATTTTAGTCTCCATGATCTTAATAGCACAATCTCTGATAGCTGTCAGATATCTGAACATCGTTGTGGATCAAGTTCACCCATTCATGGCAACTGCGTTCCCTGCTGGTGATGACCATTACTAACAAGATAATGCCACACTGCCAGAATCGTTAAGGAGTTGTTTGAGGAACATGCTGGCGACTTTCTGATAATGCCCTGGCCTCCACATTCACCTGACATGAACACAATCGAACATTTGTGGTTCGACTTGGAAAAGCGGGTTCGCGCTAAATCGCCACCAACCCGAAACGTACGGAATCTCGAGGACCTGCTGATGACATTTTGGTACCAGATCGAATCGATGTCTCGGCAAGTGGCCGCTGTTTTGCGGTCTAAAGAGGTTTCTACAGCTTATTAGATAGGTGGTCATTATGTAATGGCTCACCGATGTACTGCCGCCCCGGTGGCGCAGTGGTCTAAGCGATGGCCTCTGATCATTCGTCCGAAAGGGGTCCGGGTTCGAATCCCGGTGAGGCACGGATGTTGTGTTTGTCTTACGGCACTGGCTCTTTCCCTTCCCTGGAACCAGTGACCCTAAATTAGGGACATGTGACTGCTTATAGCCCATTGAGTTGCTCACGGTGGTCGTTAAACCTCAAAAAACAAAAAAAAAACCGCTGCCTTAGAGATATTTAGATTTAGGGAAGGTACCGGATAGAACGAGCGGAAGGTAAAAAGAACTAACTATTGTGTTAAATGAACCAGTTACGTTTAGAATAATTAATTTTCGTGGTTGTAGTGCTGTTGGCTGTGGGATAAACTGTAATGGAACGAAAGCATAGTATAAAGTCAAATCGCGCTTACATTGGTTTCTGTTCTGTGACTAGTGACTGACATGCATTAAAGTATGCCGTGTAGAAGAACAAACAGAACAGCAAGTACCTTGTAAAATACATAAACTGAAGAGCAATTGAATTAGAGACAGCTGGCGTTACGCAAATGTCGCACTGTGGGAGGCCCTGTAAACGGAAACGACATGACGTATGCAGCGATCCGACAATATAAGGAGTGATGCGACGGGAATCAGTAAAAGTCGAACGCCGTATGGGTAAGACGAAGGATCTAAGCGCATTTGATCGTGAACAAATTGTCGGGGCCCGACGAATGGGTCACTCCATCTCGGAAGTCATGCAGGCACTGACATTTTCACGAGCCACTGTGTCACGGGTGCACCGTGAGTACATCGAATAGGGTAAAACCATCCCTGCAAGGGCCAACTGCCGTGTACAATAGCCTATGATGAGCGGGGTCATTGTCGGCTAGCTCGCACTGTAACAGCGGATAGGCGGGCCACAGTACAAGAAATCACTCGGAAATTTAACGCTGATGCACAAAAACGTGTAAGCAGGCACACCATCCAGAACCATCTCCTCGCTATGGGGTACAGAAGCCATCGTCCCAAGAGGGTACCGCTGCTGAGCGCACATCAATGGGTGCAAAGATTAGCATGGGCGCGGGTACATCGCCACTGGACCCTACATATGTGGAAAAATGTTGCCTGGACTGATGAGTCGAGATTTATGTTGGTACATGCAGACGGCAGGATACGAGTACGGCGCAAACAGCATGAAGTGATGGATCCTTCTTGCCAGCAGGGTACTCTTCAAGCTGGTGGGGGGTGGCATTCTCGTCTGGGGACTGTTTACGTGGACTGAAATGGAAACCCTGGTACGTGTGACATCGTCTCTCACAGGTCAACGTTACCGGGGTATCCTGGACGACCATTTGCTCCCGTCTGTGCGTCTTCAACATCCCACTGGGGATCTCTTCCTGCAACAAGACAATGCACCGTGCTATCGCTCCCCAATTGTATCCGAATGGTTGGATGAACACTCCACCGACATAACCTCGCTTCCTTGGCCAGCTAGGTCACCTAACCTCAATCCCATCGAGCACATCTGGGATGCCATCGAGAGAGATGTTTGAGGCTCTGACCCCCTCCATCAAATCTTCGTGAACTGTGAGAGCTTGTTCAGGGGTAGTGGATCCGTATGGCTTCCCAACGCTTCCAGTGTCTTGTCGAGTCCATGCCGAGACGAATCGCCGCCGTCATCAGGGTGAAAGGCGGTGCTACACGTTACTAGACAGGTATATCTAATTCAATTGCTCTTCAATGTAGGTCTCTAACGAATGTGTTCCATTAGAAAGCACGGGAAATCGTCAAATTACACCTCTTTCCCTTCAAGGATTCTGGCACAAAAAAGATATCGATTGAAGTGCTACTGTCGCAAGAAAGATATCGATTGAAGTATCACCCTCGCAATAGCTTTAAGATGTATTTATAGAAGAGTTTAAAATAATCTAAAGTTTATGTTTTGGTCTTCTGGTTATCTTCCATTTTATAACGAGTCCTTTCATTCACTTTACTAAGAATAACATCTTTACTGCTGATTACCAGAATTTCTTTTTTCTGTGCTTTCTTTTATTACATACTTCATTTTAGCTTACCAGATGAGTTATCGTGCGCACACAAGGAATTATATATTTTTTAACTGTGTGTCTAATCCTCAAAACTTAGATTTCCGAAAACGAGCCTCCACAACCATCCATCAGTAGAATGATGCGTGCTGTAAGCGATTTATTAGCTACGGATACACGCAGTAGGAGTGCCCAGTTCCTTTACTCTTACTTCGCCCAAGAACGGACAAACACACTGTTTCTGTGCTACTGAGATCCGAACCCAGAACAAATGATGGAGTTATTAGCACCTTAGGCTGTAGAGCGCAGGATGATACAAACTACCTACCAAACTAGCCACGTGACCATCTCTTTTTCTCATTTCTGTCTTGTTGGGTGCAGTTTGCTTTGATCTTATTTTCGTCATCATAAGTCGCGGAACCGTGCTGGTGGGCGCGTAGTCAGAGGCGCAAGTTGCTAGGTAGTTGTCATACCTATGCCGGATCTCGTGACCCGAATGAGGCACGGGTTGTTCTTTTGTCTTCCATGAAACCAGATGCCCTTAATTATGGATGGGCGACTGCTCATAGACTTTAGAGTTACACATGCTGGTCGTTAAACTCCGATACAAACATAAAAAAAAAAGAATTGACTGCAACCCCTTTCGGAGCGTACCTGTTTCTCACCTGCAACTCATTGCCTCAGACTTGAAACAAGAGTGGGAAATGCTTAGATTTATTTCTCCCGCACACACAAAAAGAATTTTGCATTGCTCTAACCCTGAAGAAATGTCGACGACGTGGTGTATCATCGTAATTAGTCCTTTCCAGTATTATCTGCAGCAAACCTTTTCTTAGTCTATATTTGGAGGGAGTTCTGTTTTACAGCGTCAGATTCGGTTTGAATGAAACATGCTCGAAATTTGGAGAAATAAAGCATAATCGTAAGGTTCATGCCAGCTTTTTATAGGGAAATAACGCCTCTCAGAGTATCTACATCGGAAAATAGAAATGTATCCCTAATATAGAGCCATTAGTTCCTGCCATGTGATACCTTAAATTCGAACCCATCCAACAATGTGAAGAGTCCGAAGCCTGCGCCTTAAATCAGTCGGCCATCGGGCGACAACATAGCTTGTATAAGCGATTTCGAACGACAAGGCAAAATCAATGCTTGTTAGTTGGTAGCCTTCAACCGGACACTGCTGATGCTACGCAATGGCCTGACTGATACGGACTGCGGTCATAGTGGGGCTTGTTAATTAATAGCTGAGAGTCTATTATGAGGCCGCTGGTTTCGTGTGGATTCCGAGCCTGGCGGGTGTTTGGTGACATCAGGTGCACATACATGGAAAGTTTTGAGTTTATTGATTGTATTTAAATATACCTTACTCTTTGCATTTATATTACACTTCTACGTGTTGCAATGATTTTAATTTTGACAGTTTTCTTCAATTTTGGCGTAGGCTGTTTATGTATAAAATTTATTTGTATTAAAAAGATGTATATTCGCTATTTTTTCATATTTCATTTCTGTAAATTTAAATTAAATATTTATTGCCTCCGTCTTGTAAGTTTTCTGGATCCACCCTTGGGCGACATAGGGCGCGAAGTTGAAACTCTTCAACTAGGCCACCTTCGGCCCAAAATCTTGAGCGCTGACGGCAGCTAGGCAGCTTTCGGCTCCACCTGTAGTTGCTTGAAGATCATAAAGTTATATAGCTACCGACTTTACTTAACGTATTCCTATTGCCATTAACTTTTTGGGAAGTAAAATACGTAATATATGTCGCCCTAATGTTTCCTTTTTTTTTTTTTTGCTCTTTGTCCTCGTAGTGTATGACACCCTTCGTTTTTCATGTTTTCTTTCCTTTGGAAGAGGGGGAAGGGGGTTACACTGGATGCAGCTCTGTGTAAAAGTACCTCTACACATCCTCAATGTTTATAAGCGATCTCGCCCTTTACCGCAAGTTCGTGTTATGTGATAATCAGAAATCTCGATACTAGAACGAGGCTTTGACATCGCGATAATGAAAAGCCTCCGCAATCCAGACCTAAAAGAAAGAAAGAAAGTTTCACGAAAATTTGCTCTCAAAACAGTCAGCTAGAATAACCGGCAAGCGAGATCTTAAACACTGCTGGGTCTCGGCGCTCTCCGGTTTTCAATGTTTCCTTGCTGACCTCGGAGGCTTTAAAACGCAGCTGTTCCATTCGTGGTTTGCCCTCGGCAGTGTTCCTCCATTCTGAGCTGCTGCTGCTGCTGGCTAGGTTCGTACGAGTGCTGCCGTGACGTCACTGAAGCGTGTTTCCCAGGCAACGTCTGCTCCCAACAGCGCCAAGCCAAGAGATGTGCGTAGACTCCGGTCAAGGAAACACGTGCTCTACCTGCCCAACAAACATCCCAAGTTGCAAGCATCAAAAGGCTTGACCCAAAGCTGCACCGCCAATTACGAATCACTGGATACACTGTGAATTACAGGCTCCTCTGTCTTTCCGCATTTTCCCGCTTCTTCAGCTGCAAGAAATTGTCGAATGCTTTCGTTTTTCCCGATCTCACTATTGGAAGGCAGTCAAGCTTAAAAGGTCAGTCACGCATTCATTCCTTTCCTAAAAATTGAAGATTAAAAATGTACGATGCAAATTCTTTTTAGCTCAATTCTAGTTGAACTTCAACCATATCAGACCTTGAGCACTGGCACTTGAAATAAGTTTTACTGGGCAAACATTTGGGTGCCTAAGCCTTTCGTCGAGTCTGATATGGACATGGATGTGTTTGTTCCGAAATTATGGTAACTTTTTGCACCATGGAATCTTTTTTTGTCGCCCATTGGCTGAGTGGTTATCGTGTTGCATACCCGCTCCGTGAAACTTTATTTTCTCGGGAATCGTGGGTGTTTGTGTGTGCGTTTATGTTCTTCAGTTCCCTGGAACCAGCATTTGAATTTTTCTACAAGGAGCCCTGAACTGGGACTGAGATGCTCACGGTGTTGGGATGGTTAAACTATAAAAATAATAAAGTATAACTAGGAATGGGTGATTCCTAAATTTAGGTGTTAATGCAAATGAATCTCCCTTTTGATATAGTTACCAGTATTTGAAGAGTTTTGTATGTGCGAAATACCAAACCAATAACTATTATTGAAGAACCCAGAAATTGCCCAGAGTTCTGACTCTAGCCAAGACATGGATGTTGTGTCTGTCCTGTGCCTGGTTCTTTCACTTTCCTGGATGCAGGTCTCTAATTAGGGATAGGGGGCTCCTTACACCTTAGCTGATAATAGGAATCGTTTGCGCATCCCCACCCCCTTCAGAAAAATTAAGAGTATCGAAAAAGTAAAAGTACCAAATAAATGGAGCAAAACAGCTAATTGTTATTATGTATAGCCCTGAACACCGTACAATTCCGCGGAATCAGCAGGCCCATCAATGGATTAAAGCAGATTGTGTAACCTTCATTTTTTTTTCTTCTGTAGGGACTTGTTTTGTGCGCGGTGCTTTGACCCTTGTAGCATAAATTCCTTTCACTGGTACAAAATATTCGGAAGGATACTGTTATTTTTTTTGTGTAAAGGTCATTTTGCATTGTTCGGATCTTATTTTCAAAATGCGGTGTCTTGCGAAAAAAGAATGTAAAATAATTTAATGTATCAAAATGTTTTTGCGCAGCTAAACAAAAATTGACATGCCCAGGACATGAGAGTTTAATCCATGTTCTGATTTCGAAAATTACCAGCATTCCATATTAGAAAGGTCGAGAAAATCTGCGTAATCATTCGTCCGAACGGGGTCCGGGTTCGAATCCCGGTGAGGAATGGATGTTGTGTTTGTCTTACGGCACTGGCTCTCTCCCTTCCCTGGAACCAGTGACCCTAAATTAGGGACGGGCGACTGCTTATAGCCCATTGAGTTGCTCACGGTGGTCGTTAAACCTCCAATCAAAAAAAAAAAAATCTGCGTAATAGTATTCTAACTAGTCGTCCGCGCTGGTGCCGGATTCGAACACCTAGTGGGGCACGGCTGGCATATTTGTCTTACAGCTCTTTCTCTCTGCCCCTGGGACCAGTGGTTTAAAATTAAGGAGGGGAAACTACATGTAGCCCTTATGGATGTTCTTAATGATCGTCAAATCCCCCCCCAGTACATGTTCAAAATATGTAAGATATGCAACAGGATGCTTCTAATTAGAACAGTTTTGAAAAAGTAATAAATGCCTTTTATTCTAATTTCTCGGATAACTGTTACCCAGGCTGAATACTTTGTTCAGAAATGAGGTACAAGTGGTATTTCATTCTATACATCAGATTCTAATGGTTTTCAGTACACCATAAGCTAACTATCACTTCCGATATGTGGTGCTGTTAGCGTTTTGCTCTCGTTTTGACAAACTCTGCATGCAAATTAAACTACACTCTAGCATTTTGGCCGGTTTGAAGAAATACTCTAAAGAAAACTATAACAACACTTCCAAGTTAATTTGGCAACAGACCACAATTTTCGGGTTTGCATGTTACCAACTTCTAACAAATGATTCCAGGGGTGCTGAAACAGAAGTGGGGGGGGGAAGGCTTCTCCAATATTTCCACGAAAAATAGTATTCTCAGTCTCATTTTCCCCCTCGAAGAATGACGTGTGAAGGTCAGAACTATTTCTTTCTCTGATTCATGTCTCCTCCCCACACTAGATATTTGTGCGCTTCAGCAAATAAAGGTGGTACCTAGCCCCGTAGTGATTAAACGAAATCTGTGGAAACCATAGTTGCCGCCCCGGTGGCGCAGTGGTCTAAGGCGTTGGCCTCTGATCATTCGTCCGAAGGGGTCCGGGTTCGAATCCCGGTCTGGCATGGATGTTGTGTTTGTCTTACGGCACTGGCTCTCTCCCTTCCCTGGAACCAGTGACCCTAAATTAGGGACGGGCGACTGCTTATAGCCCATTGAGTTGCTCACGGTGGTCGTTAAACCTCCAATCAAAAAAAAAAAAAAAAAAAAAAAGAAACCATAGTTTTACGGGCATCGTCAATTATAGCAAAGTTATGAGCCGCCCCGGTGGCGCAGTGGTCTAAGGCGTTGGCCTCTGATCATTCGTCCGAAGGGGTCCGGGTTCGGATCCCGGTGAGGCATGGATGTTGTGTTTGTCTTACGGCACTGGCTCTCTCCCTTCACTGAAACCAGTGACCCTAAATTAGGGACGGGCGACTGCTTATAGCCCATTGAGTTGCTCACGGTGGTCGTTAAACCTCCAATCAAAAAAAAAAAATCAAAGTTTGAGTCACTTGTAATCCAAGTCTTTTGCTACCTTTCACTTGTAATCCGGTTCTTTTTTTACGGGCATCGTCACCATAGCAAAGTTATGCGTCTCTTGTAATCAGTGTCTTTTGCTACCTTTTTTCTAAGCGGTTTATTAGTTAGTTCTATAAAGCAGCCAGTGAAAAGTTTTGACCGAAAATGTATAAATAAATTCATGCTGGTAGAAGAAGCGTCCACCTAAGAGAGTTACACTGCATCAACATTACTTATAAATTCCTAAAAGACCTCTAACAGTTTGTTCATAGTTATTGGTTCAACGATCGCCGTGCAGAAATTCACTACGTCATGTTTGTTACTAGTTTAGTTACTTACATCAGCTTGATAACAAATTAATATTGCTTGGGCGTATAGCGCTAAAACAAACTTCTAGGGTGCAGGCTTCTTGCTCTTCGTTCTGCTAGGTCGTTTTCAATAGACACTAAGTTTACAAGAATGTTCAGTTTTACAATGCTGTCTGTCTCTATTCCTTCCCTAGAATCACAAACCCTGAATTAGGGATGGCCGACTATCTGATGCGTATTGATGTTCATAAATTGCAAAACAAAAAGCAGCCAGTGAAAATTAAGCTTTTAAGCATCCGAAACGAAGGGGCTGGTGGGTGACTTGGTTTCATAGCAGCAGGCGTGCAACATGGAGAAAGAAAAAAAAACGGTGTCTTTAAAAGCCGAAGGTGAAAAAAAATGTTTTTATGTAGTCGTTTTGCGATGTTTTCCTCTTATTTTCTTTCTTAGGTTCACCACTTTTACTGACCTTTTCCCTTTCCAGTGTGTTTGAAATTGCTTAGAAGTGAGCCGCCGCTAGCAGTTAAAGTAAGATATGTAGGCCAGCTTACAACTTCACGCACTTAGCTGGCAATCGTATGTTCCTAAAGCTCTAGTTTATCTGTACTTTTCGGTGTTACTTTCTTATAAGGGTACTCTGCTTCCGTTTCTAATTTTTCTTTGTTCCCCCTTTCAAAAAGGCTCATTGCCACCTCGGTGGCATAGTGGTCCAAGCGATGGCATGTGACCATTCTTCTGAGATGGGTCCGTGTTCAAATCCCGGTGAAGCGTGGATGTTTTGCTTGTCTTGCGGAACAGGCTCTCTCCCTTCCCTTGAACCAGCAGCCTTGAATAAGGGACGGGCGCCTGCTTATAGCCCAATGAGTTGCTCACGGTGGTCGTTAAACCCACCAAACAAAAAGAAAGAACATCTTCAGATATCTTATTTTATCCCTCTTGGGTGGCCCTTGTCTAAGGGATGGCTTCCGACCGTTTGTCCGAAGGCCAGGGCTCTAATCGAAGATGGCTGCCCTGGTGGCTCAGTGGCCTAAGCGATGGCTTCTGATCATTCGTCTGAGATGGGTTCGGCTTCGAATCCCGTGAGACATGGATATTGTGTTTGTCTTACGGCACTGGCTCTGTCCCTTCCCTGGAGCCAGTGGCCCTAACTTAGGGATGGGAGAGTGCTTATAGCCCATTGAGTTGCTCACGGTGGTCGTTAAACCCCCAATAAAAAAATCAAAGATGAGGTATAAGTGTTGTGTTAGTCTTACGACACTGACTATATCCCTGTCCTAGAACCAGTGGCCAAAATTTTAGGACGGGCAAATGTGTGTATAAATGGGATGGGAGACTATATATATATATATATATATATATATATATATATATATATATATAAGGTGACATTGAGGATCTCAGGAACTACAGGCCCATCAGCCTCCTTTCAGTGGTTTACAAAATCTTCACTAAGGTTCTTTCACATCGCTTGAAGGTAACACTGGAGTCTAGACATGGCCCAACGAAGAGAAGCTGGATTCAGGAGTGGCTTCAGCACTATAGATCATATCCATGTACTGATAGGACTAATTGAAAGAACAAGGGAATATGAACTCCCATTATGCATGGCTTTTATTGCCTATGCAAAGGCCTTCGATTCCGTGAAACCATTAGCAGCAACAATGGTTTTGAAAACCTGCGGTATTGAAGATGCATACATTAGCATTATTAATAACATCTATGAAAATTCAAGTGCAAAGGTTCAGATATTTGAGGATACAGCACAAGTAAGAATTGGAAAGGGAGTGAGACAAGGTGACACCATATCTCCCAAGCTCTTTAACGCCACATTGCAAAATGTCTTTCAATCATTGAATTGGGAAAACCAAGCGATAAAGATGAATGGAGATGACTTCACTCACCCTCGTTTTGCTGATGACGTAGTCATCTTTGCAGCTACCTCTTCCGAGCTGCAGAGTATGATCCAAGAACTTGCTGACAAGAGTAAAGAAGTGGGATTAAAAATGAACTTTCAGAATACAAAAGTGATGTATAATGCTTTTACAAGAGACTAAGATTTATCAATAGATGGAGAAAATCTTGAGACAACAGATTCCTACATTTATCTTGGGCAGCAGATATCGAGTGAGGGTCAAATTGATGAAGAAATTAATCGGCGTTTAAAACTTAGATGGAAAACTTTTGGAAAAAACAGTACAATTTTTAAGAGCAGTATGCCAGTACGTCTCAAAAGAAAAGCGTTTAATCAATGCATCCTGCCAGTGCTTACGTATGGAGCCGAGACATGCACCTTAGCTAAAAAAGACATACAAAGACTGCAGGCAACTCAAAGAAGCATGGAGATATGCATGCTTGGGGTAACAAGGAAATATAAGAAGTTGAACTTGTGGATAAGGAAAATGACAGGAGTGGACGACATCATGACCAGAATGAAGTCACTGAAATGGCAATGGGCTGGACATGTTGCCAGAAGAACGGACCACGGATAGAATGGATTCCGACGGACAGAAGAAAACCCCGTCGGAGATGGAAGAATGAAATTCGAAAGTGTGCTGTAGTGACGTGGAGGAGACAGACCCAAGACATACAATTGTGGAAGAAATTTGGGGAGACCTGCATCCAGCAGTGGATTAATAATGGTTGATGATATTATGAAATTTCAAATTTTATTCAAAAGAACCACAACAGAGCACACAATTCTATAAACACCAAAGAATGAATAAATATGAGAATGCACAGTGAAAACCAACAGATAATGAAAAATAACGAAGCATTAAAATACAAAGTATAAAATATGAAAAATAAGACACCTCTAATTGGACGGCGCAATGCTGCCAAAACCAAAGTAGGGCAAAGTATATTTAATATAATACGTACCAAATCAAAGCCAAAGATACGCAAGAACCACAATCAATCAACAGAAAAACCAAGAAGTTTACAAGCCTTTGCATATACCAAGCCACCGCCAGAACCCTAACATCGATCAACAAGAAATGAGACATAAGAACCAGAGCAAAATACAGATAACATGCGAAACAAATAAACCGAATAAGGTAACTATGCAAAACATATAGATGAAAATAAAATAACGCGGAGAACAAAGCCAACCTGCAGGCATCAGGATAGCACCAGTTGGTGAAGATGGCTTTTCATGTCCCAAACAAATGCTGGCGTAACCAAAGCATGTGGGAGTGCCACCTAAGCCATCAAGACAAGAAGTATGGAAACGAACAAATATATTTGTGAAACGGATCAGATAAGTCACGGTTAACCAATATAGATAGAAGCAGAAACCGGCGATTACAGCTAGTATAGAAATCTATCGATTGCTGAGCATAAAATATAAGAAATAGTAAATTTCCAAATTCATGTTCTTTTAACCAAGTCTTGAATTGCGGAATAACTTGAAAATGACAACACAAAATTATAGGATGACCCTTAATACGCAATGTAACGTAAAACCATTTTAAAGTTTCAAAAAAGGTAGACGCACTATTAGAAACGTCAACAAATCGCAGAAACTGGGAGACAATTAGGTTTCTGTGCACTGCTCTGGAAACGGTTTAAACTCCAGTCGATAAGAAAATTTATGGGAAAGGCGAAAGCTTTTCTCTTATCGTAAATACCAGTCTTTATAAAGTCCTTTGTCAACGCAATTCCAATATCGAGGAAATTGGCATTGGAAGTGTCTTGATTAGTCCTTTTTAGGGAAAGTTCTTTGGGATAAATTGATGTGGCGTTTGTAGTAAAGTCATTGACATTGAAAACAATCAAATCGTCTATATACCTCATGTAATTTCCTTTAGCAACATGATCTCCTCCTTTCAAAATATTGTAATTCCTGGCAAAGGTGGCTTCATAGTGATGTAGATAGAGATTCGCCAAGACAGAAGAGAATGTGCTTCCCATCGGGATGCCTCTTATTTGACGAAAAATAACACCACCCATGGAGATATAGTTGTTTCGGAGACACAAAGCGACAAGACTGTTTCAATACGTCTCGGTAATCCGCAATTTATCCTCGTGTTCTTTAAACAAAGAATGACAGATTTTCACCAAATAAGCCAGATCAATGGAAGTAAACAAATTAGCAAAATCGAAGGTGTCAATACGTAAAATATCGGAAGGTTTGCAACTATTCAGAAAGTCTAGCACTGCTCTGTTATTGTTAATAATCTAAGTTGAATTTCTATTAGGTAGCATATTCTTGAGTAAATACTGAAATTTATTTCCTGTAATTTTACCATAACTATATCTCGCAGAAGTGATATATCTAAAGCACACCGGACTCTTATGGAATTTGGATATGGCATATAGAAAAGGAAATTTTACATTAATGTTATAGATTTTAAGTCTTTTTTGCAGAGAGATCATTTTCTTACACACACTATTTTTTATCAGTGTTAGTCTTCTCACAGGAAGATGAAATGTTCAATTCAGAATGCAACAGTTCCATGTAGAATGTTTCACATATGATAGCAAAATTGTTTTTAGCCTTATCTATTGTAGTGATAAAACTTTTTTAATTCTTTAACCAGTCTATAGTTGATTGATGGCTCAGAAGTTTTTATTGTAGCTTTCATTAATGTAATATTGTGACTTATTCTATGAAATAAAGACCACATCCAAAGAACTTTTATTAGACAATTTATCCCAAGGAACTTTCCCTAAAAAGGGCTAATCAAGACACTTCAAATGCCAATTTCCTTGTTATTGGAATTGCGTTGACAAAGGACTTTATAAAGACTGGTATTTACGATAAGATAAAAGCTTTAGACTTTCCCATAAATTTTCTTATCGACTGGAGTTCAAACATTTCCAGAGCAGTGCACAGAAACCTAATTGTCTACCTTTTTCAAACTTTAAAATGGTTTTACGTTACGTTGCGTATTAAAGGTTATCCTGTTAATTTTGTGTTGTCATTTTCAATAGTTATTCCGCTATTCAAGACTTAGTAAATTTCCAAATTCATGTTCTTTTAACCATTTCTTATATTTTATGCACAATAATCGATAGATTTCTATACTAGCTGTAATCACCGGTTTCTGCTTCTATCTATATTGGTTAACCGTGACATATTTGATCCGTTTCACAAATATATTTGTTCGTTTCCATACTTCTTGTCTTGATGGCTTAGGTGGCACTCCCACATGCTTTGGTTACGCCAGCATTTGTTTGGGACATGAAAAGCCATCTTCACCAACTGGTGCTATCCTGGTGCCTGCAGGTTGGCTTTTTTCTCCGCGTTAATTTATTTTCATCTATATGTTTTGCATATTTACCTCATTCAGTTTATTTGTTTCGCATGTTATCTGTATTTTGCTCTGGTTCTTATGTCTCATTTCTTGTTGATCGATGTTAGGGTTCTGGCGGTGGCTTGGTATATGCAAAGGTTTGTCAACTTCTTGGTTTTTATGTTGATTGTTTGTGATTCTTGCGTATGTTTGGCTTTAATTTGACACTTATTATATTAAATATAGTAGACCCCTTGGGAGATGGATGAAATTCGAAAGAATGCCAGAGTGATATGGAGGAGACAGGCTCATTACAAACAATTGTGGAAGAAACTTGGGGAGACCTTCATCCAACAGTGGATTGATAATGGTTGGCAATGATGATAATATATACAATAATTTTTGCATATATTTTTGGTTTGACATTTTATGGACTTGTACGCATGTAAGCCGTATCTTTAGGACGAAACGCGTACCTAACTTTGTCTCAGTTTGCACACCTGGCTTTGATACTTTACCCGGGTGCTGAGAGACTTTATCAAAACTTTATTACACATTAGTATCAAACAGAAAAACTGTGCTGCTAGAATATCATAAATTTTGTTTTGTAATATTTGGCCCTAAACTTGAAACTTACTGCAAATGTAACATGTGACCTGTAAGGAAGGACTATATCTGGCATATTACTTTATATATCAAGTTAAAACTAATCAATCATAAACTGCTTATCAGTATCAAAGCTAAATAATAATTTTAATTAAAAACTACAGCTAGCAATATATATAATTGGAAAAACAAAAAAATGTGCACGTCTTTAATGGAATATTGCTGTAAAACAGAAGCAGTACCGGATTTTGAGAATATAGCAATTGCATGCAGACATAAAACTGAACGTGCCATATGTTATGCTGAGACGATCGTTATCGAACAGACTAAAGAGAACAACTGTAACAAATATTACCCAATAGATTTGCCTTTACCATGGAGAATGTTAGTCTAGAAGGAGAGAGTGCCGAAATTATTTTAAAGTATATAAAATTGTTTTTCAGGGAATGATATCGAATTGTTGTAGTAAGTAATGTGATTTATAGTTGATTACAAAAAAAGCGCATTTAGTAAACTACAGGAACGATTAACATCGGATAATTCAGTTTCATCAACGTAGGCGGCACGCATTATAGTGGTCCTATAGGTATATAGGGGCCTCTCACAAGGATCTTTTGTCCTTCAAGTGATGACAACTTATGCCTGGGGATGGTGTTTATACACCGAAATGCATAGCAATCTGTGAAGATCATCATCAACTACTACTTGAGGACGCTATGTATGGACTATGACTTGAAGTTTTAGCCTTTCAGTTTCTTCCCTTGGTTATTTTTTTATGTGTATCATCGTCATAAGGTATGTTTTCATAAATATTTTAAAGATTACATTAGAGGACATTTCATCACATAGAACCATATGATTGAATCCTAGAAAATATAAATTACCTGGAATTGTGACATACATCCAACTTAATCATCTGTGACAGCAAAGATTATTATTTCGTATTTGGACTTAGCATATTTAATTTCATCTGACTTTCAATATCATATGAGATAGTAAAGATTTTATTTTATATATGGACTGAACATATTTAAATACACTTGACTTTTAATAACATTACCTCCAAGTGATTCGTTATGTCTGGTTAAATATACGTCAAAGAATAGTATTGTTAGTTTCAAAGATATAAGATATGGAAAATAAATATTTAATATACCAGAATTTACGTAGTGATTACATTATATATATATATATATATATATATATATATATATATATATATATATATATATATATATATAAAGTCGGGATGTAAGGTCAGGTGATGTGTAACATCACAGCCTCTCCTTGACAAATGTCAACCCCGCCTTCTCGTGGTGCATCCTGTTCCCACTAAAGGGGCTCTGACGACCGCCCATAGCGGTATAACTATACCATCGGGATCTGAGGAAATTCTATCCCACACTCACCAACCCGCTTGGCCAGCGTGGTAAGTTATGGCTAAACCCCTCCAAAATGATTCCACAACTTAAATCTTGGCCCTCAGTCTCCGGCAGCTGGAATGTACCTGGCCAAGGCAGCGGCCAGTGCGACATGAAGGCAGAATGTGCTAAGAATCCCCGGAGGACCGGACTAGGCTGCCATCTGATGCTGACCTTGGTTACTTACAATGGACGCTCCCTATCTTCTGATTCAAGGCTTCTTGAATTGGAAGAGGAACTACAAAGGATCAAGTGGGACATCGTGGGGCTAAGTGAGGTAAATAGAAAAGGAGAAGATCTCATCGAACTGAAAAGTGGACATCTCTTCTACTATCGTGGGACAGATACTGGCAGAACTAGTGGTGTTGGATTTATAATAAACAAGAAACTGAAGGATAAAGTTGTAGAAGTTGAAAGTTCCTCTGACAGAGCTGCACGACTTGTTATCCAACTCTCGAAAAGATACCAGGCTCAGATTATTCAAACTTATGCACCCACCACAAGTCATCCTGAAGAAGAAATTGAAGAATTTTATGAGGAAATTTGTCATCTAAATAATAAAGGTAAGCAGCACTTGAAAATAATTATGGGAGATTTCAATGCAAAAATAGGGCAACGGCAACAGAATGAAACTTCAGTAGGTAAATTCGGTCATGGCAACAGAAACCAGCGTGGAAATACTCTCGTTGAGTTTGCAGAGGCAGAAGCGTTTTTCATCTTGAACTCCTTCTTCAAGAAAAAGCCACACAGGAAATGGACATCGAGACATCCAAATGGGACGAACAAATGAAATTGATTTTATTATGTGTAACAAAAAATTCGTCATAGAAGACTGCAGTGTCCTAAACAAGTTCAACACAGGTAGTGACCATAGATTGGTGAGATGTAAGATGCACCTCAACACTAAACTTGAACGTGGCAAGCTCATAAGACAAACAAAATCTATTGACATAACCAACCTTAAAAAACACCATAATACCTTCAAGTTAGAACTGAAGAACAGGTTCTCTGCTTTAGAAGGCCTAACATCGGAAGAAGTGGACATCTCTGAAGTTAACAGAAAAGTAACCAAAGCTCTTATGGAAACAGCAACAAAATTAGCTGGGTCTAAGAACAAGTTGCATGTGAACAAATTATCAGGAAAAACCAAAATGTTGATGCAAAAAAAGAAGAGAGATGAGGACAACTAAAGAAGATGTGACTTCCAAAGTGGAATATATAGAGCTATGCAAGACAGTAAGAAAAAGTATCACTGAAGACGTAAGGAAATTCAACTGTGAACTAGTGAGGAAAGCAATTGAAAACAACCAAAGCCTAAAGATAGCAAAGGGACATCTCAGTAAGGGAAGAAAAGAGATTATGGCACTGAGAAAAGACGATGGTTCTGTAACAAGAAATAGAGGCGAAATTTTGACAAGAGTGAAAGATTTATACTCCAAATTATATGAAAGGGATGATACATGCACTCCAGACATCATGAAAGATACCAGTACCAGAGTTCCTCCAGTCCTTCCAGCAGAAGTTGCACATGCAATCAAGAACATGAAGCGGGGAAAAGCTCCAGGAGAAGATGGAATTACTGTAGACATCATACAAGAAGCAAGTGGAGAAATCGAAACAGTACTCGCCCAAATTTTCACTCGATGCCTTAATAAAGGAAAGATTCCTGAGGATTGGAACACCGCTACAATGATCCTGCTACATAAGAAAGGTGACATTGAGGATCTCGGAAACTACAGACCTATCAGCCTCCTATCAGTAGTTTATAAAATCTTCACTAAAGTTCTTTCACACCGCTTGAAGGTAGCACTAGACATGGCTCAACCGAGAGAACAAGCTGGATTCAGGAGTGGCTACAGCACAATAGATCATATCCACGTGCTGAGAGAACTAATTGAAAGAGCGAGGGAATATGAACTTCCATTGTGCATGGCTTTTATCGATTATGAAAAAGCTTTTGATTCTGTGAAACCATCAGCAGTTACAATGGCTCTGAAAACCTGCGGTATTGAAGATGCATACATTAATATTATTAATAACATCTATGAAAATGCAAGTGCAAAGATTAGGCTGTTTGAAAATACAACACACGTAAAAATTGGAAAGGGAGTGAGACAAGGTGACACCATATCTCCGAAGCTCTTTAATGCCACATTGGAGGGTGTTTTTCAGTCGCTGAGCTGGGAAAACAAGGGGATAAAGATTAATGGAGATTATCTAACCCACCTTCGTTTTGCTGATGACGTAGTCATTTTTGCAACTACCCCATCAGAGCTGCAGAGTATGATCCAGGAACTTGCTGACAAGAGTAAAGAAGTGGGATTAAAAATGAACTTTCAGAAGACAAAAGTGATGTTCAATGCTTTTACAAGAAATGAAGATTTATCGATTGATGGAGAAAAGCTGGAGATAACAGACACGTACGTTTATCTTGGACAGCAGATATCAAGTGAGGGTCACATTGATGAAGAAATTAATCGGCGTACAAAACTTGCCTGGAGAGCTTTTGGAAGAAACAGCATAATTTTCAAGAGCAATATATTCCATTATGTCTTAAAAGAAAAGTGTTTGATCAATGCATCCTTCCAGTGCTTACGTATGGTGCAGAGACGTGGACCTTAACTAAAAGAGACATACAAAGGCTGCAGACAACTCAAAGCAGCATGGAGAGGTGTATGCTTGGTGTAACCAGGAGAGATAAGAAGAGGAACTTGTGGATCCGAAAAATGACAAGAGTGGAAGACATCATGATCAGAGTTAAATCCCTGAAATGGCAATGGGCTGGACATACTGCCAGAAGGACAGATCATCGATGGACAGCCGAAATTTTAGATTGGATTCCAAGGGACAGGAAAAGACCCAGAAGAAGACCACATAGGAGATGGGTGGATGAAATTCGAAAGTATGCAGGGGTGACATGGAGGAGACTGGCACAAGACAGACCGTTGTGGAGGAAACTTGGGGAGACCTTCGTCCAGCAGTGGATTGATAATGGTTGACAATGATGATGATGATGATATAAAATTCTACCTGTAGCAGATGATCGCAGGTACTACTATGTCAGTAATAAGTCAGCCTATTGCAAATGGTCGCAGATATTATTGCTCTCATACATTGGATGTGGTATGCTTCAACGTACATAAATGTCCTTGGCTACTCAAGAACAACGTGTGAAGAGTTTTACACAAACATACACACTTCTTGTTAAGTTGTGTAATTAATGTTATATATTTCTTTTTTTTTTTTTTTTTTTGATTGGAGGTTTAACGACCACCGTGAGCAACTCAATGGGCTATAAGCAGTCACCCGTCCGTAACTTAGGGTCACTGGTTCCAGGGAAGGGAGAGAGCCAGTGCCGTAAGACAAACACAACATCCATGCCTCACCGGGATTCGAACCCGGACCCCTTACGGACGAATGATCAGAGGCCATCGCTTAGACCACTGCCCCACCGGGGCGGCGTTATATATTTCTATAACACGTTTTGATCAAACGATACTAATATCCTTAGCATCACATTTAGCAATATAATGAGTAATATCTGCGATAAGTAAAATATTTAATGTTAAAATTAAAATAACTGCTAAAAATTTGAATTTTCAAGTGTTTCATTTCATTTGCAGTTTACATGTTGCGCCGACTGTTGCTTGTTTTGTTCGTGATAGCTGTTTTAAATGTTTTACTAATTCCTGTAAGTGGTGGTTCAGATGTTTCTAGATGAGAAATAAATTTTAATACTTTCTAAACAGAGATTAAGTGATTAAACGGTGCAGAGAGGAGGGGGATAAATGAGAGCATTTTGTGTGTGTGTGTGTGTCCAGGAGATGTGCATGTTTCAAGCTGAGGGGAAAGGGGAAGGTTACACACAGTGCTGGAAATGGAAATTTTGAAGTGGCAGTAATCTCATATTTACGTAAAAATCATCCGGAAAAAAGGCCTTCGCCAGAAAATCTCCAAAACTGAAAAAGGTGAAAAAAAAAAAAAAAAAAATAGAAAAAAAAAAACCCTTTAAATCCTCGGAAGAAAAACTCCTTTATTTGAAAATGTAATTGACAGTTCTGTAAAATACTTTTGTGTCATAAGTCAGAAACGATGGCGGTCGATTAGAGTTGGTTTGTAGACTCCAGCGGGCACTACTTATGCTACCCCGAGAACTGGTGTTGACTTGTTAATAAGGAGTCTCTACCCTGGGATCAACTGATTAACGAGCCTTCCGGAACTCGGCTAATCCTTAGTGATTCGGCTGGACTTGAACACCGAACTTTTTAAGGTCTCGAACGAGAATACAATCCCCTTCCAATAGGGACTTTCATGAAATAAAATTTGGGCAGTTAGAACCTCTGCAATCAGAATGAATGTTTCGTCTTAAATTAATAGCAATCTCACCGCCCTCCAAAGGCGTACACCACTCCCCTACCTCTTACGGTTTCCACATAGCTATTTCTCAAGGGCACGATAAGATTTCAATCTTTAAGAATGCGCACTCGTAAGTCAGGAACAAAAAAAAAAAATTATTTCTGCTGTTCACACCACTAAAATTAGATTAGCGCAGTTATGTAAATTCCAGGTAAATAAAATGCCGGTCTGAAATTCTAGGGGGGGGAGTGCCGGTATGCCATACCACCGTATTTCGGCCCATTTCGAGCCAACTGGTTACACAGGTACAGTAAAACTAAAACATTCTTTTTTTTTTTTTAATGCAAATTGACCTGTCTAAGGGGAATCGTGGAGTGCTTCAGCCTCAGGTAATTCCTAGTTTTCGAGTGAAAGAGGAAGTGGTAATAATAACTGGGTGAATATCACTTATTTTGTTTGCTAATGACAGTGATATATACATTTGATATGTCTTTTTTTTCAAAAAATATTGTTCGCATTATGCAGTTAAAATAAGGGAGATTATTATGAAGTTTAAGGAATCTATAAAGGTTTCGGTTTATGATGAATTTGGCAGTATGCGAGTTCTTTATGAACTATATATGAAACATGTCACTGCATTATATACATATCACATTCGTACGTAGGTTAATTTGCTGACTTGAATGCCAGTGGGCAGCTGTGAGTATTACGAAGTCAGTCACTGCTTCTCCCGATACGACTGAGAGAATGTCTGCTGACCTTCAAGATCTGAACAGCGCAAAAGAAGAATCTGGCTATTTAAGTTGTTGAACCAGATACCGCAGTTTGGTTCCAGTGGTGATTTTGTCGTTCCTTTGAGTACTGACGCAATGACTTTGCTTGTAGTCTCTTTAGAGGGCATGTATGCAAAGTCTAGAATTTGTTCATTTGGCCTTGAAGGTTGTGGAAATACAGATATATGGGTTTTATTTCTCAAAAGAATACAGAGATTTCTTGGATGGAGATCTTATTTTTACACAGGGATGATATTTTGTCAGTAAAGTTACCTGGTGTTTTTCCTGTGAATGAATTGACGTTTCCCAGAATCAGCTCGAGCAATTTACGAATTTGATTACATCTATTGATAGAAGTGTGTTAATAAAGGTCGATTAGATGCCCTGTTGAACGACATAGGTTCTAAATTTCTTTTAAGCGATTTATTTCGAGAAGCTGTTCGGCAGAAGCGACATTGGAAGGTTACGACAGCATTTTGAATTTTTTTGTTCATACTAAAAGAGACAACTCTAGATTTCATCTGTAATGAAGGAGAGGATCATGTAATTCAACCGGTATGTTTTGACGAACTTTTATTTTTGAGAATTTTGTTAGAGGTATCGTTGAAACCCTGATTTTTTGCTGTTGGAAGAAAACGTTTTGTGAAAAAAAAAACGTTCTCTTCCAACAGAGAAGAGAACGTGAAAATTTTGTATATTTCTGTATTTTTTTTTCTTAAAACCTTTTATGGGATAGCTGTCTGCAGGCTACCACATTGTCTTTTTCTTCTCGCACCAACTGCAAGAAAGAAAACAGTTTGTGCCGTTATCGAATTTCTCTGGACAACTGAAGACTTACTTTGATTCGAAAGATAAGGTACAGAAGAAAAACAATCTTGTGAAATTTGAGAGCCAGCTTAGTTTGATTTTGCCGGTGCATTTTCAACAGAACTTGTGACACTTTCTGGGACTGTGCAGTATGGAGACACACTAGGTCTGCTTCTAAGAAAGTGTATTCAATTCACTTTTTGATTTCCTGCATTACTGTTCCTGTGCATAAATATCGCACGTGTGTTTAGGATGCAGATAGTGGAACTTCTCATCTTGAAATATTTTATTTTCAATTTCGCATTGAAGATTTGTAGTGTAGTAATCGCAAATAAAAGTTTGCAGTCACCTTGGTAAATTGACGGAACACTTAGAAAGTTGATTATTAATGAAAGTGCTAAAGCTGCTAGATATTGCCTTTTTGAAGACTTGAAGTTAATTTAAAGAATTCATACGTGTCTTATGAAAATTCATAAAAAAAAGTTTCAAGGAAGTATTTTTAAATTTTGAATTTGTTTTTAGTTCTATGTAGCAACGTTCTGCTTGCGGTCATAACGTGGATTCATAGAACTCATAGGGAATTATAGACGAAATTTTCGCCTTTTATGTTGCAAGAGAAAAATTAGTTTATACTTTTTATTGGAAGGACGGGGTGGAGGTGGAGAGACCTTGCAGTCTACGAGAGTGGTTTCGAGATCTTGTGGTTGATGTGGTGTGGTTTAGTTTGGCTTTTGTGCTGTTAAAATTCCCCAAACAGCATATTTGTTCCTTGCGGAGTTTAACGACTGGTCACCGTTAGCAAGGCATAGGGTATAAAAGCAGTCTGCAGTTTCTAATTGGTGCCGATTGGTTTCAAAGAACCGCTCCAGTGGCATAGTGGTTAACCCTTAACAACCCAGGTCCGGTCTCACGGGTTTTATTAAGGTTATATTTTTATATGCATTGTATTCTTTTACAAATAAACGATCCCCTAAAGCATTAAAAAATATAAGAGAAAACGTTAACATGAAGTAAACGATAAAAATGCGGCGGTCTGATAGACCGGACGTGGGTTGATGTGTGACAAACAGAAGACCTGGGCAGTTAAGTGTTAAGCTCTGGTTTTTGACTGTTCGTCCGAGATGGGCTGGTGTTCGGGTCCCTGATGAGATATAGGTGATGTGGTTGTTTTACGGCATTGGATGGCTACAATTTAGGGACGGACGACTACTTATATCCCATAAAGTTGTTCAAGGTTGTTGTTAAACCCCAAAATAAGAAGAAAGAGTTAGATGCTTCCACGGAGGAGTAGAAAACAGTGCCTGAGGATCGGCGATTCATCTAGGTTTTGATTTCGGGAGCAGCTCGTGCTAGCAGCCAGAAACCAACGCCTTTGACAACTCTGCCACCGAGGCGGTCCAAACAGCAATCAACTACCTTTCCTCAAATTGTTATTTCACCTAATAACAAAAGTAACTTCCGATTTCTTTTGTATCTTACGACCAAGAACAGTATTCTACGACAAGGTTACTAAGATTGGCTTCATTAATAGAATTTGAAGAAAACAATGTTCATCGAGCCAGTGATCTTATTGTTGTTTAGAATCACTGGTGTTCTTTAGAATTCATTCAATAGTTTCACTCACGAGAGCTACTGACCAGTTTCATTCCAAATGCTCAGTAGCGGGCAAATTCTGCTTTTGTGTAACCAGTCTTTCTTTGATTGCTTTGAAACGTGAGGCATTTTTTTCCTTGGTGATTGATCTTACATCTGTTCAGTGGTTTTCTGCTTGAACGCCTCGCATTTAGATCCGATCACGTGCAACAGAGTTCATTGAAATGAAGTCTGAACCTCGGGCTTTTCTTCTATTCAGAATTAGAATGGCTCGTATTCAACTTTTTTTTTTTTTTTTTTTTTTTGTAAATCGCATTTTTTTTTTATAAATCATCGTATTAATTTTTTAGTAAATTTTCCATCACAAATCTTAAATGTTTACTTGAAGTTGTTTTCGAATATTGCACATTAACAGCTACCCAGTCCAGTTTCATATCAAATTGATTTTGTAAAACAATCTATTAGTTCGTTCTGCTCGGTGGCAAACGTTTAATACTAAATTTGTTTTTTTAATTTTCCCGTTTACCACTTATTAGTGCATTCTTACTAAAAACGTGTCCTATTTATCAGAAATTAGTGGATAATTATTTTTCTGATTTTATGTTATGTTCTGAAGGCTCCATAATAACTTTGCGTAATTTACTGCAGCTGATATTCAATATTAGGATGCATGTCCGTGTTATACATATGATAAATATTATTGTCATTCAATTGGAAGTTTTCTAAAGTTTTATGTATGGATGCCAAAATATTTTGAGTGTCTGTGCTCGTTTGCAATCAGATATATGCTCTGCCGATTTTGATAACTTTTTTAGTGAATTTTGCTTCGAATTTGCTGTACTGATACATATGTAATTCTGTACTCTAATTTTTGAATTGGCAGTCTTGCACGTATACAACAAAACGTCTGAAAGAGGCATCGCTTGAAAACTTTTTTTTTTTCTTTAATTTGTTCTACCGATGCATTTGAAGGCACTTTGAAATCATGTTTTGGAATCACTTTATAGCTATTAGGGTGACTCCAAGTTCGTCCCGATTGCAGCTAAAAAAGTTTAAAGATGCAGAAAAGCCTTACATTGTCACCTGATTCTGCAAAGTACAGGCCGCTCTTTTCTAAAATCCTTTGGCAACGATCCAAAAGAGCCACGATCCCTTGACGCGTATACTCCGCAGGTTTCAAGGAAACACTCAGATGCCAGATTCCACATCTACTACTGAAACAAAAGGGCTGTCCTTGTAAAAAAAAAATGGACCATTGAGCAAAGCAGGCGGTAGTCGTATAGGATAAGGTCCGGACTGTATGGATGATGATGTAGGATATCTGCCCATTCCTGTAGTTTTCGGCGATAAATCTGTATTGGTAACTTTAATTATCACTTGCAGAAACGCCCGCTTCCTGTTGATGGCCGCTATTTGGCGTTGGCATCATGGATCTGATGCAGGTTTTGGGCATAGTTTTCCCCCTTCCAACTCCTGACCATTTGGCACAAGTTTCCAACACCCCACAATTGCGCTAAATGCGCAGTATAACTTTTTTTTCTCAAACCGCCCACTTTGCACCACTGGTTGAGTTTCCTGTGGTGTCCTCAGCCACTGTTCTAGTATAGGATTGCATAGAAATGTCCACTTTTCATCACTTGCGATGATACGACGCCCAAACCTATCGTCCAGTGGATTTATCGGCAATCTGCGAAGAGACACATTGTATCGTATCGCATGCTTGTGTGTCAATTCATGAGGATACAATCGATTGCGCCTGAAGGAGAAGCCAAGCTGGAGCAGATGAGGAGTGATGATGGATTGGGAAGACCCCACCTCAGCTGTCAATTTTCGTGCAGTGATACCGGGGTTCCCAGTCACAGCTTCGACCAGGGTGTCAGTGTTAACAGTCGTTGGACTTCCTGTTTTTTTAATGGAGGTTTAACGACCACCGTGAGCAACTCAATAGGCTATAAGCAGTCTCCCGTCCTTAATTTAGGGTCACTGGTTCCAGGGAAGGGAGAGAGCCAGTGCCGTAAGACAAACACAACATCCATGCCTCACAGGATTCGAGCCCGGACCCATCTAGAACGAATAATTGGAAGCCATCGCTTAGTCCATTGCGCCACCGGGTCGGCAACCTGCAAAGAAAAAAAAATTGTTGTGCGTTACTTTTCGATCCTCCCTCGTACATCCTGTCTTCTTTGTTATCCATGTTTCGTACATCCTGTCTTCTTTGTTATCCATGCTTCGTAAAGACGTTTTTGAAAAATTCTTTGTCTCGTAGCTTCCAGTACAAGAATATGTTGTATGTATTTCCTACTTTTTCGTAATGTACACTTCTGTTGCTGAACTGGCGTTGGTGTATATTATTTTCTCAAGAGTTTCGTGGCTCTCGTTAAAGCGACTGAAAAATCCTTTATTGATCAGATGGCCTTGATTGTGGAAAACATTCTGGGCACATTTCCTTTGAAACATAATGTCTACATTTCCTATTACAGGAAATAAAGTTATTGTTTTTCTTGATATCACCACTTCTAAATGTTTGATTTGAAAATTCTTTACTTCCGGTATGAGGAAAATCATGCCTGTAATCCCTGATTTCTCATAAAGCATCATAGCGCTACAAGTGGGTGCAAGTTCTTATTTACACTTGCAGATGTATCTCACTGTATCTGTGTAAGTTGTAGCACGAAGTCGCACTGTTTATGTAAAAGTATACACGCGATTCCCTTGAGAATATAAAACATTATGAAACTTGTTTGCACGTAACCCTTTTTTTATAATTTTCGTCTTGGGAAACGTATTTCTAACTCTTTGTCTACCCTATATCAGCTCCCATGGGTGGTTACTGGCTATGATATGCCGTAAAACATTGCAACGTGTAATATATTGCATACACTAAACGGAATGAACTTAATCTGTTGATTGCATATGTGCTCACTTTGCAGTATTTTGAGAAAATGTTTTTCGACATTTTAATGGATTTTGAAAGATTCTGGGACACATTTGTTGTTTTCGTTATCGAACGTACAACCACGCACCCTTGATAGCCAGTCTTTCTAATGCATTGCAACATTGTTCTGTTTCAGTTTTTGGTTGCGAGGTTAATAAAGCACTTGGGAACGTTGATCTCTTATCGTTTAGTGTATCAGGACTGCCTAATGAGAAATGTCAACGTGAAACAGAAAAAGTAAAATGCCCATCTGAGGGAGTTCCAAGGGGTGCCTCTGTGAATGACAATGTCTGTTATACGCTGGATATTTACCTCAAAACTTGTTAGAGATAAGTAGCGATAATTATGAATCATAATTTACAATATCCTATGTATATCATTTTCTGAGTTAAACTGTATTACGATATTCAAGCTCTTGTAATGAGTTTCACGTTTTGAGCTGAAGATCCTTCGTGTAGGAGAGATAAAAGCATGGTGTTGTTCAGATGAAGAAACTGCAGAAGTTGCAAAATAATTCTGAAAAAAACGGGCTTCCGTACTTTTAAAAGAGAAGGGGGGGGTGAAGATAAAACTTGTTCGTCACGATTGTAAAGAGAACTGCTACTTATAGTTCTACGTAATCAAAATCAAGAATTCCTGAAATCCCTAAGTTTGAGTTAACGTGTTTCTATTATTTTATATGTTTCAGCGATCTTTGGATAGATATTACCTTTGCACCAGGTTTCTTCTAAACAAACGATTAATTCTGGAAAATCTACATATTTCTGAACATAATTAAATATTAAGCGCACTCAGTAGTTTTCTTTAAAATTCCCATTCTTAAATTTTTCATTCTTTCTTTGAAAAACGTGAATTTTGCTGGTTAGAGGTAGCGTGTAAAACATTCATCTGCATCACTTATTTCGCCAAATTTTGATTTTTTTAGTATTAACTCGAAGTCATCATCATCATTGTCAACCATTATCAATCCACTGCTGGACGAAGGTCTCCCCAAGTTTCCTCCACAACGGTCTGTCTTGTGCCAGTCTCCTCCATGTCACTCCCGCATATTTACGAATTTCATCCACCCATCTCCCATGTGGTCTTTTTCTGGGTCTTTTCCTGTCCCTTGGAATCCAATCTAAAATTTCGGCTGTCCATCTATGGTCTGTCCTTCTGGCAGTATGTCCAGCCCATTGCCATTTCAGGGATTTAACTCTGATCATGATGTCTTCCACTCTCGTCATTTTTCGGATCCACGAGTTCCTCTTCTTATCTCTCCTGGTTATACCAAGCATGCACCTCTCCATGCTTCTTTGAGTTGTCTGCAGCCTTTGTATGTCTCTTTTAGTTAAGGTCCACGTCTCTGCACCATACGTAAGCACTGGAAGGATGCATTGATCAAACACTTTTCTTTTAAGACATAATGGCATATTGCTCTTGAAAATTATGCTGTTTCTTCCAAAAGCTCTCCAGACAAGTTTTGTACGCCGATTAATTTCTTCATCAATGTGACCCTCACTTGATATCTGCTGTCCAAGATAAACATACGTATCTGTTATCTCCAGTTTTTCTCCATCAATCGATAAATCTTCATTTCTTGTAAAAGCATTGAACATCACTTTTGTCTTCTGAAAGTTCATTTTTAATCCCACTTCTTTACTCTTGTCAGCAAGTTCCTGGATCATACTCTGCAGCTCTGATGGGGTAGTTGCAAAAATGACTACGTCATCAGCAAAACGAAGGTGGGTTAGATAATCTCCATTAATCTTTATCCCTTTGTTTTCCCAGTTCAGTGATTGAAAGACATTTTCCAATGTGGCATTAAAGAGCTTCGGAGATATGGTGTCACCTTGTCTCACTCCCTTTCCAATTTTTATGTGTGTTGTATTTTCAAACAGCCGAATCTTTGCACTTGCATTTTCATAGATGTTATTAATAATATTAATGTATGCATCTTCAATACCGCAGGATTTCAGAGCCGTGGTAACTGCTGATGGTTTCACCGAATCAAAGGCTTTTTCATAATCGATAAAAGCCATGCACAATGGAAGTTCATATTCCCTCGCTCTTTCAATCAGTTCTCTCAGTACGTGGATATGATCTATTGTGCTGTAGCCACTCCTGAATCCAGCTTGTTCTCTCGGTTGAGCCATGTCCAGTGTTACCTTCAAGCGGTGTGAAAGAACTTTAGTGAAGATTTTATAAACCACTGATAGGAGGCTGATAGGTCTGTAGTTCCTGAGATCCTCAATGTCACCTTTTTTATGTAGCAGGATCATTGTAGCATTGTTCCAATCCTCAGGAATCTTCCTTCATTAAGGCATCGAGTGAAAATTTGGGCGAGTACTGTTTCAATTTCTCCACTTGCTTCTTGTATGATGTCTATAGTAATTCCATCTTTTCCTGGAGCTTTCCCTCGCTTCATGTTCTTGATTGCATGAGCAACTTCTGCTGGGAGGACTGGAAGAACTCTGGTACCTTTCATGATGTCTGGAGTACATGTATCAACTCGAAGTACAACATTATATATGTAACATAATCTGTGTATCTTACAGAAGGTGTTCGTGTGTCGTTTGGTAGCATATAAGCAACAAAACTTCGGTAGAAAATGGATATATTTCCAGCAGCGTTTCTACCCGGCGTTGCCCGAAATTTTATCATTACCACTGATAAATTACAATGCGAATACTGAGTGATAATATTGTATAGTGAAAACACTGAGTGATAATATTGTACAATGAGAACACTGAGTGATAACTGAAATTTGTCGCACGGTGCTGTTGACGTTAAAATGGATTAATCTTCCGGAAGCCTAGGACTTATGTTCTTCAGCTGATAAAATGCTGTATCCTATCGAGTGAAATCTTTGGGCCGGCTGGAATTAAATATGATAAATCTGGGGACTCGTCTAATTTTGGGAATTTAATAGTTTAGTGTGTAATGATTCCGGAACGGTACTGCAGTAAACAATGAAGGTTCCCTTTAAACTTTCGAGGAATGAAGTAAGTATTGTGGCCATAGATTTTGCTATATTTGAAGTAAGTGTTGCAACTGCACGGAGTCAGCAGGTGTTATGTCTCTCCCTGATGAATTATGCCAAAAGTTGCAGATGGGGAAGCAGGGTTCCGTTGAGTTGAGTCCCTATCGTAGTATCATTGGCGAAAGTGCATTGAAAGCTGCTGTTGAAGTGATGGATGGACGGCATATTACTAAATGTATGAGGCACAGGGTAAAAGTCGAAATAATTTTGACCTTACCAGGGTTGATGAGAAGTTTGTCGACCTGGCGATGCAAGCTGATTTTTCGGACTTTGCCTTCACGTCCGACGTGATGATGTCCTTTCCATTACTATGGAGTCTAGAATACTTTGTGTTAAGCAGTTCCAGTGGAAATGCATTGCTCTGTAGTATACAGTACTGTAATGTACTGTGGAGATATTGCAGGGTTGATTCTGAAGGGGGAAATAAGTGTCTCAGAATTCTCTATTTTGTTTAGGATTCTGTTGTAAAGCTCAGCTTGAAGAAGTAATCGTTCAACTTCTTGTGGATAGGTTTTTTCGCGAGGATTACGTAATACATCAAATTTATTAAGTTCTGCCAAAAGTGTGCGAAAATGGGACATAAGACCGCAGTATGTTCCACAACCGCACATGGTTTCTGGGTAGTTCTGGTGATCAGCAAAAGGAAGGAAGCTAGCGTTTTTTTGTTTGTGCATTATAATGAACAGCCTGAGAAGTGTTATCAATTCCAGTACCTGACCTCCATGGAGATGAGTGTATAACTGAGTGCGGAGAGAGTTTCACCGTTTTTTTTGTGAAAAAGCTACCTTAGAAGCGATAAAGCTTCGAATAATATGAATAAACAGGTAATTTGAGGTTTGTAGACGTTCTTGTAGACATTTATTGTGGTGCTCTTGATTCAAAATTGAATTCGTCTTCTGTAGAACCCAAAACTTCAGTTGCTGAGAAAATTATAAAAAATCATCGAGGGCCAGGATGATGGCATTTTCTGGGTTCATAAATGCCCTCAGAAAAGGGCAATTTTACCAAATTGAAAGATTTTCTCGTCTCTATAGACAATGATGAGTAACTTGATCATCCGGGCTTAATAGGTATGTGAAAAGCGCTACTCGTATGTACAATGGAGTTTATATATCGACTTTGCTGTGTTTACAAAAGTGTCTTAAATATCCATTTTCAGTAACTAATTAAGCATTGTAATTCCACGGAGTCTACCGGTTCCAGTTGAATGCGTAAGGTCGCATGCCCACGGTCCGAACATACCTTGGTGTATATTTCACATATGTTTCGGAGTTTGTTTGCAAAATATGATCTTTACGCCAGTTATTAAAAATGGATATACTCACAGCTTGTGTTTGATTCAGGGGTGGCGACCTCAGGCTCAGAGCGCACTTCTGTATATATTTGCTCAATGTTTTTTTCCTCGCTTTTTGTTCAAATATTGCTCTTGCGCCAGTTATGCAAAATAAACTCACAGCTTGCGCTTCAATTGGTTGGGAGTAGTACTTCCATTGTCCTGGCCGTCTTTTGTAACCTTTTGTTTGTATCAGGGTTCTAGAGACAAAGGTCGCTCTTTTACCACTGAAATCCAAACACAGCTTAAATATTTTATTGCAATATTAACAGAATCGTGTGTGCCAAAAGATCTCTTTGACAGAGCCATTTGTGGTTTGCGAAATTAGGTGTATTATTATGCCGATCCTCCGTTGTGTTATAACAATGATGCTTACGTGCATTGCTTTCCATGAAAGAAATACAAATTTGACGTGGACTTAGTCCACGTCAAATGTCTGTATTAATTATTCATTCGCTTTCTAGTTATTTTTTCAGTTGCTGCTTACCATCTTTGGTGAATCCCCAGCATTGGGCGGGGCTCCAAGAAGCAACCTGCCAAGTGGCTTGGCAGTTAGTACATGTGAGTCTGGAAGAACTGGAGGCCTCTGAGGTACAGTGGAAGCATGTTCGGCGCTTAACTGAAAGACCATGCGTTCGATTCCCGGTGGCGGCCAATGAGAATTTTTCTGTGACTCACTTATAAAATAAAAAAAAAACGTTGAAAGAGCGATGGCTTCTGCTTGATGATTCTAGTCCACGTCAAATGTCTGTATTAATTAAACATTAACCAATCGATTTGAATAGCTATCCAATTTTGGGTGACTGCATTATCATTTTATGCAGAAGTGCAAAAGAAAGGAGTTAATATGTTTAATGTGTGGGTAAGCGAGCTTTGATTTAGCATACTTTATTCTCAAAGCAGTGTCTTCAGAATGAATATTTTCCTTGAGAAATCAAACTTAATTGCACGTGTGACATCGTCCCTCACAGGTAAACGTTACCGGGATATCCTGGACGACCATTTGCAAACGTTTGTGCGTCTTCACCATCCCACTGGGGACCTCATCCTGCAACAAGACAATGCACCGTGCCATCGCTCCCGAATTGTATCCGAATGGTTGGCTGAACACTCCACCGACGTGCCTCGCTTCCTTGGCCAGCTAGGTTTACCTGACCTCAATCCCATCGAGTACATCTGGGATGCCATCGAGAGAAATGTTCGAGGCTTTGACTCCCCTTCATCAAATCTTTGTTGAACTGTGGGAGCTTGTTCAGGGGTCGTGGATCCGTATGGCTTCCCAACGCTTTTGGTGTCTTGTCGAGTCCATGCCGAGACGAATCGACGCCGTCATCAGGGTGAAAGGGGGTGCTACACGTTACTAGACAGGCATCTCTAATTCAATTGCTCTTCAGTGTATAAATACAATGAGGTACTTCTGTAATCTATTGTCTACAGTTCAATTGTGTATTATCCAAAAAATATTTTCTCAATTATTTATCAATTTAATAATTCTGGAAGTTTAAAATATCAATTCATACATTTTTAATTAAGGGGTTGCAAATACCGGAGATTGTGAACCTGGTCAATGAAAAGGTCATTTCACATAGAATAAAATGTTTAATATTTCCTGGAACGCCGTAAACTATGAAATTTGGTATTCAGCATTTCTTAGATGCTTCTTAGCTTACTTTTTAAGTCGCTTCCTTATCACCAAAACTTACGAATGTCATTTCCTAAATGCCCAGTCAATTGATACAGAAATAGCTATGTGAAATATTTCTTGACCCTAGTATGCATATAAAGTTGCACTTTTGATCAGATATTTTTGCTGACAGTCTCTAATCGTAATCTTCTTTTAATCTTTCCTAGTGTTCAAGACCCATGAGAAAGAATTCAGTACATTACAATTTAAAGCTATTTCTCGAGTTCCGGTAATTTACTTGCTCAGTTTTTGCACAACACAATGTTATCAAAAGACTAAGTGATTCAGCTTTTTGACTACAACTTGGGGATTGCGTACGTTTTTAGGTTCTGGAACTCAGTGCTTTTAAAGTTCGTTAAACTTTATGAAAAGTTCATTACACTACAAATAAAATAATCACCTGATGAGGTCTTGTTAAGAAAAGGTCGGTTTCGTCTCACTTGTTCGATAAAGAATATTTAATATGAAGTCTGGAATTCATTCGCAAATTGTATTATGCTTACTTGTAGAGTTGTACATCCTTGTCACAAGATTGACATCATTTAGTTGCTTTAAGTTTCGGGATAAGTAATTAAAGTATTGATCGTTTATCTTGAATTACATTTCTTTGTTATTCGAAGTGACAATCCATACAGAACAATCCTACATCTCATTTCGGGGAAGAAAAGACAGCCTCACTCGCCTTCCCCCCCCCTCATCTCCAATTACTCATACGTGTAATAACCGCTCTGAAATCTGAGGAGCGCACGAGAATTAATTACTTTCGGGAGAGTGCTCAGGACACCTGTTTTGGTCTCCCTGTGTATCTAGCCAGCTATTGTCAACAGATTGTTGATTCAGTTGCTTACTGCCGTGCATTGCTTGTCTATCCTAAATACCGTATGAAGTACTTCGCATACACGGGTATTCCATACACTTCACTCTGAAGCTAACAATTCAGACAGGATCCATACACTTACTGTTGATAATGGTACTTTCTACTTACTTGTAAAGTTGCATGTCCTTGTCACATCATCCCTCTTCAGCACATGAAAAAAAAATCAAGTCTCAGTCAGTGGACAACCGTTGTGCAGGGGGAATAGGGGCGTAATATGAATGAACGGGATACACGAGCAGAACAAACACGTTTTCAAATTAAAATTATTTTATAAATAGAAAATTTTGTTAAACTAAACCTTGTGTTGATGTACGGTAAATTGGTGCCAAAAATATTTGTTTTGTACAAAGGCCGTTTCATAAAAGCTGAGAGTAATGTTTTTGAGTTGGCAGCAGTGCGAAGGGTGAAAATAACCACGCAGACGACTAACTGAATTAAGGATGTATCTATGGCAATAGTTATTAGCCGTGGCAGACGACTCTGGTTTTTTTATTGCGCAGTTGTTTAAGGTACGTCTGCATTTCGCTATACAGCTATGGAGTCTTGTGTGATTCAGAGTTCAAAAGTGAAATGCATTGTGCGGTTAAATTTTGCAATCGTTTTGGGCAAAACTGCTCCAGAAACAGTTAATTTAATGTAAAAAAGCTTCCAAGATAAATGTTTTGGGTGAGTCAACGATTTTTAGATGGCACCATGATATCAAAAAATGGCGTTTTTCGGTAGAACTGGCTCCTAGGCCTGGTTGGCCTGGAATTGTTGTTACGGAGCGTATTGTTAACACTAATTGGGCAATCCTGCAAGAAGATCGACGAATGACGTGTGAAGACATAACGACGTCAACTAATCTTTCAAAAACGTTGGTATTCGGCATTCTACGCGACAAACTACTGCTGCTTCGTGTGTGTTCCAGATGGATACCTCATCACCTGACAAGAGAACAATTGTTAGCCTGAGTTCAGGTGTGTCACGTGTGGAAACAAATGACTTCAAAGGATCCAGACTTTCTAAATACAGTAATAACTGCCGATGAAACATGGGCCCACTACTTCGATATATTCACGAAACGCGCAACGAGTGTCGGAAACACAGCTCGCCTCCTCCGAAAAAAAGTCCGCCAAACCAAATCAGCTGGAAAGATGATGATTCATAAAGGTGTAGTCTACCAGCATGCCGTTTCTCCACAAATTACTGTCTATGCTGAGTATTTTATATTTGTCTTGGAGCGCCTGCGACAACAAGTATCAATTAAGCGACCGAAACTGGTGGGCAAATGGATAACGCCATCCACATGTTGCTGCTTGTGTTGAGTAGCTTCTTACGAAAAGTTGTATTGAGATCATTCCACAGATTGCCTACAATCCTGACATCGCTGCGCGCGATTTCCGGTTGTTTCCAACAATGAAGTTCCGTGGCGCAAAATTTTACACAGATGCTGACGTTATTCAAGCTGTACAGGGATCGCTAAAGCAGCTTCCACAAAATGCCTTCGCCGCACGCTTTGAAAAGTGGACTGAACCATGGGACCGTTGCGTATCATCCTAGGGAAGATACTTTGAGAAAGAATAACATATTTTACTGTACCTATATTTCTTCATTTCGTATGATTTTACTCTGTTTTTATGGAACGGCAGTATTTTCCTCCATATGCATTGGAACCGAAAAACAGTAGAACGGTCTAGTGGCCAGCAGGCAGAACAGAATAAATAATTTCTCGCCCTCAAGAGTCTATTTTAGAAAGCCTTAGGGGATAAGTTTGATAATTAGTACCACATGACACGAGCATTGGTTTTCTGCACCCCAGTAGAACTGACTAAAGTTGAAAAGTAGTTTCCCTTAACATCACTGAAGTCGAATAAGTCATGTTTCTCAGATTTCGTGGGCGTATATGTCAGTTTCCCAATTCTATGAGCGTTTATGGACAGCAATTCATGTTTTCCCGACTCCCATGGACGCCTATTGAATTAATTCGTTTATATTCTCGAACTCAAGAGCGTTTAAGGACTGTGTCCCAGAAAGTTACAACCGTGAGGAGGGGGGGGGGCAAAGATGACACTGAATTTTCGGTTGCAAAGAGCAAGTCTTTTTTATTTTTTCCGACGCGAATAAAATATTTCAAAGTTATTCATAGTCAATGGACCCTATTACCGATATTCCCTCTGTGGCCATGAGCAATGCCCGCGTAACCCAATGAGCTGGACAGGCATCAAAACCACTTAGGCAAAAAAAAAAAAAAATCTTTCAGCTTCTCTTACTAATGCAGTTATAAGTTGGAACTTGGATTGGAACTTATTTTTTCTAATCTCCCATTTTTAATCTCCGTTCTTTCCGCAAATGATTTTAAATAGAAAAAATATTGAAAACATTTCATTAATTGAAACTTTTATTTTATAAAAAATGAGAAGCTCAAGCTTCCTTCTGGAATAAAAACACTGGAAATTAGGAAAAGCATATTTACGCATAATACAGTTTCTTTGCCTATCAAAATACCAAGGAAAATAAGAAACGAAATAACTACTAACTCCAAAATAATTAGTGCAAAATTGTTCTGATTTGACAGTCCTTTCAAGGAACAAATCGCCTGTCAATTTTTTTTCCGGAAAAGCATATTTACGCATAATACAGTTTCTTTGCCTATCAAAATACCAAGGAAAATAAGAAACGAAATAGCTACTAACTCCAAAATAATTAGTGCAAAATTGTTCTGATTTGACAGTCCTTTCAAGGAACAAATCGCCTGTCAATTTTTTCCCTAAACCGAAGACTCTACCGTGGGAGTTTAGGATTCGACCATCTTTCAGAGTATTCAGAAAATACTGTTTACCATTTATGAGAAAGTCGTCGGCTGATGTCTTCGGCTTTTGTGACTTTTCCAAAACTTGTAGACTGTCTCAGGATCGATATGTTTTCCACTTGTCACAGTGAAATCTGCCTTATTATCTAACAAAGTTTTGAGCAAAACCCCTTTGCCTGCGACTTACAATTTAACTGGTCGGAATGCCTTTCCCCGCCAACTAGCATGGGTGCATTAGTTAGTACAATGAACTTAGTTACCGTTTGCTGTGATTGGCTGGCGCTGATGTGTTGTTCTGAGAAAAGACTCAATATCTGCCTCTTTCTCGGCGTGGGAGAATCACTAATCCGCATTCTCGCGTTCACTATCTGCCGAGGCTACTATGCAGAAGCCTTTGAAAATGAAGAGGACAATGAGACGAACTTAGGAGGCAAACGGCATTTAAGAAAAGGGCTGTTTTGACTTTTGAGAGCCCGAATTTTTTATTTATTATTTTTCCAGGTTATTGATTTTTGATTTATGACAATTAGGGATTTAATAATTTTAATCTAAACTGCTTACTGCGCGGAAGATATTTCAGCTGCGCGGCTTAAAGGGAACATTGCCCAAGACCAAAATAAAAAAAAAAAAATGAACCATATTTCTACAATCGACAAAACATCTAGAAACAAAGTTTCCTATATTAACAATCACAAAGTGTGTTACGAAAATTGGCAACTTGTGCTAAAAAAAAAAAAAATTCTCTGGAAGAACATACCACTGAGAAAGCGATTTATCGGTTAGAAAAACAGATGGAGGAAAACATGAACTAACTTTTACGACCCCTAGTGGAAGATCATACATAAATGGGGAAATAATTCTTCTCAAATACATGGAAGGCGATACAAATGTAATAGCTGGTACTGATGTACCATATTTTCACTTGTCCATGTAGCCACTCTTTGTGCACTATTTTTGCTGTAAATGTGCAGACAATTTTGGCAGTTAGTAGTAGCACCAGGAGGAGCGGGTTCGATTCCTGCTCCAGGGCAATGTAATTTTCAAGTTTTCTGAAAGAATGACAGCATGAACAACAATGAAAATACATCACATCAGTGCCAGTGATTATCTAGCGGAAGAATTTCAAATGATGGAGAAGCAGGAATTATATGGAAGGTATTCTTAACAACAAAAGCTGTATTAAGGGTAAAAGATTTCTAAATACATCTCTTGAAAGTAGAGATAGCGGGTGAAAATGTTTGACATTTCGGCCCCCTTGCAGGTAAACTGCGTTATTTAAAATCTATATATATCATCATCATCATCATTGTCAACCATTATCAATCCACTGCTGGACGAAGGACTCCCCAAGTTTCCTCCACAACGGTCTGTCTTGTGCCAGTCTCCTCCATGTCACTCCCGCATACTTTCGAATTTCATCCACCCATCTTCCATGTGGTCTTCTTCTGGGTCTTTTCCTGTCCCTTGGAATCCAATCTAAAATTTCGGCTGTCCATCGATGATCTGTCCTTCTGGCAGTATGTCCAGCCCATTGCCATTTCAGGGATTTAACTCTGATCATGATGTCTTCCACTCTTGTCATTTTTCGGATCCACGAGTTCCTCTTCTTATCTCTCCTGGTTACACCAAGTATGCACCTCTCCATGCTATTTTGAGTTGTCTGCAGCCTTTGTATGTCTCTTTTAGTTAAGGTCCACGTCTCTGCACCATACGTAAGCACTGGAAGGATGCATTGATCAAACACTTTTCTTTTAAGACATAATGGCATATTGCTCTTGAAAATTATGCTGTTTCTTCCAAAAGCTCTCCAGGCAAGTTTTGTACGCCGATTAATTTCTTCATCAATGTGACCCTCACTTGATATCTGCTGTCCAAGATAAACATACGTGTCTGTTATCTCCAGCTTTTCTCCATCAATCGATAAATCTTCATTTCTTGTAAAAGCATTGAACATCACTTTTGTCTTCTGAAAGTTCATTTTTAATCCCACTTCTTTACTCTTGTCAGCAAGTTCCTGGATCATACTCTGCAGCTCTGATGGGGTAGTTGCAGAAATGACTACATCATCAGCAAAACGAAGGTGGGTTAGATAATCTCCAATAATCTTTATCCCCTTGTTTTCCCAGCTCAGCGACTGAAAAACACCCTCCAATGTGGCATTAAAGAGCTTCGGAGATATGGTGTCACCTTGTCTCACTCCCTTTCCAATTTTTACGTGTGTTGTATTTTCAAACAGCCGAATCTTTGCACTTGCATTTTCATAGATGTTATTAATATTAATGTATGCATCTTTAATACCGCAGGTTTTCAGAGCCATTGTAACTGCTGATGGTTTCACCGAATCAAAGGCTTTTTCATAATCGATAAAAGCCATGCACAATGGAAGTTCATATTCCCTCGCTCTTTCAATTAGTTCTCTCAGTACGTGGATATGATCTATTGTGCTGTAGCCACTCCTGAATCCAGCTTGTTCTCTCGGTTGAGCCATGTCCAGTGTTACCTTCAAGCGGTGTGAAAGAACTTTAGTGAAGATTTTATAAACTACTGATAGGAGGCTGATAGGTCTGTAGTTTCAGAGATCCTCAATGTCACCTTTCTTATGTAGCAGGATCATTGTAGCGGTGTTCCAATCCTCAGGAATCTTTCCTTCATTAAGGCATCGAGTGAAAATTTGGGCGAGTACTGTTTCGATTTCTCCACTTGCTTCTTGTATGATGTCTACAGTAATTCCATCTTCTCCTGGAGCTTTTCCCCGCTTCATGTTCTTGATTGCATGTGCAACTTCTGCTGGAAGGACTGGAGGAACTCTGGTACTGGTATCTTTCATGATGTCTGGAGTGCATGTATCATCCCTTTCATATAATTTGGAGTAGAAATCTTTCACTCTTGTCAAAATTTCGCCTCTATTTCTTGTTACAGAACCATCTTCTTTTCTCAGTGCCATAATCTGTTTTCTTCCCTTACTGAGATGTCCCTTTGCTATCTTTAGGCTTTGGTTGTTTTCAATTGCTTTCCTCACTAGTTCACAGTTGAATTTTCTTACGTCTTCAGTGATACTTTTTCTTACTGTCTTGCATAGCTCTATATATTTCACTTTGGAAGTCATATCTTCTTTAGTTGTCCTCATCTCTCTTCTTTTTTGCATCAACATTTTCGTTTTTCCTGATAATTTGTTTACATGCAACTTGTTCTTCGACCCAGCTAATTTTGTTGCTGTTTCCATAAGAGCTTTGGCTACTTTTCTGTTAACTTCAGAGATGTCCACTTCTTCCGATGTTAGGCCTTCTAAAGCAGAAAACCTGTTCTTCAGTTCCAACTTGAAGGTATTATGGTGTTTTTTAAGGTTGGTTATGTCAATAGATTTTGTTTGTCTTATGAGCTTGCCACGTTCAAGTTTAGTGTTGAGATGCATCTTACATCTCGCCAATCTATGGTCACTACCTGTGTTGAACTTGTTTAGCACACTGCAGTCTTCTATGACGAATTTTTTGTTACACATAATAAAATCAATTTCATTTGTCGTCCCATTTGGATGTCTCCATGTCCATTTCCTGTGTGGCTTTTTCTTGAAGGAGTTCAAGATGAAAAACCCTTCTGCCTCTGCAAACTCAACGAGAGTATTTCCACGCTGGTTTCTGTTGCTGTGACCGAATTTACCTACTGAAGTTATATATATATATATATATATATATATATATATATATATCATCATCATCATCATTGTCAACCATTATCAATCCACTGCTGGACGAAGGTCTCTCCAAGTTTCCTCCACAACGGTCTGTCTTGTGCCAGTCTCCTCCATGTCACCCCTGCATACTTTCGAATTTCATCCACCCATCTCCAACTATCGAGAAGATATCTTCTCCATCCAACTATCGAGAAGATACCTGGTATCTTCTCCATCCAACTATCGAGAAGATACCAGGCTCAGATTATTCAAACTTATGCACCCACCACAAGTCATCCTGAAGAAGAAATTGAAGAATTTTATGAGGAAATTCGTCATCTAAATAATAAAGGTAAGCAGCACTTGAAGATAATTATGGGAGATTTCAATGCAAAAATAGGGCACCGGCAACAGAATGAAACTTCAGTAGGTAAATTCAGTCACGGCAACAGAAACCAGCGTGGAAATACTCTCGTTGAGTTTGCAGAGGCAGAAGGATTTTTCATCTTGAATTCCTTTTTCAAGAAAAAGCCACACAGGAAAATGGACATGGAGACATCCAATTGGGACGACAAGTGAAATTGATTTTGTTATGTGTAACAAAAAATTCGTCATCGAAGACTGCAGTGTGCTAAACAAGTTCAACACAGGTAGTGACCATAGATTGGTGAGATGTAAGATGCACCTCAACACTAAACTGGAACGTGGCAAGCTCATAAGACAAACAAAATGTATTGACATAAATCCAACCTTAAAAAACACCATAATACTTTCAAGTTGGAACTGAAGAACAGATTCTCTGCTTTAGAAGGCCTAACATCGGAAGAAGTGGATATTTCGGAGGTTAACAGAAAAGTAACCAAAGCTCTTATGGAAACAGCAACAAAATTAGCTGGGTCTAAGAACAAGTTGCATGTAAACAAATTATCAGGAAAACCAAAATGTTGATGCAAAAAAGAAGAGAGATGAGGACAACTAAAGAAGATGTGACTTCCAAAGTGGAATATATAGAGCTATGCAAGACAGCACGAAAAAAGTATCACTGAAGACGTAAGGAAATGCAACTGTGAGCTAGTGAGGAAGCAATTGAAAACAACCAAAGCCTAAAGATAAAAGGGACATCTCAGTAAGGGAAGAAAACAGATTATGGCTCTGAGAAAAGAAGATGGTTCTATAACAAGAAATAGAGGCGAAATTTTGACAAGAGTGAAAGATTTCTACCAAATTATATGAAAGGGATACATGTACTCCAGACATCATGAAAGGTTGCCAAGTTCTTCCAGTCCTCCCAGCAGAAGTTGCTCATGCAATCAAGAACATGAAGCGGGGGAAAGCTCCAGGAGAAGATGGAATTACTATAGACATCATACAAGAAGCAAGTGGAGAAATTGAAACAGTACTCGCCCAAATTTTTCACTCGATGCCTTAATGAAGGGAAGATTCCTGAGGATTGGAACAATGCTACAATGATCCTGCTACATAAAAAAGGTGACATTGAGGATCTCAGGGAACTACAGACCTATCAGCCTCCTATCAGTGGTTTATAAAATCTTCACTAAAGTTCTTTCACACCGCTTGAAGGTAACACTGGACATGGCTCAACCGAGAGAACAAGCTGGATTCAGGAGTGGCTACAGCACAATAGATCATATCCATGTACTGAGAGAACTAATTGAAAGAGCGAGGGAATATGAACTTCCATTGTGCATGGCTTTTATCGATTATGAAAAAGCCTTTGATTCGGTGAAACCATCAGCAGTTGCCACGGCTCTGAAATCCTGCGGTATTGAAGATGCATACATTAATATTATTAATAACATCTATGAAAATGCAAGTGCAAAGATTCGGCTGTTTGAAAATACAACACACATAAAAATTGAAAGGGAGTGAGACAAGGGTGACACCATATCTCCGAAGCTTTAATGCCACATTGGAAAATGTCTTTCAATCACTGAACTGGGAAAACAAAGGGATAAAGATTAATGGAGATTATCTGACCCACCTTCGTTTTGCTGATGACGTAGTCATTTTTGCAACTACCCATCAGAGCTGCAGAGTATGATCCAGGAACTTGCTGACAAGAGTAAAGAAGTGGGATTAAAAATGAACTTTCAGAAGACAAAAGTGATGTTCAATGCTTTTACAAGAAATGAAGATTTATCGATTGATGGAGAAAAACTGGAGATAACAGATATGTATGTTTATCTTGGACAGCAGATATCAAGTGAGGGTCACATTGATGAAGAAATTAATCGGCGTACAAAACTTGCCTGGAGAGCTTTTGGAAGAAACAGCAATTTTCAAGAGCAATATGCCATTATGTCTTAAAGAAAAAGTGTTTGATCAATGCATCCTTCCAGTGCTTACGTATGGTGCAGA
The DNA here is from genome assembly GCA_039090855.1 of Macrothele yani. Taxonomy (NCBI): domain Eukaryota; kingdom Metazoa; phylum Arthropoda; class Arachnida; order Araneae; family Macrothelidae; genus Macrothele; species Macrothele yani. The sequence goes on from CM076989.1 coordinate 143,641,482, forward strand.
GACGTGGACCTTAACAAAAGAGACATACAAAGGCTGCAACTCAAAGAAGCATGGAGAGGTGCATGCTTGGTATAACCAGGAGAGATAAGAAGAAACTCGTGGATCCGAAAAATGACGAGTGGAAGACATCATGATCAGAGTTAAATCCCTGAAATGGCAATGGGCTGGACATACTGCCAGAAGGACAGATCATCGATGGACTGCCGAAATTTTAGATTGGATTCCAAGGGACAGACCCAGAAGAAGACCACATGGGAGATGGGTGGATGAAATTCGTAAATATGCGGGAGTGACATGGAGGAGACTGGCACAGACAACCGTTGTGGAGGAAACTTGGGGAGACCTTCGTCCAGCAGTGGATTGATAATGGTTGAGGATGATGATGATGATGATGATATCATCATCATCATCATTGTCAACCATTATCAATCCACTGCTGGACGAAGGTCTCCCCAAGTTTCCTCCACAACGGTCTGTCTTGTGCCAGTCTCCTCCATGTCACCCCTGCATACTTTCGAATTTCATCCACCCATCTCCCATGTGGTCTTCTTCTGGGTCTTTTCCTGTCCCTTGGAATCCAATCTAAAATTTCGGCTGTCCATCGATGATCTGTCCTTCTGGCAGTATGTCCAGCCCATTGCCATTTCAGGGATTTAACTCTGATCATGATGTCTTCCACTCTTGTCATTTTTCGGATCCACGAGTTCCTCTTCTTATCTCTCCTGGTTACACCAAGCATGCACCTCTCCATGCTTCTTTGAGTTGTCTGCAGCCTTTGTATGTCTCTTTTAGTTAAGGTCCACGTCTCTGCACCATACGTAAGCACTGGAAGGATGCATTGATCAAACATTTTTCTTTTAAGACATAATGGCATATTACTCTTGAAAAGTATGCTGTTTCTTCCAAAAAGCTCTCAGGCAAGTTTTGTACGCCGATTAATTTCTTCATCAATGTGACCTCACTTGATATCTGCTGTCCAAGATAAACGTACGTGTCTGTTATCTCCAGCTTTTCTCCGTTAATCGATAAATCTTCATTTCTTGTAAAAGCATTGAACATCACTTTTGTCTTCTGAAAGTTCATTTTTAATCCCACTTCTTTACCCTTGTCCGCAAGTTCCTGGATCATACTCTGCAGCTCTGATGGGGTAGTTGCAAAAATGACTACGTCATCAGCAAAACGAAGGTGGGTTAGATAATCTCCATTAATCTTTATCCCTTTGTTTTCCCAGCTCAGCGACTGAAAAACACCCTCCAATGTGGCATTGAAGAGCTTCGGAGATATGGTGTCCCCTTGTCTCACTCCTTTCCAATTTTTACGTGTGTTGTATTTTCAAACAGCCTAATCTTTGCACTTGCATTTTCATAGATGTTATTAATAATATTAATGTATGCATCTTCAATACCGCAGGTTTTCAGAGCCATTGTAACTGCTGATGGTTTCCACCGAATCAAAGGCTTTTTCATAATCGATAAAAGCCATGCACAATGGAAGTTCATATTCCTCGCTCTTTCAATTAGTTCTCTCATCACGTGGATATGATCTATTGTGCTGTAGCCACTCCTGAATCCAGCTTGTTCTCTCGGTTGAGCCATGTCCAGTGTTACCTTCAAGCGGTGTGAAAGAACTTTAGTGAAGATTTTATAAACTACTGATAGGAGGCTGATAGGTCTGTAGTTTCAGAGATCCTCAATGTCACCTTTCTTATGTAGCAGGATCATTGTAGCGGTGTTCCAATCCTCAGGAATCTTTCCTTCATTAAGGCATCGAGTGAAAATTTGGGCGAGTACTGTTTCGATTTCTCCACTTGCTTCTTGTATGATGTCTACAGTAATTCCATCTTCTCCTGGAGCTTTTCCTCGCTTCATGTTCTTGATTGCATGTGCAACTTCTGCTGGAAGGACTGGAGGAACTTGGTACTGGTATCTTTCATGATGTCTGGAGTGCATATATCATCCCTTTCATATAATTTGGAGTAGAAATCTTTCACTCTTGTCAAAATTTCGCCTCTATTTCTTGTTACAGAACCATCTTCTTTTCTCAGTGCCATAATCTGTTTTCTTCCCCTACTGAGATGTCCCTTTGCTATCTTTAGGCTTTGGTTGTTTTCAATTGCTTTCCTCACTAGTTCACAGTTGAATTTCCTTACGTCTTCAGTGATACTTTTTCTTACTGTCTTGCATAGCTCTATATATTCCACTTTGGAAGTCACATCTTTAGTTGTCCTCATCTCTCTTCTTTTTTGCATCAACATTTTGGTTTTTCCTGATAATTTGTTCATATGCAATTTGTTCTTAGACCCAGCTAATTTTGTATATATATATATATATATTCCCCATCATTACTGTCACGAACGGAATATATTTAAAAAAGAAAATTTTCGAAAGAATTTTTAGAAGCGGAGATACACAGGAACAAACAAAACTACACCCTGACACCATCTAGCGCCAGAATTGTGAACTACAAAGCCCCATGATTAGAGGCAAAGTGTTCCACAAAGTAAGGAGTGCACCGCGTTCAAAGAATTTTTTTAATCGGAATTTTAAACGCAGACACACAAACAAAACTGATAAGACATTTGCGGCCGCCCCGATGGCGCAGTGGTCAAAGCGATGGCCTCTGATCATTCGTCCGGAAGGGGTCCGGGTTCGGATCCCGGTGAGGCATGGATGTTGTGTTTGTCTTACGGCACTGGCTCTCTCCCTTCCCTGGAACCAGTGACTCTAAATTAGGGACGGGCGACTGCTTATAGCCCATTGAGTTGCTCACGGCGGTCGTTAAACCTCCAATAAAAAAAAAAAAGACATTTGCGCCTCTAGCGGGAAAATTGTGCACTACCGTTGCAGTAAATGTACAAAAGACATTCTGGCAATTAGTAGTATCTGTCCGAAAAACAATTTTTCAATCTGGTTTCAGACGATCAGCTGTCCATGCTAATATGATAGAAACGGAAACGTGATCTTACGCCCTGTTACTAGCACGTTTGTCCCATAAGAAAAATTTAAATTACATGCAAAACATTTTGCACCAAAAACACTCTTCGACAAAGATTTTTTTTTTAAATTGGACTATTAGAAGTAGAGACATAGACCAAAATAAGATATACATCTACGCTCCGAGGCGGAAAAAATATGCACTATTTTCAGTGCAAAGTATTCTCTAGAAGCTTGTCACGAGTGGTATCTGACCGCGAAAGAATTTTTTGAATCAAGCTTTCAGAAGCGCAGGTATTGCTGCGAATATATCAGGAACAAAAATATATACTTAAACTACTTACTGGCCAAACCATTTTGAACCAAAAAATTGAAATTCTTAACAGCACTTCCCACCAGGAGCTCTATTCGATGCAAAAAGAATTTTTGAAATAGCACTTTCAGAAGTAGAAGTATCGGAGAAATCTCAATTCAGATTTACGCCCCTTAGCAGAAAAATTATGCATTACTTGAAAAAAAACTGCAACCAAAAGAGTCTTTGTTTTGTATCAAAAAGAAGGAATGTTTTCAATCCGATGTTAAGAAATAATTATATTGAATTAAAATGTATTTTAAAGTCGATAGCATGTGCATTTACACTCTCTAGAGGGGACATTTTGCATCGTAGAAAAATCTGAAAGCAATGATCATCGTTCTCACATTTTAAGCACCAGAATGCAAAAAAGCATTTTTCAAATTGGACTGATATTTGCAGAGATTTACGACATTTCTTACTTCATGTATTTCATCAAAGAGATATTTCTTCAAAGTGACTTCCATTTTATTTCTTTAAAGAGACTTCCATATTTCTTCGATGTAGTAAGCCAGTCGCACAACTTAAAGCTCTGTACCATATGCTACTATAGGATACTAATTTTTTTCCGTAATCCTAATAGAATTACAACCATGTACACTATTAAGAACAAGTCAAGATTTTCACCATTAAAATAACTGCTTTTTCATTCCGTAAGTCTTTTTTGAACCGTGACAAGTAGGTAGATTTTTCTGTTGATGAATAATCTCATGGGTGAAAACGTTCTTTCAAGTGATAGAATGGCACAAGTTCTTGTGTGTAGGGACGTGATTCTTCATAGTTCCTCCTTGAGGGATGTTTCCCATTAAATAAGTTGCTAACATAGCCGCAGAAACCAAAGTGAAAGCGAGGCACTGAAGCTAAGAAAGGGAACAACAGATTGATAAATAATTTGTCTTGTGCAGTAAGATATTTACTTACGATTCCACACTATTTGTGTGTTCATTAAACTTTTAGCCAGTATCCACAAAAAAATTCAGTGGAAAAACTATCGGACAGTATTTTTATGGAAGACTATCAGAAGCATCGCGCGTGCTCTCTCAGCGAAAGCCTTCGTAGGAAATAAAATAATCTTCATATTGGTTACAAATCAAATCCTCGTGCTATGTTTTTAGCTCTCTAGTTACATATTAGAAGTCATTAGATTGCTTTTATTTGCCTCTCTTTGCTGAGCAAGCAGTTTGCAGAACTCTGATGATATTTAAGAAACTAATACGGCACATGTTAAGTAAGAAAGATCCCAGGAAACGAATGGGTTTCAGAATTAGACGGCCGAAAGTTTAAAAAGTAACACTGAATACTCCCAACAGAAAAAATTGTTGAATGTACAGAAACATGTGTTGGTTAACAGCGTTAATTTTGGAACTTAACTTCATCCGAGATATGGAAACAAAATGAAGGCATAGCCCTCAACGCATGTGGAATGGCGACAAAGGAAAAAAAAATCCTCAAATTCATGCGATTTTGGAACTGTTTCTTCATTTAATTTTGATATCTGGGGATTAATTATCCTCATATCAAGTTACTTAACAATTTAGAAGTCCAATAGCAATCATATGTTCAGAGCTTCTATTCCAAGCAAGTTATTCCGATATTATCATACATGTTTCTCATCTCCGATACTGTTGTAGATGATGTAGGTTTTACACAGACCGTGCAAATACACGAAGCTCATTTTACAGGGGAAACATTTTACGACACACATAATAAGCAACCTTTACGATTCCAAGCCAAGTTCAATGTCATTCAGTGGTATGGTGTTCGTGGGAACCAGTTGATTGGATCATATATCTTGTCATCTCGTTTGAACGTCACATTCCTCCAAGACCCCATTCCTACTTTCTTGGATGCTCAAGTTTCGTCGTGAGGACGGATTTTCAGCTTGAAGAAGCACCAGCATGTTACTTATCGACGATTGGAACGTCACTGAATGTGAACTACTCTCTACGTAGGATTAGCAGTAGAGGTTCAGTAAACTGACAAGACCGCTCGCTCTCTCGCCCAGGAACCACAGCAGAATTTTAGCAGCGGGGGAAGCATGGGAATTAACATTAAGGCAACTGAGGTTCTAATGTAAGCTTTTGCCTCTCTTCCTCTTATGACCCTACTGATTAGTCGCAGCTCTCAGAATCCAACCTGTTCTGTAAAGATCCTTTGATGCCAAGCATACCATCATAACTTAACGATTGAAGAATCTGAGCTGTATTTGAATATCAGTTGTAACTAACAAGGATTCTGTCTATTGAATTCACTATCTGAAGTGAATGGTCACTCTGTTTAAAGCTCTTATTGCGAAGAGACTTTTTCCTGAGGTTACTTAACCAGGGATACCCTCATTTGGGGAATGGGAAAGTCTTCAAGATGCGCAAGCGACTGAAAAAGATTACTACATGGGACTCACGCTGAGTCCAACACTGATCACAGATATGAAGCCCGCGTTACAGACTACTCCGCACCCGGGCGGCAAAGTCTAAGTTACAGTGAAAATATTCGAAATTGGATTGATAGAAACTCCAGGCATGCCACGCATTGGAATCTCCGGAATATTACGCAACCACTTGGGACTTTCTTGGAAATTTTAAAACAGTGCAGATATCGTATTTACAGACAAACGCTTTCCTGTGCCTTTTCGTCTTTATCATACGTTACAGAATCCAAGGTGGAAAAAAATTCAGTGTTCGAGTGTGTCTGGAAATACTGCTGTAGCATTACTCTCTTCTATGTTCCTAGACTGGGAAATCTAATATCGTACCAAACTTGACCTAAAAAACGGAAATAAAAAACACACAACCGGACAGGAAAATTTGCCGTCAGGAGGAATAGATGAAAAATATGTGGATATTTTTGACCAGACTTACATTTACAGCGTTTCGTTAGTTCCATAGAAAGCGAGATGTTACAAAAGAAAAAAATATTCGCGTTACTTAACGGAATAATTGTTCAAAAAAAATTACAAAAATGTAGATTTTTTTTTTACCAAACTTGTCTCTATCGCTAACAAAAACATTTTATCAAGCATTGTTAGAAAATGTTAATAAATCTAGTAAATAATTCCGTTTTATTGGCATAAAAAAGCAAAGGAATGCATTTCTCTCCTTCAGCATATTATCCGCTTGACGAAGCCGTCCGAAGGCAGCGAAAATTTGCGGGAAATGTATTCCTTTGCTTCTTTATGTTAATAAAACGGAATTATTTACTAGATTTATTCTCTTTTGGTGTATAGCAACCTTTATAATACAGTTACTAAATTATGTCAAATTCAGGTGAAGTGGATTTATTTTTCCTAGTGGAAAAATTCCTTTCTAGAAAATATGAAAAAATATATGCTAAATCTTGATATTCATATATTTATGTGATACCAAAATAATTTCTCCTGTCTAGCTGCAAGAATCAGGTTATACCCTACAGTTAGATGGGCGGAACGACGGAGAGACTCACATATAAGCGAAAATATACGCGGGTCACTTTTTGATTAACTTGCATAAATCAGGACAGAGTAATGTGGCTAATAATAATACACTGCTGGACAATTGCTAAGGACGGATCATAAACGGCTATATAGCGCATAAAAACGTAAGTGTGGTTGGATGCCAAGTGAAATAAAATAATGTCAGAATGCCAGGACATTACAAGAAAGACAATTTATTGTGCTCTGAAATCCAGAAGGCTTTGGAACGTGTTCAAGGGACAAACAGGCCATTTTGTGCAGAATACGTAAACGTGAAAAAAATGCAATTACCGTCCGCAGGCGTTCCGGCGTAAGATGTCAATACGGGATATGGCCACCATGGAGGGCGATGCAAGATTCCACACGTCGTGTCATGCTTTGCACAACATTATCAAGCAGCTGTTGGGGTAATTTATCCCATTCCTCTGTCAGTGCACGGATGAGTGTGTCCTTGTTTATTGGAGGGCATTGGCGACCAGCATGACTCCTCCCCAAAGCACCCCACACATTTTCAATGGGATTCAGATCTGGAGAACGTGCTGGCCATACGAGGCGTTGAATATCCTCGCTCTCAAGACACTCCTGGACAGCGACTTTTCGATGACATGTTGCGTTGTCGTCCATGAAAATGAATCTATCACCGACAGCACCACGGAACATGAGGTAGCAGAACATCATTAATGTATCGTTGGCCAGTCATAGTCACAGTTGGAAGCACATAGGGACGTACGGCCATTGATCATGATGCCAGCCCATACCATGACACTAAATATCGGATATCGGTCCCTTTCCTGTATGTTTGCTGGACAATATGCAATACCACTCACGCCAGATCAGTTGTCGTCGACAATCAGACGATAGACTGTATCTACTCTCATCTGAGAAGAGGACAGCAGACCAGTCGTTATCAGTCCAATTGTGATGTTGATGGCACCATTGCAAACGGGCGGTACGGTGACGTCTGGACAAAGGGATGCACACAACAGGACGGATGGCGTATAGTCCTCCTTCATGCAAACGTCTGGCGACAGTTTTTCGGGAGATCCGCTTGACAGTAGCAGCCATAAACTGATTTGCTACCTCACTAGCTGTGCTGCGCCGGTGTCTTTTTGTTGATAGCACTATGTACCGATCTTCTGCAGGTGTCGTACTGCGAACACGACCTCCCTCGTGACGTTTGCTACACTCTCCATTTGTTTGAAATGATTTCCAAAGCCTTGAAACAACACTGTGGCTGACGTCGAACTCCCTGGCAACATCTGTTATTTTTCGCCCTTCTTCAAACTTGCCAATAATACGGCTACGCGTAAAATCATCTAGGTGATGTCGGGAAGACATACTGAAACTTGCAAGTTCGTCAATTGATTCTTTCCCTTTCAACTTTGCGTTTGAACAACAACGGTCAATACGCGTCAAATCCTTTATATCTCTTATCAGCGCTATGACGTCACGAACAAGTTCGGCAATCCAAAATTTGAATACGCACAACACGTCTTACTGTATCCCGCACTTATGCTAATTTCCACATTTTCCTGCCTTCCATTTTATGGTTGCTATCGTTGCTATTGTCATCCGTCCTTAGCAATTGTCCGGCAGTGTAATAATACGAGTGCAGAGAGTAAGTTTCTATTTCATTATATTCCAAATAGCGTATTTTTTTATTTCTACTGCTGTAAAAGTATTTCCATTCAAAATCTTTCTCTTGACATTCGGATCCATTTACGTGAAAGAAACTTGGCGCATAATTTTTGATGCTATGCATCTTTCTCGACAGCAGGAAAGTAAATCCTATGCATAAAATTTCGATCTAACGGAAATGGGTAACGGAAGTAGTCAAAACCACGTGAAGCATGCTGTCCCATGAAGTGACACAATGAAGCACCTTAAGTTCAAGTTGCCACCCCTGTGGCGCAGTGGTCCAAGCGCTGGCTCCTGACCATTCGTCCGTAATGGGTCCGGGTTCGAATTCCGGAGAGGCATGGATGTTGTGTTTGTCTTATGTCACAAGCTCTCTCCCTTCCCTGGAACCAGTGACCCTAAACTAGGGACGTGCGACTGTTTATAGCCCATTGAGTTGCTCACGGTGGCGTTAAACCTCCAATCAAAAAAAAAAAAGTTGATTTGCCTTTGGACTGCCTAACGACACAGTCTCCTATCCAGCGGACCTTCCCAGGTGCCTGTGTCGGCGAACGGGCGACGTTTGGTGGCCTCAGCCAAGGTGCGCTTGCCAGCCATGCGGGAGTGAGACAGCGAAGCAGTGTGCGCCATTTTCAACTTTGCGCTTAGTCACGCAACGGAGCAAGATGGCGGCCAACATGGCGGAATTCCGGTTGGGTGTTTACTGTTTTTGAAAGCTCCCCGGTAAATTCCCAGTGGATATAAGTCGAATTTTCGATGTTGTACATCTTTCCTGACAGTAGTAAAGTAAATCTCAAGATAAAATGTTGATGTAACGAAAATGGGTAACGGAGGTAGGTAAAACTTGAAATCCGATCATGCCGTATGCTGTCCCATGAATTAACGCAATAGTAAATTTCATTGTTACTCAACAATATATTTTAATAAACTATCTCACCAAACATTATTTCATCACGTTTCACATAAACGTAACAATATCTCATTACAATCTGCGTAAATGAGAACCTCATGATCAATGTGATAAAAAGCCATTACAAAAATGTCTTTTTGATTGTATGAAAATGGTGCGTCGTAGCGAAATTTGGCATTATCTCGACCCCGAGTTGAGGTGATTAGCTGCTGTTGAAGAGAGCTTTAAAATGGTGTATAACACTATGAGGTGTAACCTGTAGATATATCCTAGACCAACAGATACGAATCTTCCTCTTTAACATACTTGCAGTTCAGGTATTTTTTCTTAAGGTCAGATTTTAACTTGCACATGAACAGATGAACTTTCGTAGCTACGTCATATTTTACCGGTGTCATTCATTTCTTACGATCGCCTAAATCTGAATAATATATAATAATAACAATAAATATTGTTTTTGGAAATTTAAACTGCCAAAGTAGTTACTACTGCTGCCGCCATAGTTTAGTAAATATTTACTTTTATGACTCTCATATTTTCTTTCATTGGTTTTGCGGCAATAAGATTCATTAATTCCCCTACCTAAGCACCGCTGAATGTTAATAATTACTAAACCTTACTGTTTGTAGTCATTATTTTATTCCACTTTGTATGTACCGGACTGTGGTTCGGTGTAGTTGTGAGTGAAGCGCGAAAATGCAATGTATTGTATTTACATACATGCTTACTATCAAACCACTCGTTTTATTTCACAGCCATAAAGTTCTTGGCATGCGAAAGATGCGTAACATAAATTATCTACAAAGAGTACCACGGCACTCTCTGGAATTTTTTTATTTAAATATGTACCTCTTCTCGGGTGGGGCTTACTTTTCTCTATTTTTTGCTGAAATGAAATCCTCTTAACAATTTTTCTACTGCCTTTTAATTATGTGGGCGACGTACTGAGAAAATAATTGGGGAAAAAAATGTGTTCTGCATATGAAAGCACAACTGGCTATGCTTAATTAGCCATTACTCACTGCTTCCTTTTCAGCATGACATCAGTTTTTTAGCATATTCCCATGTTTTAGAATTCCTTTTGCATTTCAAACTTTGCAATTGGCCGACGACTATACCTTGTTTGTTGTTAACAGAAAAAGTGCTAAAAAGGTATGTATTATCTTAGAAATTATTAGTACATTTAATAATGTGCAGTTATCTGGGTGTTTATGGAATGATTCCATTGACCCGTGTCTTAAATTTTCACCTCGTTACTTCAAAAACATTAAGTAAAAAATGAGAAAGAAAAAAAATCCGTTTCTAGAAACAGGCTCACACAGCGGTAAACGGCCTTGAACGTGCGAGAAATCTGCGGAGCACGTTCGGAGGCGTAGAAGATGTATTGCGCATTTCCACGCAACGCATACATTAGATATAGGTATACGTGGAAAAAAAAAACAAGTCGTGCGACTCAAGATATAAATGAAAATAATCACGAAAAGGTCTAAAAAAAATCAATGTTTACATGTAACCCAATAATGCACAAAGCATTCTGAACTGCGTACTCTCATACTTAACGATTTTCGTATTTATTTTCTAGAAATCAAATAGCTCATAAGATTTAATTTGATCGATTATGAAACCAAAGCATGCATGAGAAGCAACTCAAATGCAAATTTAAACAGTGTAATCGTTTACTAATTGTAAAATAAAATGACGTTATTCCAGAAGTACACAGAAATATGATCAATGTTGGATTTGAAGATATTTTGCAGATTAATAGTTTTTACTTGTATAAAAATGTGCTGCAGGGTATAATTCAGCCGCATTACGAAGTTGATTCTCTTCTGAAAATTGCATGGTATGAACTGAAAGGTAAATCTCTGCCAAAAAAATGCTAATAATATCAGTGATTCTGAAAATCGATCATCTTTGCTTTTACAGGATTTTGAATTCACCAAACCTAGCCATTAATGGTCAGTAATTTTGCTTTTAAATGTTTTGGATTAATAATAAATAATTTTAAATCATATTTTATAAAACTTGCGATAAAAATTAAGAAACATTGTCCTTTTGCAACATTATTGGTTCCAATATTAGGTGGGGTGTTAAGTGCTCAGTGTTGAAAATTGTTCCACCCATTTAATTGTTTAATTTCTCCGTTTCGTCTTAAGTCTCACCGTGTTCCGTTTTCCTGATAACCAAACGTCACGTATCCATCTCTTCTCAGTAAATGTTCAGCCCAGTCCTTTTTCTTAAAACAAGTTAGTAAAATCATGCAGTGCATTGATTATGACACCCTTTTCAACATATCAGAAATAATAACTCAAGTTATGAGGATAATGGCTGTGGAATAAATCTTGCTCCTGTGCCCTGACCTTTGACCCCATTTTTATGATAAACAGGACCGGTTTCAGTATATCTCCGGAACCGCATACTAAAGTTTTGTCACAATGGAAGCATTTTTACGTAAGTTATTACTCTTAAGGGCAATGGAATGGATCTCGCTCCTGTGTACTGACCTTTGACCTCATTTCGCCAATTTTCAATACGGTTCGTCCCCAGGTGGTCCCCTACCACATACTAAAATTTCTTCGAAATAGAACCATTTTTACGCGAATTATCGTGCGGAAAGACAAAGCTGGAGCTTATATGCTTCTTCAACCTACAGTTGGAAAGCCTAAAAAAGGACGGGGCTGAACATTCAAAGCTTTTGCCATTTTAACTGATGCTCATGTGCTCACATTTTTAACTGCATCCCGGAGTCTCCCGTCAATCAGTGTGTGCTAAGGATTGTGACTCCGTGTTTACAGGATCAGATTCCTGATGAAAAATGGCCATTTCGGACTTCCAGTTCTTTTAGTTACCACGGTAAGAACTGCTTCTGTGCATTTCTGGCTCATCCAAAAGTTCTGATATGTTGAACTACCGAAGGTGTTCAGAAAGTAATGCCTCCGTATTTATTTACAAGCCCAGTGGCAAGGTATCAAATCGAAAACAAAAAAAAAAACAAAGTTCAGAATTTCTAATTTAGTTTGCAAATTTTATTTTTCTACATGGTCCTCATGCTCGATACAGGTTCGGCAGCGTTTAACAAGTTTTGTTTTTTATACCTGTTTCTGTAAAAATCTTCAGGTTGTTCTCGGAGCCATTTCCTCGCAGCGGCTTGAACATCTTCGTGGCAGGTGAAATGAATGCCTTTTTAGATGTCTCTTGAAAGAAAAACCAACTAAAATATAAGCATACACGTAGATGTCAGTGTTAATAGTAATATTTCTGACAATGTACTCCTGATGAATAATGCCTCTGTAGTTCCAGCACACAGTGAGCAAACACTTACCGGCAGAGAATTGAGTTTTGAATTTTTTTCTCTGCAGGAAATGAGTATCGGTGTTCCAGCGGTTGATTTCTCATTTCTGAGTCACAATGGTGAACCCAACTCTCATCACCAATCACAATGCTTGGAGAAAGTCACTTCCACATCTTTCACAGCGAGCAAGCAACCTTTGGCATGTTTCAAGTCTTGATTTCTTCATTTCAGCCGTTAAGTGACATTGGACCCAACGAGCACACACTTTGTTGTATCCTAAAACATTAACACTGCCATTGATACTAAACAAATGCCCATCATACCTGCTATGGTTCTCTGAGTTATTCTTCGATTTTCTCTGAGCTCATCGATTTTTTGCCTCATTAGATTCCAAGTTGCGATTACGGCCTCCCACTCCATGGATGTTCCTTTATGGCCAACTTCATTTTCTCCAGTGTACTTTGATTTTCTTACCCAACGACGAACAGTGCTTATGTCCAAAGTTCCAGAACTATAAACTGCCACTAATTTAGCGTGAATTTTTTTTGGGAGGTACACTTTCATGAGTTAAAATCTATAACTGATCGTTGTTTGAAAACCGTCGACACAGCTGAAAAACAATCCTCCATTTTAAACACAATAATACGAACAAACAGATATACGGAGTTATCCTACGCGGTAAAATGAAGCTAATGGCACAAAGAATCGTTTGCCGTCTGACCGGTTGCTAGGCACCAAGTCATACGCGGAACCATTACTTATTGAATACGTCTCGTAGTATTTGTTGTTTTTAATGTATTCTACTGAAAAATCGAAACCCAACCACTTTGAAATTTATTTTCAAAATGAGTTTATGGCGAAAACCATAGATCTTCCAAGGGTTTGTACTCCAGACTGACCGTAAAATTTTACAATTATTTGTGTAAGATCTCTACCATTTGAAGCTGACGAAGTTGCAACGATATTTTTAAGGTATGGTAAACTTCACGGTGCTATCAGTCGCACAATAAGGCGTCTATCTAATTTTAAATTTTGCAGCGGAAAGTTTTTATGGACTTTGTCATATCTGGAAAAACCCTATGTTTCTTTATTTTCTGTATGAGAAAGTCAAGACAGTATTATAGTATTGAAAAAAATATGTAGATATTTCTTAAGCTGCCATGAAATCAAAAGCCTTTGCTTTTGAAGTCTGTGCCAGTTATGATTTGTTCCTACTTAAGGGAAGCTTGCCGTAAACCTTGTGGAAAAAAACATAATTGCTACTATCTTTTTTTTCTTTGTTTGTTTGGGTGTTTAACGATTACTGTGAGTAACTTAATGGGCTCTAAGCAGTCGGCCGTTGTTAGTTTAGGGCCACTGACTCCAGAGGAAGGAGACAGCCAGGGCCGTAAGGCAAACACACCAGAACTTGAACCCAGACCCACTCTGATGAATGGTCAGAAGCCAGCGCTTAGTGTACTTATGTTGATTTCTAATTACCCGCCACCAGTGCGGCTGATTACAACTATGCATGTTTGTGTTTAATGTGCTGTTCATATATCAACTGGCATGAATATCTCTGATGTACCCAGGTACTTCGGTTGCGATGCTAATGACTGATGTTCCTGAGACAGCGGACGATACTTATGTTGATTTTTAAGAAGTATAAAGACGGTACAAAGATCCTGAAAAGTAAATAAACCAGTTACTGCAGCTAAAGCTTGTGATAATCCATTTAATCTGCAGTTGGATTCATCAAACATCCTGGGTATCAACTGAGTGCTTCTGATAACTCTGGATCGCTGTCTAGGAAACGTATTCTTTGTCCTGTTCTGTGATGCAATTTTAAGTTCTCGTTTCAGTGAAAATATGATTAGGTTTCAAATGCAGATGTTGAAGCTCCTCATGCTGAAGTAATTTTTGCTCTTCAGGATGGTGAGATGCTAGTGAGCAAAGCCGCTTTGAAAAAAATGTTAACACAGGAAGCTATAAATCAGTTTGAGAAATTGTTGTTTCTGAAAGAGCCAAAGGCCAGTTGCTCCGCTGAAAAATATGAATAAAAATTCGTTGAGCGCTTTTTAATGGAAAAGCGAAAATTTTTTATTTCAGGGATTTGTAATAATTTACGGAAGTATTTTGGGTAACTTTCTTGTTACTGAACAGTCCGCCATTCAGTGCTGCTTTAAAGGGTTACAATGCTATGAAAGCGTGGGGTTTTTTTTATTTTTATTTTTTTCCCAAATCCAGGGCGCAAATATTTAGCACAAATGACCGAGATTTCTTCGTGTCTTCATTTCCTAGTATTACTTTTGAATAATTAATTTTTTTTTTAATTCATTCGCCTTCTAGTTATTTGTTCAGTTGCTGCTTACCATCTTTGGTGAATCCCCAGTATTGTGCGGGGCTCCAAGAAGCAACCTGCCAAATTGGCTTGGCAGTTAATGTGTGTGTGTCTGGAGGAATTAGAGGCCGCTGTGGTGCAGTGGAAGCATATCCGGCTCGTAACTGGAAGACCTGGGTTTGATTCCCGGTGTCATCCAATGAGAATTTTTCCGTGACTCACTCATAAACGTGGAAAGAGCAATGCCTTCTTTTTTATATTACTTCTGAAGGTGAGGTGAAGGCTATTTTTAAATTGATGGCTGGACGCAATGCTTTGTATTCATCACAGCGTAGAAACGGGAATGATTCTGACCCGAGCATCGTGGATAAGAGGTTCTTCGACTAGCTGTTGCAAGGTCATTTTCCGATGGCACCGGGTTTGAGATTCTTCCCTTACAGTGACGCTTTGAAAAAGTGTTTCCGTTAAAGCTATGCATGGGGAAGTGAACGACTCTGTTATATACATAAACAGTAGTTTAGTGTCCTATGGAGATAACACCAGCGTACCACAGTTAATCTTCAGTGGTATGTCTGTGTGGTAAACGCCTGACGCGAGTTTAAGTTCCGTGCTATCAACCATCCAGTCTGCGGTTTTCCAGGATTTCCCGAATGTAACGTGAATGCTTTGATGGATCCCTAAATCCAGCTCTGGACGTACCGTGAATTCTGGCGGGCGCGCCTTGACACTTGATGAGGAACAAAGACAATGTAAAACCTCCTCATCGTAAACCATTTTCTTTAAGATGTTCGTCATCATGACTCTGCAGAGCTCATTGCCATGAGTCATGGTTGCTTCAAGTTCCATGCCCTTTCTAGACATAGCACTTGAAGAAAATGGAGCTATTGTCTGACAGTTTGTGTGGCGTAATATAATACATCTGCCAGAATTCAAATTTTGAAGTCAAGAACTCCCATTACGAAACTTCTTAGGAAATGTCCACCTCCTTGTGGATGGGAGGCTATCAAGTGAGGATTTGTTTTTGTTTCGAGCTCCACTCTGACGAACTCGTACAGCTATTTGCAGTCGTTCGTCCCAAATTTAAGGCCATTGGTTTCAAAAAAGGGCCAGATCCATCAGACAAGCACACCACCCATGCCACATCCGGGGCTGTGACCCAGAACTATCTCAAACAAATGGTAAGAAACCAGTGCCTCAGACCACTCTGGTACTGGTGTAGCCCAAGCGAGATTTATATATGCACTGAAGTTGTAAAGATCTGCTGATAGTTTGCAAAACGTGGACTCAAGGAAGCGGCTTTTTGCCATCCTGATGGGTGAAGACCTTCATGGCGAACTGAATGCCCGCCGTGAAGGTCTGTGTGCACCAGATGGAGGATGTGTGGGGGAGATTTTTAATTCGGTTCACGCATCTTCCAGTCCTTCAGCTTCATTTTTTATTCTACTACCTATGCAGACTAATGAGATTTCTTTCTCATGTGGATTCTTTATTACTGCTTCTGCTGGCTCACCAAAAATGATAGCTGTTTATTTATGTATTAGTGGTGTGTAAAGGTATCTCTGAATATCGCACATCTCCCACGGTCCGTTTCTTTTTCTCTATATATGTAGGTTTCACATATTTCAGGACGCGATTATTATTTTAATGCATTTCTACGTGAAATTTCATTCACAGAATTCGAAATATTTTATAATGGTGTAAAAGTAGTGAATAGAAAACTTTTTAACTTGCCTCTAATCCTCACACTTTTTTGGCAAAATTCGTTTTTTTTTTCCTTTTTTTTTTTTTTTTTTGGCGATTATTGTGAAGGACTCCGCGTGTGTGTGCGCGCGCGCGTTCTCAAAAAAAAAAAAAGACCAAGTTTCTGTATTCATGAGAGTATGTTGCAACGTTACATCCAGACATTAACGAAGAATTATTTTCGATGATCTGCATGGCTTATGACTAAATTTAAAAGCTGTTTTCTTTGCGCTTTCTAATGGTCACAATAAACGATGCTAAATGTAAAGTTACTGCTGTTTCAGTTCTGAAATAAAAACGAAAATGCTGATTTTTTAAGGGGGATAAATGCGCATAAGTTCTTCGGAAAAAAGAAAGCTGTGTCTGTAGCCCAAGGGTTATCTAGAGCACAGTTAACGTGATTCATGAGTTTAGGTCTTTTGGAAATTCTTCATCATACTTTTGAATGGGCGGTGGCTTTTGATGCCCAAGGTGTGTCAAAGACAGAGAAAAGAATCCTTTTTAATTCTCAAGAAAGAAAAATTATGACAAATCTTGATTAACGACCGTCGTGAAGCCTTTTATCCGTTCAGAAGTAATCCATTAAGTCAGGGTTCGTCCTAATTACCCGGACCTTCCATCATCGCTGGTATTAACTATCTCTTAATGGTGCAACTGGAGCCACCTGTTACTTATAGTTTTCTTCCGAAGTCTTTCTGAAATCCTAATATGTGTTAAGTCTGAGAATGCAATATGCGCTAGTTGTTTTTTTCTTCTCGAGGCCATGCGACTTCTAGATTTTTTTTCATGTAGGAGGAATAAAATGGTAGAAGAAATAATGCTGAGAAAAGTTTCTGAGTGGAATATTTTTCACGATTCGTTTTTCGCAAAACAATTGGTGACTTCAATACAGAATCATTCTCCAAAAAATGCTGAAGCTCAAAAGGAATTCATTATTAATCCAAACATCGGTCGATATAATCATTGCAGGCAAGAAAGTATTAGCTTAAGAACGAATGTTATGGCTGTTCGGTGTTCCTATTTCTCCTCTCACTACAGTCAATCCCTTGAAAGGCGGTAACTTCTAAATTTAAATGCTCTTCAGAATCACGAAACTTCCCACCAATCTTCTGTCTATGTTATTACTCCTGAATGGAACTTCTGAAAAGAAGAAAACCCAAGGTAGGCATGTACCCACATTTCGTTGATGCAGAACTCGTCACCTGGAATGTCCCGCTCTTCTATTTTACCTCAAGTTCTTTTTGTCAGGTGGCTGTGTACTTGTTAATGACTGGAAACGAATTCTTAGCTGGAAACCATCTATGTCTGACACAATAGTTATTTCATCAGTCCTTAGTGTAACTGTTATTCAAAGGGAAAGCACGGATTATATTTCGCCTGAGCAGAAAACTCTTGTAACAACGTATTCACAAAATAATAAAAAGACACCTGCGTATCGAATATTTTTGTGTATGAAATATAATAAGGGTCCCTCTGAAATAAACTGGTATAAAGCGTTTTTTTTCACCTGATACATGTTTAGTGATTGCTTTTTAATGCACAGTGTGGAATACGTGACAAATTAGTGACATTTTAAACTTTTATACGCGCTCATATGAAAGTTGCCTTATTTTTTTTTCTTCAATTTCTTGTAACGTTTTTAAAGTCACTGAAAAAGTGGCCTCCATATGTAGTACGAAACTAACTTGGATATTGTTCTTTTTATTTCCTCAAATTGAAGTATCTGGTTTGCACACAAATTGAATATAAAAAAATAGGGGACTAAAAAATGATGAAATTTAATTGACTATTTCATGAATTCGGAAGAGATTAAGGTGGTTACAAATAAGCATTTGGAATCTGCAAACCTCAGTGTCCGTAGGATGAACGGGATAACACATTAAAAAATGCTGAGAATGGAAACATAAAAAAAAAACTTCAAAAAAATATTTTTATGGGCCTCTCACCCCAAAAGTTACAAAAAAGAGTAGTAACTTTTTTTTTACCGAAAATATTTTTTTCTATGTTGCGGGCCCTTGAAGTCGCGGGACCTATATGCCCCACTTTCTGCTGGATGTAACATTTTTTGTCCCATTAACATTTTTCCCAATTCAGAGAAACAAAGGTTTTACGTGCTAATTAAATCTATTATTTGTCTTCTCGGCTGCAAAGACGTAGGGAGCCTGCAGTCATCTATCTCCTGGCGTCCAGGAAACCTTCATTCAATTCACTGGAGTCTGCACCAGTAATTGCTTGTTATTTATAAAAATCTCAGGGCGCTTATTCTTCTGGGGACCTAAGGTATGCCACTGTGCTGACCATTGTTTTCGTAAAAAAGATGCTTTTGCGAAGTTGAATGCTTTAATTATTCCAGGATGCTGACTGAAAATTTTCCGGCTGTTTATGTGAAACTATTGCCTATTGAATTACTATTATTTATGAACCCTGCAAAGGCACACACCAGTGTATGGTGAACTTATTCGACCGACAGGAGTATATATGTACGTATTCCTGATTGATTTTTCATGCTGGGACATCTATGTGGTCTGTGTCGTGGCGAAGAATCTTGGGCAAAATTTTGTTTTTCTTTGAGAGTCTAGTGTAGATTAGTTTTTTCTACTATTTATAAATTACAATGGACGTGGTTGATTTTCGTCGTGGTTGCTATCTGGAAATTTGTGATGTTTCAATCTGTGACAACTATAATTGTTTTTTCATAAAAGTGGTGTATCGTAAATAAGTGTAGTTTTTCAATGCATGTGGTGTTGTATATACTATTCATACATGGGTGAACATGGACCTTCAAATCTCCAGATATCTTGGTCTCAGTGAAAATGGCAAAGTTAATTATGGAAGTTCCTGAATTATTTGCGAAAAGTACAGTGGTAATCAGGGTAGATAAAGATAAAGATAAAAATTCAGAGCATGATTTTGCAGTTGAAAAACAAGTGATACTGCAGTAAAAGTTTATAACTTGAGCCGCATTTGAAAATTCTGATTCTCTGACTGTTGAAATGCACTGCCACTTGTACAGTGAAATTTTTAGTGGTAACATGTCTTCAAAGAGGCAACTTGAGTGTGTTTAACGACCACTTATGTAGAATAAAGAAGTGACTATATCTCGTGTGAGCATAGAATTCATCTTACATAAAGCTGTCTCAGCACGATTTAGAACACTCCCATCTAATACACGCAAGCCTCAGAAGTATAAGATATTTATGTACATCTAAAATAAGTACGTACAGATAAAAGCAACTTTAAAAAACAGGCAAGATCTTTCGAGTTTTCACAAGACTCATTATCAAGCCAAAGTGCAGCCCAATGTGCAGTGAAGTTGCCTTCTTAGCTTACAATTAAAATTTGTTGTTAAAGATTACTTTTAATATGGAAGATTTATTGTTAATCTCTAACCATGCACTCCTTTTGCGCATGCAGACTGAATGGCCGGAACCTTAACCCCAATAGATAGACTATAAACTTGTTTACATTGAGGAGTATGTCGCTAGATCAATGGCTTAACGCCACTTCCACAACATGGCGGGAGTTGAATGGCACCTGGAAAGATTCCTGGTGTTTATGTAAGTGAATATTTTCTCCGTAAGCAACAGAGTGCTTGTAATGAGTAATTGTTTATTTCCAAAAGTGCCGAAGAACGAAATATCTGCTTTGGAAAGCATATGGGTGCAAGCTCGTTTTTCACGTTTTCTTTTATGACTACGAAAGCGGTGTGATCTCTTTTGTCGGAAACATATTGGGTATGCGATCCTTATTTAATGCTACACCAAGAAAATGATTTGTGGTTTCTGTTGAAAGTGTGTATTTTTAAACACACTATCAAAGTTACCCAGGGGTTAGCATCGTCCATTGTGTTACCTGCAAACGCCTTTGTGCTGTTACAGGGCTCGGTGCTGAGTTCTATTACAGCGCCCTGTGTGGAGGGTTCGTTTGATGCTTCCTTTGTAGTAAGTTCTGTATCGGTGGTATAATCCGTAATTCTCCCAACTGGAGCAGATAAATACGATACAAAGCATAGAAAAGTGAATCGACTGAGGCTAAATTTTGCAGTGAGGAAGACTTTTATTCAAATATTACGGGGAATGTCTGTAAGCCTTGTCCTGATCTCCGATCTTTCTACATATCCTCCCGCTCATGATCTCTTTCAGTCTCCCACATCATCAGCCTCATACCTCCTCCTTCCCTTTGTCCCTAAGACTAGTGCCCCTCGCTAAAGATCTCTTGCTTCGTCGACCTTCTGCCACAGAGTTCTTCTCCGCAACACCTTAAGATGCCTCCTCCCCAAAAAACGCAAGATTCCTTAATTGCCCTCTGCATCGGACTGCTTGGGACGGTGGAGAAGCCATAATGTCTAGTTTCATTCTTCTCACATCGACGAAACCATAAATCCAACACCCCCTCTGCTGCCACGCGTGGGAAAAAGATATTTTGCCTGTTGTTGCAATTCCCATCCAAATGGCGGGGAAATGAAAGAAAATGACTACAATTCACTATCTCTAAAAATGGCTACAGAATCTCGCTTCTGTTAAATATGGAAGCCCCGGTTACAGTGCCACAAATGTCTATCTAGTCATTTTTAACGTACAACACGTAAGCCTTTGACGGATCGGAATGACACTCATGTGTAGGTATGTATTTCCAGGTGTTTTCTTTTACGCGATAGACATTTTTGTTATTGTGCAAGCCCTTTGCTGCGGGAAGTAGAAAATGCTTTGCATTATATAGTGCTAAATTTACGTTGTGGAAAAATAGCAAGTTAGAAATACGAATTGTAAAACACCTTTGGTTTCTGAGACTGCAATTGAGATATTGATGGCAAAAATATATCTGAAAAAAGAAAAAGGGTTATTAATGTCTTTGTGTTCTCTTAGTAAGGACGCCTGCAACTGAAAACACTGAAGAAATATGTACCATTAAGTGTTTTGAGCCTATTTCGTCTTCTGAGTAACCTTTGCGCGATCCCTTGTGCAACTTAACATTTTCCAGAAACTGAACTAGAAATATCTCATTTTCACGTTAGAGATAACAAGTACTATATTTTTTTACCTTTCCGGTTTTTAACGATGTAAAATTAAGGAAACGTTAATATCTGAGGTTGGCTGTTTCTTTAAAAGGCGTATATTTCAAAAGAAAAGAATTACATGTCTCAGTACTTTCTGTTGTCTTTCAGAAAACATTTTTCTTTCCCTGCCTATGAATATACGTGAATGGAATATTAAGTTTTTGCTAGTGATCCTCATCTGATGCAGGTTTTCGGTCTGAATTAATGACTTAAAACATACGACCGAAAATTTCTTTAAGTTCAAAATTTTGCTAGCGTTTAGCTCTCAATTTAATGCACAAATTAGTATGTCTAGGCCTCATTCAGCACTGACTTCCACTGTTTCTTGCGCAAGAGTAAATCCCAATGTCAACAGAGAATCTGCTCACGGATTTGTGAGTCTCAAGTGTTCTTTTGGTGATAAGATTTCGAAAATGGAATGAATACTTTGAGAATTCTGGAACCGACACAGCTGTTGGCGCAGAGAATCCTCGATACGGCTTCCACATTATACGGTCAGTGCATTTTGACCCTTTTCTGTTTTATGTGTAACTGCATTTTCCTTTTTTCTAGAGGTGAGAAGAAAGGAAATGATTATATATTCACATTTATGTGAGAACCGTATCTGCTTTCAAGTTTCCGCTCTGTATTTCTAGTTAAGGATGAAAAAAAACCAAAAAAACTGACACATGATATCGTCGCTTTCTCTCCTTTTCTCCCTCTCACTGAACTTCTGATTCGAATGATTCTTTCTGCATAAATACTTCTTTCAGATCGTAATTGTAATACAATTTAACATAATTATTAATGTGATGACAAAATTTGCCATATAAATTTTGAGTGTTTTTTTTAATGTAGACGTACTGGCGCCCATTGTAAGAACACAAAGATTGAAAAAAAAATGATCTTATGTATTTCTGGAAATTGTGAATACATACAAGATCTTTTTCAAGTAAACGACAGATATATATTTGTCCTTTATGAGATCATAAGCAGACAACCAACTTCATCGTCGCCGGATTTGTTCTAGAAGAGCCAAATATCGGTGTTTGCCGAATCGGAATCGGACGAATCCCAATCAGTCTGAACTGAAACCAGAAGTTCTTGATCTTGCGGAACTGAAGTTTAGACCGTACATTGATTATATTTTTGAAATTGATCCAGTGGATAACAACTTCATAGCACGAAACGAAGACTGTTCAAAGAAAGCTAGAAATAATATATGGAACTATCTGTTAAAATATTGAAAGCTTCGTGCTGAGGATTTCTCGACATGAATTAATATGAACAAATGATTAGCACTTCAATAGGCTAGTGAAACAAAGAGCGGATGAAGGAATCTGTGATCTGAAGATTTAAATATGTTATTGTATGGAATTGAAGAAAAGACTTTTCTCCCTGGACTTTTAGGAATTACCTAATTATGTTGTATTATGCTCCTCTTTCAACGCCGTTAATATGTATTAAGCCATGTAAAACGTCGATAGCGGTCAATTGTTGGACGGTCATAACCTTTGGATATGCATGAGGAGACCAGTACGTACCCCCTTTTTTTTAAAGATATATCCAGTCAATGTGAACTGCTTTACTGTCATTCTGGTTTTTATGGTATAAGTTTTAATAGTATATGATTGTTTTAATTAAACAAGGAACTATCTAAAAGGTAATCTATAGGTTTTGAATTTTCGAACCTGTTTTCAAAACAGCATGTGCTTACGTTATCACTATTTCCACCCGTCTGTCTACGGAAACGATATCTGTACACCTATTAATCCGATTTGAAACAAAGAATTGCATTGGAGAGCTTGAACTGTGAGCATGATCTACGCTGCAACGGAATGCAAATGCCATGGAATTCAAAGTATAAGGGTCTCCCAAATGAAAGTGAGACTCGTGTAATAGCTTCGTTGTGTAATTACACAGAGCCGTGCATTTACGCCGGCAGATGGCGTGTCATGTCAGGAAGCACGCTGTTATTGGCAGCACGTGTCAGTGTGCTGTTTGCACATGCGGCAGCAAGTTGACTACGTAGGGTCGTGACATGGATTCGTCCAAACAGACCCAGCGAGCAGTTATGCAATTTTTGACTGCAGAAGGTGTTAGTGGAGCCTAAATTTATCGTCGTATGAAGGATGTGTATGGGAATCAGTGTCAGTCACTGTGTACAATGTTCCGCTGGTGTAGTGAATTTCGTAAAGGACGTGTGAGCACGGAGGACATGCCGAGACCTGGGCAAGTACACGCGGCCATCACCATGGAATCGATTGGTGCTGTGGACAAGCTTGAGAAGGAGAATCGCAGAGTCACCACCCGCGACCTTGCGGCAACATTGCCCGTGAGCAAACCATTCTCCATGGCCGATTGAAATACGGTAAGGTTTGCGCACAATGGGTCCCCAAGCATCTCCAGGAGGAGCAGAAGACTCGGCGAATGGTGCTTGCCTGCAGTTTCTTTCCGAGATTATGGCCTCAGATGAAACTCGGTGCCACCACATCGATCCGGCCACAAAGCTGATGAGTATGGATTGGGGGCATCCCAACTCTCCTCGCCCAAAAAGAGCTGTCCTCCTTACCAGCTGGAAAAGTGATGCTCCGATCTGTCGCCCTGCGATTACCACATCTTCGGGCCACTGAAACAAAGTTCTCAAGGGTCACCGGTTTGCTAACGACGCTGAGGTCCGGAACGCCGTTGAAGACTGGTTCCACATCCAACCACGGACGTTTTTCGCTCAGGGTATCCACAATCTCGTCCCCGCACGGGGATAACTGGTTTTCCAGTTATTTGGGGAGCGGCGCCCCCACGGCCCGAGCTGACCTTGTGACTGGTCAACATCTGATGTCATGCCACCGCTTGTTTTTTATTTCGGTGCTGTTGGAGTTTGCAGGGACGGCTGTTCATCCAGCTGTTGGGGAGTCGCGTCCCCACGTTCCCGAGCTGGTCTTGTGTCTCGCTTTTTCGTTTTTATTTATTTTCTCCACTGGCTAGTTGCCCGTGTTGTATTCTCTACCTAATCGCTACCATGTTATGTACTAACACCCCGGTCTTGTGGTTTTGTTACCCTCCACCACTAACTGATTTATATTAACCGCTCAGTTCGTAGGTTGCTGAGATTCCGTTTAGGTTCCCTTCCAGGATTTGTCTTCTTTGGATTTCTTTTTTTTTCCTTTTCGCTGGTTTGGGTACTAGACCTACCTGCATGTTTGCCGCGTGCGGAGACCCGTGAGGCGGAAATGGGATGTCTGGCGGCTGAGGTCGCAGGAGACCGGATAAGTGCCTCCTGTGTACCAACACTCCTCTTCGACCCCGGCTTCGCTGTAAACGGGAGGCTAGAGACTAACCCACCTCTAGTCAGAAGTCTTGTTCCAAGGTGTGTACAGGGCTTTAGCGGCTTTTTTGTCGTATAGCACGGCAGGGTGAGCCCGGGGCTGTGGGATCATGCCAAAGGCGTTGGCATGACGGTACCAGGAGGCCGAAGTGTCCGCCAAGTGCGTGTGATCACAGCCAACGGACTATATCTGCAACGTATAAGCTCCAGAACTGTGTCTAGCGTCATTTTCTTGGCTTGCGGACCTCCAGTTCTCCCTTGTAGGGCTCGGTGGTGGGTGGAGTAGTCTGCAGACGAATCTTCCTTTTTTTCCATGGGTAAACCCAAAAACAAACGCTCCAAATTTAAGTCACCTGAGACAATGATAGTTGCCAACGACACTCCTTCATCTTCTCAACCTACCAAGTCTCGAAACCTTAAACGTTCTTTAGACCCTGACCTGGACCAAGAATGTACAACCTCTTCTTCGGCAGCTGTACCAGTCGCTCCGAAGCGTCGTCTCCCCTCGATTGCTGTGACTACGCATGCTACACACTTACTTGTAGAATCCATCGATCCGAATGAGAGACTGTCCACCAGATCTCCATTTTTCATTTCTAAAGCTTTGGACGCTGCGGTTGGCCCCTTGAAGTCTGTGAGGAAGCTTCGCTCTGGGGACCTGCTTGTCCAAACTTGCAGTGTTTCTCAGAGTAACACTTTTCTGCACCTCACTAGTCTTCAAGGCATTCCTGTCAAAGTGACACCTCACCCGTTTCTTAACACCTCTCGGGGTGTTATTTCGGAGTTTGATCTCTTGCCATGCAGTGAGGACGAATTGGTGACTGAACTTGCGGATCAGGGTGTTCTTGCAGCACGTCGTATGATGTTCCGGCGTGATGGCTCTATGATTAAATCTAAAAATGTAATCTTGACTTTTAACTCCCCGAAAGTTCCGACCGAAATCAAGGCTGGCTACTTGGTCTGTGGAGTTCGCCCGTACATTCCCAGTCCTCTGCGCTGTTTCAAGTGCCAGAGGTACGGGCATTCACAACGATTCTGTAAGAGTTCCGCTCGTTGCGCTAATTGTGGCTCCGGTGAACATGACGGGGAAGGTTGCACTTCTGCGGCCTGCTGTGTTAACTGTGGTGAGGCCCATGCTGCTTACTCCCGCAACTGTATGAAATGGAAGGACGAGATGGCGATCCAGCGTCTCAAGACCCTGGAAGGCCTCTCGTACCCTGCTGCCAAGGCCAAGTTGGGTATACCCACCACCCGACAGCGTACTTTTGCCGCGGTAGTTCAGTCTCTGCCACAACCCGTGCAGCCCTTTGTTCCGCGCCCTGTAGCTCTCGCCGCACTTGCCAGGCGATCTACAGTTGAACAAGCCACACAGGTGGATTTCACCGAGCTCCAGCTTATTCGACCAGCTGAGTCTGCGCCTTCTCTTTTGAAGACGCCCGCCTCTTCCGGTTCCCCGCAGACAGCCTGCACGTGCAGAAGACCCGGCCCTCAATCCGCAAAGGTGTGCAGTGTCCATCCAACTGTCGCGGTCCGCGTGACCAACATTGAAACTGTCTCGGCCTCAGCCAGACCCTCACCCAACATTATAGAGGAACATGGGGGGAGGAGAGTGACAGTTCGTCCCCAGCCTCAACCAGCATTGCAGAGGAACATGGGGGGCAGGAGAGTGACAGTTCGTCCCCGCCCTCTGCCAGCGTTGCAGAGGAGTGTGGGGGAGGAGAGTGACATTTCGTGTCCCTCAATTAGTGAATTTTTTTATAAATCTGATTAACTACCTTGTCTTCCCAGCTTTCATCATTCTCTTTTTCAACTTTTAACAAGCCTGTCTGCTCTTTCTCATTTTCCGCGCTTTTACGTTTCTGTGGCTGTTAGTTCTTTGTCTGGCGCTCTTTGGCCAAACCTGGCCCTTGCGCCATTAAAATCCACTAACCAACCAACCAACCACAATCTCGTGCCGCGCTGGGACACTTGCTTGAACCGACAAGGCGACTATGTGTAGCTGGGTACGTATCCCATGTATCACTCTTACTTCCTGTATGTTCACATATTCCAACCTATAAACCCTTACGGCAAAAAACCGACAGTCTCAGTTTCTTTTGGGTGACCCTTATATTTATTATTCCATGCCATTGCTTCTAAACACCCGATTGAAACAAATTTTCCTTCGATATCTTTCATCAGGAAGACCATTTGGCGTACCATTACTTCAAATATTTTACTGTTTCTCGTTATAAATCTAAATATGTAATGCATTTTTCCCAATATCTCTTCTTCTAAATGTCCTATTAGAAAAACTTTTTTGGCGAGTGATGGCGTTCGTTCATAGCGAATAACACTCGGTGTATAATTTTTAGTTTACCGTAACGCACAATTTTTCCACGAGCAGTCGTGGAGTGCACATTTCTGTTTGCGACGTATTTTCAGCAGTAGGAAAGATTCTTAAAGCCCAAAATAAAAAAAAATAAAGAAAAAAACTTCTTTCTTACTCAAACACCATTCAGAACGGGAAACATGTTGCGCATATTTCTTCAAATTAATGCATATCCGCCCCTGTGTTTGAGTGGTCTAAAGCGCTAGAATTTTGTAATTTGTCATAGAGCTGTCAAATGCTATTCGTCCGAGAAAAGTTCGAGTTTAAGACGAGTAATAGATGATTCTCACTCTTCCTTGGAATCAGCTGCTCTAAATCAGGAACGGGTAAACGTTTATAGTCTTAAGAGTTGTTAATGCTAGTCGTTAAACCGGAAACTACAACAAATACATAGTTTTTCCGTTGGGGGAGGGGGGGATTTGTATTATATTTTTCCAGATATGTCTGCTTCTAAAATTGATTTCAAGAATTTTATTCGTGGAGGAGAGCGTTCATGGTGATTACTACTTTACATGTAAAGACTGATTTTTTTGTAATACACAATTTTTACACTAGAGGTTGTAAAGACGTAAATAAGTACTTTTCTGTTATATTTTATCTATAAGTATTTCTGTTTGACATATGTCCAACAGCGTCTAAGCTTCTATATAAAACCAACTGAAAAAATGGACTGATACCACTCATAACAAAAAACATTTTATTCAGATTTCCTACCCAAAATATTGCACAATTTTCTCTCTAGGGAGTATACAAGCATATCTAATTTTTCGCTAGATCTGTGATTTTAGTGCAGTTCATGAAAAATTCTTTTTCAAATAGATTCGCCTCAGGAATCGTTCTGCATATACTTTTGATTGTTTTCAGAATGTACTGTTCTCCTGCTAGGTTCCTGAATGTGAATCTATGTAAGCAACTGTGTCTTTGCTTCTGAAATTCCGATTGAAAAAAATTGTACTGTATGCCGTTTGCCATGACAGGGGTAGCGTAACTTATCGTCTTCAAATAATGGAAAGTCTTATCGCTGTGTAGCACATAAGCACACTTTTGTTCTTGCTATCTCTGCTTTTGAAAGTCGTGTTTAGGAAATTCCATTATTCTGCATAATTTCATACGTCAAGTTTCTAACGTTGCGCCTTTTTTAGGACACGAAACATCAATAAATAGGACCTGGGCCCTATTGTTATATCACAGAGCTCGTATCAGGGTTGCCAGCCTACCGGGAAATCGGGAAAAATCAGGGAATCCGTAACTAAAGCTAAAAATCAGGGAAAACTCGGGGAGAATTTTTTTCCCAAAAAACCTGGAAAAGTTAGGGAAAATTAAACTGATAATATTTTGCGTAATGCGTATGCAGTTACCAGGGATGGGAATTCTGCGCCACAGTGCGCCAAAACAAAAATATTGCGCCATCTTGCTACAAAGGGCAGATTTTGCGCCATTGCGCGCCAGAACCGCCGTGTCCCGTCGTCATCGTCGGTACTTCAGCAACAACATTCTCCGTGCACACAGAGTTCCGCTTGACGCTGAGTAAACCCATGCGGTGGGAAGAATGATTCAGCGATTCCAAGTACATGTACTAAGGGTTTTTATGTAGTTACCTATGGATATAATCGGTCCGTTACGAACGACGAAAAACATCGAGTATGCTATGGAAATCGTCTGTCCGTTACGAACGACGAAAAACATCTAGTATGCTATGGAAATCGTTGGTCCGCTATGGACAACCAAAAACGTCGAGTATGCAATGAAAATCGAAAATTTCAGCCAGCAATAAAAAAAGCCAGCAATAAAATAAAAAAAGCCAGCAATAAAATAAAAAAAGCCAGCAATAAATAAAAAAAAAAAGCCAGCAATTAATTCAAGTGCACAATGATAGCTTTTTTAGCACGTCTTTTGTAAAAAAAAGATCGTGCTTATGTTATTGGTTTGTCCGTCCGTCCGTCTGTCTGTTTGTAGGCACCATATCTCTATCAGTCCGATTTGAAAACTTCTTTATGCATTGGAAAGCTTAAAATATGCGAAAGATGATCCTTCCTTTTTTTTTTTTTTACGATGCGCAGTTTCGACGCCAGAGGGCGTAAATGCAGATGTCGAATTGAAAATATATTTTATTCCATATCATCATCATCATCATTGTCAACCATTATCAATCCACTGCTGGACGAAGGTCTCCCCAAGTTTCCTCCACAACGGTCTGTCTTGTGCCAGTCTCCTCCATGTCACCCCTGCATACTTTCGAATTTCATCCACCCATCTCCCATGTGGTCGTCTTCTGGGTCTTTTCCTGTCCCTTGGAATCCAATCTAAAATTTCGGCTGTCCATCGATGATCTGTCCTTCTGGCAGTATGTCCAGCCCATTGCCATTTCAGGGATTTAACTCTGATCATGATGTCTTCAACTCTTGTCATTTTTCGGATCCACGAGTTCCTCTTCTTATCTCTCCTGGTTACACCAAGCATGCACCTCTCCATGGTCCTTTGAGTTGTCTGCAGCCTTTGTATGTCTCTTTTAGTTAAGGTCCACGTCTCTGCACCATACGTAAGCACTGGAAGGATGCATTGATCAAACACTTTTCTTTTAAGACATAATGGCATATTGCTCTTGAAAATTATGCTGTTTCTTCCAAAAGCTCTCCAGGCAAGTTTCGTACGCCGATTAATTTCTTCACCAATGTGACCCTCACTTGATATCTGCTGTCCAAGATAAACATACGTGTCTGTTATCTCCAGCTTTTCTCCATCAATCGATAAATCTTCATTTCTTGTAAAAGCATTGAACATCACTTTTGTCTTCTGAAAGTTCATTTTTAATCCCACTTCTTTACTCTTGTCAGCAAGTTCCTGGATCATACTCTGCAGCTCTGATGGGGTAGTTGCAAAAATGACTACGTCATCAGCAAAACGAAGGTGGGTTAGATAATCTCCATTAATCTTTATCCCCTTGTTTTCCCAGCTCAGCGACTGAAAAACACCCTCCAATGTGGCATTAAAGAGCTTCGGAGATATGGTGTCACCTTGTCTCACTCCCTTTCCAATTTTTACGTGTGTTGTATTTTCAAACAGCCTAATCTTTGCACTTGCATTTTCATAGATGTTATTAATAATATTAATGTATGCATCTTCAATACCGCAGGTTTTCAGAGCCATTGTAACTGCTGATGGTTTCACCGAATCAAAGGCTTTTTCATAATCGATAAAAGCCATGCACAATGGAAGTTCATATTCCCTCGCTCTTTCAATTAGTTCTCTCAGCACGTGGATATGATCTATTGTGCTGTAGCCACTCCTGAATCCAGCTTGTTCTCTCGGTTGAGCCATGTCCAGTGTTACCTTCAAGCGGTGTGAAAGAACTTTAGTGAAGATTTTATAAACTACTGATAGGAGGCTGATAGGTCTGTAGTTTCCGAGATCCTCAATGTCACCTTTCTTATGTAGCAGGATCATTGTAGCGGTGTTCCAATCCTCAGGAATCTTTCCTTCATTAAGGCATCGAGTGAAAATTTGGGCGAGTACTGTTTCGATTTCTCCACTTGCTTCTTGTATGATGTCTACAGTAATTCCATCTTCTCCTGGAGCTTTTCCCCGCTTCATGTTCTTGATTGCATGCGCAACTTCTGTTGGAAGGACTGGAGGAACTCTGGTACTGGTATCTTTCATGATGTCTGGAGTGCATATATCATCCCTTTCATATAATTTGGAGTAGAAATCTTTCACTCTTGTCAAAATTTCGCCTCTATTTCTTGTTACAGAACCATCTTCTTTTCTCAGTGCCATAATCTGTTTTCTTCCCTTACTGAGATGTCCCTTTGCTATCTTTAGGCTTTGGTTGTTTTCAATTGCTTTCCTCACTAGTTCACAGTTGAATTTCCTTACGTCTTCAGTGATACTTTTTCTTACTGTCTTGCATAGCTCTATATATTCCACTTTAGAAGTCACATCTTCTTTAGTTGTCCTCATCTCTCTTCTTTTTTGCATCAACATTTTGGTTTTTCCTGATAATTTGTTCACATGCAACTTGTTCTTAGACCCAGCTAATTTTGTTGCTGTTTCCATAAGAGCTTTGGTTACTTTTCTGTTAACTTCGGAGATGTCCACTTCTTCCGATGTTAGGCCTTCTAAAGCAGAGAACCTGTTCTTCAGTTCTAACTTGAAGGTATTATGGTGTTTTTTAAGGTTGGTTATGTCAATAGATTTTGTTTGTCTTATGAGCTTACCACGTTCAAGTTTAGTGTTGAGGTGCATCTTACATCTCACCAATCTATGGTCACTACCTGTGTTGAACTTGTTTAGCACACTGCAGTCTTCTATGACGAATTTTTTGTTACACATAATAAAATCAATTTCACTTGTCGTCCCATTTGGATGTCTCCATGTCCATTTCCTGTGTGGCTTTTTCTTGAAGAAGGAGTTCAAGATGAAAAACCCTTCTGCCTCTGCAAACTCAACGAGAGTATTTCCACGCTGGTTTCTGTTGCCATGACCGAATTTACCTACTGAAGTTTCATTCTGTTGCCGTTGCCCTATTTTTGCATTGAAATCTCCCATAATTATTTTCACGTGCTGCTTACCTTTATTATTTAGATGACAAATTTCCTCATAAAATTCTTCAATTTCTTCATCAGGATGACTTGTGGTGGGTGCATAAGTTTGAATAATCTGAGCCTGGTATCTTTTCGAGAGTTGGATAACAAGTCGTGCAGCTCTGTCAGAGGAACTTTCAACTTCTACAACTTTATCCTTCAGTTTCTTGTTTATTATAAATCCCACACCACTAGTTCTGCCAGTATCTGTCCCACGATAGTAGAAGAGATGTCCACTTTTCAGTTCGATGAGATCTTCTCCTTTTCTCCTTACCTCACTTAGCCCCACGATGTCCCACTTGATCCTTTGTAGTTCCTCTTCCAATTCAAGAAGCCTTGAATCAGAAGATAGGGAGCGTCCATTGTACGTTGCCAAGGTCAGCATCAGATGGCAGCCTAGTCCGGTCCTCCGGGGATTCTTAGCACCCTCTGCCTTCATGTCGCCCTGGCCGCTGCCTTGGCCAGGTACATTCCAGCTGCCGGAGACTGAGGGCCAAGATTTAAGTTGTGGAATCATTTTGGAGGGGTTTGGCCATAACTCACCACGCTGGCCAAGCGGGTTGGTGAGTGTGGGATAGAATTTCCTCTAATCCCGATGGTATAGTTATACCGCTATGGGCGGTCGTCAGAGCCCCTTTAGTGGGAACAGGATGCACCACGAGAAGGCGGGGTTGACATTTGTCAAGGAGAGGCTGTGATGTTACGCATCACCTGACCTTACATCCCTTTATTCCTTATACTTGCTTCTAAACATCAGATTGAAAAAATTATTTTATCTTTCGATTTCATTTATGCCGAACAGTATTTTTAGGTATAGTTACTTTTTCAAGTTACACATAGATTTTCCGCTACGGGGTGTACAAGTGAATCACGTTTCCCGAAATCTCTTCTTCTGAAACTCCGATTTGAACATTTTTTTCTTCAGCGGATACAGCTCCTGAAGAAAGATCTTTTGCATATAATTTCTAATTTTTGGTAAGGAATACTTTGGCCACCAGGGGGCGTAAGTGTTCATTTTTGCTTCTGTTGTATTTGCCATAAAATTTGAGCTTCTAAAATTTTAATAGAAAAACTTCTTTCGTGCCGATGCCACTCACGTCGATAAACCTTTTCGGAAGATTTTCTTCTTGCAATATTGCATGGTTTCACCGCCAGGGACGTAGATAATTATCATATTTTTGTCAATATCTCTACTTCTAATCGTCCGATTTGAAAAATCTTTCTTCATTGGACAGTTTCCGGTGTGACATGCTTTTCATATAACTTCAAAATTTCCAAGTAATGCGTAGACTTTCCGCCAGGGGCGTAAAGATAAATTGCGTTTTCCCCGGTATTTCTGCTTCTAAAACTCAGATTTGAAAAATTCTTCCTATATCTCATACAGCTCCTGATTGAAAATGTGTTTCACATAATTTCTAATATTTGGTAAAGAATGGTTTGACCACTAGGGGCCATAAATTTTAATTTCTGCTTCTGATATATTTGCAACAAAATCTGAGCTCCTGAAAATTCGACTAAAATTTTCTGTACTTAGACCGATACCGCTCACATCGAAAAACCTTTCGAGAATACTTTCTTCCTAAAATGCATGTTTTTCCCGCCAGGGGGCGTAGATGCATATCTTATATTTGTCCATATCTCTGCTTCTAAGAGTCTGATATGAAAAATTATTTCGTTGTTGGAGAGCGTTTCCGCTAAGATATTGTAGCGCAGCTCGCTGGTAATTTGAAATTCTGGTTACGGTAGTAATGTATCGCAATACGCAGTCATCGAACCCTGCTGAAAATGGGGTTGCATAGCCGCAGGCCACTCTGAGTGTCCATGCTAATCTGTGTTCACCGTCGAAAGAGCCTACAATGGATACGCGAGCATCAAAACTGGACCTTGAATTATTGGAAGAAGGTCGACTGCCCCGATGAATCACGTTTCCTGTTGCACCATCTGAACGACATATGTGGTGTTTGTCTGAGGAAGTGTTAGCTCCATGATGCTCCTTGGGATTAAAACAAGTCGGTGGAGGAAGTGTAATGCTTTGGGCAATGTTCTGCTAGGAAACTCTGGGTCCAGCAGTCATTCATGTGCAGGGAATCATGACTTCTACCACTTACCGAAACATCATTGCATACCAGGTATATCCTTTCATAGCAACGGTATTCCCCTTTAGTGGTGCTTTCTTTCAGAGGGATAATTTGCCATAGCACACAGCCCATATTGTTCGAGATTGGTTTGTGGAACGTAAGGAGCCGCCTCGGTGGCGCAGTGGTCTAAGGGCTGGCGTGTAACTGTTCGTTCGCGATGGGTCTTGGTTCGAATCCCAGGGAGGCATGGATGTTGTTTGTCTTACGGCACTGGCTCTCTCACTTTCCTGTAGCCAGTGGCCTTAAATTAGGAAAGAGCAACTGCTTATAGCCCATCGAGTTGTTCATGGTGGTCGTTAAACCTGCAAATAATAATAAAAAAGAAACATGAAGACTTAGATATTGGCCTGGCTACTAAATTTCCCAGACATTTATCCGTTCGCTCATCTGTGTTGGAAGAGCAAATCCGATCTGCGGCGGCTTAAACGCGTAATTTACAAGAGTTAAAGGGTCTTCTGTAACTTGTCAATTACAGATACCATAAGGCACCTTTAGAAATCTTGTGGCGTCGATACCTCGCCGGGAAAGAGCTACTTTGGTGGCACATGGATGACCAGCATCATATTAAGCAGGTGGTCATAATGTTTTAGCTCTTCGGTGTACATAAGATTTATATAAAAAATCAAGGTTATGGTATTGTATTTTTACTCGAGAACAAAGGATTAGTAAAGAGGCCCTAGTCCATGGGTGGAGTTAGTTTTTGATGCTTGAGTAAAAACCCATCATTATTAATTTTTCTTATGTAAGCCTTATGAATATGAGCACGGCGAATTAAAATTTCCTAAATAGGCCAAGGACTCAGGCCTTACAATTAATATTTGTTGACTGACTCAAACCTTATGAATATGAGAACAGCGGATTAATTTAGCAGATAATCCGCTGTTCTCATATTCATAAGGTTTGAGTAATGTTTTATACCTGAGTATATGTGCCATCGTTATTTTTATTTTCTATATATATTTTACTAACATAGGTACTATGGGTTGCTAAAATGGCCCAACCCGAGGCAAAATCAATCATTTTCAATCGACTACTGTATGAATCTCTCCCCAAATCTCTTCGACAACTTTCTGTTTTGAGCCAGCCTCTTCAAAGTCATCGCTGCTTGCATTCACAACTATATAACAAAAAAGGAATTCACAACTATATAAATAAAAAAAATAGCCACCGTTAGACTGCTTAAATACTATACAGAGATAGGAAACCACGCAGAAGAAACCGTGTGAGATGGGTGGATAAAATTTGAAAGCGTGGAAAAAAATTTGCTCCAGCCAAAAAGTTGAACAGACTTGAGGAGACTTTCATCCAGCAGTGGATTGATTATGGTTGATGATGATGATGATATCGATTCAAATAATTTACTTTCCCATTTCACCAAAGTGCTGCAAACACGGTGAGGTGGCCGTAATAAAATTATAATCTTCACAGGCGACCTACAGGAAAGTTGGGCTCGGTGAAATCAGAAGTGCAAATTTCGTACGACCCGCTAACGTTTTTGCATTCAGCCTACATGGAAGTGAACACGAAGAAATCAAAAACACATTTTTTATGCAGCCCTCTAATTCATTTTGATCAGTTGTCAGCCTTGTCTTTTAGCTAGAAAATCACAAAAATATCTTAACTTCTTATTTATAATAAAGTACGAAAAAGATATTTTTGTGCACAATAATTACTCTTGTTGGAGGAAATATAACAACACAACATTCTTTCTATACAGAACACCTTCATGTCTTTCAAACTGCATTCGTGGGGCCAGTTGTCCGAAGCCAGTAATTCGAATGTACATATACAATAAATCAATGGAAAAATCCTTAAGGAATATACAGAGTGATCAGAATCGACCTCACAATAAACTTGCCGGACGATTCCTCGTGGAGAAAAGCCGAAAGCCGTTGTCCGATCGGATGTCGCATTCCGGAGACATACGGGCTGAAAATTCTTGGTCACATCCGGTAAGAATACAGATATTATAAATAACTTACCCAATCACTTTGACAGAAAACATGAAATTTATTGATGTGTACTACTACAACACGAATGATAAAACACGTGGATTCGTGTCAGAATACAACATGTGTTCAAAATGACCACCTTGTAGTGAGAAACAGGAGGCAGCCCACCGAAGAATAGGCAAATGCACGGTTACGGTTTTGAGGGCGGAACAGGAGGCAGCCCACCGAAGAATAGACAAATGCAGGGGTTATGGTTGTCAGGGCCGCATGTGCAAGGTGACCACTAGGTCGTGCAGGCTGTTGACAGGCCAACGATTTACCAGTTCTTTTAGATGCCCCTAGAGGAATAAGTCCAATGGGTTAAGTTCCGGTGATCTAGCGGACCATGCGACAGGACCACAATGGCCAAGCCATCGACCGGGATATTCCGTACCCAGCCACTGGTGAACATTTGCAGCGTAATGCGCCGAAGCTCCATCATGTTGAATCCATAGATTGTTGAGAACAAACAATGGTATGTATTCCAGTAAGTCCGGCAGAACATCACGTAGGAACACCATGTACGTAGTTTGCAGCTGTGACACGTTCGGGAAGAAGATATGGTCCCACTACCATATCGCCCACAATACCACACCAGATAACACCCCACCAGACCTGGTGAGCGTGTTCACGTGTTGCGTACGGAATTGTCCAATGCCCAAACATTACTATTATGGGTGTTGCAGATACTCTGTCGTGTAAACCTTGCTTCATCTGTCCACAAGATTCGGCGGATGAAACTATTATCGGCAGTATGTTGCTGTAGCAGCCATTCACAGTATGCCTGTCTTCGAGGATAATCCTGTGGTAATAGTCCTTGCACCCGTGTGATGTGATATGGATGCAAGTCTTTGTCGTGTAGAACGGCAAGTACGGTACTTTGGGGCTCACCGAAATGTCTTGCGATCGTACGGCTGCTGGTCGTTGAATCCTCCTCTATGAACTCTAGTATGGCGTCCTCAAGAGATGGTGTTCTCAGAGGGTCCAGCGCCACTGTCTACACTTGGACGTGATGCGACATTGCCTGTGTCGCGCATCAAACCGCCGTATTACCTGAGCGTCCGGGTGCCGTCGTGCTGGGTATCGCTCGCTGTAGGCCCTTGCGGCACGCAATGCTGAACTATGGCATTCCCCCAATAGGAGATACATGTCACAATATTCTCTCAAACTGTACGACATATTGCTACCCGCACTGTCAAATGTACCAACGCACTAAGAGCTTACCTGCTACCGTCGCAAACCCTTTTTTATCCCTACCAGCCGTATCGCGCAGGTGTACAACTGATGGTTTCACGACCCCACATCCTTCGAATTTGCATACTACCCACCCCGTACCATATTTTATAATGTTGATTGCTGTTTTGTTTTTTGTTTTTTTATTAATTGGAGGTTTAGCGACTACCATAAGCAACTCAATGGGCTTATAAGTACACAGTTGCCCGTCCTGAATTTAGCACCACTGGTTCCAGGGAAGGGAGTCGAGTGAGCAATCTTTATTAACCCTTTACCGGCTGGTAGGAATTAACTGCGGGTTAGAAAAATGGTGGGAAATCGGCTCGAGCGAATATATTCACCGTCTAAGAGGTCTGCCAAACGCGGCAGGAAAGGGTTTATGAGTGAATTAGAAAGCGTTGTTCTCCTCCTTAGCTTTGTTATTCAAAGTGGAAATTAGGGGTTGATTGACATTAATCTTTTCGGACTAATTATCTGCTGAAATGGATATACAGAGGGTGAGCCGAAAGTTTTACATTATTTGGATCACTTTGTCTTCATACGCACCTTTACGACGAAAGCTGACTAGCATTCAAAGTATAGGCCATCGTGTTGCACCGTCTTTAGCCATCTGTGTGCCAGTTCTTTGATTCTACAGAGGGTGAGTCGAAGGTTTTGCAATATTTGGATGACTTTGTCTTCATACGTACCTTTACGACGAAAGCTGACTAGCATTCAAAGTATAGGCCATCGTGTTGCACTGTCTTTAGCCATCTGTGTTCCAGTTCTTCGATTCTACAGAGGGTGAGTCGAAAGTTTTGCAATATTTGGATGACTTTATGTCTTCATGCGTACCTTTACGACGAAAGCTGACTAGCATTCAAAGTATAGGCCACCGTGTTGCACCGTCTTTAGCAAACTGTCTGCCAGTTCAATTCCGCAGCGGCACCAGTTCTTGTCCTTCGAGGCGAAGAACTCCTCTCCCCCAGCTGCCACCTCCTGGTTGCTGAAGTGCTTCCCGCAAATGAAGTAGGCCATGGACCGGAACAAGTAATCCGACGGGGCAAGGTCCTGACTATATGTTGGGTGAGGCATCAGTTCGATGCTTTCAAGTTCCTGGAGTTTTGCCCGGGTCGTTCGCGCTGGGTGAGGCCGAGCGTTGTTCTGCTGCAGGAGAGAGCGCTTTCTGTTCACCGGTCCCAGGTACTTCTCCCCCAAAACGTCATACTTCCGCTACAGCTGTCAGAGTTGAGGTTGGCGGTCCGATCGTCGGGAACAAATTCGTAAGGGATTATACCCACGAAATTCCATCAGACATTGAGCATCACCTCGTGCTCGTATCGCCAACGTTTGGCAACAGGTTCAGGAAGCTGGCTCGCGCTCAACCACTGTCGCTGTTTGTTAGGATTACGGAAATATACCCACTTTTCATCCCATGTAATATTTCTCTTGATGAAACGTACATCGCGCGGATTTTCTAAGAGTTTCGTGGACACTTCCACTCTGCAGTTTGCTTCAGCTGGCGTCAGTTTGTAAGGGATAATACGGCAAGTCCTGTAGACCTTGCCGAGGTCCTGAAGGGGACGAACCACGGTGGTCTGTGATATGCCCAGCTCGCCTGATAATCTCCAAATGCTGGTAGTCGGATTTGCCTTTATAGCCTGGCGCACGGCATCCGAATTTACGGTTCGCAGCCAACCTGACCTTGGCTGATCGTCGAGGTTTCTGTCACCTGAGCGAAATTTCTTGAACCATCTGGTTGAACTGCTGTGGTCAACGGAGCCTTCCCCTTTCGCATGACAAATGTTTGGGGTTGCTTGAGCAGTGTTATGGCAAAGTTCAATCTCATAAAGCAAATGTTCTCTAATTAGCCGGTTGTGGCTGTTCATCTTTTAGGCGTCCCAACCACAGACAGAACGACGACATGCAATGCTGTTCACAGCAACGACTATCCCTTTATATCCCTTTCGACTGACTGCAGTGCGCGACTTGAATTAGTTTAAACATGTGACATACCCGCCGCAGCACAGGAATTTAGGTTAATATTGCAAAACTTTCGACTTACCCTCTATATCAATGGCGTGGAACCTAAGAAAAGGACTACGCCCTTGTTGCAGCCCTTTCAGTTGATAATCGGTTGAAATGTTTCAGTCACTTGTTTCTATCCATTGGCATGATGTTCAACTAGCAGTTCTCCATCGCGCTGTGGGTCACAGCGCAGGAAATGAAGGACTAGAAGGGAGTACTTATCACCAGGGACATGTTTACGGTCGGTATGGCTGATATCAGTTGGGGAATGGTATTGTTTTGTAGTAGATTTCGCATAATCCGGTCACTATATGAACATTTATTTCTATTTGAAAACACAGAAACTTCTTGGTTCCGTTTGGTTCAGATGTATCTGACGCTTAAAGCGTTAAGTTGTATGTGTTCGGTTTCTTGGTTTTCTGTAGTTAAAGAATAATAAGTATTTTTTGCTTCCCAGGGTAGGTCCTCAAATTGTGGCTAGCTGGCGCACCGGGTATCCGGCTAATCATTTCCACGCGTGGAAATGATAGTAATCTTGCGTGTCCTAAAGCAATATTTTAAAACTTTAC
This sequence comes from Macrothele yani, assembly GCA_039090855.1. NCBI lineage: Eukaryota > Metazoa > Arthropoda > Arachnida > Araneae > Macrothelidae > Macrothele > Macrothele yani. The sequence continues at coordinate 143,681,364 of CM076989.1, forward strand.
TTAGTAATTTTTGACGTGTGTAGTTATTTTAAAGATCACAATGAAAGTTATTCACGTCATAAATTTTATCAGAGAGACTTTCCCAACGTTAATTCATTAAGACCTTTCCATGGAATTTTGTGGTCTCATTCTTCACGCAGAAGTTAAAAACCGACAAAGGCAGAATCTCCAGTTCGTTGCGGTTAACGATTGTTTACGGGAACAGCAGTTTTGCATTCCTTGTCAACTTGGCTTCATAGCGAAACTATTTAAAGCTACAATTTCCCCAAAAGAGGGAAATAATTTCATCAACTTAAATTTAGCTGAACCAACTAAAGTGAAATATGAACTTCGGCCGATTCATACAAATTTAAGGTATTTTGGGAAATCTCGTGCATGAAACAAATTTTCGACGTTTTCAATTTTAAAACAATTGGAACAAAAATGTTATCAGACATGGCTCATCAAGCGAAAATTCGTACAAGATAAATAAAAGGAAATCGAGGGCGGAATTGCAGAAAACTGCTGAAATGTTTTTTTGAATTAAGTCCAGTGTGGCTTAGTGAAGCTATCGAACTACGAATAGTAGTTTTCATTTTGTCAGCCAGTTCCTTTCCCGTTTCTCTCTCTCCAGTTTTCTCTTCCATTAGCTTTTTATCTACAGTCTTCCTGCAGCTGTTTTTATTTCATTCAACTGACTCTGTGTAGCTCTTACTCCTTTACGGTGTTCCAGTTTAGCGCTTCATGAAGCTATACTGCCAGACCATAAGGCATTGTCTGCTTCGGTTTTTTCCGTAGGGGGATATTTCTTTCTTATGCTTCTAAGCTACACCTAATATTATTCTTCCATCTTTCAGGTTTGTAGCTTGAATTTTTGAACGTTTTTTTTTTTTTTTTTGTTTGTTTGTTTAGCGTCAATGTTTTATATGTAATATTCTTTTGATAGGAATGAAAAAGTTGATTCTGAATATATCAATTTACGAAATCTGTTCCGGATTGTTGTACTCTGTCGTATCACTTCCTCAGCTCTCCCTTATATGGAACATTTTGTTCCAGTTAACGGAATTAACTTGCTTTTATAGTTTCTTCCTTTAGGTAAATCTTATCTGTTGTAGTCTCTATCTTGTACTATATTTTTTCTTCATTTATTTTTAGACTGATTTCCGATTTAGTAATCTTAGTGAGCAATGTAATGTTGTGGTCATTGTTGAAAAAATGTTTGGAGTTTGGTGGAAATCGCTAAACTCGTCTTTTGTAAATGCTTTGATTGAAGGTTCTTGCTTTGGAGTCCTTGCATGGCAGGTAACCAAAGGAAGACCAGATCTGGCGGACTCCCACTACGTACAGTCCAGTGCCCGACCTATTTTATATCTTTTGCCCGACCTAATTGAAACAAGATGCCGTTAGTACACGATTAATGATATTAAACATCTCTACGCACAGATTAAAACGTTTAATTACTTAAAATAGATTTTATCCACTTTACACACAGATTGAAACGTTTAAATACCTGATAGATTTTATCTATTTAAGTAATTAAACGTTTTAATCTGTGTGTAGACATGTTTAATATCATTAATCGTGTATTGACGTCATCCTTTTTTCAATTAGAAGGTAGCACGATAATTTTTACTTTAATTTGCCCGACCTCTTTTTACACCTTTTGCCCGACCTCTTTTACATCTTTTGCCCGACCTTTTTTTTATCTTTTACCCGACCTCTTTTTATATCTTTTGCCCGACCCCTTTTTATGTCTTTTGCCCAAACTCCTTTATATCCTTTGCCCGAATGCAGCCATCAGCTGCACCCCTTAACATCGCTATCTGGCTACGGGCTTGATTCCTTGGATAAATCCCTTTATTCTCCAGCGAAGATCATAAAAAAAAAAAAAGCCCTTTCTGTTTGGTGGATATCGGTCTGAATGTACGTAAAGGAGCAAATCTAAAATAGTACTGTCGCAACTACGAGCAGCTGGTCGTAAATATAGATTATTGGCTATTCCATTAATTTATCGTGCACTTTTTCATCAAGATAATTGTAAAAGTAAGATCAAGTATCAAACTCCGTTAATTCTCTGGTCTAAAAATAGTTATTTCGACCAAAGCATTTAAATATATAAAAAGTGCATGTTTTTCTTAATGTTAGAGCAAAACGCCATGTTTCATATTACGTCACAAATGCCAACGAAGTCGCAATTCGTAGATTTTGTCGATTTCCCAACCTTTAGTTACATGCAAATCGTAGACAGGAAACTTACAATTTGGGATAAATTGTATCTCTGTCTATCTCTCGCTTTTCCAAGAACGGTACTTCTGCTTCGTAATTTGAGGTGCTGAAAGTACTTCGTAAGATTTCGGGCATCACTCTTTCCGTTCGTATGTTGGTCTGTCTGTCCTTCCGTTGAATTTTTTTATCCGCTTCTAACGGTCATATTGAAGAAATTCTTTCTATACAGAGTAGTTTGGCATATGAACAAGGTTATGGATTTCTTTCAGTCTGTTGGTCCGTGCACAAAACAGATAATCCCTCTTCTATTTATCTAATTGAATTTTTTCACTGACTAATAGACATATTCGCACAAGATTATCAGTGTCTATTCTTCCGCCTGTTTGTTCTTCAGAAACACCTGTGTTTCAAAAAGTTAGATTGTCAAAATTCTTTCTCAGCCTTTTAATGGAACACACGAGTACAAGATTTTAGAATCTCTACGCCGGTCCATCCATTCTTTAGTTTGTCTGTTCGTCAGCTCTCGAAGGTTATACACTGCTGGACAATTGCTAATGACGGATCATAAACGGCTATATAGCGCATAAAAAAGTAAGTGTGGTTGGATGCCAAGTGAAATAAAATAATGTCAGAATGCCAGGACATTACAAGAAAGACAATTTATTGTGCTCTGAAATCCAGACGCCGCCCCGGTGGCGCAGTGGTCTAAGGCGCTGGCCTCTGATCATTCGTCCGTAAGGGGTCCGGGTTCGAATCCCGGTCAGGCATGGATGTTGTATTTGTCTTACGGCACTGGCTCTCTCCTTCCCTGGAACCAGTGACCCTAAATTAGGGACGGGCGACTGCTTATAGCCCATTGAGTTGCTCACGGTGGTCGTTAAACCTCCAATGAAAAAAAAAAAAAAATCCAGACGGCTTTGAAACGTGTTCAAGGGACAAACAGGCCATTTTGTGCAGAATACGCAAACGTGAAAAAAATGCAATTACCGTCCGCATGCGTAAGATGTCAATACGGGATATGGCCACCATGGAGGGCGATGCAAGATTCCACACGTCGTGTCATGCTTTGCACAACATTATCAAGCAGCTGGTGGGATAATTTATCCCATTTCTCTGTCAGTGCACGGATGAGGGTGTCCTTGTTTATTTGGAGGGCATTGACGACCAGCAAGACTCCTCCCCAAAGCATCTCACACATTTTCAATGGGATTCGGATCTGGAGAACGTGCTGGCCATACGAGGCGTTGAATATCCTCGCTCTCAAGACACTCCTGGACAGCGACTGTTCGATGACATGTTGCGTTGTCGTCCATGAAAATGAATCTATCACCGACAGCGCCACGGAACACGAGGTAGCAGAACATCATTAATGTATCGTTAGCCAGTCATAGTCCCAGTTGGAAGCACATAGAGGGACGTACGGTCATTGATCATGATGCCAGCCCATACCATGACACTAAATGTCGGATATCGGTCCCTTTCCTGTATGTTTGCTGGACAATATGCAGTACCACTATCACGCCAGATCAGTTGTCGTCGACAATCAGACGATAGACTGTATCTACTCTCATCTGAGAAGAGGGCAGCAGACCAGTCGTTATCAGTCCAATTGCGATTTGATGGCACCATTGCAAACGGGCGGTACGGTGACGTCTGGACAATGGGATGCACACAACAGGACGGCGGGCGTATAGTCCTCCTTCATGCAAACGGCTGGCGACAGTTTTTCGGGAGATCCGCTTGCCAGTAGCAGCCATAAACTGATTTGCTACCTCACTAGCTGTGCTGCGCCGGTGTCTTTTTGTTGATAGCACTATGTACCGATCTTCTGCAGGTGTCGTACTGCGAACACGACCTCCCCCGTGACGTTTGCTACACTCTCCATTTGTTTGAAATGATTTCCAAAGCCTTGAAACAACACTGTGGCTGACGTCGAACCCCCTGGCAACATCTGTTATTTTTCGCTCTTCTTCAATCTTGCCAATAATACAGCCACGCGTAAAATCATCTAAATGATGTCTGGAAGACATACTGAAAATTGCAAGTTCGTCAATTTATTCTTTCCCTTTCAACTTTGCGTTTGAACAACAACGGTCAATACGCGTCAAATCCTTTATATCTCTTATCAGCGCTATGACGTCACGAACAAGTTCGGCAATCCAAAATTTGCATACGCACAACACGTCTTACTGTATCCCGCACTTATGCTAATTTCCACATTTTCCTGCCTTCCATTTTATGGTTGCTATCGTTGCTATTGTCATCCGTCCTTAGCAATTGTCCGGCAGTGTATATCCATTTCTAAAAGTAAAGTGTCATTTCTTCGGACAGACAGACTGATCAAGGAAAAAACAGCTTTACAGTCTGAGCCTGCTTGTCTATCAGCCACAGAAGAAATTTATTCACTGATAATTAGAAGCTGAGATATTGTTTCTGCGCATGGACGGAAACTGACAAATGGATGAATGGACGGACGAAGAGCTGTCTAAAATCTTATGCTACAATTTTTCTCTCAGTGGACAGAAAAGTAATTTTAACAATCCGTTTCAAAGCACAAGTGTCCTTTCTATAAACTGGCCAATATGCGGATGAACTTAAGAACATACGAGATAAATGTCTTCGTGCTGAGAATAACTAAAGGTTGAGTGTAATTTGCTGTCTGAAGCACGATAGTTAAAATCTTTAAATCAATAAAATATTTACAAGTTAAAAAATACAAACACGAGATCTTTCACAAGGGCTACCCTTCCATCATCAGGTGAAGACTACATTTGAATATACTTATTGCGAAGTTATAAAGTGTCAGTGCCTTGACGTTATGATGTACAATGATGTTCATTAGTTGATGACGATTGGTCCTCCTATCTAACTTCTGATGATGCGTAGTTCCGTCTTTGAAAGGTGTAAGGTTAACTGATTGTGTATTGGGGGTTTTAAATCTTGAATTTTTTTTCTTTTTAATATAAACTGTATTAAACAGTTATTTCCAAACAAATGGCAAAGTAGTGGGGATGTCATCGTTACAGCACCGTCCACGATAGTGATGGATGAACAATGCTTCTGCAAAAAACGTAGATCTTTTTTTTTTTTTTTTTTTTTGGTACATAGAAGAATATATGCATCCTTCCATGAGGGGGTGTGTGGGTTCCCTCCTGGACTGTGCGGGCCACAGCAATGTTAGAGGCACCTGTTCGGGTTGAATATCGGTGTTCGACTGTTCGAATACCTAGGCTCCGAAGGGTCGAGCCTATATACCAGCTATCGTTGAACTCTGAGCTCAGACTCTTTAATGGTATGCAATACACACCATATTTTTCATTCTCAGGCTTGACGTCCCGATCTCTGCGCATCAGCTGGAAAAGATTACTGGAGGACTCGCCAAATGAAATGATGTTTCTTGCAGATGCTGTGCAAAATGTGCGAGATTTGCGGCTGGTATTCAATAGTACCAACGTACTTAATAGTCTTATGATTGCTGTTTAAGGTTGTGCAGACCTTTTTCTTGTGTTGAGAAATCAGAGCATTCACAAAGTTTCTATTGTATCCATTCTGGGTCGTGATTTGCATTATTTTTTCTAGTTCGGTTCTCCGCAATCTGGCATTCGACGTGTGTGAAAATGCTCGGCTTATAAGAGATCTAAAAGTCGCAGCTTTATATTTGTGTAGATGATAAGAGTTATATGGGATGATCACAGTAGAGCTGGTTGGCTTACGATACACAGAAAACTGAATTGAGTTAGTGATCATGTTCTGTCTGATGCTCCAGTCAAGATAGGGGAGAAATCCTCCATTCTCCAGTTCAATGGTAAATTGTATGGTGGGGTATACCGACGACAAATTTAATCTGAATTAATCAAGATTGTCAAGGGAATGTGGCCAAAGTACTAATATATCGTCGATATACCTCATACATTGTAATGGGGCGTGGGTACAATTGGTTAAGACATTATTTTTTATTGATTGCATAACAATTTTACCCATCAAAACAGATAGTGGAGATCCCATAGCTGTGGCACCGTCTTGTCTATAAATAGTGTCTTCAAAACGAAAGAAAGAACGTTTAGCAACTAGCACCAAAGCATCTAGAACGCTCTGTACCTCAACCTGAGATACGTGACCCTGCGTGATGAGTAGTTAGTGAATAAGGTTATGTGCTTCTTTCACTGGCACGCTAGGGTAAAGGGAGGTAACGTCGGGAGATGCAAGGATCATGGGCACTGTAGGTTGTCCAAAGTACTTTAGCCGTCGAACTGCTTCAAGTGAATTTAGGATAGAAAATTCAGAGTTTGAGGTAAGTAGCGCCAACAACAATGATAAAGCATTTTCTAAGGGCCGTGTTGGGTTCGATTGACCAGACACCAAAGGACGAAGTGGGTAATTCTGTTTGTGGGGTTTCACTTTACCGAATAGAGCAGGAACACTAGCCCCACTTGGAGGTGCCATATTAGTAGAAATGGAAGGAGGCAAGAAGTTATTCTTTTTCAATTTTCCAAGTGTCCTAATGGTGGCTGGGGTGGGGTCAGAATTCACAATAGTATGTGGGATAGTCGAAATCTGATGTAACATTTTTTCAACGTAATCAGAGTGATTTAATATTACAATCTGTTTAGCCTTATCAGCAGAAGTTATCGTAAGGTCTGGGTTATTACGGATTGCTCGGAGTTGTAGCCTTTCGTCATGGTACGCAGAGTTTGTAGGTAAGGGCTGTTTGGTGTGTATCCTTTTAATGGCAGTAGCCACTTAATGACGGGCTATTTCTTGATCTTCTTCTGGGAGGTTTCGAATAATGTTATCGGTTTCAGTAACAGTTTTAAAGATGTTAATACGACTTGATGGGTAATTAAATTTATATGTACGTTCCAAGGCTTAGATTTAGGTTTGATTAAGTTGAAAATTGCTTAAGTTCAGGAAAGATGGCTGAACAGGTAAATCCACTATGGAGGTCTGCTGTTGTTGAGAGGCATTACCATCATATGTTTTTGCCATGAGTATACGCAGTTTATGAATGTGCTTTTGACGGACATTTCGTAGTTCAGTGTCCAAAGAAGCAACCCGAACGATGAATAGTCGATCCAGTGCATAAGGGTGCAAGTAGTGCGACGAGTGACCATACGCTAAGTAAGTTTGGCTATTCAAAATGTCTAGTAGACCACGTTTCTGGCGGATTTCTGTGGTCAGACGTCTATGTACAGAATGACGCAGAACTAGTGAATCCCGCATTGAAATGGCGAAGCTTTGCAGTGATAAATGACGAGGGGTGACTCCAAAGTCCCGACAATTCAGCAAGAATTCCAGGTGGTCACACTGACGCTTTATAGCTTCGCACTAAGTATGTTCAAATGTAGTCTTCACCTGATGATGCAAGGGTCGCCATTGTGAAAGATCTCGTGTTTGTATTTTTTAATTTGTAAATATTTTATTGGTTAAAGATTTTAACTATCGTGCTTCAGACGGCAAATTACACTTGACCTTTAGTTATTCTCCGCACGAAGACATTTATCTCTTATGTGTGACAGCTGCAACTATCCTGAAAAATGGTATGTAATTTCTACCATTTCATTTGTAATTGGACTACTTTAACGAAGTAAGTGTAAGTGTCTACCTTCCTTAAGTTCCGACGAAGGCTACTACTTGAGGGTGCCCACCTGGAATTCTTGCTAAATTGCCGGGACTTAGGAGTCACCCCTCGTCATTTACCACTGCAAAGCCTCGCCATTTCAATGCTGGATTCACTAGTTCTTCGTCATTCTGAACATAGACGTCTGACCACAGAAATCCGCCAGAAACGTGGTCTACTAGACACTTTGAATCGCCGAACTTACTTAGCGTATGGTCACGTGTCGCACTACTTGCACCCTTATGCACTAGATCGACTATTCATCGTTCCGGTTGCTTCTTTGGACACTGAACAACGAAATGTCCGTCAAAAGCACATTCATAAACAGCGTATAGTCATGGCAAAAACATATGTTGGTAATGCCTCTCAACAACAGCAGGCCCCTATTGTGGATTTACCTGTTCAGCCATATTTCCTGAACTTAAGCAATTTTCAACTGAATCAAACCCAAATCCAAGCCTTGGAACGTATGGGATCTCCACTATCTGCTTTGATGGGTAAAATTGTTATGCAATCAATAAAAAATAATGTCTTAACCAATTGTACCCACGCCCCATTACTATGTATGAGGTATATCGACGATATATTAGTACTTTGGCCACATTCCCTTGACAATCTTGATTAATTCAGATTAAATTTGTCGTCGGTATACCCCACCATACAATTTACCATCGAACTGGAGAATGGAGGATTTCTCCCCTATCTTGACTTGAGCATCAGACGGAACATGATCACTAACTCAATTCAGTTTTCTGTGTATCGTAAGCCAACCAGCTCTACTGTGATCATCCCATATAACTCTTATCATCTACACAAATATAAAGCTGCGACTTTTAGATCTCTTATAAGCCGAGCATTTTCACACACGTCGAATGCCAGATTGCGGAGAACCGAACTAGAAAAAATAATGCAAATCACGACCCAGAATGGATACAATAGGAACTTTGTGAATGCTCTGATTTCTCAACACAAGAAAAAGGTCTGCACAACCTTAAACAGCAATCATAAGACTATTAAGTACGTTGGTACGATTGAATACCAGCCGCAAATCTCGCACATTTTGCACAACATCTGCAAGAAGCACATCATTTTATTTGGCGAGTCCTCCAGTAATCTTTTCCAGCTGATGCGCAGAGATCGGGACGTCAAGCCTGAGAATGAAAAATATGGTGCGTATTGCATATCATTAAAGAGTCTGAGCTCAAGGATAGCTGGTACATAGGCTCGGCCCTTCGGAGCCTAGGTATTCGTACAGCCGAACACCGATATTCAACCCGAACCGGTCCTTCTAACACTGCTTTGGCCCGTACAGTCCAGGAGAAAACCCACACCCCCTCATGGAAGGATGCATATTTTCTTCTATGCACCAAAGAAAAAAGATCCACATTGTTTGCGGAAGCATTGTTCATCCATCACTATCGTGGACGGTGCTGTAACGATGACATTCCTACTACTTTGCCATATGTTTGGAAACAACTGTTTAATACAGGTTATATTAAAGAAAAATTTCAAGATTTAAAACCCCCACTACACAATCAGTTAACCTAATCTAATACCAGCTTTCAAAGACGGAACTACGCATCATCAGAAGTTAGGAGGACCAATCGTCATCAACTAATGAACATCATTGTACATCATAACGTCAAGGCACTGACACTTTATAACTTCGCACTAAGTATATTCAAATGTAGTCTTCACCTGATGATGCAAGGGTCGCCCTTGTGAAAGAACTCGTGTTTGTATTTCTTAACTTGTAAATATTTTATTGATTTAAAGATTTTAACTATCGTGCTTCAGACAGTAAATTACACTCGACCTTTAGTTAAGAACATACGTTGGTAATCTTGTGCGAATGTCTGTCTGTGAGTCACAGAAAACGTTTCTTCAATTTGTTCGTTAGAAGTGGAAAAATAATTTCTGCTGACAGACCAACTGACGATCGGAGGCGAGAAGGAGTGATATCTGAAAATTTTAAAGCTTTTTCTGTCGTAGGAAAAAAGGAAATTTTACCAAATCAATATTTCAAATAAAAAGCACCGTTTTCCCAGGCAAGAGATAGACCGACTTAAACGCAACCCAAGTCATGTGATCTCCTGTATACGATTTGCTTGTAACTAAAAGTTGGAAAAGCAGCACATTGTCTTAGACAACGAATTGGGGCATAATTCGGAATTTATAAGTTCATAGATTTATGTTCAAGAGTCGTAGTAGGACATGGTAGCATTTGCAAGCAATGATTACGCCAAATTCTCGGGTGTAATGAGTCTTTAGTTTTCTTAAGAAGTGTGAAATTTTATTATTTATCTTCTAAACTTTTACTGTATTCCCTTGACCTTTTTAAATTTACTTTTAGACATTAACGTTCATCAGACAAAAACTTACTGATGCCATATCACGGGAGAATTTTTCACAAAAATTAGATTTTTTTTGTGAAATTTTCTTGTTGCATGGAATTATGCAAATTGGAATGAAGTTTGATCTCTGTATTTATAATGATCAGATTGAAAAAGTTTGGTATTTATTGGTCCGTTATAATCATCATCACTTAGATTTTTTCAATCCATTTTTCAGACTTCGGTGCATCAGTTTCCTACTAAGTAGCTTAATATATTTATATTGTATCCAATGAAAAATGTATTTGCAATCTGATTTTTACAGGTATAGTTTTTTAGTCATTCACAGAAAAAAATTATCTTTGCAATGAACAGCTATAACAAAATTACTATTATTTTTTGAAAAAAAAAAACTTTTACTAGCGGGAATAGTTCTGTACTGTATTAAGAGCGTGACGGAGCTAGGAAATCTGCCTTCAATTGATGAGATTATAACTACAGTATCTTCAGGATTTTTCATACATTTTGCAAAGTTCGTCCACTAGATGAAGTAAATTTAGATTTGTATTTCGCGTGTAATTTTTCTTCAAGTTAGAATGAATATTCTTTAGGTCACTTGGAATATTACTGAAGCATAATAGTTCCTATTCTGTCTGGAAAACCTTTAGTTATATTTTTTATTCTCGAGTAAGTGATCACAAGGTTTACCGTACTTACACTCAGAATGCTTGTCAAAGAATGTGTTCGTTAGACCAGAGAATGCAATGGCGTTCTTTCTATATGCATTAGCTCCTATATCAAAACGGAAAACACGTTCTCAGAGATCGAGCTACCATGCTTACATAAAATGGTGTAGGATAATCAGTTAGGTGGGATTCTTAATTCGAAGAAATTCTGTTTTAGCTTGGTGTGTCTGCTTCCTGAATGTAAGAAAGAAATTCTGTAGTATTTGTGAAATGAGATTTAAACAGTGCAGACAGTAACTCGTACAAAAAGAAGTAGCTAGTTAAAAAGATAAATTCAACTGAAAATGAGTTCGTTTTTCGTTCTTCTGCTTTCCACGATCTTATGAGAGCTAACAATTGCAATGTTTCTGCCAGTAGCTGTCTCATACAAACGCAAAGCAAGGATACCACTGAGTAAACTAGTATGTACTGACGAAAGCCTTAAATATAATATTCAAATGATATTTTAAAACACTGTTTTGCTATATACTGCGCAGTCAAGTAGTTTCCTGACAAATATAGAACCTTACTAGGTGAAATCCCGTCAAAATGACGGGAGAAAATATAATATGGAGAGTAATTTTTTAATAACTAGGTATTCTTTTTGTTTGGGATGTCCAAATGTGAAAGTATGTTTCATAAACATTACAACAATAAAATTCTCATATAATTGCTCCATCTTACGCTGTCATAATTCAGTTTCCACTCACGGAACATTCGGCCGAAAACACGAAAAGCTAAGCGGGACGTCACAAATGGTTTTCATTTGTTGCTATAGTGATGGCTCTTTCCACTGCGCCACCAGAGTGGGACAAACGTTCAAACAAAGCAAATTATATTGTTCGTGATTTCTCCTAACCTGAACATTTAAATCAGAGAATGGTGAAATTCAAATTGAGATACACTCCCCAGTGAGGAAGTAGTACATTTGAAAAATCAGAGGACAGGTAAATACTCTGATCCTGGTTAGAACAAGCCACTGTTAAAATAATGTTTCGAATTCTATCCGTAGAAGCTCAGATACACCTTCGAATAAAACTCTAAGTTTGCGTCACACTGCACGAAATTTTTTTGTCATAGAAACAGGAAATGCATGTCAATTTTGTCCAAGTTTGAAGTAATCGAATGCAAATATAATTTTTCATACCGGATTAGCAGGGTTTTGAATATTTTTAATTGAAGTTAAATCTAGCCGACGTAAAGTTTTATGTTATTTGAAATACTCTGTAAAAAATTACGTTCTGTGAATCACAGAAAATTTCTGAGAATAACGCTCAGCAAAGTTCCCGGTAACTGTTTTCTGTGTACGTGGTCTTATTCCAAATTACGTAATTTTTTTTCATCGTAATTTTCCGAAGCAACAGAATGATTTGGAGTTTGAGATTTTTTTACGCTTTCCAACCGTAGGTTGAAGAAGCGCATATGCTCCAGCTTTGTCAGTCTGTCTGTCCATCCGCACGATAACTTGCGTAAAAATGGTAAGATTTCGATGAAATTTTAGTATATGGTAGGGAAGTACCTGCGGACGAACCCTATTGAAAATGGGATCAAAGGTCAGGAGACAGGGGAGGGATCCATACTATTGCCCTTATACACCATAACTTGCGTAAAAATGGTTCGATTGCAACGAAGTGTTAGTATGTGGCAGGGGACCAAATGGGGAATAATCCTATTGACAATGGGTGAAATGGGGTCAAAGGTCAGGACATAGGAGCGGAATCCATTCCATCGCTCATATGCGTTATAACTTACGTGAAAATGCTTCGATTGAGACAAAACTTTATCATGTTGTTTCGGAAGTATGCTTAACCGGTTCTGTTGGATATCATCGAAATGGGGTCAAAGGTCAGGGCACAGGAGCGAGATTTACACACAGCCATTATCCTCATAACTTGAGTAATAACTTGAGTAATGATTTCTGGTATGTTGGAAAGCGTATCATAATCAATGCATTGCATGATTTTACTGACTTGTTTGCGCTTTCCGACTGTAATTTGAAGAAGCGTATATGCTCCAGCTTTGTCCGTCTGTATCTGTCCCTCCGCTCGATAACTCGCGTAAAAATGGTTCGATTTCAATGAAATTTTAGTATGTAATAGGTGACAATCTGGGGACGAACTCTGTTGGAAATGGGGTCAAAGGTCAGGACATACGAGCAGGATCTATTCCATCGCAGTTATGCGTTATAATTTACATAAAAATGTTTCTATAGCGACAAAACTTTAGTATGCTGTTCTGGAGGTGTGCTGAACTAAATCTGTTTAATATCATCGAAATGGGGTCAAAGGTCAGGACACAGGAGCGAGATTTATTCCACAGCCATTATCCTCATTACTTGAGTAATTATTTCTGGTACGTTAGAAAGCGGTATCATAATCAATGCATTGCAGGATTTTACCAACTTGTTTTAACTGACAATAACTTTCAATTATCTTTAAACGAAGGTGCAATGTACTGTTTTTATAATATTTTTTCACAAAACTTCTAATCATAAAATTGAGACAATATAGCTGCACCGCCTTTGTCTTAAGAACTCCACAGACTAATACATAGGCATCGTACAACCACCTGTGCAATAAATTAAATTCCCAGTTTCTTATGGTAACACAATCTATAATAGCTGGTGCACAAAATTGGAGTAAGAAGAAGAAATATATTGTGACACAGTAACAAAAATTCATGCGATATACAATCCACAATAACTGATCTCGCTGCAGAACTTCAAAATCAAATACTTCGACGGACTACGTAAATTTAACAGTTAAACTAACCCTTAAGTATTCCTGTGAATCTCTCCTGTTACCGGACATTTTTCGTCGTATGGATACGGAAAAAAAGTAAGAGTTTTTCCGTTAACATAAGAAAGCAATTGCGGAAAAGTTTCTGAAAATTCAGGAATTTCTTTTAACACCCCTTGAAGACTGTAATTTGCCGTCAATATAAGAACGAAATTGCGGAAAGGTTTCTGAAAATTCAGAATTTTTCTGGCGTACGAAAAATCCGTGAAATTAAGTTTTTTTCCGTCATTTCACGGAAAACGTATCAGAAACATGATTCGTTGATTCACGAAGAAATCACTGAAAGTAACTCATGAATTTCAGAATGTTTTTTTAAGTGTAAAAAAAATATAATCGTGAATACTAAAAAAAACCCTTATATCGGCGTAGTCATCATCATCATCATTGTCAACCATTATCAATCCACTGCTGGACGAAGGTCTCCCCAAGTTTCCTCCACAACGGTCTGTCTTGTGCCAGTCTCCTCCATGTCACCCCTGCATACTTTCGAATTTCATCCACCCATCTCCCATGTGGTCTTCTTCTGGGTCTTTTCCTGTCCCTTGGAATCCAATCTAAAATTTCGGCTGTCCATCGATGATCTGTCCTTCTGGCAGTATGTCCAGCCCATTGCCATTTCAGGAATTTAACTCTGATCATGATGTCTAAATCTGTTTATTTTCATTGTGTAAAATGCATAAAGATTTATCAAACTTTCGCTGTCCACTGGGAAGCTTTTTCAAGGCAATGGTAGACATAAAACGCAGGGAATCGGAACACGTAAAAGATTGTTTCTTGAAAATAGCGTAAAAGCTGAGATACAGACTTTGGTGCATAATTTTTCCACTAAGTATCTTAATATATTTATATTTTATCCAATGAAAAAAGAACACGTGCGAAGTGTCAACCAGGACTTACAGAATTCAGCCTTCGCCAGAGAAGTCGACCTCTCCTGTATGGAATAGTATAAGAATTTCCCCTTACGCAAATTTTAAAGATACTGCCATCAGGGAAACAGTCTAAATTCTTTCCGACAAACTAGCATGCAGTGACATGGTCTTCATCAATCTACGAATGGTTTCACATGCGTTATTAAAAGATAAAAACACATAGCGGCACACCGTATAATTACGTGCTGAATCTTTTATGCATATTACACCACGAGAAATAAACGAATTTACTATGCTATAAGCGTTTTTTATAAAGTTTTAAGTTTTGGACAAACGATTTGTTCCTCGATATAATGTTTGCTTCCAACATGTGGACTTGTCCTCCAAAAACTGTTTCAGATTTTTTCCCTGACGTTATTTTACGTTACTTTCAATTATTTCATAATCTTAAATTTTCCCAATCTCGAAGTTGAACGGGCAGGTTTCTTGAAATTGTTGAAAAACTTTTCTTTCCTACGTTTTTCTCCTTGGAGAGAGACAGCGAATAGCCTAGTGGTCAGCGAGCAAGCTGTTGGACAGGAGGGTGCCTGTTTGTGTTTCGTTGTCGTCCAACGCCGGCCATGGTTCGGAAATCACGCTAAGTCGTTGGTCTCGGGCGAACTCTCTTTGGGTTTCCATTCGCGGTATTTCGTTCCATATGTAACATTAGCACCGCCACGTCAGCTGTTAAGAAGAATTCAACAACTTAATTTTGCAAAATTTGAGATTCAACATATATTTAATTCATGTTTTATTTGAAAGTCATTTTCTTCTGTAGCATTGTTTGTCCCACATCTAAATGTGGTAACTATTACGGATTTGTGTCTTGCGTCAACTTATTTTTGATTTGTTCTCTATGGAAATTCCTGGAAAGCGAACTAGAGGAGGCTTTAAGGTATGATTTTGAATGACTTGTTGGCACAGTACTTTCACCTCACCGTAGGTCGTCTTCCCGTTTGCTGTCCAAGAAGCTGTATCTATAAATGTACGGTGCCATACATTACTTGTTTCTTCTAAAACTATTATCATAGCTGCATAATCTCCCTTCTTTTGAGACTTCTTTGAAAGTTCTGTCACCTTAAATGTTGCCCACATCCTATCATTTTAATGTCTTTCACGTCAGTATCCATTTCTGCAGCATTTACCTTGTTATTCAAAAAGATCTTGTCACTGGCCAAGTCTCAGCACTGTACAGGATTGCTGGTTTTACTACATCTTTCAAAACAGGACTTTTCAGCCCCATTAGAATTCTATCACCAAGTAGGTGCATATAATGTTTATCTTCAGTTATTTTATTCTGCCTTTAACTTCCCTCTTCATATCTACATCTTTCTCCAGCAACAACCCAGGAAATCCCAGGAATTTGAATCTTTTCACACTTTTAATCACTCCTTCCCGGATATTAACATACTTAATTTTATTTATTTCTTCCCTGAAGCACACATGCTCTGTTTTTATTCTACTTAGGTTCAAACATCTGTTTTTCAATGCTCCTCTTCAGTTTCCCAACTTCTCTTATGCTTGGTATTTAGCATTACACCATTTGCAAACATCGTTCTGCGGTGCTACTTCCCTGACTCTTGCTGTTCCCACTTATAAAAACAGTTTCAAATAAGCTGAATGCTGTTCCTTGGTATTCTCCAACTCTGACATCAAATTGGTCTGTTTGTCTGTGCTACTTCTGGCACATATACGGGAGAATCTGTACATTTCCTTAATGAACTGCATATATTTTTCTCTCGCAAGTAGTCCCACACATCCTGCCTTAGAACCCTATTGTATTTCTTCTCCAGATCTATAAAATATCATTTGTAACGGATGTCTTTCCGTCTCCGCACCTTCCCATAAATTGTCTTAGGGCATCTGTTGTGCTTCTCCTGGCAAAAATCCAAACTATTCTTCTGCTATCATTAATTATCTCGTCCCTCGATCTTCCTCTATAGCCGTGGCATGAGAACTTCGCTTTATGCCTCGATAGCTGCTTAAATCCCGGACATTCCCTTTTCTTCGTGAAGAGGTATCAACCTACTATTCTTAATTCATTTGGTATAAATTTTAGCTAAAGTATCTTTTACATTAAATCACAGAAACAATCTCATTAAAACATCAGCATTTTCGCATTCATTTTGAATTTGAGTTTTGAATAATAAATATAGGCACATGGAAACGTACGTACGGTAAAATCTTTATTCGGTGGCAAAAAGCTAAATTGCATTTAACCGCCAATATTTTGGATTCGAACATAAATTGTGGCATTGATCTGTGTTTGTACTTTTTTCTGTTTCTCTACTGGTGGTTTACCGAAATATGCAAGGCGCGATCCTTTCTGGTTTTAGATATTCAGGGGATTCTTTAAGTTTTAAAATAAGAGAATGGATGATATGCAATAGCTAGTTTTAAGAACAGGATAACAATTTATGAACTTTGTTTTCCCTCTTAACATGAAGTTGTAATGGTTTTAAAGAACGGCAAGACTTTCAAAATTTAAAATTGATCGAATATTCTTAGCAGTGTATATAATTCGATGAATGTTAGGCCACACACAAAAGCAAATAGCTTTCGTCATTCATTCAAGTATCAGCTACCGTAAGCGCTATATTTTTTTTTCATGAAATGCTGCTGTTGTATATTTTACCATTTCCTTAACGATATTGCAGAGCAAATTAAGTACTTCAGATTTAATTCAAACTGACAGAAATCCCTTAGATAAAAGTAATTTTCTCATCGAAAGCTTCGTGTACACATTCAATAAAAAAGAAAAAGTAATTAAATAAAAATCAAAAGGGAATAAAAAAAGAGTTGTTCGCACACACCACTAATTCTGTTCGTCAAGTGTAACAGATCACACGGGAAAAGCGGCGTAATCAAAACTGATAAAACAAAATGCGTCGCTCCCACGTAGCTTGTTTAAGACTCCCTTTGCTACGAATGAAGGTTTCAAAATCGCTTTATTCTACGAATGAAGGGCTGATTGCAGGGAAACCTTTTTAGCGTGGTGCCTACTTGACTGGCCACATAAAAGCGTATTTTTGCTTAGAATCGATGGCATCATGAATTTGTCATTTGTCTATGAACATAAAAATGCTATTCTTCAGCATTTGCTTTGAAGCAATTACCTATGGGAACACATTTTGCTAAAACACTAAGAACCGTGTTAATGTATTAAAATCTATTACAAATTACGTAGTTAGTAATTAATACATTCGATTTAGTCGGCATTTGTTGCAACGGTTTTATAATTTTTGAAAGTGCTCTGTTTTTCGAAGCTGAAGATTTAGTGCTTTTTGTTTGTTGCTGTCCGAGATGTGTCGAATTAATATATTTTGCTTAAATGTTTGTTTAGGCACATGAATACCAGCCTGCATCACAGAGATGAAAGCATCTTGACTTCCACGAATGAGCTACTAGCACAGCAGCAGAAAATGGCGGGATAGGGCCACAGGAACAGAATTGCGTATGATTTCTTATTTCAAAAATCAGTAAACGTGACATCGTTGCTCTTCTGATAGGCCATTTGGAAGAACACGTTCACATCCCGCCGCCCCGATGGCGCAGTGGTCTAAGCGATGGCCTCTGATCATTCGTCCGAACGGGGTCCGGGTTCGAATCCCGGTGAGGCATGGATGTTGTGTTTGTCTTACGGCACTGGCTCTCTCCCTTCCCTGGAACCAGTGACCCTAAATTAGGGACGGGCGACTGCTTATAGCCCATTGAGTTGCTCACGGTGGTCGTTAAACCTCCAATTAAAAAAAAAAAAAAAAGTTCACATCCGACGCAGAAACGTCGCCAAGGGGATGCGAGGATGGGCGGGAGACAACCCACCCAGTTCAAGATGTGCCATCTTTGAATTTTTGTCAACTTTAAAATATAAACTGATTTTGCCAAGTAATAATGAGTCTTGTGTTTTCCGTCGGGTAGTCCTACGTATCCCCCCTAGGAAGTGCGTTGTTTACTTACCCGTAGAATGGTTACCGGCAGATCCAGAAAAATGCAATTGCTCTTCACTCTCCGAAATCCTTAGTTTAAGCCTTTTTCCATATTAGTATGACCAGGGGCGAATGAAGAGTGTGAATAGGAACTTGCCCAGAGGGGTTATTACTGATTGCTCTGCTGTCTGTTCTACTAAGTACGGAATTTAAACACAGAAAGTATGGTCAAAAGCTATAAAGTGCAAAGCAAAGTCGCTGACCTGAAGGAAAGACCCTAAGGAGTGGAGAGGTGTGTCTGCATGTCACGACGTCAAAACTTAATTTAGGTAAATAAATAGAACATCGTATTTCTGTTTCACACCTTTGTTTTAAGTAATTTAACACCGCGGAATACCCTGCACAATATGCATCTGCCAAGCACACAATCTAACTAAATGCTGTGAGTAATTTGAAAAAAATATAAATTCTGCAATAGGGTGATTAATGGTCAGTCGCAGCACTCAATGATGAACAGATATATCAGACTGGGGTACCTCGCAGATGTATATTGTGCAGGGGTGTTCCGCGGTCTTAAACTACTTAAAACAAACGTGAAACAGAAATACGATGTTCATTATTTCGTCATAGATATAGCATGGATAAACACGTAACACAGGATTGTGAATTCTGTGATTCCTGAAATAAACTTATAAATAGAACAGTTTTCTTAAAAAAAAATTGTTATGAAATAATACTGTACTTGAACAACTGTTCAAGCTCAGAATTATTTTCTTAAGTAAAATGAAATTTTTTTAATAGCAATTAAAGCAATGCATTCGCGGCGAGAAAAAGGTTGAAGGCTACATTCTACGAACACATATCTTACACCCTTAACCCACTTGTCATTGTCATGTTGTCTTGTTGGTTCACCAGTGGAATAATTTGTCAGATGCAGGTGTTCCTGTGTGTATGTGTATCCGGAATGGGGGGGGGGAGAGTTCTTTTGTAGCTCCTAGTGAAAAGCATTAATTTTTTTTTCAGTGTTTTGTAAATAAAGTTGCTATCAAACTTGCCCCAGTAAAAATAACTGGACGAAACATGTCTGAATCGAAGGTTAGTTTTTTTCTGTTTTTTTCTGAAAAGAATAAAGTCGTATGAAACAACTAAAAGTAAACTTTATTTGATTGACAAATTCATTCAACCACTTCAGTAAAGACAATAATCCAGGTTCGAGATTTTTTTTTTTTTTTTTTGACTGAAGGTTTAACGACCACCGTGAGCAACTCAATGGGCTATAAGCAGTCGCCCATCCCTGATTTAGGGTCACTGGTTCCAGAGAAGTGAGAGAGCCAGTGCCGTAAGACAAACACAACATCCATGCCTCACCGGGATCCGGACCCCTCACGAACGAATGATCATAAGCCAGCTCTTAGACCACTGCGCCCCAGGGGTGGCCAGGTTCGTGATGAGCATCACGACTGCACCCTTTTTCAGTCGTAGAATGTGAGTCGGAAGTCCACTCATCTCGATCGTGTGCAAATATTCAACTGAACAGCGCACTCTTTCACTCTCACCTTCAGTCACAACTGTGTTTGTAAATGTTGTTGGAATGAGATTCGCGTTGCGAATACTCTTCATTCTCTCTTGTCTGAGACATATAATTGCAACCCATTGATCGCTCACGCCTTCCAGTAAGGCTCTTATGTTGTTGTTGTTTTTTTTTCTGCGGAAGAGACATTCTGTTAAGGGTAAGCGTGCAATAAAGTATTTACTTACTTCAGGACTGATCATAGAACACCATGCACACACAAAGTCTGACACTGAACTGAGCGCCTGATGTTGATAAGAGCCGCACGCTTCTCCCACAGACTTTACATGGGAACTTCTCAGCCCCGCTACGCCACATGGTAAGATCTTTATTTGATTCCTGAACCATATTTTTGCGTTCAGCCGTTCTCTTAAAATAGGGCTCACAGTTAAAAACTTTATAGAATGAAGACATAGATGGCGCAGCTCAATATATACATTATAAATATTTTCACTACTAATGGCCAACGGAATTTTTATTTACATCTTTACATAATGGGAAGCGCTACGTGAACAAACTGGATCGAATGAATATTAAATTGTATATACAGGGTTCATAGGAAAGTCCGTTTTGCCTGGAATAACTTGCGAAAGGAGAGAGAAGTAGTTAGGCAAGTGAGATAACTGTATAGTAAAGCAACTACGCCTGATCGAATGCAACCGATAGCAGCGCCTCTAGTGGCGAAATGCGGAAGTTAGTCATTTCAAATCAAAAACTAAAAGAGATAGAAACAAAATTTCCAACTACAAAGTTGTAGAGCATCAATTAATTAATACAAAACGACGTTTGTTTCACACAGATAAGATAAATTGTCGTCTGAATACCCTGCAATGTCCAAAATCGATGCGCGACGATTCGAATCTGCATATTCACATTTCGCAAATGTAGCTGTATGCAAATGCAGATTGCGACATTGTACCGTACCTACGATATAAAAACCTGTAGCAGGATGTACCCTGATCAGAAGTTTAGGTCTACGTACGCTGTGCGAGAATGGAGAGCTTGGATTTCTGGGGTTACGTAAAAAATAAAGTGTATGCAACAGCGCCTACGAGTCTGATGGATCTACGTCGTCGTGTTACAGATGCTTGCAATAGTGTGACACATTCCACGCTGAGGAATGTGCATGCAGAGTTACTTTCACGAATGCAAATGTGTATCGTGGGCATTGGCGAACTCTTCAAACATACTCGACATTAACTTTTTATCACTGTGCGCCAGTGTGCCTTTTTGATTTTGTTTTGTCTGACGTCATCAAACTGTATTGACATAAGTACGCATTTATGTAATAAATTGTGTGTATTTGCTCATACCTATGCCTGTTCCCTTCAAACGTTAACACAAAAGGTCGCGCATATCGATTTCTGACATTTTAGGGTATTCAGGCGACAATTTATCTTGTCCGTGTGAAACAAATATCATTTTATACTAATTAATTTGTGCTCTACAACTTTGTAATTGGAAATTTTGCTCTATCTCTTTTTTCATTTTCGATTTGCAATAGCTAACTTCTGCATTTCGTCACTAGGAGCGCTGCTATTGGTTGCATTCGATTGGGCGTCGTGGATTTACTATACCGTTATCTCACTGGCATAACTGTATCTCTCTCCGTTCGCAAGTTATTCCAGGCTAAAGGGACTTTCCTATGCAGCCTGTATACATCAGTCCAACGGCGTAACGCAATCAGGTCTTCGAGAGTGTTCGCTGTTCCGATGCGAACAACTTTGATATGAATGCCTGCTAGCGTTGCTTTGCGCAACGGTTCGCTCAGAAAAGATAAGACTTCAGACTGTCTCAATCCCTCCATGCTTCCGCCTTCAGCAGCGCGTGAGTCAACCGCACGCTTCTTCCATGGACTTTACATGGGAACTTTATCGCCCCACAATGCCCGAACCGCTGCCCCAGTCTCATTTTTCTCTTCGACTGGCACATCTACATGGTAAGACTTTTATTTTAATACTTCAACCACATCTTTACGTTCAGCCGTTCTCTTAAAATAGGGATCACAGTAAAAAACCTTATAGAATCAATATATAGATACTCGCTCACCCGTCGTCCACCCTGATTTCAAAGTTTAGCCACGTCCCTGATCCGACATTAGTTTTAGTTCTTCAGTATCGAAGAATTGCGTCTGCATAAGAAGTATTTTCCCCCAGTGACCACTGCCTTTGGGAGTTTACTTTCTCCAAAGGAAATATGTTAGTTGCATCTCTCTGTCAATCGCACTCTAAAAACCAAGTACGGTGAGTTACTTTCTAGATTTATGAAATGATTGCAAAGAAAAATTTTGAAATCAAGAAGCTCCTCTAGATCTTCAGATTTCTGGTAGAAAATGTCCTGAAACTGAGACAATAAAGAAATTGTACAACAAAGATCTTTGCTCTTATCACGTTTATAAGTGAGTCACGGAAAAATTCTCATTGCCCGCCACCGAGAGTCGAACCCAGGGTCTTCCAGTTACGCGCCGGATATGCTTCCGCTACACCACAGCGGCCTCGAATTTCTCCAGACTCGCACACGCTATCTGCCAATGGTAAGCTTACCATCTTTGGTGAATCCCCAGCATTGTGCGGGGCTCCAAGAAGCAACCTGCCAACTTGGCTTGGCAGTTAGCGTGTGTGAGTCTGGAGGAATTCGAGGCCGCTGTGGTGTAGCGGAAGCATATCCGGCACGTAACTGGAAGACCCTAGGTTCGACTCCCGGTGGCGGCCAATGAGAATTTTTCCGTGACTCACTTATAAACGTGGAAAGAGCTAAGATCTTTGTTTTGATGTTCCTTGTCCACGTTAAATGTCTGTATTAATTAAATAATATTGGAGTTACAGGTATAGGGTGTACTCCGGATTTGTGCGAATATATTTTCGATTGCTTAATTTTAATTGAAGAATGAGAAAATAACTGCATTAAAAAGAAGCACCTAAAAAGTGAAGAAACCAAGTGTACTAGAACAAACCAACTATGAAATTGAAACGAACTAAGAACGAATGAATTGTATTAGGAAGAATCGTCTACTATACCGTGCAAATTAATTGGGACAAAGTAAAAAATCACTTTTTTCTAAAACTATGCCCTTATATCATTCTATGCCTTGATATACACTGAAAAATACCTGTATTAGTATGAAATATGTCCTCCTTTAGCAGAAATGACCTCTTGAATTCGTTTTGGCCTTTTGACTTCACTAATTGAGTGCACATATTTTTGACTTCATAATTGTGGAACCACACTTTTATAGCATTCGTTATCATGCGTTCTTTGGTTGTACAGTCCAGTTTACCTAAACGTCTCTTCAAAATATTCCACAAGTTTTCTATGGAATTTAAGTCTGGTGACTTAAATTCCATGGCCAATCAGGCAAATGAATTTGATTTTCCAGCATGAAATCCTTGACCAGTTTCGAATTGTTACATGGGGCCAAGTTATGTTGAAATGTCCCGTCAAAAGTTTGCAAGAATGAAAAATCCTACGTTGTAATATTTCTACGTACTTGGCTGAATTCATCATACCCTGAACAGGAACTAAGCATCCAGTGCCATTTGATGTGAAAAACACCCAAAACATCTGTTTCAGAGGGTGTTTTACAGTTTGTTTGACATGCTCAGGTCTTAAGGGTTAGCAGTTGCTTCATTTAACGACATTTGCTTAGTAACCTGCACAAATAAATGAGTTTCATCACAAAAAATTACGTTTTTCCAGTCGTCAGCAGTCTATGATGATTAATATTTTTTGTCCCATGCTAAACGTTTTATCTTCATTTTCGCATTCAAATATTGCTTTTTCGTTGGGCTTCCGGCCAACCTCCAGAAGCCTACGGCGTACAGTTGAATCACTAACATCACAACCACTAGCCAATAAATCTCTTTGAACGTCGGTGCTTGTTTTTTTCTTTTGGATTCATTTTACTATTTCTGATTAGATATTTATCGGTTCGTGGAGTTGTTTTTCGTTTTCTTCCACATTTACCTCTCCTTTTTGGAGACTATGATCCAGATGCATTGTATCGCATAAGCAGTCTTGATACACTTGATTTGCCTACACCAACTGCAGAAGCGATATCTCTCACTGTCATAGAAGTGTGATCCTTCAGAGCAATTATTTTTGCACGCTTCCTTGGGGAAATATCCATTTTTCAATACACGAAAGCAACACGTACTCACAGAGAGCAAAAACTAACATCCACCTGTCACACACGAAAGCTCACAACTCAAGCTGAAGTGCCTATTTCCTGTTTAAAACCGGTCAAACCACATTCTTATTATCAAGTTCTAACAGTCACACCACCTTACAACTGATAAAACCGGTTTACGTGGGTTTCCGACATAAACTGGCGATTGCATTACAATTCTGAGAATAAAATAGGTTGTCCCAATTAATTTGCACGGTATAGTAAGAGAACGAAACAGAAAAAAGCTTAGGACCAATCATCTAAAAATAGGAAAACACTCATTGTATTCGGACACATCAACTGAAAGTATGAAACACTAATTGCCCGCATAAGTGCGAGCCAAATAAAAGTAAGGAAAGAACCATGGAGAACGAATTTGTTCTATTACGACGATTGAAGTGCACTTGAACGAAACGGAAACAAGAAATATATAGAGCAACTTAAAATAGGAAACTAGCTTACAGTTTTAGAAGTACCTAAAAGGGAGCAAACTGTTTTACAAAACACGAAACGAAAGTGTGCATTTTGTACCAGAGAATATACATTCGTATCAGAGAAAACGGAAAACTCCGTTGCGGTGTTAGGAATTGTTGCTATTTATTTACATTTAGAACGAAATACAAATACTTTACATCAGTGATTCTCAGTCATATAGTAAATAAAACAGCAGCGCAAATCCACTCTCTACAGACGTAATTAAGACATAATGACACCAAAGTTTTCCTCGACGACGACTCAGCTTCCTAGGGGATACTTTCATTCGCAGTGTAAAGATTTGTTTGACACATTTAGTGCCTTCGGGCTCTGAACCAAACTATCCTAGAAGAACCTTAGCCGTTAATTGGGAAACAACTAGTCGTTTTCTGTTAATTGCCTATCGATAAAAACGAATTTGCGCTTTTCTCCCTCTGATGCTGTACAGAACTTTGTAATTACTTATAATTTTATATGCATTATATACAAAAATTAATTCACTTACAAATATATTTTCCAAGTAATAACACGTGTTTTGATACCATGTTCTTCCAAAACGTTGTGAGAGTAAAATGCTGTAAAGCAATTGCTCCAAAATTCTTTTGTTTTGCACACCTCCGAAAAACTAAACCTCTTGTAATCACCAGTGTGAGTGTGGGGAAATTCTGATACGAAAATTGGCAAAGAAAAGGATCTTTCTAGGACTAATCGGAAAACCATTTACGCAGTTTATAAAGAGGTATTATGGACTTATAAATGAGATTTTTTTCATATTCACATGTTCGAAAAACATTATTACTCCACCGCCGAAAGGACTTGCACACATAGAGCGCAAAACAATAAATATTTTTAGTGTTAAGGGTTCAAGAGGTGGTACTCACAATACAATCATTCACTGCAGTAAAAAAATCCAAATATGCAAATTACATGTTAAATATTATACCCGAGCAGCGCGGTGTGCCATTGAATTAATCTGGCATAAAATCAATGGAGTTTTACCCTTTACTATCTCAAATTATTTTTATTTATCTAATCTTCTTTCAAAATGGCTTATGAAATTGCATCACACATGGATCCGCAATATCTTCAAGAACTTGTTGGTTAATTTCAATGTTTTCAACAGAAAATTTGAAAACATCTGACATCAAATAGTGTGCTTACATCATAGAAATTTGTGTTTTGTTGTGAATATGAGAAATATGAAGTATGTCAGTAGGTAGATCATTAGGACAAGCATAACTGCGTAATTAAGTTCATGTTCAGAAGTACTTCTATCAGACGTATACCTCTGTTTAACCTCCAAATACTTGACAGAGAAGTAACTAAATTTACTTTGCGCAAGTAAAGTAAATTTAGTTACTTCTCTTGACAGAGAAGTAACTAAATTTACTTTACTTGCGCAAAGTAAATTTAGTTACTTCTCTGTCAAGTATTTTCTTACTGAACGACTCGTTACGTGATTTGAGCGTTTTGAAATATTGACATGCAAAAGTACTTTTCTGCTCAAATTATATTCAACACTGAAATGTTTGCGTTGTTGTTTATAAATTAACGAGTTTCTCGATTCGTGTTTTCCATTTTATTGATATGCGACCCGGTTCATGGGTTTCAAGGGTTTCTCATGAATCTTCCAAATTGGAAGTGAGAATGCGTGAGTCAAGTTACGAAAATGGCCCCGGCCGCATGATGTGCTTTTGAAATCAAAATGTTCCACTAATTATAATGATATCAATTCCGAAAAAAAAATTGAATTTTGTGAGCACAAATCTATGTGAAAAGTATGTATATAATATTCAGCGAATCATGTCAAGGACCTCTGTTAAACGTTTTCTCAGTGAATGAAACATTACTTCCCCGAAGAGCTTTTAGAACTTGGCAACACTGGTAGTGAGTCGGAGCTATATAAAAATGTCAGCACTGAATGTAGAGGAGAGTTTGGCAGAGCAATCGATGCGTAATAGTTGATATGGAGCTGTCGAGGGATTTATATACGATAGTGATATCGGAATTTATATGTGCATGAGAGTTGTTTTTGAAGAGTAGATTGTTAAACGTTGAGTTTAAAGCTTGTTGAGTTATATGTTCTGGCTATTGCCATCATTGGATTGAATTCTATGTGAAGAAAATGTAAGTCAAAGTGTATAAATGAATGCTACCTTTCAGCGAATGAAGGAATAAAATGCTTGAACACGTAAGGGCATTTTCTCAAGATGGTTATGGTCTTTGTCCGTCAATAGGTAATTACTTATTCAAAGAGCTGAAAATATGTAAACGACGCTATTTCAAAACATGAACAAGAGACCTAAATAATCACGTAAATTTACAGCTATTTAAACCTTAATCTTCAAGGACATAAATGTCTTGTTTTAAAACTTTCTCAAGAGGTGTCATTGTCGGGAGCAGAAATACCGAGAATGCGCTAGCGTTTTTGTGCCTTAATTAAATGTTTGACGAACCACTAACTGATTCACTTTGAGAACATGCTATACACTGCAGAGCAATTGAATTAGAGATACCTGTCTAGTAACGTGTAGCACCACCTTTCGCCCTGATGACGGCGGCGATTCGTCTCGGCATGGACTCGACAAAACACCGGAAGCGTTGGAAAGCCATACGGATCCACGACCCCTGAACAAGCTCCCACAGTTAACGAAGATTTGATGGAGGGGGTCAAAGCTTCGAACTTCTCTCTCGATGGCATCTCAGATGTGCTCGATTGGATTGAGGTCAGGTGACCTAGCTGGCCAAGGAAGCGAGGTCACATCGGTGGAGTGTTCATCCAACCATTCGGATACAATTCGGGAGCGATGGCACGGTCCATTGTCTTGTTGCAGGATGAGGTTCCCAGCGGAATGTTGAAGACGCACGAACGGGGGCAAATGGTCGTCCAGGATATCCTGGTAACGTTGACCTGTGAGGGACGATGTCACACGTACCAGGGGCCCCATTTCAGTCCACGTAAAGAGTCCCCAGACGAAAATGCCACCCCCACCTGCTTGAAGAGTACTATGCGGCCAAGAAGGATCTATCGCTTCATGTGGTTTGCGCCGTACTCGTATCCTGCCATCCGCATGTACCATCGTGAATCTCGACTCTTCAGTCCAGGAAACATTTTCCCACATATCTAGGGTCCAGTGGCGATGTTCCCGCGCCCATGCTAATATTTGCATTCTGTGATGTGCGGTCAGCAGCGGTAACCTCGTGGGAAGATGGCTTCTGTACCCCATAGCGAGGAGAAGGTCCTGGATGGTGTGGCTGCTTACACGTTTTTGTGCTCTAGCGTTAAATTGCCGAGTGATTTCTTGCACTGTGGCCCGTCTATCCGCTGTTACAATGCGAGCTAGCCGTCGATGATCCCGCTCATCCACACGCTGTTGTCCACGGCAGTTGGCCTTTGCAGGGATGGTTTTACCGGATTCGATGTACTCACGGTGAACTCGTGACACAGTGGCTCGTGAAAATCCCAGTGCCTGCACGACTTCCGAGATGGAGTGACCCATTCGTCGGGCCCCGACAATTTGCCCACGATCAAATGCGCTTAGATCCTTCTTCTTACCCATATTGCATCCGACTCTTAATGATTCCCGTCGCATCACTCCTTATATTGTCGGATCGCTGCATACGTCATGTCGTTTTCCGTTTTTATGCAAATGTGGCCCACAGCGCCACATTTGAATAACGCCAGCTGCCTCTAATTTAATTGCTCTTCAGTGTAGTTTGGTATGTCGGTCGTGCATTCCCTCAAACCAACTTATAAAAATGCGTTTATAATGGTGAGCAACATATAACTAATGAACATTTTTGAGTAATTCGATCGTTGTTTTAATGATTTTTGAAATCTGCGTTAGCTTCAAACAGATAGGTAGCATTATTGCTGTGAATTATCTTTTACTTATTTGAATCTACTAATATGGGTCTAGGATCAGGGCAATGTATCTGTTCCAATTGTCAAATGAAAAGAAAACGTGATGTAAAGGTACAATAATCCACTGAAATCAATAGCTGTGAGTGCAGAATATAGTGAACACTCGGGAATGTAGCATCCAGAGTTAAAAGATTTATTTTATTAAAATATATACACGCTAATAAATGTATTTTTAGCATGTATATATATTCCAATATAATAAATCTAACTCTGTGTATGATACATTCGCAAGTGTTTAGTGCATGTATTGAATTCAGTGGATTATCGAATTTTAAACAACTGACTGAGAACAGTGGAGATACCAGGATTCGTTGACAGTTCTGGTTTGAAATATTCTTTGTCGTGTTTCAAGGTTTCTTTTTGGCTGATTCCTTTTTAAACTAAATACTTCTGTTAAAAAGAAAGAAAAGAAATACTGCTCTCTTAAAGACGTGCAAGTGATTACATTGGAAATTTCATAAGATCACCCGGTAATATGATGTCTGAAAACTAAATAAAAATGCAATTATTTTGGTAATGAAGAGATATAAAAAAAAAAAAAAAGAAAAATGTCCAAAGTTTTTGAACAATACAGATATCAGTCTTGTCTGCGCAATTTTCAGAATTAAGAGCAACATTGAAGTTTTAAATCCCGACGAAAGTTAAAAAAAAAGTAGGACCAAAATATTGAAAATATCGATAGGCTGAATGTTGCACAAGCCTTACTCCAGAAAAAAGTTTGTAACTACGGAAGACAGATACCGGAAGTTAAAGCATTGGCCGGACCTAACCCAGTAGGCTCGGAACCTATGAGAGACGTTATTCTGTTTTTCAAGCATCCAGAGAAATTCTTGTCCTTTTAGACATACTGTGTTTATGCAAAATTAGGATTGCCGTCCCAGTGCTGACTTCTGACCATTCGTCCAAGATGGGTCTAAATTGGAATTCCGGTGAAGAATACATGTTGTGTTTGTCTTACGGGCACTAGCTCTCTCCCTCCCCTGGAACCAGTGGTCCTACGTGAGAGACGAGTGACTACTTATGCCCATCGAGTTGCTCACGGTGGTCGTTAATTCTAAAAAAAAAAAAAAAAAAAAATTTGGATTAAAAACTTGGTTATTCCTAAAAATTTCATCAACTTGGATTTCTGCCAACATGTAAACTTCGACACAATGTATTTAATATTTGAATATATATCTGTTCTGATAACACGGAACTATCGAACTATATTCAAAGCCATTAGTTTTCTTTAGATTCCTGTCTGTTTTTGATTAGGCGAAGCAAATTTAAAAATTTGCTAATGTACAAAATTATCCTAGAAGGCTTTCATCTTAAGAGAGATAGTGGAATCATACATACACAAAGGGGAAGGAGGAAGAGACTAATGAAATCTTTGTTCATTCAAACTGCAGTCTCGTTGGGGCATTCTTAAGAATAATGTTACTCCCTGTGATTCTATTGGGCTTATAAAACTAGTGATAAGAAAAATTAGTACAGCGCATTTCACACAGAAGAATAGATATGGTTCGTAAGTTAATTTTCTGTTCAGTGGAAAAAACACCATCAAGTAAAAATGGTTAATGTCACTATGATGACACTTGTTATGTTTTTCCCGGTGCAATTTCTTTTAACAATTCCGCACACATTGTCCTGCTACAATATGTGACAAAGTTCGCAGGGAACGCGCACTACATAATATTGGCAGTTAACAATTAAATGTCTCACAGTACGTCAATTTAATTAACACTGCATTAATAGATGTAAGATCCAGTGTGTGTGTGTGTGTGTGAGGTTAATGAACCTGTGTTTGATGAATAACAAATTCGCATTTCTGATGCAGACCAATAGTTGTTTCCTTACACGATGAAATTTTCGCTGCGTTTCTTCAACGATTACCTCAACGACAACTAATATACTACGTTCTTTTGTAATTTCTTTATTTCTATTCTTAGTAGCAAACTATAGAACGACATTCGTATATTGAAAAGAACGAAATAATTTCCCAAACGACAATGTATATTTAGCTAACTACGATTCATAGCGTTATGTTGTCTCACTTAGTTTTTAATGATTTCTACATTTTGCTGTTGAACTAATTGTCCTCATCTCAAATACTTTAGTAAGCCTAGTCAAATCACAAATATTGCAACATCATCGAACAATAATGACCAAGAGAATAGCAAATTTTTACCTAAAAGCTTGTTTTATTCTCAGAATCTTCTGGATTTTTTCTGGGAAAAGCAGGAAATATTGTATAGCTATTTACGCTTTATACCAAATCTAAAACGAAACAAGAAAAATGACACCGAATTTTAGGGTGTAATGAGCACGTCTTTTGAATCCGTTCCGACTCAAATTAAATTTATCAAAGCTATTCAAAGTCAATGGAGCCGGTATGGAAAACAATAGTATCTGACGGAAGAAAGAAGTTTTTCAATCGGGTTTTTAATCCCTCAGATATTGCTGTAAACGGAATCGTGAGCTTTACGCCCTCTGGTTGCAGACATGTGTGTTAAGAAAAACATGAATTTATATGAGAACCATTTCGCATCGGACACGCTCTCCTACACCGAAATAATTTTTCAAATCAGACTCTTAAAAACAGAGATATCGACAAAAATAAGATGTGACTTTACGTTCCCTGGTGGGAAAACCATGCATTATTTTAGGAAGAAAGTATTCTCAAAAGGTTTATCCCTATAAGCGGTATCGGTCCAAGAAAAAGAAAAAAATAATCGAGTTTTCAGGAGCCCAGATTTTGCTTACAAGTACATCAGAAGCAGAAATTAACACTTATGCCCCCTGTTGGCCAAACCATTCTTTACAAAACATTAGAAATTATGTGAAAAATATTTCCAGCAGGTCTTGTATGTAATACAGGAAGAATTTTTCAAAACGGAGTTTTAGAAGCAGAAATAACGCCGAAAACGCAATTTGCCTCTGTACCCCTAGCGGAAAGTCTATGATTTACTTGAAAATTTTGATCTTTAAGGAAAAACATTTCGCATCAGAAACACTATCCAAAAAACAAGGAATTTTTCAAATCAGGCTCTTAGAAGTACAGATATTGACAAAAATAAGATATACACCTACGCCCCTGGCGTAGAAACCATGCATTATTTCAAGAAGAAAATGTTCCTAAAAGGTTTGTTGACATGTGTAGTATCGGTCAACATTTTTTTTTCAATGGTGGTTTTAGAAGCTCATATTTTGCTGCAAATATATCAGAAGCGGAAATTAAGGCTTACGCCACCTGGTGGCCAAAATATTTTTTACAAAAGTTTCAAATTATGTGCAAATGATTTCCCATCAGGAGCTGTATCCGGTGCAGAAAGAATTTTTCAAATCGGAGATTTAGAAGCAGAGATATAGGGGGAAAGCAATTTACCTTTACGCCCCCTAGCGGAATGTCTATGAATTACTTGACAATTTTGAAATTATATGAAAAACATGTCACACTGGGAACCCTGTCCAACAAAGCAGTTTTTTAAATCTGACTCCTAGAAGTAAAGATATTGACAAAAATACGAAATACATCTACGCCCCTGGCGTAGAAACCTTGAATTATTTTAAGAAGAAAATATTTCGAAAAGGTTTATCGATGTGAGTGGCATCAGTCCACGAAATAATTTTTTCAATCGATATTTTAGAAGCTCATATTTTATGGTAAATATATCAGAAAGAAAAATTAACTCTTACGCCCCTGGTGGCCAAAGTATTATTTACCAAAAATTTGAAATTAGATGCAAAAGATTTTCTATCAGGTGTATCCGCTAGAAGAATTTTTTTTCCAATCGGAGTTTTGAAGAAGTTATTGGGGGAAATGTAATTTACGTTTATGTCCCCTAGCGGAAAATCTATGCGTAATTTGAAAAAGTAACTATATCTAAAATTACTCCTCGACATAAATGGAATCGAAAGATAAGATTTTCTTCAATCGGATGTTTAGAAGCAAATATGTGGATTAAAACGTATTTTTGAATTCGACATCATCTGCATTTACGCCCTCTAGCGGCGAAATTGTACATCGTAAAAAAAAAAAAAAAAAAAAAACGAAATGAAGGATCATCATTCGCATATTTCAAGCTTCCGAATGCAAAAGAATTTTTCAAATCGGACTAATAGTTGCAGAGATATCGTGGGTACAGACGGACGGACAAACCGATAACACAAGCACGATCTTTTTTTACAAAAGACGTGCTGAAAAAATAAATACAAAGCTTCTTGCGGTCAAACATTATTTTTATTGTATTTATTCAATTTATTAGAAAGCTGTTGTCTTTTTCTTTCCAGAAATACCTATTTCCATCAAAGAAAGAAATTCTGACAGTTGAATTTTAACGTGTTCAGCTGAAAAAGCTTATGACCTTATATTTTAGTTTTCACTTACACTTTGTGTACTGCACTACACACCATTTATCTCATCGAGATTTTTAGCCGTAGTCTTCAGTTTCAATAACATTCGCTCCTTTATCAAAAAACAAAGTCTAAATGTTCTTTTACGTTGATGCACTCCTTGAGCATTCACTTCTGTTATTTTTTAACACGTCTTTTGTAAAAAAAGATCGTGCTTATGTTATCGGTTTGTCCGTCCGTCTGTACCGAAGATATCTCTGCAACTATTAGTTTGATTTGAAAAATTCTTTTTGCATTGGGAAGCTTAAAATATGCGAATGATGATCCTTTATTTCGTTTATTTCTTTTACGTTGTACAATTTCTCCGCGAGAGGGCGTAAATGCAGATGTCGAATTCAAAAATACGTTTTATTCCACATATTTGCTTTTAAACATCCAATTCAAAAAAATATTTTTATCGTTGGATTCCATTTATGTCGAAGAGTATTTCAGATATATTTTCGTTTTCAAATTACGCATAGACTTTCCGCTAGGAGGCGTAGAGGTAAATTGCTTTCCCCCTATATCTCTGCTTCTAAATCTCCGATTTTAAAAATTATTTGTGCACCGGATACATCTCCTGATGGGAACTTCTTTGCACATAATTTCAATTTTTTGGAAATAATGGTTTGGCCACCAGGTGGCGTAAGTCTTAATTTCCGCTTCTGATGTATTTGCAACAAAATATGAGCTTCTAAAATCTCGATTGAAAAAAAGTAATTTGTTGACCGATACTACTCATGTCGACAAACCTTTTAGAAACATTTTGTTCTCGAAATAATGCATGGTTTCTACACCAAGGGGCGTAGATATGTACCTTATTTTTGTCAATATCTCTACTTCTAGGAATCCGATTTGGAAATTTCCTTCTTTGTTGGATAGTGTTTCCGATACGAAATGTTTTTTCCTATAAATTCAAAATTTTCAAGTAGATCATAGACTTTCTGCTAGTGGGCAGAAAGGCAAATTGCGTTTTCTGCTTTATTTCTGCTTTTAAAACTCCGATTTGAAACATTCTACCTGTACTATATACAAGACCTGATGGAAAATGTTTTTCACATAATTTCTAATGTTTGGTAAAGAATGGTTTGTCCAACAGGAGGCATAAGTGTTAATTTCTGCTTCTGATGTATTTAGCAAAATCTGGGCTCCTGAAAACTCGATTAATTTTTTTTTCTTGGACCGATACCGCTCATATGGGAAAACCTTTTGAGAATACTTTCTTCCTAAAATAATGTATGGTTTTCCCACAAGGGGACGTAAAGTCACATCTTATTTTAGTCGATATCTCTGTTTCTAAGAGTCCTATTTGAAAAATTATTTCTGTGTTGGAGAGCGTTTCCGGTGCGAAATGTTTCTCATATAAATTCATGTTTTTCTTAACACACAAGTCTGCGATTCCGTTTACAGCACTATATGAGGGATTAAAAACCCGATTGAAAAACTTTTCTTCCGTCAGATACTATTGTTTTCCATACCGGCTCTATTGATTTTGAATAGCTTTGATAAATTTAATTTGTGTCAGAACGGATTCAAAAGACGTGCTTATTACACCCGAAAATTCGGTGACATCTTTCTTGTTATTTTCTGTGATTGGATTATTTCGCAGTTTTCCTTAACATTTTCGCGGCTGCTACGGATAACCTATGAACTTTATGACAGAGGGAACAATTTAAGAAAATAATCTCATTTATAAAAACCTTGTAAAGCCTTTTTGTACAATTTTAAAAACCTTGTATTAAAACAAATCTTTTATGGGTAAAATAATACAGCAGTTTTTAAACATAAGTTTCTCTTTCTATTAAAAATGTCTACGTCACAGAGAGACACATATTCGTATAAAGCTTTAACGCAGAAACTGGTAATTTATATTTAACCCGGATAATTAATATTTACAGACTATTTAACCTGTAAAACAGTCTTGAAAAAATTCCTCTACTCCTATTATATTGTTTTAAAAGCAATTAATATAGAACGCACTTGTTTTATGATGTTCGTAATACTGTATGTATTCTCGCGAAGGTAAGAGACACTATAACTTACCTTAATGACAAAGAATCCTTCATTAAAATTCACAAGTACTTATTTCAATTTAAATGTGGCTTATTTCCCTATTCGATGCCAAGAAAAGTGAGCCATGCCAAACGAATGCAAGGCGTGGAAATCTTGCAATTTAATGACCATTTAGTAAACTTCAAAACGCATGGAGGCCAACACAAACCGTGTCTTCATGCGATTAATAAATAAAGCTCATTTTAAATATGAATTAAAAAGAAATTTATTTCTTGCGCTGAAATTTGAAAGTTCAAACACTTTACATGTTTAAACCGTAAACTGTAAGTATCGAGAAGGAAGGTAAAGAGATGAATAAAACACAGCGCACTAACTCTAATAAAGAAGACTATATTCTCTATGAAGACTAAGAAGACTACGTTTCTTCTTTGCAGAGGTAACACTGGATCATACTAAAAAGCACCGGATTCAATGATAGATTTTTTATCTGAGGTTTATTTCCCATATAATTCGCGAGCTTCAGAGTTTCATTCTTAAATATGTAATTTCTTGCAATGTTTGCATTTAATTCATAACTTTATCCTGAGGTAACCGTTAGCTGATCTCAGCAATGCAATTTCACTTATCTAGGAAACAAAGGTCCAGCGTATTCAACCTTCTCTTCATCTGTGACATATAACGCAGCTGCTTCATCACCACAAGTTTCTAAATCGCGTGAGTTTTCAGACAGAATTATAGACTGCGCTTTCCTGCTTGTTTTATGATGAAAGCGAGTTTTTCGGTTGTGTTATAACTAGAAAGAGTTGTAGCTTTTTCCCACGACGCATCTCTGAAAGATAACTTTTTTGCGTAACCTTTCGCTTGCATAATCACAAATTCTAAGCACTGTACAGGTGTACACCGATGAACCATTACATTATGACCACCTACCTAATAAGCTGTAGAACTTCCTTCAGCCTGCAAAACAGCGGCCACTCGGCGACAGGTATCCTGGGATATCTGGTACCAAAATGCCAACAGTATGTCCTCCGTTCGGTCTCCAGGCGAGCTCATTTCTCTACGCTGGGGGTGGTCATAATGTAATGGTTCATTGGTGTGTAGTTTTTCATCTCACTATCATGCTGAAACACCGAAAATGTTTTAATTAAATAATTGGGCGATAAGAATTTACTTCCTCTGATGCGTAACTACAGCTTAATATTAGTACGGTCAGTCTTTTTCGAGCCATCATTATTGTCCAATTATTTTTATTGAAAATGAAAGTCAAACGAAGATTTAGAACTGGAGCCCGAATTTGCATGTTCAGCTGCTTTCCGGGGAAACATTCTGGAACGCTGACCTGCAGCATGTACAGTACCCATGGTGCGTGTGTATACACCGAACTCCTTGAAGATATGAAACTGTCTATTTAAGAGTCCTGCTTAGTAATGCCAAACAGAAAGGGAGTTCTTGAATAGTGATGATGATGATGGTGAAACGCACACATAGCACTTACCTTAATTCAGAAGATCTCTGATCGAACTGGGATGGCATGAAACAAAGTGCCGGGAGAAGACTGCAGAAAGTTCCCGTGGACACATTCT
Organism: Macrothele yani; assembly: GCA_039090855.1. Lineage (NCBI taxonomy): Eukaryota > Metazoa > Arthropoda > Arachnida > Araneae > Macrothelidae > Macrothele > Macrothele yani. The sequence continues at coordinate 143,717,980 of CM076989.1, forward strand.
TCATACTCGCTGACAAAGCTGTCTCCCCCTGACAGACAATGATTTATGACCGTTTACACAAGAGATCTAGATACACAACGATCGCAGAAGAAAAGACATCGCTTACGACGAAAGGCCAGGATATTCTGCTGTCGGATACTGACTTCTCTCTCTTTTTCGTTATTTTCATTTTCTTTCAACATCTTTCGCTGTGACGTTAAACGGTCATGTCAGGTCCTTTTCAAGCACGACAGTGAGACGCTGAAGGGTTCTTTCGAAATCAGCTTAACGAATCGTTCAAATCATATTAGTCTATTAACTAAGAGATCCTTGGGACTTCAGCGAATGCATATTGAATTCTATGACCACAGCCTCTGTCATGAAAATTGTGGTTTTATTGATTACCGTGCCAAATCTGTCATTTAAATGGCATCTTCCGGCGACTCAACGGAAGAAGGAAAATAAAAACTGCGCCATCTAAATTACGAGGTCTTCCTGCCGGTTGCATTTTCTTTCCTTTAAGAAGTCCGTGAACGCGCAGAATGAAACATTAAATTGAAAATATGTGTGTGTTTAAACGATGAGGCGCATTTTTCCGAGCAGAAGTGAAAATAAACAAGTTAGTAAAATCATGCAATGCATTGATCATGATACGCTTTCCAAAATACCAGAAATTATTACTCAAGTTATGAGGATAATGGCTGTGGAATAAATCTCGTTCCTGTGTCCTGACCTTTGACCCCATTTCGATGATATTCAACAGAACCGGTTCAGTATATCTCAAGAATAACATACTAAAGTTTTGTCGCAATAGAAGCAGTTTTACGCAAGTTATGAGAATAATGGCTGTGGAATAAATCTTGCTTTTTTGCAATGACCTTTGACCCCATTTCGTTGATATTCAACAGAACCAGTTCACTATACCTCCGGAACAACATAACGTTTTGTCGCAATCGAAACATTTTTAGGTAAGCTATGATGGGCAATGGAATGGATCCCACTCCAGTGTCCTGACCTTTGACCCCAATTTGCCAATTTTTAATAGGGTTCGTGACCATGTAGTTCCCTACCACATACTAAAATTTCATCGAAATCGAACCACATTTACGCATGTTATGACGCATAAAGGCAATGAAATGGATCCCGCTTTTATGTCCTGACCTTTAACCCCATTTCGCCCATTTTCAACAGGGTTTGCCAGGTGATTCCTTACCACATACCTAAATTTCATTGAAATCGAACCATTTTTACGCAAGTTATGATGCATAAAGGCAATGGAATGAATCCAGCTCCTATGTCCTGACCTTTGACCCCATTTCATTTATTTTCAATAGGGTTCGTTCCCAGGTGGTCCCCTATCACATACTAAAATTTTTATCGAAATCGAACCATTTTTACGTGAGTTATTGTGCCGACAGACAGACGGACGGAAAAAGCTGGAGCATATACGCTTCTTCAACCTACGGTTGGAAAGCGTAAAAAACATGCATAATCTTCTCTTAAAATCCTGTTACGAACGCTTTTGATAAGTATGTGCTTGTCAAACGGAAAGCTCTTTAAGTTGTTGCTTTTTGTCATTTTGTGGACGCAGTGTATCACCTTCTAAATATCTTGTTAAAAAACTTTTCTACCCTCCTGTAGATGAAAACACGATCGTGATTTTTTGTCGTACTTTCCCTAGAACTGCATGACATAAATGTATGTTTCTTGATATATTCGCACCTACACGTACTGACCAAAATGCTTTTGTATGTGAGAGATTTAATCACCAGCAAAATTTTCCCATGGAGTTTTCGCTTTTTTTGACCAACAGTTTCACGTCTAAATAATCTTGTTTCTGACACTACTGTTTTCATACACACACTAAAGAAACTTCTTGTTTTAAATGCGTTTTTGCGTAATCAAAATTTCCTGCGTATTTTTACTCTTTTTCCTTTTGAAAATTCGTTCCGCTGCTTGTGATATAACGCATCAGCATGTGTTTGCACTTAGACATGTAGGTAGCAAAAGTGCATTTTTCAGCGGACAGAGATCTGTGCAACAAAAGTCTTCTAATTTTATTTAGTGCCGCCTACACGGAGAAGCGCTGTTTTTTTGCATTGTATAATTAACAAACCACACGATACGTTTCGTCATTAGGCATTGTTTCTGCTGGCTGGAAACTTTCAAGATAATTTTGAATTGTTGTATGCTGTTATATTGATCTCTCCAATACGAAGACAAAATTCGCTTGTGTTGAGTGCAAATTGTGGATGGTAACCGTAACACCGGAATGTGCGCTGAATTAAAGTTTTCAAGACAAATCACCGAAGAATGTACCATTAACATAATCTGAACAAGCGGAGATTTATTCGGCAATTTATTTATTCTAAATAGTAGATGAAATTTGAACAATTTCTGATAACAGATAAATTTTAGTATGCTCTTTAGGAGGCCACACATGTTAAATTTGCTCACTAAAGCTTTCTAAATAGTTTGATTTTTAAGAAACATACACATTCCGTAAGAAAGTATCAACAATGAAAAAGGGTATAATTTTTAAATAGTATAATTATACTACTAATCCGAAATTTCTTGGTGTAGAATAGAAATCAAAGTTTTCAACCTTTCGCGCATCAACCAAATGGCTTTTTCAAGGATGGTAGGATTGCAAACTGAATAATAGAAACCGCATATGTTATAAACCCACATCCGTTTCAAACCTGATGCTCTGCAGCTAATTCTACCCCGTTGTTTACAAAACAGCTTTCTTCCGTTCTCGAATCCGAAGAGCCTTTGCAGTCTCCTCAGATGTTCCTTCTAGTCAATGCGAATTGAAAAAGTTGAGTTAGCCACTGACGCAGGATATGCCCCAAACCTCGTACATCGCTATATCGATAATACAAAGTTAGTCATATATTAATCTTTGTATGCCACAGCTACGCTGCCAAGGCTTAATTTCCTATGTACCAAATGTTTCCTATCATCTCAAGAACGCGCTCAAAAAGATGAACCTCGGTGTTGGCATCAGGTCTCTGACGTCTTTATATACCATACGTAAGAGAAACACTAACAAGACTCCACATTCCAATGAAGCACGTGTTTATGCCATTCCTCTACAATATCCGGACAGCTCTAAGCGATAAATTATTGGAATGATTAAACGTTCATTCAGAATTCGAGTCAACGAACATAAAAGGGACATGAAGAACGGCAAAGTAACCACGGCCCTATCCAGAGAAGTCAAGTTCAAGTTCGCTGCTCCTATGTGGGACGACTTAAAAGAAATTAGCTTCCTACTCCACCCCATAATCTACTGCCATTCGCGAAACTTTGGAGATCACAGCCAACAGCGAGTCATGCAATGATAGCGTCTCGCTGGAGTTACCACGAGTTTGAAACCTCTTCAAATAGTGAATGCCTCTTTTTTTTTTTTTCCTTCCATGATTCCGCGTGCTAAACGAGTATAACGCCTCGTGTCTCTCTTTGGGGGGGGGGGGGAAGAGATTGGAGGTTTAACGACCACCGTGAGCAACACATTGGGCTATAAGCAGTCGCGTCGCCCGTTCCTAGTTTAGGGTCATTGATTCCAGGGAATGGAGAGAGCTAGTGTCGTAAGACAAACAAACATCCACGTTTCCCTGGGTTCGAACCCGTGCCCGTCTTGGAAGAATGGTCACAAGCCAGGGCTTAGACCTCTACGTCACTGGAGCGGCCCTCGTGTCTTTGAATACTTGATCACGTTCTCATGTCTTCGTTTATTGTCGTCACCGCGGTCAAATTGTTGAAGCGTTTTCTTATTCAGTATGCTGTCTACCTTCCTTGAAAAAGCCATCTGGTTGATGTGTGAAAGCTTGGAAACTCTGATTTTTATTCTACACCAAGAAATGTGGGATTACTAGTATAGTTATACTATTTAAGTACAGCTGGTGTACAGTTCCTTGTTATTTAATAAGGTATAATTCTTTTTCTTTACGTTCCGCCATTTAACTGTACTTTTCTGTAGATTAAAGATATTTTTTCGCACAATACTTAATGGTTTGAGATTCATTCCTTTATCCGCTCTGTAGTGGTATTAGCGTATTCTTTTCCATATTATTTTCTCTGTCTAGCTATAAAGGTTCTTGAACTAAATTCAGTTCTTTCATATTTTGTAATCAAATGTATGCAAAACAAGAGCTGTCCGAGTGGTGTAAGAAGCTGACTCTGGATCAGTCTTCTGAGATAGGCCGGGTTTGAAGTCCCGGATGAAGCATGGGTGGTGTATTTATCTGTTGGTGCTGTTTCTGTCCCTTTCCTGGAACAAGTGGCTCCCAATTCAGGACTAGTGATTACTTTTAGCCCTTAAAATGTCTGATGGTAGCCGTTAAAGAAAAACAAGACCGCCATTTCATTAGCACAAAAAATTAAATTTTACCTATCAGGAAAAGTAACTTTTAAGAACGGATATTACCTGCTCAAATATGTTTTTAATTTATGTAACTGTAGACATTAACTTGATACTAAGAAGCAGCGGTTAAGCAGCGGTTAAGCACCGGGCTCATGCCCTATCATAGCAACGAAGTCTTGCATCTGTACGTGCACCACTCAGGAGGAAAGAGATTCTTAGTCTTGACACAACCCCCCCCCCCCCATGCCTCGATTCCGAATAATAAGCACGTTATCTTTTCTTTCAGATCTTGCTGAATTCCGTGCTGCACTGTGTTATCGATTATCAGTTTTTCTTTTCCATTGACTCCTACCAGTCTTTTAATTAACACCTAATCATTCATTCGTTCTGTACGTCCAGTGAACCTAACGTGGTACTGTGTCTACTTGGGCTTCTGGCATTCCTCATAACTTGCTGTTGCCTCTCGTTTTGACTTTGTCTACTTTTGCTTGCGTTCATTTTGGGAATTCCGCGGCATTGTCGAAAATACATTGCTGGCCAACAAAAATGCAACACCAAGAAGGACACGAGATAGCAAAGCCAGATTTACTGGACACATAACAGATACAAAGATGAAACGATTGAGCTTACAGGCCCGTGCGACTTGCGGAACACGCTGACATCAATAGTTCGTGTGGTCCCCATGGCTGGCAATAACGGCCGCTACACGCCGCGGCATTGAACGAAGGAGGCTTTGGATGTGGGCTTGGGGTATGTCGGTCCAGGCTGCTTCCACATGTTGCCAGAGTTCAACAGGCGTAGCCGCGGGTGGTGCTTGCCGGGCCACTCGGTTGCTAATCAGCGACCAAACGTTTTCGATGGGCGACATATCGGGAGAACAGGCGGGCCACTGACACCTGGTGGGCCGAGAAGAATTGTTGCATGATGCGTGCCACGTGCGGGCGCGCATTGTCCTGATGAAACGTGGCCGCTGGCAGGTCCTGCAAGTAAGGGAGGACTACAGGCTCCAAAACGTCGGAGATGTAGCGGTGGCTGCTGAGTGTACCGGCATTGCGTACCAGAGGGGTGCGGGTGTCATATACAATTGAGCCTCAAACCATAACGCCAGGCGACGGACCGGTATGGCGATGCATAATGCAGGCGTCATACAGTCTCTCGCCGCGGTGCCGCCACACGCGGATCCTACCATCGTGGTGTTGCAGGCAGAAGCGGGATTCGCCGGAGAAGACAATGTCGTGGCATTCCGTAGTCACCCGCAGGTGGTGTAACGTCAATGGTAATCGGAGCAATGGGCGCCGTGCGACAAGTCTCCGCTGCTGCAGACGACGTCGAACGGTACGTGCTGACACGGTTGTTGCGCAATACACCGTAATTCCTGCGCTAACGTTCGTGATGTAGCAATGCGGGCCGTCAATGCCCGCCTCACAACATGCCGGTCCTCTCGTTTGGTGGTGTGCCAACGCTGCGGAAATCGCTCACGTCGGTCCGTCCATCCCTCCGGCACCCACCGATTCCATACTCTCCTCACTGTGGCTGGATGTCTTCCCACACGGGCGCCGATGTCTCGGTACGATAAACCGCCGTCGCGATAAGCCACTATTCGTCCTCTGTCGAACTCCGAAACGTGCTGGAATGACTGACGTATACTGCGACGAGGCATCAGGAAGTTTCCTACGCACAGGTCCGGCAGACAACACGCTTCCACTACTTACACCCCGCCTACTGTGCACCCTTTTTATAGTGTTTCTCGGTGGCGTTCCGGGCGCACATGATTTGCATATGCCCTTCAATGCTAATCGTTTGCATGTCCTCTCGCGAGCGACGCATGCTACGAATTTCAGGCCAATCGGGTGCTTCCTTCTTGGTGTTGCATTTTGGGTGGCCAGCAGTGTATTAACACATTCACATGAAAACATATTTTTTTGTTTAAACCACTCTGACATGTTCTTCATATATTTGAGTAGATCTCGTCGAGAGCTTTAAAACGATACCGCTCACGGTTGTCCAGATAAACCTCGATATCGTCAAAAGTGTTCACCGGTTCAAAAGAAAACAATTTTTAAAATGTTCAGTTCAAACTACTGCTCAATGTTCTTCGTATATTTGAATAGATCTCGTAGAGAGCTTTAAAACGCTACCACGGGCAGTCGTGTTGCGCTCACACTTGCCGAGGTAGACTGAGTTAAACGCGGTGGCACAACCGGAAATATTGCATCATCTTCTCCGCTCACAAGGAGCGAGAGGAGCGTTGCGCGCGCGATGTATTGCGCAGTAGGCGAATTGGACTCCATGCTGTTTACGAATATACTAACACGATAAGTGTGCGGCATGCAATTTTTAACGCTATAATGATTTCAATTGGGACCTATTTTTGTCACAGGCGGTCCACATACACGTGAGTCCCGAAGAACAACAATTTGTGGTTACCCTGCCAGTGCACAAGGTTTGATGCAAATCAGGTTGAGGTTTGATTGATGTTCCTTGGACAGTTATACAGTTACAATTTTAGCTGTGGTTCTTCATGAGCTTTTATACACTTGCGTGCAAAAATTAAGGACTAGACGGTTTTTCGAATGTAACATCGTGCAGAAGTGCTCCACATCGACTAAAATCATACCATAAGATCCCCAAGATGTAAGAATATAGGACAAGTGAGAAAAACCGTCCAAACAAGAACTCCAAAGGATGCAAAGGCACTTTATTTAAAACGTAGCTTCGAGCACAACTGGACAGAAACGTCCATGTGACAAGTGGCTGCCAAGAAAAATCCAGTCTTTAGTAGGGGATATGATCACCCCTGACTGCGTTGCAGGATTTACAACGTCTGTCCATGCTGAGGACGAGGTTGTCAAGGAGCTGTTGAGGCATCGCGGCCTATTCCTCTTGTAGCGCCAATCACAGCTGCGGAATCGTTGCTGGCGGCTGGTGACGTGCTGCCAAGCGTCTCCCGAGAAGGTCCCACACGTGTTCGATTGGATTTAGGTCCGGGGACCTTGCGGGCCAATCCATGCGTTGAATATCTTCACTCTCCAATAGCTCTGCGACAGCCACTGTACGATGAGGTGTAGCGTTGTCGTCCATGAAGAGGGACTCAGAACCCACAGCACCTCTAAACAGAAGCACGTGAGGCAGAAGAACCTCTGTACAATAGCGGACACCAGTGACTGAACCTCCTTGGAAGATTTGGAGGTCAGTACGGCTACAAAGCATGATACCGCCCCAAACGAGAACTCCGCCACCTCCAAACCGATATCTACCGATGATGTTGGAGGTGTGATTGCGTGTTCCCTGCTCTCTCAAGATGTGCATACGTCCATAATCGCTCGTCAGACTAAATCGGCCCACATCCGTAAAGAGAACTCGACCCAATTGCTGATGTGTCCAGTTCTTGTGTTCCTTGCACCACAGAAACCGCCGTCTCCGATGAGCAGGTGTTAATGGCCCACACCGTACTGGTCGTAATGCAAATAAGACTCCCTTTGTGCAACCTCCTGGCCACGGTAAAACGCGATAACGGACGTGCAGTGGTCTGTTGCATGTGCCTTGCGATTTCTCCCGCTGTCTTCCGTCTGCTTTTCTCGCCTGTAGGACAATATACCTGTCGTTCGCCGCCGTGGTTGCTCGTGGACGACCACTGCTTAACTCTCGGACGGCTGTTCCTGTCGTTTGAAATGCTCTACAAGCTCGTGAAACGATGCTGTGAGCGATCCCGGACTCCTCGGCCACACTAGTCACACTTCGACCTTCTTCCAACTTCCCAATGATGCGACCTCGGGTAAAGTCATCCAGATGTCGTCTACTGGATTGCCTGTTGGCCATATCACACGATGGCAGCAACTCTACGTCATTCAAACCGATGTACACCGTGCAATAGCTTTCATCGAATTGCTGAGCGTACACCACCCGTGTGCTTTATACATTTCCGACCCCCCTACATCATGCTGCATATATGCGCATGCCCTACCGTATCGGACCTTAGTCTATCTCCTGAGTGGGCTTTTGGTCCGTTCTGCCTGCTCGTTCCGCTGTTATGCTAATTTCTGCTCTTCGTCCTTAATTTTTGCACACCAGTGTATAAGGCAACGACCTAATATTATCAAATAAAACATAAGAGTGTTATTGGCCTGGTGAAGTGTCCAATCTTTGATTCACTACTAAGCACCAAGAGATATATTCTATAAAAAGAATAATTACTTTTGCTTGATTAGAAGGGCGTGCTTCTTACAGGTTCAATGGCAGCTATCTGTCTGTGTTGGAAGGATTAAAAAGCATCTACGCTTGCGTGTAAGTCGGTAACACCAAAATGTAAAACCAGAGTTCGGAGCTCTTGTGAAGGAATTAGTCTTCAGACTTCTGATCGTAATTGATACGTCATGAATACATTTTTGAAAATATTAGCTGCCCCACGGGCAGGGTGAAATTTTCCAGTCACGAGAAGGTTTGCATTATGTTTCCTTGTGTGCTGCTCTTGGAGCTCAACTGTATCATTGTCCCTGCCGTCGGACAGGAAATTCCCTTCAGGAAAAGAGCATCGCGTGATTTCTCGCGCGTTGAATTCACGCCTCTTTTGCTGCGCACAATGTAATTTAGCGCATAATTAGAAAGGCACATTTAATAATATAGCATTATGTCACGTTTTATTACTTAAATGAGGGAAACTACTGTGAATACAATTGGGTGTTCGACCTTATCTTCTTCGTTGTATCTTCTAGAGAAGGATAAAGATTCATATGATTTTATCTAGAAGCAAAACCAAAAGAGTATTGCTCGCTTGAAGTATGCTAAATTTATCATGTGTAATTAAAAAAAACGCAGGTTCTTTACAGTCTGGCTTTCTCTATTCTCTACTCAGTTTATTGGGAGGGTGGAAAACAGGCTTGACTGTACTCATTTCAACTCCACCACCCCCTATTAGGAAAACAAAGGAAAAATATTGTGCTGTTCAGTGAGGAAAGTGCTAAGCTTAGTTTCTCAGTTTTTATGAATTAGTGAGTTATTGATAAATCCTCCGTCGCAATTAATGGCGAAACGTCTGAGACATTCAGCATGGGAAAGGTAGTTCGCCAGGGATGCATTCTCTCGCCCATTCTTTTTATTGTTTATGGTGAATGGATAATCAGAAAAGCGAAGGAAAATTGGTATGATGGGCTGTGAAAAGGCGGTAGGAAAATATCAGTTCTACGCTATACGGATGATACCACTTCAATAGCTGGTTCAGAGGAGATTTCGCCTCTTCAATAGACTTCAATAGCTGTTTCAGAGGAGATTTCATCACTTCAGTAGCTGGTTCAGAGGTGCAATTTCTCAAACGCATCGAATATTTTAGCGCCGAAAGTGATTTCAAACTAATTCTGTCTTATGGTAGTTGACAAGGCCGGAGTGCTTTCTCAAAACTTTGAACATATACCCGATGTAGCCCGAAAATCAGAAGTCATATATCTGTGGGACATCATAACCAACAACGGCAATTGCGAAGGCGAGATCAAAAGGTGGATCAGAATGATCAAATCTTTCCTGGCATAGCTTACAAAAAATTTGGAAGGATCACCACATCAGCAAAACCACCAAGCAGAGGCTGGTCAGAACCCTCTTGTTCCCCATCGCGACTTACGGTTCTGAAACATGGTCCTTAAGTTCAGCTTGGCGCATACGAATTGAGGCGTTTGAAATGAACGGCTACAGACGTGTGCTGAGAACATCCTGGATTGTGCATAGGACTGATGCATCAATCTTGAGCGAGCTCGATGTAGATGCGCACAAGACTTTCGACAATCCAACGACATATACTGACCTCCTTCGGTCACAGCATTCTATTCAGGGGGAAGGTCGACGGCAAAGAACGAGAGGACGTCTCCCAGACAGATTCATCGGTCAAATAAAAACTCTCGCAAATCTGTCAGTTGCAGAAATCATGAAAACCGTGGAGAATAGACAGGAATGGCAAACCTAGACTGCCGACAGGATGTGAATTGGGTTACGACGCTCGAACCGAGCAACGAAGAGAGAGGGAGAGATTGATAAATCAGTAATCTTTTTAAGGGGTCAAACAAAGAACTAAAAATACAAGTAATTGTGTGGGTATTTGGTATTCGCAATGAAAAAGAAGCGGTTCTAAGAATATGTAAGATGTGTTTTATAGTTATACCACGCAGTATTCTGTTTAACGTTTCTTTGTGCTTTCGATAGGTGAAAGCGAAATAATTACATCGTTCGGAGGTCAGAAATGGCTAACAAAATTCTTTAAGAAAAATAATTGGTTTCAATGGCAACAGCGGAAATAACAGTACGAACATTATATCGGATCACAATGCGCTCACTGTCGTAGGACAGCAAAAACATTTTCCTCTGGTCATGAAAAGAATTTCTGGAAGTTTAACTCTAGTTTTTCTCCACAACCTCCCTCTCTGCCGTTGTTACAAGAAATATCTTTTTGTGGCCCTTTTCCTATTACAAAGCTATGGAGCGACTACAAATGGACATTAAATAAATTTATTTTAGTGAACTCGTGTGTCATAGATCATCATAAACCATTATCGAGATCTACTGGTGGATGGAAATATCGCCAAATTTCTTCAGCTGTTTTCTTCGCAAAGCTTCTCCTCAGATTTCATTCAATACTTTTCTCAAGAATTTCTGCAATGCAATATAGAGCCCAGACACCTAATATGATGATCCTGATATCCAGTGCTTGCGATTGAATAATTATTTGTCGTTACACGTTGATCGGTGCTTGAAATTCCGTGGGAGGATCTTTTAAAAATCACTGTAAATTTAATAAAAAAATCAAAGCAGAAATAGTTAACGGAACGGAGGAGCAATCGGCTGCATCGTAAGGAAAAACTTTTCAACTATTCTAAGTGTTGCCCAAATGCCCGATTTTGTCCATATCGTTTCTACACCAGAAATGAAATTAAGTGGATTATGGGATGTTGTCGAAATTGAATTATGATTCATTTCCGTGGTATCTGAATTCTGTTCACTTACTCACAGCCGCGTTCTGGTAACATAGAGAGCCACGGGAAGACATTCACGAAGTCGGAAACTTGCTCTATTTTCTCACTTCAGAGATCTGTTTATGACAGCCGAGTTTCCAAAGAAATCGTCAGTATGTTAATTGCATTGCTAATTTATTTATTGGGGATTGTCGTCCAAGTGTTGTTTGGGACACTATACTATTTTCCCGGGAAAAGAAAAAGGATAAATTATTCATCATATACTTATTTTTGAAATTCTTTTGTACCTTTCGTCATTTCCTTGCCCTTTCTGTTTCACCTTGTTTTCCACATCTGACCACTTTTCAGCTAGAACAATATTCTGACGACTTTTTCTCATACGTTGATTATTATGTATTTAGTTTTGTTGTTGTTTTCAACTTGTATGTGCAGTAGATTTTAGTTAATTGGTCAATCGGGGCAACCGGTTTATTTGAGACAATTCTTGAACATCACAAATTACCTCTTTGGGATAGAGCTCCGCATAATTGGTGAAGCCACTTAATTGGGCCAAAGTGTTCAAGCCCTGATGTTTCCCAACTAACCGGAATATAGTGCATAATAATAAAACAATATCTGCCTCTGTGAAAGCCATAACTCATCAGGAAATTGCAGTAAACATTTCAAAATTTGTTAGATTGTTCTTTATTTCTGTTGAAGTTGTAGTAGCCGGTTTCAAATCGTAATTCGGAACAATGGATTTTACTAGGGAAAATATATACAGTCAAACCCCTATTTAACGGACTGCGATTTAACGAATTCCGCGATTTTACGTACATTTTTTATGGTCACGACGGCACCGCGTTGAAATTAATGCTTGGCCTTTCCCGATTTAACGAACACGTTTCCTCAATTTAGCGAACATTTTTTTATTTTTTTTAAACCACCAAACTATGTTAACCAGCATTTTCATGCTAAAAGTTTACTAGAAAGAGCCTCTCGTAACAGGAAAATTTTACGCATGAGGTTAACCAGCGTTTCAAAAAACACCTGCTGCACAGCTTGACGGAATCATAAATCAGTTGGCCTTTTCTCCGACTATCAAGCATAAGCAAATGACCACCAAGTTCCAAAGAAGCGCAACGTTTTCTTGCATGGGTGGAAAGAAAGAAAAAGAAAGGCGGTTTGGGGGAGGAAATGTAGAGTACCGTGGGTATTCTTGTTTTCAGCAACAGAACGATAGCTTTCTTTGAAGTCGGGGACACACATTGTACGTACCCATTCCTGAACCTCTGGAATTCTTCCCCAAATTGCGCTTCTTTCCTTCTCAGTGTTATATCTACATGTCAAATTAAACAATACAACTCTTTCACGCATAATGTTTTGATGGATATCATCATCAACCATTTATTAATCCACTGCTGGATGAAAGTCTCCCCAAATTTCTTCCACAATTGTCTGTCTTGGGCCTGTCTCTTCCATGTCACTTCAGCATACTTTCGAATTTCATCCTTCCATCTTCCATGGGGTCTTCTTCTCAGTCTTTTCCTGTCCCTCGGAATCTAGTCTAAAATATCGGTTGTCCGTAGGTGGTCCGTTCTTCTGGCAACATGTCCAGCCAATTGCCATTTCAGGGATTTCACTCTGGTCATGATGTCGTCCACTCCTGTCATTTTCCTTATCCACAAGTTCCTCTTCTTATCTTTCCTGGTTACACCAAGCATGTATCTCTCCATGCCTCTTTTAGTTGTTTACAGTCTTTGTATGTCTTTTTTAGTTACGGTCCGTGTCTTAGCTCCATACGTAAGCACTGGCAGGATGCATTGATTAAATACTTTTCTTTTGAGACATACTGGCACAATGCTCTTAAAAATTGTACTGTTTCTTCCAAAAGCTCTCCATCCAGTTTTTATATGCCGATTAATTTCTTCATCGATGTGACCCTCACTCGATATCTGATGCCCAAGATAAATGTAGGAATCGATTGTCTCAAGCTTTTCTCCGTCAATCGCCAAATCTTCGTTTCTTGTAAAAGCATTGTACATCACTTTTGTCTTCTGAAAGTTCATTTTTAATCCCACTTCTTTACTCTTATCAGCAAGTTCTTGGATCATACTCCGCAGTTCTGAAGGGGTAGTTGCAAAGATGACTACGTCATCAGCAAACCGAAGGTGAGTTAAGTAATCTCCATTAATCTTTATCCCTTTGTTTTTCCCAGTTCAATGATAGAAAGACATTTTGCAATGGGCGTTAAAGAGCTTGGGAGATATGGTGTCACCTTGTTTCCCGCCCTTTCCAATTCTTATTTGTGCTGTATCCTCAAATATCCGAACCTCTGCACTTGCGTTTTCATAGATGTTATTAATAATGCTAATGTATGCATCTTCAATACCGCATGATTTCAAAGCCATTGTTACTGCTGATGGTTTCACGGAATCGAAGGCCTTTTCATAGAACTAGAAAAGTTAGAAGTGAATTTTTTTTTGATTGGAGGTTTAACGACCACCGTGAGCAACTTGATGGGCTATAAGCAGTCGCCTGTCTCTAATTTAGGGTCACTGATTCCAGGGAAAGGAGAGAGCCAGTGCCGTAAGACAAACACAACATCCATGTCTCACCGGGTTTCGAAACCGGATCCCTTTCAGACGAATGATCAGAGGCTATCGCTTAGACCACTGCGCCACCGTGGCGGAGTGAAATTTACTGATTACTGTAGTTTGCAAAAGCGCATTTTGTGACAGCGTTAAAAAAACCCCAAATAACTGCAGCAAAAAAAAAAAAAAACGAAAAAAGAAGCGTAAAAGATTTTCAGTCAGTGATAAAATGGGCATTTTGTCGCAGCTTGATGCGAACCCAGGAGCACAGATTGCTGTGGCAGAGAAACTCTGAATTTCCAAGTCAACGTTGTGTACCATAACGGAGAATGGAAAACAAATTGAAACCTGCGTATCAAAGTGTGGGAAATTTTCGATTTAGAGGAAATTTATGAAAATATCGCATCTGAGTTAGAAAATGCTCTTGTCACTTGGTTCCAACGACTACGAGCTGGCAATTTGCCTATTAGTAGATCACTATTAAAAGCTGCTTTAATAAAGCAGGCTTTTCAGATTGTGAACAAGAAGAAAGTGGGCCCAATACCGAAACTTCTGCTGAAAATTTTGCGGATGACGATCTTTCAGAATGGCATGAAATTGCCTCATCAGGTACTGTGTTTTCCGATAATGTTGATTGTAACGCAAATGTGCACACCTCCCGAATATGATCTCTTGGTGATGTTTCGGATGAACAGATAGGACTAAATTCATCTGATTCTGATGAGCTGAAATTAAGCTGCTTTAGTAATGCTGCTAACGTGTGCTAAAAACTACTTTGCCGCCCCGGTGGCGCAGTGGTCTAAGCGATGGCCTCTGATCATTCGTCCGAACGGGGTCCGGGTTCGAATCCCGGTGAGGCATGGATGTTGTGTTTGTCTTACGGCACTGGCTCTCTCCCTTCCCTGGAACCAGTGACCCTAAATTAGGGACGGGCGACTGCTTATAGCCCATTGAGTTGCTCACGGTGGTCGTTAAACCTCCAACCAAAAAAAAAAAAAAAAAAAAACTACTTTATGTGCGTCGATATTAATGATGTTTTTCATGCACTTCATAAAATTGGGGCTGCAATTTATAAAGCCAAATATCCAGCGAAAAAAAAAGCAATCTTTTCTAAAGCATTTTTTTCTACAGTATAAAAAGGTAATCACATATTTTGTTTTTACAGTTAATTAGTACTAATTGATGTTCTGTTTCATGCAATTTATAATACTAAATTCTTTATTTAAGAAGCTTAAATGCTCGGAAAAAAATGAACTATCATATTTTTTTCGCCATTTTAAAGTATGCTTGAATTTTGATACTACATATTGAAATTTAATAACTACGAATTATATATTTAATATGCAAAGTAAACTTGAACGTATTTATAACGTTTTCGATAAATTTCGTAATTAAAAGTACCATTTAAATTTCACTTAAAGAGAACTTAGTTTCTTACGTATTCTGTCATGAACACTAGATTAATTTGAATATTTCATTCGGAAGGCTTCCTCGATTTAGCGAATTCCTCGATTTTACGTACAAGACTGTTGGTCCGTTGAAGCTCGTTAAATCGAGGTTTGACTGTATCAGCATCATCATTGTCAACCATTATCAATCCACTGCTGGACGAAGGTCTCCCCAAGTTTCCTCCACAACGGTCTGTCTTGTGCTAGTCTCCTCCATGTCACTCCCGCATATTTACGAATTTCAGTATATATTTACGAATTTCAGTATATATTTACGAATTGACTGTATATATATATATAATACTGTGCTATTTCTAAACCAATCAGTGAGACCCCAGAAAACGCGTATATGACTTTGAACTAGCGTGTGTGAAGATCCATTTGCGTCTACATGAAAATATTCCTGTCACTTGTGTGTCGTGAGAAGAACAAAAACTTCTCTCCTTTGGGCATTGTTATTCTCTAGGTGGTCGCAATTTTTCCTGAGCACAGTTATATTCTCAGCTGAACAGTTTAATGATTCTCAGCTCAACAGTTTAATGATTCTCAGCTCAACAGTTTAATGATTCAAGAAAACCTGGTACACTCACTCCATTCTGCAAAGTGTAGGTGGTTGTTTTCTATCGTTCTTTCCACCAGAGCCGTAATCCCATGACGCTAACACTCGGAAAGTTTCGACGACAGGAACTCCTGATGCCAGATTTCACATCCACCACTAACAAACTGCCGTGCGTGTTGGAAATGAGCCGTGACTGTATGGAGGATGTGGTAGAATCTCAACCCCTCCAAATACTGTAGTTTTCGGGGGAAATTCTGGAGGAATGGCTTGGGGCATTGTCCAGTTGCAGCAACGCCTGCTTCCTATTGATGAGCGCTGGGTACCGTTGGCACAGAGCATCATGGACCCGCTACAGTTGTACAGCATAGAGGTTTCTGTCTACAGCCTGACCGCGTGGCATGAGTTCCCAGTTCACATGTTCAACGAAGTGCGCAGCATGACTTTCCTCTCGAACCGCCTTTGTACCACTGGCTGTACTTTCTGACCTGGCCTCAGCGCTGGTTCCCAGTGGCAGGAAAGAGTAGGAATATACACTTTTTATCACCTAATGAGAATACGATGCCAAAGCCAAATGGGTGTCTGGATTTGTCTGCAACCTGCGACAGACAGAGTTGTTCCGTCTGCTGCGGTGATAGTTTATAGGGCACCCATTCGATAACGCCTGGATAAGAAACCAAGGTGGTGCAGGTAACAAATGATAGTGGATTAATAAGACTCCCTACACACTCTGCTGCCAGTTTTCTTGTACTCATACCGGACTTCATCAAATGGCAGAGAACAGAATCGTTTTAGCGTTTAATGGAAAGACTAATAACATAGTTTTTAAAGAGATACTATAAATCTATAATTGAGATTTTTTTTTTCATATTCACATCTTCCGAATATACACAGTGCGTCAAAGAATTTTTAAGACTGTCGCTAGATTTCAGCCTACGGTGGCGCCACCAGTGTAATCGCGAATGCATTATAAACCGTGACCATCTGCTTGCTTTCTGCCAAAAGTACTGCGCAGTTGTTAAAGTAACTCAAACTAAACGGCCGTTCATTAGAGAAGTAAAATTTTGTTCATGTTGAATTATTAAGATGGAACAAAGGGCTGTTATTAAATTTAACGCAAAACTTGGTAAAAGTGCCTCCGGAAACGTACCAGATGATGAAACAAGTTTACGGTGAGTTTTGTTTAAGTAGATCAAATGTTTTCCTATGGCACAAATGTTTTTGGACGGAAGAGACACGCTAGAAGATAAGCATACTGGAAGACCAAGTTCATCTAACACACCTGAGATTATTGAAAAAAGTGCGTGATTTCGTGGCAAACAATCGATGTGCGTCACTAAGAATGATGGAAGAGTCTTTAAACAACAACAAAGAAACGATTCGAACCATCCTGCATGAAGATTTGGGCAACACAAAAGTCTGTGCTAAATTTATTCCACACACGTTAACCAATGAAGAAAAATCAAGGAGAAGTGCGCATTGTAGAGACATCATTTTGCCACTGAAAATGATCCAAACTTCTTAAAATCGATTGTTACAGGTGATAAAACATGGTGTTTTCAATATGATCCTAAAACAAAGGGCGAAATGGAAGTCAGAAAACTCACCACAAGCCAAAAAAAAAAGTTCCATCGAAAATCAAAACAATGCCCATTACATTCTTCGATAGTAAATGTATTATCCACAAAGAATTTGTTCCAAATGGACGAACAATTACTGGTGAGTTTTATTTAAACGTTTTGAGGCATTTGATGGGCAGAATTCGTCACATTCGTCCAGAATATCGGGATGAAAACAGTTGGTGTTTGTTACACGATAATGCACCCAGTCACACCTCACTTCTTGTTTGTAGATTTTTGGCGAAAAATAACATGGGCGTGTGTTGAATCATCCACCGTATTCGCCTGATTTAGCACCCTCCGACTTTTCTTTGTTCCCAAAACTTAAAATGACGTTAAAAATTGATGATATTTCGACCATACAAACAGTTTCGACGCGTGCGTTGGAGGCAATTCCGCAAAGTGAACTGGAACAGGCATTCGAATCATTATTAAATCGCTGTAACAAGTGTATTGAAGCCGGAGGGACTTATTTTGAATAACAAACCAAAACAAATTATAATTTCCTGTTTCTATTTCATTTTACAGACCCAGTCTTAAAACTTCTTTGCCACACGGTGTATTATTAGTGTACTTCTGACGAGATTTACACTCAGAGTGTGCATAGAAAACGAATATTTTTCGTGTTCGGTGGCTTCAGCAGGTGTAACTCTTGAACATCAAACTCAAAACAGTCACTGCAATAAAATTCAGAGTATACGGATTCCACCTTAAACGTTATACCTGGTCAGCGAAGGATGCAGATCGGCTAGATAATATTATGAGCGATAGAAAAAGAAACAGCATAAGGCGATCCTACTGTTATTGTTGAAACGTTGCTCCTTTTACAGCTTTTTTAGCACGTCTTTTGTACGAAAAAGATCGTGCTTATGTTGTCGGTTTGTCCGTCTGTCTGTAGACACGATATCTCTGAAACTATTAGTCCGATTTAAAAAATTCATTTTGCATTGGGAAGCTTGAAATGTGCAAATGATCCTTTATTTCGTTTTTTTTTTTGTTTTTTTTTTTATTTACGATGTACAATTTCGCCGCTAGATTAAACAACAAAGATTAAAGATTGCGTAAATGCAGATGATGTCGAATTCAAAAATACATTTTATTCTATATATTTGCTTCTAATCATCCGATTGAAAAAAAAATTTTATCTTTCGATTCTACTTATGTCAAAAGAGTATTTAAGATATAGTTACTTATTCAAATTACGCATAGATTTTCCGCTAGGTGGCGTAAAAGTAAATCACGTTTACCCCGATATCTATTCTTCTAAAACTCCGATTTAAAAACTTTTTTCCAGTGGATACAGCTCTTGATGGAAAATCCTTTGCATCTAATTTCTAATTTTTGGTAAAGAATACTTTGGCCACCAGGTGGCGTAAGTGTTAATTTTTGCTTCTGATGTTTTTGCCATAAAATCTGAGCTAAAATATCGATTGAAAAAATTATTTCGTGGACTGATGCCACTCACTTGGATAAACCTTTTCGGAATATTTTCTTAAAATATTCCATGGACTCTCCGCCAGGGGGCGTAGATGTATATCTTATTTTCGTTAATATCTCTACTTCTAGGAGTCAGATTTGAAAAATTCCTACTTTGTTGGATAGTGTTTTCAGTGTGACATGATTTTCATGTAATTTCAAAAATTTCAAGTAATTCATAGACTTCCCGCTAGGGGGCGTAAAGGTAAATTGCGTTTCCCCCTATATATCTGCCTCTTAAATCTCCGATTTGAAAAATTCTTTCTGCACCGGATACAGCTGCTGATGGGGAAATCGTTTGCACATAATTTGTTAATTTATAAAAAAATAAAAAATGGTTTGGTAACCAGGGGGCGTAAGTCTTAATTTACGCTTCTGATGTATTTGCAGTAAAATATGAGCTTCTAAATTCTCGATTGAAAAAAATAGTTTGTAGACCGATACTTCTCATATCGACAAACCTTTTAGGAACATTTTCTTCTTAAAATAATGCACAGTTTCTTCACGAGATCTATATATATCTTATTTTTGTCAATATCTCTACTTCTAGGAGTCTGATTTGAAAAATTCCTTCTTTGTTGCATAGTGTTTCCGATGCGAAATGTTTTTCCTATAAATTCAAAATTTTCAAGTAAATCATTGACATTCCTCTAGGGGGCACAAAGGTAAATTGCGTTTTCTGCGTTATTTCTGCTTCTAAAACTCCAATTTGAAAAATAAATTCTTCTTGTATCGCATACAACACCTGACGGAAGATATTTTTTATATAATTTCTAATGTTTGGTAAAGAATGGTTTGGCCACCAGGGGCATAAGTGTTAACTTCTGCTTCTGATGTATTTGTAGCGAAAATCTGGGCTCCTGAAAACTCGACTAATTTTTTTACCAATACCGCTCATATTGGAAAACCTTTTGCGAATACTTTCTTCCTAAAATAATGCATGGTTTTCCCACCAAGGGACGTAAAGTCACATTTTATTTTTGTCGATATCTCTGTTTCTAAGAGTCCGATTTGAAAAATTATTTGTGTTGGAGAGCATTTCCGGTGCGAAATGTTTCTCATATAAATTCATGCTTTTTTTTTTAACGCACAAGTCTGAAACCAGAGGGCGTAAGCTCACGATTCCGCTTACAGCAATATCTGAGGGATTAAAAACCCGATTGAAAAACTTCTTTCTTCCCTCAGATACTATTGTTTTCCATACCGGTTCCATTGACTTTGGATGGCTTTGATAAATTTAATTTGCGTCAGAACGGATTCAAAAGACGTGCTTATTACACCCGAACATTCTGTGTGATCTTTCTTGTTTTTGTTTGCTGCTGCTAACCCTTTCGCACACTAGTAATTTATATTAGTGTATTTCACATTAGATGCATTTTTGACATATATAGTGTTTCCGAAAAAAAAAAAAAAAGCACGCTGGTATGTTCTAACTGCAATAAAATTTGACAATACATACCCAAACAGTTTTTGCAGTCGGGATGTTTAAAACTCTTGGCTTTACCTTGATTTATGGGTTAAAAGTATTCATTGTTTATTCAAAGCATCGGTCTGTCAGACTCACCTGCAATCTCGAAAAAATCCGTTTCACTGCCATAACGCGGTATTTTATTTCCTTCCTTTTCCCTGTGTCTCAGAAAATAATACAGTTCAAATCGTGTCAGTGTCCTTTCCGAAGTTAATACCGGTGGATGCATTCTCTTAAATCATTTTCCTTTGAGATGTAAGTCACTCCTCTACCTTAATAACTGGGAGGCTCCTCGCAAATGTGTGTTTCAGCTAAATGTTGACGCCTGCTGATTTCTTTCTTAATATTAACTTTAATCATATTTCTCTCAAAAGAACTTTTACACATTAGCCGTTTTCAGTTCTTATCGATTTGAAAGCATGCCGTTCAAATTGTGCTAGTTTTAAACGTGGTATTTTAATTCTGCAGTTTTTATCTCTAATCCCTCTATTTTACTACGAGTTCTTGAAGTTATTTACAACTGTGAAATATAATTTGAAAAATGTAAAAACAAATGAGAAAACCGATTTCCATTCATATTTATCCTTTGTCATTTCGGTTCACCAGTTGTGAAGTAGCCAACGGAAATACGTAATTTTTTAACTGAAATTCACTCTTGTTTTTATCTGTCCAACCTCTAAGCCCAATAGACTAGGGTGAGGAAAATGTATCCCGTGTTGTTTGTACTGTGATCGTTGGATTTTCAGTCGATGACCTCATTGGCTTCGGAATCCTCCACTAACGATGCGTGTGGTAGCCTTGGGTTCTGTATAATCGGGCATGGGCTTAGCTTTTGTGAAACCTGCAGATTCCTGTAGCCATATTATTACAAGAATAATGAAGGTACAAAAGAGTAGAATTCATTATCTTGGTTGGTTTGAGTTCATTGGCGCAAGAACAGCAGTCGGCTAGAGGACACCAGCTTGCATTATCTTGTTCAGTTACCAGATTATCCATTTTTATGAACACTTCAGAACTTGAGGACTTAACTTTTGCCCCGTCTTAATATTTAGGTATGAAGAGTTGATAAAGAACTTTTGGGGTATATCATCATCATCATCATTGTCAACCATTATCAATCCACTGCTGGACGAAGGTCTCCCCAAGTTTCCTCCACAACGGTCTGTCTTGTGCCAGTCTCTTCCATGTCACTCCCGCATACTTTCGAATTTCATCCACCCATCTTCCATGTGGTCTTCTTCTGGGTCTTTTCCTGTCCCTTGGAATCCAATCTAAAATATTTCGGCTGTCCATCGATGGTCTGTTCTTCTGGCAGTATGTCCAGCCCATTGCCATTTCAGGGATTTAACTCTGATCATGATGTCTTCCACTCTTGTCATTTTTTCGGATCCACGTGTTCCTCTTCTTATCTCTCCTGGTTACACCAAGCATGCACCTCTCCATGTATCTTTGAGTTGTCTGCAGCCTTTGTATGTCTCTTTTAGCTAAGGTCCACGTCTCTGCACCATACGTAAGCACTGGAAGGATGCATTGATCAAACACTTTTCTTTTAAGATATAATGGCATATTGCTCTTGAAAATTATGCTGTTTCTTCCAAAAGCTCTCCAGGCAAGTTTTGTACGCCGATTAATTTCTTCACCAATGTGACCCTCACTTGATATCTGCTGTCCAAGATAAACGTACGCGTCTGTTATCTCCAGCTTTTCTCCATCAATCGATAAATCTTCATTTCTTGTAAAAGCATTGTACATCACTTTTGTCTTCTGAAAGTTCATTTTTAATCCCACTTCTTTACTCTTGTCAGCAAGTTCCTGGATCATACTCTGCAGCTCTGATGGGGTAGTTGCAAAAATGACTATGTCATCACCAAAACGAAGGTGGGTTAGATAATCTCCATTAATCTTTATCCCTTTGTTTTCCCAGTTCAGTGATTGAAAGACATTTTCCAATGTGGCATTAAAGAGCTTCGGAGATATGGTGTCACCTTGTCTCACTCCTTTTCCAATTTTTATGTGTGTTGTATTTTCAAACAGCTGAATCTTTGCACTTGCATTTTCATAGATGTTATTAATAATATTATTGTATGCATCTTCAATACCGCAGGATTTCAGAGCCATTGCAACTGCTGATGGTTTCACCGAATCAAAGGCTTTTTCATAATCGATAAAAGCCATGCACAATGGAAGTTCATATTCCCTCGCTCTTTCAATTAGTTCTCTCAGCACGTGGATATGATCTATTGTGCTGTAGCCACTCCTGAATCCAGCTTGTTCTCTCTGTTGAGCCATGTCCAGTGTCACCTTCAAGCGGTGTGAAAGAACTTTAGTGAAGATTTTATAAACCACTGATAGGAGGCTGATAGGTCTGTAGTTCCCGAGATCCTCAATGTCACCTTTTTTATGTAGCAAGATCATTTTAGCGTTGTTCCAATCCTCAGGAATTTTCCCTTCATTAAGGCATCGAGTGAAAATTTGGGCGAGTACTGTTTCGATTTCTCCACTTGCTTCTTGTATGATGTCTAGAGTAATTCCATCTTCTCCTGGAGCTTTTCCCCGCTTCATGTTCTTGATTGCATGTGCAACTTCTGCTGGAAGGACTGGAAGAACTCTGGTACTGGTACCTTTCATGATGTCTGGAGTACATGTATCATCCCTTTCATATAATTTGGAGTAGAAATCTTTCACTCTTGTCAAAATTTCGCCTCTATTTCTTGTTACAGAACCATCTTCTTTTCTCAGTGCCATAATCTGTTTTTCCCCTTACTGAGATGTCCCTTTGCTATCTTTAGGCTTTGGTTGTTTTCAATTGCTTTCCTTACTAGTTCACATTTGAATTTCCTTACGTCTTCAGTGATACTTTTTCGTACTGTCTTGCATAGCTCTATATATTCCACTTTGGAAGTCACATCTTCTTTAGTTGTCCTCATCACTCTTCTTTTTTGCATCAACATGTCCGGTATATAATGAAAGTTAATTGTGCACTATTTTGTGATGGATGATGTGTTGTGTAATTAGCGTTCTCTGTACGACTGAAGTGAGTGTAGTGACCGGAATCAGTTTTCCTATGTGATTGGGGATTGTCTTCTCTACGATCAGCTCTCATGTTCTGTGGGAACCAACTGTGGAGAGTATTCTGTGTGCACAACTATGTTTAACCAAATATGGCTTTCAGCAAAGGTTTTCAATAAGCTAATTAAGTATACGTGTTCAGATTTAGGCTATCGAGTCACACTTTAAAACATTTAGACGAAGTTGCCATTATATGGTTGCTCTCTATCCACTAGAAAAATACACCTAGTTGGTGTAGTCACCTTTGATTCATTCTGAAAATATTTTGGTAAAAATATCGTAGAGTAGATTTTCTCTTTGGAAATCTTGTGTTCACGGGCTGAAGGGTTATGCAGTGGAATTTTCGGCGCTTACTCTTATTATGTTTGTCCACAGTTAGCCATGGCACTTATATAATATGTGGAAGGAATGAAGGAATGCCATGTAACTTTGTGGTCGTGAAAGTTCTTCGTTTATGTGAACGAGGTGATTAAGTAAAAAATCAGTAAGACTTCTTTATTCACACTTTCGTAAAAATATATACTGAAATTAATTTCTTAACTTTTTCCAATTGATTGGAGATAAGATGGGCAATCTAACGCTATTAAAGACAGAACATATTTTGATGTGGTCAAGCACTCAAACAAGATTTTAATTTTTAACGTGAACGAAGGAACTCAAGGCAAGATTTTTTCGTCTAAAGAAAAAAATCTTGCTTTGAGTTCTTAAAAATATCTTAATTATTTGCTTATTTAAAATCATATCAAACAAATTAATTTTTCTTATAACTGCATTTTAAGAATGCTCTGTATGAAGTATCCCCTTTCTTTCCCATTACTCTATTCTCTCCAAATAAATGGGGATCCGTTGTGTTGTACACATTGGAGCTTTGTAGACATCTTAAGCACAAGTTCTTTTGTAGCATGTTTTCTGCACTTATAGCAGCTGCACACCTAATTCAAGTGGAACTTATTTGGCAGGTTAAAATCCTTAAAGTGAGAATTATAAATTTGAATATCCTCTTTTGAAACGCGAAATGAGTTGTTTCCGGAAATGTTTGCGTCATTTTAACGTAAATAGCATGCAACTTTCTTTCTAATTTATTTATCACGCATATTAAATATCTGATTAATCCTACAAATAAATCATAACTTTAGTTCTAGCATGCTAAAGGAAGAACATATTCACACAAAGAGAACCATTTCCCTCGGGAACTGTAGAGGGTTTCCCAGTAAAGTTGCTGTTGTTCATTGCAGGTCTCAGTAGATGTGCAAGAAATATAAGAAAGAAAAATACTGGAAGCAAAAATCATCATTGTCTGCGTCGAGTGTCTCTACAACGTTCTTATTTCCTGCGTCGAGATCCTCAATAAACACCGCTTAAACACGAAGGAGTGGGGCCCCGGTGGGAATATGTTTAGCTGTGTGCGAAAGCTCCCTCGTGGACAATTACTATCACTTTACCCTGACAGCTATCGAAACAGAACTTCGCCTCGTCAGACAACAAAATCCAAGGAGTAATTTTGCTTACAACATTACCAATGATGTCGACGACACTCCTCACATATTTTCTTCTTTACATCGGACACATAAAAGCAAAGGACGATACTACGAGAAATTTATGCCGAGAAATACGATACGTAGGAACCTTCCTCCTCCCAAAAAAGAAGCACTGTAACATCAGTACGAAATCGTGATACTGTTCGCAGGAAGAAAGAGCTTTGCGAAGTAACAGCCGAGTTTTCCGAGCTGATAGCACCCAAATAATTGTCATTCTCCTTGATGTCCGATGTTGTCAGGTATTGATATTCGATTTCCGACCTTGTTTGGAGGAAAGGGGACAAATTCTCAGTACTTCAACACCGTCTTAAGAGCAGTTTCTTTTTCCGGCGGTGAGTAATACGTGCCTGACGGTGTATCGTGCAGAATAAATAACTGTACTGAAAATACGCAGTCACTCCGAGACCTAGAAGTATTTTCTTGGTGAATCTAGCTTCTGAAGAAAAAGATAAAACATGACTTCGTTCCGGAGCTCAATTACGATGCCCTTGTTCAGCAGGATTTATGTCGGGACTCTGTCATGTCGTCCGGTATTATGCATAATAAAACTGACTGGTTTTCTCTTCATCCAAATAAAGATGTTTCCAGCTATGGAGATAAATCTTCCACGCAGCATTTATGACTAAATTCTAATAGTGTATAATTCTTCAAAGATGTATTGTTCAATCGTGACTTCAACAGTTGTTGAATACTATCACGTACGATAGAGCTGCGTGACACTGCACTTAAAGTATAGTTTAAACTGAAATATGATTGCTCAAAGTAAGAAATATACCAATCCTTTTCTTTCGCACTAGACGTAGATACACTGCTGGCCACTCAAAATGCAACACCAAGTAGGAAGCATCCGATTGACCTGAAATTCGTAGCATGCTTCGCCCGCGAGAGGACATGCAAACGATTAGCATTGCAGGGCATATGCAAATCATGTGCGCCCGGCACGCCACCGAGAAGCACTATAAGAAGGGTGCTCAGAACGTGGGGTGTAAATAGTGGAAGTGTGTTGTGCTGCCGGACCTGTGCGTGGGAAGCTTCCTGATGCCTCGTCGCAGAATACGCAGTCATTCCAGCACGTTTCGGAGTTCGACAGAGGACGAATCGTGGTTTATCGCCACAGCGGTTTATCGTACCGAGACGTCGGCACCCGTGTGGGACGACATCCAGCCACAGTGAGGCGAGTATGGATTCAGTGGGTGAAGGAGGGACGGACGGACCGACGTGAGTGATTGCCGCAGCCGCGGTACACCACCAAACGAGAGGACCAGCATGTTGTGCCGTGGGCATTGACGACTCGCACCGCCACATCACAAACGTAAGGCCAGGAATTAGGGTGTGTTGCGCAACAGCCTGTGTCAGCTCGTACCGTTCGATGGCGTCTGTAGGAGCGGGGACATGTTGCACGGCGCCCATTGCTCCGATTACCATTGACGTTACACTACCGGCGAGTGCTGCGGCAGTGGGCCGTTGAACGCCGCACCTGGACTACGGAATGACACGACATTGTCTTCTCCGATGAATCCCGCTTCTGCCTGCAACACCACGATGGTCGGATCTGCGTGTGGCGGCACCGTGGCAAGAGATTGTATGACGCATGCATTATGCATCGCCATACCGGTCCGTCGCCTGGCGTTATGGTTTGGGGCGCAATTGGATATGACACCCGCACCCCTCTGTTATGCATCGCCGGTACACTCAACAGCCACCGCTACATCTCGGACGCTTTACAGCCTGTAGTCCTCCCTTACCTGCAGGACCTGCCAGCTGCCACGTTCCAACAGGACAATGCGCGCCCGCACGTGGCACGCATCGTGGAACAATTCTTGATGGCCCACCAGGTGTCACTGCTGCCGAGTCCCGCCTGTTCTCCCGATATGTTGCCCATCGAACACGTCTGGTCGCTGATCGGCAACCGAGTGGCCCGGCAAGCATCACCCGCGGCTACGCCTGATGAACTGTAGCAACGTGTGGAAGCAGCCTGGACCGACATACCCAATGCCCACATCCAAAGCCTCTTTCGTTCGATGCCGCGGCGTGTAGCGGCCGTTATTGCCAGTCATGAGGGCCACACGAACTATTGATCTCTGCGTGTTCCGCAAGTCACACGGGCCTGTAAGCTCAATCGTTTCATCTTTGTATCTGTTGTTATGTGTTCAGTAAATCTGGCTTTGCTATCTCGTGTCCTTCTTGGTGTTGCATTTTGGGTGGCCAGCAGTGTGTATTTAGAAAAGAATCAGAAAAGGGAAAGTAAGAATATACGGCAGCCCTGGATTGAAAGTTTATAGTTCTTAGTATGCAGTTTAATTTGAAAGTACTACCGGTATAAAATTCGAACAAAAGCTTGGCCTTTTTCTTCTTTTTTTCAACCCTTTCGCAGCATCCCGATGGCAGAAATATTAGAATATCAGCTTCTTGCGCTTTGGACTCTAGTTCATGCGCTGTGATTGTTTTTACCCTTCTTTAGATTCTAAAAGCCTGAATTACGTACGAGTGAACAACTTCGCAAAGTCTTTGATGCTCAAAGACCTTGGATATTAAAAAAAAAAAGATATTTAATCATAGTTTCTACTAGTTTTCTTGGTATTTGGGAACTGGTTCCAAATAACTACTGCGAAGTCATTTATTTGGAATATTCCCCGAATACTATCCTCCTGCGAGTCATATGCATGCGCTGATATTTTACTTATAAAAATAAATGGCTTTGACTTAGAGATATTTAAGCTTTGTAAATTTTCAGATTCTGCATGGAAAGAACTCTTTCGTCACACTTGGCTATGAAACGTTTAATCTTCTGTTAGAGAATAGAAGTGCGAAACTTATGCTTAATACCTATTTAGCAGACTTCTATGTATTTATTTAGGCTTTCCAACCGTAGGTTGAAGAAGCGTATATGCTCCAGCTTTGTCCGTCCGTCTGTCTGTCCATACGATAACTCGCGCAAAAATGGTTCGATTTCGATGAAATTTTAGTATGTGGTAGGGGATAACCTGGGGCGGAACCCATAGAAATTGGGTCAGGGCATAGGAGCGGGATCCATTCCATCGCCCTTATGCGCCATATCTTACGTAAAAATGTTTCGATTGCGACAAAACTTTAACATGTTCTGGAGGAAGTACACTGAACCAGTTATGTTGAATATCATCGAAATGGGGTCAAAGGTCAGGAAAAAAAGCGAGATTTATTTCACAGTTATCCTCATAACTTGACTAAAAGCGCTTCTATTGCAACAAAACTTTAGTATGTTGTTCCGGGAGTATACCGAACCGGTTCTGTTGAATATCAACGAAATGGGGTCAAAGGTCAGGACACAGGAGCGAGATTTATTCCACAGCCGTTATCTTCATAATTTGAGTAATGGTTTCTGGTATGTTGGAAAGCGTATCATAATCAATGCATTGCATGATTTTACTAACTTGTTACATGTACTCTGTACCTAGTTAGCACTCGTTCATGTATGTATTTCATGTACTCAGTACGTATTTAGCACCTCGTTCATGTATGTAATGCATACATTCAGTGCCTATTTAACACTCGTTCATATATTTAATTATGTAATTCAGTACGTATTTAACACTCGTTGATATATTTAATTATGTAATTCAGTACGTATTTAACACTCGTTCATGTATTTATTGCATGTATTCAGTACCTATTCAGTATTCAGTACCTATTTAGTACTCGTTCATGTATTTATTACATGTATTCAGTAGTGTTAATGCGCCAAAGATCAAGATCTGCAGCACGCAGCACCTTTGGCTACCTTATTAGCTTCATGAGTAAAGTGTCAATTATTCCGGTCTTGGAACAAGACCAAGTTTCCTCGGAAGAGCCAAGAGTCAGGACAATATTTTCTTCTTCTTAGGTGTTTATTATCTAGCCTTTGTTCCTCTTAAATTTATAACATTGTTAGAGAATGAATCTCACATAAGAAACCTACCTTAAATCGCATAGTTGCTTCTAAAACTCTGATTCATACGTACTTAAAACATGTTTGATAAATTTAAGTACACATAAAATATTAAAGCAAAAACGGTCAGCACTATAAAAACGGTAATTTTGTTCTCATTTGCTGATCAGCACAGAAATATGAAAAAGGGAGTAATATAATTCTACCAGACCGATTGGTAAGCTTAACAATGCCATCCAGACAGTTGTTTGCTTACCTGTGTTAATACGGAGCTAGTGATTATGCAGATTTTCTCTAATTTCATAAATACTGTACATTCTGTTCCCTCAAGAATTTTGCACCATAGAATAACCCGAATATTTTTGTAATGGTGCAGAAAATATTATGGTTTAAGTTGCTGACAGCGGTTGAAAGAATTTTGTAGATTTCCCTACCCTGAAAAAGCACTCCCTGAATAATTGTGGGAACACTTAGAAAGCTTGAAAAATAAATTTTAAGCCCGTTGAGGAACTCTGAACTTTATTTTCCGTGTGATTTCTGAAATCGAGGGTCAGAATATATCTGCGGTTGAAATTGCCAAAACTGTCAACGATTCAAAAGGAAATATTTTAATCCGAGAAAAATAACATTATTTTGCCCCCATTGTGTGTAGCAAAAGCTAATTCACCAGGAAGTCATACCTGATAACGAGAAAACAAGAAAATATGTGATTTTATAGTGACAGTTGCATACAATACTTCGATGAATCGTTATTTTGTGTAATAGTAGCCTGCAATGAAGTTCATCGTTCAGCAACCCAAAGCAGGTTTGATGTGAAATGAGCTATACCTACCTCGTGCAGAAAGGCTTCCTTAGCACAAATTCAATGACTAATTAATTTGTGCTTCAGATTCCTTCAAAGAACCGAACGTGGCTGAATGGAATAAAAATACTATTCTGAGTGATCAATAATGTTCGAAATAATCTGCTGCTTAAGATATAGTATTAGACATTTTAACTGATACAAATGTTCTTGTTGAAAGGACCTCCTCTCAAATGAACACATTATGGGCTTCAGAAAAATTGACCTGTCCTTTCAGACCCTGAAGGCAATGCTTATTTTCAATATTAACTTCAGTCATTCGTGTTTGGAATTTAATGTACTTTTTAAGGACCGCCATGATGTCATACAAAATGAACGTGTCATCGGAAACGTACCAAGGTTCATATTAATAATCATAAAATTCGTTTTATTAATATTTCGTAAATTATGGCCATTTTCCTGTAACTTTTTATGTGTCCTTATATCTCAAAACATGGAAAAGGCTTCGGTACAAATGATTATCTTATTCGTATTTTTGTAGCAATGATTATTTTCAGATTAAAAAGGGTGATTTATTTTGGTCATAAACATCGCTAATCGGTTGTTGGAACAACTGTATGCGTCTATGTCACGCCGAGTAACGGCTTGCATCCGAGCCAGAGGTGGCTCCTAAACGTACTGACTTGTTCCGCTCGTGTAGCTGTTAAAAAAATAATATTAATTACCATAACTAGTAATGATGTACTACAGACGTGACGCATGTGTCAAAACGGCAAATTGCCTTGGCAGCATAATTAAATCGAGAGATTATCCCGTTCCGGGATAGATGGCTCGGGTTCAAATCCCACCACCGGCAAAAAAGACATTTCTTCAAATTGACGGCTGAACGAAAAATTTTACGCTCTATGAAGACATGACAAATTAGAATCTTCCTGCCTATAGCGGGGCACAAAAGAAGCAGAAAGGAAAACCTGTCATTCGGGATAAGGAAAAAAGAATCTACTTTCATGTACATTTTTGAACATACACTGCCTTACAGAAAATGTCACACCATGATGGAATGCTCGAAAACAGACCAAAGTGCACACACAGATAGCCAAGTAGCTCCTGAACAAATGATAATTGTCACATATAGACTAAGCTCCAGTGACCGAATATACAATATGATCAATAAGGAGTGTGGGCCCCATTTTGGGCGATAGAGCGTTGAATCCGATGTAGCATTGAGGTAATGAGAGTCCGAATAGAGTGCTGGGGTATCGTGGGCCAAATATTGTTGATCAAAGTCCACAGTTCATCTTCATTTTACGTCCAATCGTGTTCCACAGATGCTCGATGGACGAGATGTCAGGGGATCGTGCTGGCAACGGAAGCATCCGCACACCGTGTAAAGCATTCAGGCTGATCTGAGCGGTATGCGGCCGGGCGTTATCCTGTAGAAAAACGGCGTTTGGTATGTCCTGCAGATACGGTAGTGCCACGGGCCGCAGCACCTCGTCAACATAGAGTGCCCGTAATGCGTGCCAGCAGTGAGCGACTGTTGGCGCTGATAGCACCCCACGCCATGATTCCACGTTGCCGGACCGTGTAGCACTCCACAATGGCGTAGAAATCCGCCCGTTGCCCACGGCGATCATTCGTGGTGAGACAGAACCGCGATTCGTTGCTGAACACCACGCTGTACCATTCGGCATCCCACGCAGCTCTGGAGCGACACCACGCCAAGCGGTGACGACGACGGCTCGCTATTAAGGGTAGCCTTCGGAGCGGATGGCTGGACAGCAAACCAGACGCAGCCAGTCGTTGCGAGACTGTCCACGTCGATATCGAAGCATCAAAGCCTCTCCGTATACTCCACAAAATGTAGCTCGTTATGACCTGTGGATCCGCTACGGCATGACGTCGTATGCGACGATCGGTGCATTCGGACGTCCGTGTTCCCCTACGACGTCTTACAGATCCTTCCTAGGATTACTGTCTCATAATGCGACCGGCGGTTGTGGCATCACGTTGCGTTTCTGCCGCAATACGACGCGAGGACCATCGGGCGGTACGAACGCCTACGATGACACCCCTCGTGAACTCCTCCGTTGGACGAAATCGCATATGACGGCGTCTGAACGGCATTCCCTTGTTCGTTCTCCAGACACGGTTACAGCAGAACCACTCACTTCTCGCGGCCGTGACGACGTCTGGACTGATGGTCTCACGGGCTGGTGGTTGTCCCCCTTATATCCCGCACGCCGCTCGTGCGACTGGCCTGCAAATGCTATCATTTACATAACTCGTACGTGTGCACGCACCCTGTAGTTTGCATGGCACTGCGTTCTCGTCTTCGTGGTGTGGCATTTTCTCTGTCAGGCAGTGTATTTTGTGTACACATACATTGAGGTTCCATTTTATTAGGCACGCTCGCCCACGCTTGACTATAACTGACCCACTCTAAAAGGTAAGAAAATGAGCAAAACGAGTGATCTGAGCAACTTTGGAAATGGCATACTAGTTGGTGTCAAGCGTACCAGTTCTAACATCTCTGAAATAGCTGTAGGCTTTGCGCACACCCATAGCAAGCGTTTACCGTGAAAATCTTGTTCGACACATACAAAAAAGAAAAAAAAAACTTTCGGCGATCCTGTGGATGAAAACTGCTCGAGGGAAGATATCAACTAGCATAGACTTGGTTTACAGGGCCGTGTGTATAATAATCGTTTTCACAGAGCACTTGAAGGAGCCGTTCCATAAATACACACCAGATATAAAGCTAACCACGAGACTAGTCCTGAAATAGACGGTATATCTCAGCTGAGCTTGATTACTGAGGTATGATAGGAGTCAAAGCTACATATTCGGCAGTACTGTATAGCCTCTCCCATGTTGCAGCATCCTGGGGTTGGAGTTTTGTCGGGAATGAATTCTCTGGAATGATAAGTGACATCGTATAGGTTTCAGTAATGAATATCAGTTTACTGTACGTCCTATAATTCCGAATATATTCGCAGATCCTGGAAAATACATTTACTTCAAAAAGGTGTTCTGAAGCTATATGCATGTATTTATAGTTGTTCTTCAAGCTAATGTAATAAACCAGTGTAAAGTCGATGCATTTGTATATCGCCAATGGATTCCGTCAAGCAATTACTCTCTGACTGATTCCGTACCCACCCACACATTACAGAAGTAGTGGGGATTGTGAATGGGGGCGTCGTGTCGCGTGGTCCGAACTTCTTCCCCCTACTGCCTGTTTAAGTAATCTTCCCCTCAAGTTTTCCCGATCGCCGATTTATTGGATCTGTGTTGTGAATATTAGGAGAGATCTTCCACTCCTCTCCAAGTTATTCCCAGCTGGACAGAATCAGAATCTGCCGGAAGTGCGAGGCTATCGATTGAGTAACTTCTCATATCAAACTTATTTCAGTAAAAAACGATAAACTGCTGAGCTAACAAAAATTAGATTCTGAGCAGTAATTCTGCTGCGTTTTGCTCTGAACGCCAGAAACTATTTCTCGAAGCGGAAGTAGCTGTTCCGTACCTTCAATAGTGGTTACTCTCTTTAAGTTGACTAGGAGTATGGAATGATGTCCAACTCGATACCTCACGGATGTTCCAAAAGCTTCGTGTATCATAATCTCCTTCGGTATGTGTTCTCTGTTGTGCAAGCAGAACATCACAGAAGGGATGAACAAAGTGTTTCTGACGACATGGACACAAAACAAGATGGCGCCACCGTCCCACCACCACCGGATGCACAGTTGCCGACCCGATAGCACAGTGGTATAAGCGATGGCTTCTGATCATTCGTCCATATGGGGTCCGGGTTCGAATCCCGATGAGGCATGGATGTTGTTTTTGTCTTACGGCACTGGTTCTCTTCCTTCCCTGGAACAAGTGACCCTAAATTAGGGACGGGCGACTGCTTATAGCCCATTGAGTTGCTCACTGTGGTCGTTAAACCTCCAATCAAAAAAAAAAAAAATTTGATTGGCACTTATGTAATTTCCCACTTTTCCACCCAATGTCTAACTGCATCAGAATTATGGCATGATCATCGTTTTTATACGGGTCTTTGCATGGGGAAAATTGTCAATTAGTGAAGAGTAGTCTATACCCAGGGTTATGTTCCTAATGTGTGTAGACACTTTATCACGAGTGAGTTAAACTTTCCTCCCTATAAATTCCTTTTTTCATTTTTTATTCTTGAGATTTCTGAAAATGATTTTTCAGCAGAACGATTCGTGACTGGTAAGGTTAAAAACATTCTCATAGCTATTTCTAAGTTTGGAAATGTACTCTAAACATTGTTATCAGTGATGAAAGTGTACATATCCCGTCGTGTGTTGAATTCTTGGGCATTCATATATGACTGGAAATGTAGACATTCGTTGCTGAGAAAGTTTTCAAAGCCAC
Organism: Macrothele yani; assembly: GCA_039090855.1. Taxonomy (NCBI): domain Eukaryota; kingdom Metazoa; phylum Arthropoda; class Arachnida; order Araneae; family Macrothelidae; genus Macrothele; species Macrothele yani. Next base: position 143,752,138 of record CM076989.1, read on the forward strand.
GTTCCACGTATAATACACATTCGGGTGGCTGCTCCATTGTTTATTCTTTCATATTACTGCAGTTACGAATTAATGATATAGTTTGACCTGCATTTTAAAATACCTTGATATTCTATACCCGTTTTATATAGAATTACTTTATTGTATTAAAAATAAAGTAATTTATATTCTATAACCGCACCTGTTTTTATAAAGAATTACTTTATTGTATTAAAAATAAAGTATTATTTTGTCAATTTCTAGATATTATAATAAAATGTATTTTACACGCCCTTTTGGTGAATTATTTCTATATAGCACTCATTTTGTTTGGGTATGGTTCAGTTTGTGAAGAACAGGCTCAACAGCTTCATTAATCTGAGAAATAAAAACAATACGTGAGGCTCAGGTCCGCTGAAGTAGTTTCGGAGGGGAAGAATTCACCCTACGCAAACAATAATTTTAATTGCTTTCACATGTTATTTATGAACTAGCATATTTATTAGACGTCAAGGCAAGACGGATACCCCTCGAGCACTCTCTACCTCCCCCTCCAAACCAGCACATAAGAAGTCTTAATGTCAGACTGTCCCGTACAACAATTATTATAGCATTTTGACTAGCCCCAATACAGCCGGCAATCGACGCTCTTGCTCAGTTAATGCTCTCCGTCTACGCATATGGAGTGACTACTACAAATAAAAGTTTTAAAAATCAATAAATTTTGTAAAATTATTTAAGTAAAAATTTTCTTCGTACGCTGGTCTTTGTCGATTCTCCTGATCTCCTTGAATGAACTCCTGAGTAACAAAGTTCATTTTTTTGCAATGAAAAATCAAACCCTGGGCGTCATCGCAAAGCAGTGCTTTTTATTATTTCTTTTTTGATCTTCATTAAGATGCATTTCTTTGAAAGCATTTCTAAGGACGTGCCGATCTCACTATTTTATTTTTTATTTCCTTTCTTTCCCTTTCTGCGTGTTTTTTTTACTTGTAAAATTTTCTGCTCATCTTTTTTAGCATTGTTATGCAATGCTATTGTCGGAAAGGAGCTCATTAGCTGCCCATTTGTATTGTATTTTTTTGTGTTGCAATATCAAATTGTGATTTATCCATGCACTCATGTAATGCGAGCACCTTTCATGAATAAGGACTCAATCTGTGGCATTGGATAGTAGCAATCTCCATGAAATTACCCTTTCCTGAAATTTCGTGCTTTGTTGTATCCACGGGGAAAGTGTACCGCATATCATTCGGAGGGCAAAACTAAATTAAAATACGATAAAAACAACGTAGCAGTAACGTTCTCTCTTGTTGGTTTACTTACAGAAAAAGATTTAGCATGCTGAAAGAAAAAGATTTAGCATGCTGAAGCAGACAACGTGATAGATGTAGGCTGGTAGTTTTCGGTTTAGATTGATCAGTGTTATTACTTGCAAGTGCAGACTAAGTTCTCTGATTGAATTTTAATTTTGAGGCTGTTTGACTTTGGGGTAAGTGTAACTTCGTCCACCTTATGAAAATCTCAGAACTTGTCATTAACAATAGAACAAAAAGTGCACTTGTACCATAACTCTGTCTCTGTTGTATCGAATTGCTCTTAGACTAAACTTAATTCTTTAACTTAAAATTTTCTTCAAAGGTGTCGTAGCATCGTGCTCTCACTCCAGTTGCAACATCTACTTAAATCAAAGTCAAGATTTATTTATCTTTCGAATTTGATATCTTTTTCTTCTCAACAGTTTTGACATTTCCTAAGTCGAAAGCTCTTCCACCCTTGCGACATTACTGTCTGACTTGGGGATGTGACTCCAGACCAACCCTAAAATTTCTTGAAGCTTCTCACATAAAACACATTTCCTCTGATTAATGATCTTACATTCTTGTAAGTTCCTTCAGCATTTTTCATCCCAAGGCAATTTTTTCATCCCATTTCTGAAACAGAGTTGCCCAGAACTCGCATTGTTTTCACTTGAATAAATATTGCCCAAATCACTATATAACAACCGTTTGATTTCTCCTATCCTGAACTTCAAAAATCTCTTTCTTAGTTAAAGATATTTTCACATCCTCTTTTTACGTATGTAAATCGATGAAAAATAAATGAAATTTCTAGACCATTCATTCACCCTTAAGAAATTATCTGCAGAGCGATATACCACAAGTCTTTTTCTCTGAAAACCTTTATACAAAAGATAAACTGTTGTTTCGAAATTTGAAGCACGATCCAATGTGTCGGCCGTAGGTGAAATCCGGTCATACATTTTCTAAACATATTTGCCCCAGCCTGCTTTACCCTTTGAACACCATAAATTTACTGTGGTCATAGTGTCCTGGTGAACTAACCTGGTGTAGGTATCCCATAACCCATTTAATTTGTTTCAGGCTCTTTTACTGTGTTTTAAAAAAACGCATAGTTTATTGCAATTTAAGTAGTAATTATTTTGACTCCTCTTTTTTGCACAAAATTACTGAAGCAATAGGAGATTACAGCCGCCGAAGTTGAGAATTATACACTATATGGAAAAAAATCTCCGGACACCCCCTACCGCAACAAAATGGAACATTCCAATAGATCACGTGTGCCAGGAGACATGGCCATGCGTGTTGAGCTTACTGACTTCCAAAGAGGTGTTATTACAGAGTATCATATCAGCAACCTGTCCGTGCGTGCTATTGCAGAACAATTGCAACACCCATGGCAACTGTTCAAGACGTTATTAGTAAATTGAAACGTGAGGGACTTACAACTACCTAGAAACATTCTGGAATGCCAAGTAAATTGGCGGAACTGGATAGGAGAACTCTGAAACGTTTCGTACGTGTGTACCATCATTCCTCTGCACAAATCATCCCCCAAGTGTTTCAGGATTCAACAGGGAGAGGAGTGTGTGCCCTAAGACAGTATGGAGATGCACAAGTTCAATTTCCATGGCCGAGCTGATGCATACAAGCCGTTAATAACTCGCACGAATGCGAGCAAGCGACTTGCTTGTTGCAAAGCACATCGTCCATGGACCTTAGACTAGTGGAAACTAGTGTTATGGAGGGACGAATCACTGTTCACCGTTTTTAAATCAGATGGTCACTGCTGGTTGTGGCATATGCCAAGTGAACGGCATCTGCCAGGAATGTGTCATCCTAACTTTTAAATTTGGTGGTGGCAGTGTCATGGTCTAGGGATGTTTCACGTGGTGTGGACTCAGACCGTTGCTGGTTGTGGGTGGAAACTTGAACGCCACGAAGTACCGGAAAATTCTAGACAAGGCCACACTGCCTACACTTTACCAGTTTTACGGAGACCGGCTATTCTTGTTTCAGCAAAACTATGTGCTCTGCCATAAAGCACGTTCCATTTCGACGTGGTTTGACGATATGGGTATAGAGAATTTGGAGTGGCCAGCTCAAAGCCCCGACCTCAATCCTACAGGGGCCCCTTGGGATGAACTTGAACGTAGGATTCGGGCTCGAACGACAGGTCCAACTTCTGTATCTGAACTGAATACAACTTTGCGGGAGGAATAAAGCAATACACCTGCCAGTACTTACCAGAATCTGTTGAAAGTGTGCTACGGAGAGTGCACAATGTTATTGTGGCCAAAGATGGATCAATTCCCTATTGATTTTGCCATAAATGCAGTATTGTACCAAAAACACTAGTAGTGTACTTTCCGACGTAAAAAAAATTATGCATCTCAAGTTTGATTTCCACGTGGTCTTATTTTATAAACATTTATACAAATGACGTCTTAAATATCAGATGCCGAAGCTTTATCATGTTTCCCTCACATACTGTATACATGAAACTGTACTATAATATTAACAACTAGGGAAGTCAGAGCTTAAAAGAAGAGAGCCATTACTCATAAAACACGTGCATTGTCTTATTAGGTGCGAAAGAAAACGGATTTTTTTTTCTCGTACTCTATACTTCACCGAAGAGAAAGACATAAAGAAAACAGAATAATACTGCGCAAGAAATTATGCATAAGTTTATAATGTGCAAGAAATTATACATAAATTTGGTTTTTCTTCGAAATTTTCGTTTGAACTTAGAAGTTAATCTAAATATTTTAAAACTGTGTCAGATATTCTTTACTTGAATAATTTCTTCGAAAATCTTAACCCCATGACACATAACCAGTTTTCATCTCCAGTGTCGACAGTTACAATAAAAATGTTTGCATTTGCAGTTTTGCCAACGAAAACAGCATAGTTTTCAAAAGGACAAGCTTTATTATCTGTATCCTGTGAATCTTGAGCAATTCAGATACAGAGTCAGTGCTGGCACAGTGAAATATGCGGTACTTCGACACGTGCTACGGTAACTGCCGCAGTGACTCTTGTGAGAAAATCAGAAAGACGCAAAGTCGATGTTAAAACTTTGTTTTCTGTAAGGAGTTTGGCGTGATACAGAACTTAGTTGTTACTTATAATCTTTTCTAAAGCTTGTCTAAAACTGAAAGAGTGAATATTTACTAGAAATACGTACTGGTTAGTTTTTAAAATAAAAGTTGAAGAATCGTGCATTTGTGAAAATAACGTTTTAATGAAAAATTGTACGGGTAAAAATTTGTAGAACAACATCATGTTTACTAAATAGCTGTAAATTATTCACAGCTCTTTTTTAAATTAAAATAAGGAACATACGTTCCGAAGCTATAGGATTAGGTTTTTGTCTGAGCGGTTCTATGGTACTGAAACACGCGGAAATGGGAAATGGCCACTTTAAAACTACTTTTGAAGAGAAACAATGCAAAAGTTTTGAATTTTCTGGATAAAGGGCTGTTTTTAACGATTACTTTGAAACTCAAGTATCGAAATTCGGTAAGTCTTAAACATGAAGCTGGAGGTATTTTCAATGAACTAGGATTTAGTGTTTAACCATTGGGGTAAGTACCGTCCCTGCAACCCCAGCAGCTGCGTGGGGCCGCAGGTAACAAAGGAGCATACTGCAGCTGTCAGTTATAGTTTTATGAAAAAATCCGAACTCGTACAAAAACAAATAATTAACCCAAAGATTCATATTTTCCTTTAATATATATATATTTATACCTTTGCCTAAATAAATGCCAACTTTAGCTTTTCAAACACTGGATGTCCTACAGATTGAAGCTATTTGGCCCTTGGGATTCGAGTTGTAATACAATCGCTCTGCAATGGATTGTGAATAGTACATAATACGATCGCTATCCAATCGCCCCCTCTCTGTTCTGCTGAGGAAAAGTGCAAGATCCCGTGGGGATTCCTCTTGGAGGAAGTGGGAAAACAGTCAGTCACCTAGGATTACGAACTCGACAGGCGTCAACATTTATCCACAGTAGCCACAGATCTGCCGTCATTTCTTCAAGTGATTTATGTAAGTTTTGTGCAAAATAATTACACATTGCCTTGCTTTTAGTTCTTCTTCTTTATAGTAAGTATGTCCATCTCATTACTGTGTGGAAACTTTAAAATATGTACAAGCTAATGCCATCCATGCCACAAAAGCGTCCAAATGGAGCACAGTTTCAGCGAAAGAAAAAGGAGAGCGCGCGAGGAAACTTCCAAAACTCGACCAGTTCTTTTTGCTGCAAATGCAGTTAAACTAAATCATCATTTAATCACCGTTTGTGATTAAATGATGATTTGTTTAGTACATCAACTGTTCACGGTTTAGAAGCAAACATTTTACAAAGACAAGGCACTTCCGAATCAAGTGAAAGGGAAATGGGTGATTATGAAGTCTATATTTATTAACCTTAACCATTTCAATATATTTTACCGAATTCGTTTCTTGCGATAAAATGTATGTTCATGCTCATTCATCGGCCCGTGCTTGGTGTTAATCCTGATTGGCTGATTGATAACCTTGCATTATACACTGAGTGACCATTTTATAATGACCACCCCCTCAGTACTTCGTTGGGCCACCTTTTGCCTTTAATACTGCGTCGATTCTTCGTGGCATGTACTCCACGAGATGATGATAGGTGGTTTGTGGAATCTGAGACCATGCTTGATGAATAGCACTTTCCAGGAGTGTGAGGATTGCAGGGTTGTGGATCCAGCTGTCTGATGGCTCGTTCAATCAACTTCATCCCACAAATTCTCAATGGGGTTGAGATCTGGAGATTATGGGGGCTACCTAAGCAAAGTAAACTCATCGGCATGTTCCTGAAACCAATCCTGTGCAATACGAGCACTATGGCAGGACGCATTATTTTGTTGAAAGTAGCCATCGCCATTGGGATAAACCATCCACATGACAGGATGCACTTGATCCGCAACGATGTTTACATAAGATGTGCAAGTCAGACGTTGATCAACACGAATTAAAGGGCCCAAAGCATGCCAGGAAGACATTCCCCAAACTATAACGTTGCCTCCACCAGCTTGAAGGGTTGTAGCAATGCATTTGGGGTCCATGCTTTCGTGCTGTTTCCGCCAAATTCTCACTCGACCATCGGCATGGTGCAACTGAAAACGTGATTCATCGGACCACATAATTTGCTTCCAATTATCGACTGTCCGATCCTGTGCGAACTGGAGACGTTTTTTCTTGTTAACTACAGACAGTAATGGTGTTCGAACAGGCCTTTGGCTGCCATATCCCATCCGATGCAGTGTACGACGAACAGTGCGTGAGAGATCATTTGAGGGTATCCTTGATTAAGATGGTCTGTAATTTGCTGCACTGTTGCTCTTCTCTTGTCTGTTACCAGTCTGGACACTCTCCGTTGCGCCCAAGCAGTCACTAGTCGATGACGACCGCACGTTGCACGTAGAGACCCAGTTTTTTGGCTGAAAGTCCAGTCTTTAAACACTTTTACAACAGCTGCTCTGGAACATTTCACGAATGTGGCGGTTTCGGTGGTACTCGCTCCATGGCTCCGAGCTTCTACAATCATCATTTCTACTACTGTCGCAAGCACTAAACTTTCCCTTTTTATACTAGCCTTGCCCTCTGGCGGCAACAGCGTGCAGCCGTAGCTCATTTGCTTAAAACTGTCAGGTGGTCATAATAAAGTGGCCACTCAGTGTATACTCTGTTCCAAACATTGCTTAAAAGTTAAAACTACGGGGCTCTAGGTACCCCCCTTACTTTTCCAGACACTCCCTCCCTCCTGACCCCCCATTCCAAACTACCACACGCACACAACATAAAACACATCCTCCCTGGTGTTCGAAATCTTTTGAAAATGACTGTGCTTAGGGTGCCGAAGTAAATCTTGCGTGGAGGCGCACGTTGTGCTTAACGTTCATAAATGCATATTTAATACGAATTTCCGCTGTGCACGTCAACTTTTCTTTTCCAAATTCAAAATGATTTCGAGTAGGCTAAATTGTTCATCATACGGAAATCAATTACTTTAACTTTTAAGAGATTTTTAGCTGTTCGTCGTTTTATGCATAAACTTTCTATTGCTGTTGAATATATTATTTTTTAAAGTCTTGTGAGACAAAACATGTAATTTACTAATTTGTATATTATGTTTTTGCAAATGTATTTTCTCAGGAACGGTGGCAATTTACTTTCATTTTCAGTTCATGTGATACTTCCAAGAAAATGCATTTAGACTCCTGTGATGAAACGAATTATATCTCGCGGGCCTTAAATGATGGATTTGTTTTCTGGGGTGGGTGAAACCTGCGGAAAAGTGTGCAGTGTGCAGTTTTGTTTATGCTTTTTAGCGCATTTAATAACTCTGAGTGAATTTATTTAAGTTTTAATTATATATTTATTTATGTGGCATGTTCCTGTGCATTTGTTTTATAGATTTCTGAAAATTGACATCAGGCATTATCAAGTAAATAAGTTTTCTCTTGTCTGTATTCCGCATATGGTTCGGTTTTCGTCTTCTGTTCTTGCGATTTTCTGCGACCAGAACTACGCTCTGTTTCCGATTGCGATGAACTTCGTTGTGCTATCAACCACGTGAATATGGAGATAAACAGATAAAAATCGGGCCTTCATTACAGCCTTCATGTTCATTGTAACTAACGGCTGTCTGGAAATCTTGGCTTGGCGTCATAGAATATCTAGTTGAATTCCGAATGCAATCATTTTCGCCCGGCTGAATAGCGATGCTTAAAATGGAATTTCTGACGTACGTGTTCTTCGGAAGCCGAGGTCGTCTTTTCAACGCCTCTGATGACGAATGTGTCCGCAGTGACGATCAAGTTTCCTATCTTCCAGCGACATGGAACGGCTTTTCGTGGCACTGTTGGGTAGAAAGAGTATGAGTTCGGGAAACACCCACGATACATCCACAGTTCTTTCAGCTTTCGATTAATTACCGCGAAGTTTCTCCACAGCACGTACAAATGTTAATGCCCATTCCCTCTGTTCCTCTTTCCGCTGACGATTATACAACGTTGTTGCGGCCATTGTTACGTTTCCACTTTGTCGTCACGTCCAAACGAATACTAATGTTCGGCTGAAACAGAACTGACCAACATGTTAATAGCTCGATTTTAGAACTTGTTTTACTTTATCGATGTCGCAAACGTATTAAACACAACCTGGAGACTTCGAGCATGAACTTTTAGAGGCACACTTATATACTCAGCAAGAAGTACAGGCAGGCTTCAAGGATATTTTATTGTTAAGGGAGAGCATGTTAGAATATTATTTTTTTAATTTCCTTTCGAAGAAAGGAATCGTCCAAAAATTCCTCGTATACCATGTATATTTCATCATGGTCTTAGCGCTTACACTGGAAAATCGTTCGCCATTAGCGCCACCTTTGAAATGTTTATTGTGTTGCACAATTATCAGTTCGACGTAAATATTTATCAGCAGTTTCGAATATCATGTTAGCTTTGCTGAAAATTGGTTTTAGTTTAAGCTCGATAGCTTTGAGATACCAAAACTTTTGCTTAACCGCACCAAGCAATCAGAGACAAACAAACAAACAAAACAAAAAGGTTTCTGGCTGTTATATTCGAAAATAAAGATCTTTAAGAGGTTATGACAAAAGTCTCTTTCAAGAACTTCAATAAGAAGCTCACTGTCGAGCTCTTGGAACGTAAGAAAAAGTACTGCTATTTATATGTATGCAATACGTTTCTGGCCCAAGATTATTCGAATGCCAAGAATAGTTTAGGAATTCTGAGGAATAAACTGCCTGCTTTTTTTAAAATAACTCTGCTTGCTCAGCTACTTTCTAGTTTTATTTTTTTCAATGTTTAAGCTGTATCATCCTTCAACGGCTTCACGATATTAATAAGTTTCAGTGCCACTGGCATCCAATTTTACATGAACTTCAGTAAAGCCTTCCTTCAGAGATTGTTTCATGAAAGCTGTGTTGAGTGATGCAGCAGTTGAGTGCTCACGGTTGCTGTCGAGCTTTCTCAAACTGAGATTAAAATTGCTGTCTTCGAGTAGTGAGGTATTTTGTCTCCTTTAAGAAGACCACACTGTGTTCATTTAATTTAAAGCGTACTGAAAATTTGTCGAATAGTAAGCTTCGGAACGTTTCACACCGAACACATTTGAAAGTTGCTTTCAAAATGAAGTTCTTATTTGGGAGAATTAGCTGCCATTGGAATTGATGCTGATGACGGGAGTAACCTAAGTCACGCAAAAGATTTACAAACGGTTACTTGAATTTGCTGCCCATTGAAGAGCATAGAGTATACAATAGAAGTATCTGGATTACACAACTGCAAAGTTTTGCTGGACGCCCCTGTGGCGCAGTGGTCTAAGCGCTGGCTTATGACCATTCGTCTGCGATGGAGTCCTGGTTCAAATCCCGGTGAGGCATAGCTGTTCTGTTTGTCTTATAGCAGTGGTGGCTCTCTCCGTTCCCTGGAACTAGTGGCCCTAAATTAAAGACAGGCGACTGCTTATAGCCCAATAAGTTGCTCATGGTGGTCGTTAAACCTTCAACCAAAAAAAAAAAAAAAATTTTGCTACACTATGGAACTTCATTGAACCAGCAATTCGTGAGATCGTTCGTTTTTTTTATATGGAATTTTTGGGGTTCGGTGCTTTTTATTTTGCTCATGTATTTATTAGGTAACCTGTGTTTAATTTTGTTTAAATCTGTCGATATGAAGCTTAGAACACTATTCTAGTATTCGAACCTGTAAGAAACTTTGCGAAGCATCCGCCAAATAACCAACTGCATGGTTCAGTTAGCTGTTTGGCAGCCTGTCGTGTCTGCGTGAAAGTTGACTTCTGCTGGCTCTTATCCCGTTACGTGATTTTTACAGGTTTTACGACTAATATAACGCAAATGCGTGGATAAATCCCGTAATGTCAATTGTAGACGAATGAACCGTGTTTCCGGCGGTTGTTTCTGATATTTGTGACTTTTTGTCCAAACATTATAACCTTTCCACCCAATCTGGTCTATTTCCGGCTTAGAAACCTCGTATGAGGAGTATAGGTTTTGCATGAACTGTTGTGCCACGAAGAAAGCCACGAGATACAAAATAAACTATGTTGCTCAAGTGTTTGCTCTCTCTGGAGTTGAGCTTGTGAAATTGGTTTGTGATGCGCAAAGTACAGACACTTCTAACCAAATCTCAACTTTACCTTCACCTGATGCAACCTGTTCCAAACAAAATAGGCTCTTACTACCAAGAGTCAGCCTGAAAAGTGCTCCAACATAAATTAATATACTTAAAATTATACGATGGTGTACTTATAAAAGTACAGCTTATTATGTCAGAGAAACTACTGTGATTTGTCTTCACCAACCCCATGGAAACAATGTCTTGCTTACTCCCAAGATGACTTCAGCCATATTAAGCTATTACTAAAAACATCATTATTTTAAGGAATATTTTTTCATTGTGTTTTAAAAGGAAAATATCCAACGAGTGATTCCTTCCGGATATTACTTATGATACCGGCTCCTGAACATTAACAAACTCAGACGTACAAAGACTACAGACGGCCTAAAACAGAGTATAGAGAGATGCATGCCTGGAAAGACAGAAAACAAAAGTCCTAGATTACAGAAGATACAGAACGTTAGACATCGTCTCGAAAATAAGGAATCAAAAGTAGCAATTGGTTGGAAACAAAAGGAAAGAAATGGAAACTCGTTGGATCACCGTAATTCTCGACTGATGCCAAGATACCAAAATTGACTAAGAAGAAGACAGCATGGAAGATGGATCGACAAGATCAAAAGTGCGCGGGTACGATTTGGACAAGAAAGCTCAGATAGTGCCTTGTGGAGGAGCCTTGGAACGCCCTACATCCAGCAATTGATCGACAATGATTGATGATGATGTTGACTACGGTTCATTTTACCATACATATGCAGCTTTTCACAAGCGATACAGAAGATGTGGTTCTACTAAATAATGTTTGTGTTTCGTGTATTATGCTTACGCTGGTGGAAGTGTTATGCGTGGGATGCCTAGAAATCCATCAGTGCCAGTGAATTTTATGAAGTTTCTTTCTGCTGCTCCTGGGGCAACGAAGGAAATAAATGTGTGTTAATCCTCAACAGAGTATGAAGAAGAAAAATGCTGAATGTTGAGTCTGTTTGTGAAGTGAAGAAACGAGATATTTACACCGATTCCAGTAATGATTCTATGTGCGACTAGATTGACTTAGAGGACATGGGTATCCCTTTATGAGGGTATATATCCTGCCATTTATATGCGGATTTGACATTTCTTTATAGACCATAGAGATTGCGCTAGAGTTGCAGAAAACGAGGCTCCTAATGCTGAAGTTTTTTTTCATGTGAAGTTAATGGGGTTTTTTGATAAAGGTTCTTGGTGTCCCTCGGACAGAATTCTGATAACTTTTGGAAGTCGTAGGACGATTTATGAACTTTATCATTCCTGAAAACTGTAAGGAATGTTATGTTGTGTTTGTTAGAATATGAATGCAAATCTATTTATTTTTTGGGTTGAGAAGCTGATCTTTTTTATAAGAATTCGACAGTTCCACCGAACTGTCGACCCCTTATTTTCAGGGAAAGGGCGCTATAATTTGTCATGTGACTGACTGTTGTGCTATGGTAACGTCTTTTTCTTTGAGGACCAAGTTGACACAGTTTTCGAGATTTGTTGGAAAGTACTGCCATATAAAGTCTCTTCTGATTTGTATGCTCCGTATGCTGCTTCCTTGTGTTAAAATAAAAAGTCGTGGATGGGTCTTTATGTCCTACGAGAGCTTTTCCGTCGACAAACCGCAAAAAAAATTCTCCCGCGAAATTAAGTGAATAGAAAGTCAACATGTAAAGCTCGTTTTCTTGGTTATTTGCTGCATGATCAGAAATCCATGTAGAATTATATTCACAAACATACCGAAATGGGGCATCTACTTTTTATTCAAAACAGCCATTTTTTACTCACGCTACTTGCCATGCCCCAGTGCTCTCAGGTAAGCATTTCTGTAGAAATTTTGCTGGATTGTTCCATGCAAATTTGGTGAAAGCTGTTTATCTTTGAGAAGTCTTCCCTGAGATTACGGGAAGTTAAAAGATTTGGTCGACGCTTAGTACAGGATTCACTTTTAAGTGATATTTGCAATAATTGGCAGATAAGCCAAGCGGTGTTTCAACCCTAACCGACGGAACAGATGAGCGACGGTTAACCTAACTTTTATATCATGTATTTCTTTTGTAGAAAAGATCGTTCATTCTTCAACTCGCAAAATGTTACCTTCTTGAAGAAATTATAAAATCAGGAGTTGTAGAACTTTACGAAATCTGATGAGAATGCTTAACTTTTACCCCAACTAATAACCAAATTATTAGCATAAAGACGCTGTACGATGCAAAATCTGTTCAGTATTTAAAAAAATATGTTCAGTAGTTATACAGTATTTAAGCATGTTGGCAGACGAGGTTTTTCGACATTTGTTCGAAAAGTGTTCTCAAATGGTAGGCAGTTTGATGTTACGTCAACCATTCCAACTAATTCGTATGGTGTTTGAAAATGTGTCACTGAATTGTTCGTAGTAAACTGAATATGAAAAATGCCTGAAAAGTAAGAAAATTTTTATGTAAAATTTATAGTTGATTAGTGGACAACGAGCAAAGCATTTGATACTGCGAGGATGCCAATGTTGCCAATATCCATTGTCAACCGTTTTTTCCGAACTTCTCTAAGATTCAAGAAACTTTCCTACAATGTCTGCCCAAAATTGTAGCGAATACATAATTCTACTTTTGCATTCATTCGTCGATGCGATTTTCGCTGTGCACGAGTAGAAATTTGTGTTGACATTTTCAGACAGAATTCTTCATAAAGTAAAAATGTCTTGTCTTGGTGCGCACAAAACCTGTGGAATCTGCACGTATAGCACCAGCTGGATATCGACGAATTCAGATAGTGAAGTGACATCAGGCACACTGAACACGTCTTTCAACAAGATGATTCAAATGTAATAAAAGATCTCATATTTATTCGGAATTTGACAATTAAATGTTTGTTAACGAGATACCACTGTAATCGGACTATCATTGAAGGACGAAATATTCATTAAAACATGTATTGCCGTGCACGGAAGACTTTGCTTGAGAAATCCATGTGAATTCACTAAGGTTCTCTTTGATTCCTAATGAAGTCAGTGTTAAAGTGGCATCTCACCCAGTCTAAAGTTTTTTCTCCAATTCCTCCTTTAAAAACAAAGGAATCATAAGGAAAGATGATATCAATGACACCTAGAACAAAATGTCTATCGCATTAAAAGTTTACGATATTTATGCAGAATTTCTTATACTTCCTCTGTACGTTGCAAAACGAGCTTTTCTAACAAGATTTACAGAAGTGAAGGTATCATTCCTTCATGGAGACAGCAGACAAACAATGGAAAATCACAGGCAGCTTATGCACACAGTACCTCTGGTTCTGAAAGTGATTGTAAAAAACTTGTGGGAGTAGCATGTTCTCCCGTAAAACGTTCCATTGTGTGAAACATCTTGCATGCATATCAAAAATTGAAACGGGTAAATACGTAAAGCACTTTTGTAATTAAGGAGCATTATTTTTCAACAATGAGTAGCAACTGCTACAAACTAACATTTCTTCAAAAGTGTGTGACGTTATGTGTCAAATAGAGAATGAAGCACAGAAAAACTTGCCAGCGTAGTTCAGGTAGAACAGCCTTTCCGGAGTAGGAAGATGCTTCTTCAAATCCCCCTGTCCGCAAAGGAAAGCTACAAGTGGCATTTGGAAAGACTTTCCGCGAGCTGGCGGTGGGCTTCTTAACATCGTTTTGTTACAAAAATCGATCACAAGCAGAACAGCAATACTCAATCTGACTGACACGTCTTTTGTAAAAAACAAAAACAAAAAAAGTTTGAAATGCGAGAACGAACGATTGAAAAGCTTGAAAATGAGAATGATCTTTGCTTTTCGGTTTCTTTAGGATGCATGACTTCGCCACTAGAGGACGTAAATGCAGATGCTATCCAATACAAAATACATTTTATTCTATATATTTGCTTCTAAATATTCGATTGAAAAAAAAATTCATTCTTTCGCTACCATTTACAGAGAAGACTATTATGGGTACCGTTTCTTTTTGAAGTAATGCATAGATTTTCCGCTGGGAAGTGTAAAGATAAATTGCGATTTCCCCGATATCTCTGCTTCTAAAAGTCTTATCTGAAAATTTCTTTCCGCGTGGATTACAGCTCCTGGTGGGAAATGTTCTACATATAATTTTGAAATTTAATAGAAAAGAATTTGACCACATGGGGCGTATGTGTTTATTTCTGTTTCTGATGTGTTTGTATCAAAGTCTGAGCTTCTGGAAACTCGATTGAAAAAATGCTTTTGTTTCAAAAGTGTTCTGAGGTGGACCGATTCCGCTCGCCTTGGAAAACGTTTTGAGAATACCTTCTGCTTAAAATAGTGCATGGTAGATGAATATCATATTGTTGTCTATATTTCTGCTTCTAAGATTCCAATTTGAAAAATCCTTTATCGGAGACCGTTTCTTGTGCCGAATGTTTCTCATATAATTTCAAATTTTTCTTACCGCAGAGGTGTGCCACTAGAAGGCGTAAGTTCACATTTCCGTTCACAGCATGTTTGCAAAAATATTTGCGGTACTAAAACCGACTGAAAAAATCTTTTTTGTCAGATACAACTAACTATGAAAACTCTTTGCGTGTATTTCCTTCTCGAAGTAATGCACAATCTCGCTACTAGGTAGCGAAAATATCAAATCTGTTTTTCTTGATATATCTGCTTCTAAATGAACGATTTCAAAAATTCGTTTAACCCCGGATATCATTTTACTTGTGGAACACTTTGGTTTCTACTTGAGGTTTTTGTAGTTCACAGGCCTGTCGCTAGGTCGTACTTGTGTACTTCTGTAAGCAGCTGTACCTCCGCTTCTTAAAACCCTGTTGAGAAATGTATTTGTTTACTGTATGCCATTCGCTACAGTAAAGATGGGGAACATTATCCCCTTTAAATATTGCACAGCTTTTCCGCTAGGCGGCACAAGGTCAGGACCTTTTTCTCGCTATATGTGCTTCCGGGAGACGTATTTGCAAAGTTCTTTCTCTTTAGCGTAGCTATTGCCATGAAGAATGCTTTTCGAATATTTTCAACTTTTCCATTATGCAAAATCCTTCCAGTAGGAGGCGTAAAGTTGTATTAAGCTGCATTCTTCTATATTTCGTCTTTTAACACTTCGATTTAAAAATCTGTTTGTCTCTGATACTTCCTTCCGGTATGAGAAATTTTTTGTGCGTCATTTGTTAATTTTGGTACCATACTTTTCAGCCGCTGGTAGAAGTTTCAGGATGTTTTATCGATTGTAGAAATCGGGTTGATTTTTTTATTCGCATCGGAAGGGAACAAAAAGACGTGCTCATTAAAACTGAAAGTTCGGTGTTGCCTTTCTTGTTTTTCAAGTATATCTTCGCTCGCTTTCATAATAGACATTATGTTAATTATATTCAAAATAGGGTAAAGTAGTTTCCTTTATGTATGTAACATAGTAAGCTTATTTCAACGTGGTGTGGAATCAGAGAATGTCGATGACCCCTAATCAGGAAGTTTTAATATTGGTGTAGTTGAAGATAATCCAGTGCTACTCGATGGCTATTGAATTTCTCACCAGGCTTCAATTTTTTCCCGTTGTTTTTAAATGAGCTCTATATCATTAAGACAATTGTTTTGATTATTTAGGTGTACTCTGTTTCAGTGGTCTAATCAGTTTGAAAGCCGCACAGCAAGCTTGATACAATCACATTCGTTCAGCAGTAGATTTAAAAAAAAATAATGATTTTTTTTCTCTCTTGGAAATCAAAGTTTGTTTTTTTCAGTTCTGTTTCCAATTCTAAGACAACAGCGTTTGAATTTCTAAATTCTCACCGCTAGAACCAATGGCGGCTCCTGGGGTAAAATGTTGGTGAGGCGAAGACGCAGCCCATAACATATGTTATGAAAAATAACTAAAACCAAATTTTGTAGAGAAGGATTTGATGTATATACAATTTATTGACAAAAGTCACCAGACACCTAGAAAAGAAACCCAACATAGCATTTATTGACATACATTACTACGCTGTCGGTCCACCTTTGGCCTTAATGCATGCTTCGAAGCTCGAAGTGGTTGGGTTTTGAGCTCCGTGATTTTCGTTGCTATAAGGTGTTTATTGAGTGCTTTAGTTTCTGTGGTTGCGTGTATCTTCAAGTTAAAGTTCTACGCTTTACGTTCGTGTATCTCCCAGGTTGGTGAGTGCCATATTTTTTCATTATTCACTGTTTTATTTTTCAACCAAGCTGGTCTTTTTTCGTTAAAGTCTCTCCATTACTTCGATGGCGGAGGCAGACAAGGGTGACGCCCACATCCTTATCTTGGCAGATCAGCCAGCTTCCTCTTCTTCTTCTACCACTCAGCTTAATGAGGTGACTCCCGAGCGTCATTGCGACGTCATGGACACCTCTTCTTCTCCAGCTATTACTCCCACCAAGTGCGGTGGTGCCAAGTCTCCTATATACATCTCAGCAGATGATGACGTATCCGTTATCAGCAATACTGAGCTCATAGCTTCTACTTCTCACCAACTTTCTGATTCGCCCTCACTGCTAGGAGCCGCTTCATCGAATTCTCGACCCATGTCTGCCCAAGCGTCCTATGCTTCTGCAACTTCTGGGGTCCTCACACCCCCAGTTTCATCTGCTATGCCTTTTCCTGAATCCTATGTCACTGTCGTCGGTTCTACTGCTACAATTGACATACCAGAGGATTCCCGAGCTGGTCACCTTTTTTCCTCCACTATGGAACGGGGCGTCTATTTTGATGCGCTTCCCGACACTAAGCTGTGGCAATATAGCCGAGCCCTCAAAACTATCTTACCAAAGGATGCAATAGACTTTATAGCTCGAAAACCCAGATCTGTCTTGGTCTATTTTAAGGATAAAGCGCATGCTGACCAGGTCCTTACGGAAGGTCTAACCATCAATGACGTGCATCTGTTAGCACAACCGGTTGCGCACCGCCCGGTGCAGGTGACCTTCTACCCCGTACCACCAGAAGTATCCGACGCTGCACTTTGCACCTTGCTCAGCAGGTACGGCAGAGTTGTTGGCTCCATAACAACTCTCTCTGCGGCTCCCAGAGACCCTGAAGACAAATCGATTCGAGGTTTTCGCCGCACTGCTCGAGTCCTCTTTTCTTTTGATGCTCAGCTGAAAGCGGTTCCGAATGTTTTGCATATCCGCTGTGGACAGCAACGCCGAAGAGTTGAGATAATCACTTCACAGTATTGCACTATACGTCAGAGCGAAAGTCACATAAGGGCTCAGTGCCCACGTGCCTCCCTGCAAACAGCTCCACACACTACATCTTCTTCTACTTTGTCCACCAATGCTTCACAGACTTCTTCCTATTCGAAGAAAGTCACGGAATCAAGATCTTCCAAAAGTCAGCTTACTGCCATTGGTCAACAAACGACTTTGATTTTCCCAGGCTTCCAAAATCGACTCCCCCTTGTACTTTTACAACCACTGCTGATGTACATGTTGACCACTCCTCAGCTTTTACCGTTGGCTCCATGACACGAGTCACAGGTAACGCTTCGGGTTCAGACTCTCCAGACGATCATGAAGCTTTAGTGGTTGCTGGAAAACGCAGTGGTGCTACTCGCCCCAAGACGAAGAAGTCAAAGACTCTGGCGTCCCGAAGATCATCTCGCTCTTCTACCCGCTCATCCACTCGCTCCGTCAGCTCTCGACGACCGTTCTCCAGGTCGCCTCTACACACTTCCTCTGAGACAGCATGTGAGGGTGCCTTTCCCTCACTAGAAGAATTCACAACTTTTCTTGCTGAAATGCTTTCCCTGCTGAGCCTCTGCCATACGAGGACGTGCTGGATTGCCTTTTAGGGTCCTCTAGCCCTTCCTCAGCACGCACTTCCATTCAGCAGTATGAAGCAGCTCTTCCACAAGTGCTGGTTCAATTACACTCACTTGAAAACACTCTTCGGCGCACTGCGGACGAGGTCCCGTGGAGTGCTTGTTTTCTCCGTCGACTCCACTCCATCACTACAGCCAGTCAATTCCTACTGCATCCCACAACTAACCTAGACATTCAAGGTGGTGTCACTTAATTGTCGCGGTTTTGCGACACCTCTTGCGAATGCGCTGGTACGAGAGGATCTTGCTCCGCTGAATGCTGATATATTACTTCTGCAGGAAACAAACTGTGCTTCCACCACTCAATTTCATCAATGGCGTCAGTGGGATCATACTTTCCATCACGCCTACAGCCAACTGTCGCGTGGTGGCATAGCAGTTGGTGTTCACTCACGTTTTCGTTCAACTCTTTCCTCCTTCTCAGTGAAAAACTTATGTCGAGACTTATTACAACGAGTCTCTCACCGTCGCAGCTGAAAAATTTCATGTATTCAACATTTATGTTCCTTGCACTCCTACTCACGTGCCAGAGCTGTTTGCAAAACTTCGACGGGCTCTGTCACGTATTCCCATCACCGACCGGGTACTTATCGGAGGTGACTACAATTGCACTCTACATCCCCTAACTGATCGCTCTTCTTCCAGAGAACACCGTACGGAAGTAGTACATCTCTTACAGTCTATCACTTCAGACTTCTCACTCGTAAATGTTCAACGCCATTTGTCACCAACCCAGACTACACATACATGGCGTGCACCAAGAGCCATTGATCCTCCTACAGCAAGATTGGATCGCTTTTATGCAACTTCTCTTCTTCTACCAGTAATATCAGATTCATGCTGTACACCCACAGCTTCCTCGGATCATTGCGCCATTGCCATAACAGTTTTTGCTACTTCAACACAGCCACGTACAATCCGGCCTTGGACTTTTAACGACACTCTTTTAGATGACTCAGCCTTCTGCTCATCGGTGCGAGATTTTCTTGCGGATTGGCGTACAAGGCTTCATTCTGCACCGTGCCCCCTCAACGTTTGGTTGGAAGTAAAACGCCACCTCATACTACTGGTACGAAACCTGTCATACTCGATCATGACACAACGGAGGATGCGACTTGATCATACTAGGCAAATGCTTTCTTTGCTCAATCTTGCTGATCCCCTATTTCAAGTCTACCAGGCAGAATTACATTCACTTTTGGTGCCACTTGCAAAACAAGCCCTTCAACGCCTTAAATTACAACACCTGAAACCTGATGCTAGTTCGTACGAATTCCTTACGTCACTTGAGTCAACTCGCCGATCCTCTTCTGTTCTACAGCACCTTCGTCTTCCAACTGGAGTAGTTTCATCCGAACGAGTTCTAATTTGTTCTATGGTACGTAATTACTACATTTCAAAATTTTGTGAAACTCCTCCTCCCTCCCCTACGGCTTCTGCTCTTCTGTTCTCTTCTTTGCCTCAGGTCCCTTCTCATCTTTCAGCCAGCCTCCTCCATCCTCCCACTTTAACTGAGCTCTCTGATACTTTCTCGTCCCTCAACCCCCGGGCTTCCCCTGGCCCGGACGGTCTCCCTGTTTCTTTCTATAAGGCTTTTCTTCCTGCCCTCCTTCCATTTCTCCTCTGTGCCTTTTCTACTGCCATGCATCTTACATCTCTTCCAAGGAGTTTCACGCTCGCACATGTTGTACTTTTCCCCAAGAAGGGTGATCCGCTTGACTTGGGGAATTGGCGTCCCATCTCACTCTTAAATACTGATTATAAACTCTATACTAAATTTCTGTCCAGCCGGCTTAACCCCATACTCCCTCATATTCTCTCCACTAATCAAACCTATACTGTACCCGGGCGCTCCATCTCCCATAATATTCAGCTTCTTAATGATCTAATTCACCTCGCCCGCTCTCGCTCAGAACCCCTTGCTCTTCTTTCCCTCGATCAACGCTCAGCGTTCAATTATATTTCTCATGATTACCTTCTTGCTACATTACTAAATTTCGGCTTTCCTCCTTCCTTTGCTTTGCTTCTCTTCTCATCTCCCTCTACCGGGACGCAGTTTTCCACGTCAAGCTGCTCAACCTTCTCACAGCTCCCATACCCTTTCGTCGCGGCGTGCGTCAGGGTTGCCCCTTATCCGGGCAGCTCTTCGCCCTCGCAATAGAACCTTTACGCGCAGTCCATCGATCCTTCTTTGCTTCACTACCACCGGTGGTAGCCAGCACACGTCATCATGTTGCTACCTATGTTGCCTACGCCGACGATATTACATTCTGCATTCGGCAAGACTCACAATTTCACGATCTCCACAATCTCTACAATACCTACGCCTCATGTTCCGGAGCAGCGCTAAACACAACGAAAAGCACAGGCCTATGGACCGGTTCGTGGGCTAACCGCACTGACTCTCCTTGGGGAGCAGAGTGGTCCAACACCTCTCAACGATTCCTAGGAGTCCACCTTGGAAAACCAGCAACTGCTTCACTCGTCACCTGGATGACTCTCCGGCCACGCCTACATCGCTCGGTCGCAATCTGGCGGCGCGCACAATTCTGCACCTCCGTCTTTCAAAGAGCACGTCTAACGCACACTTACCTGCTTTCAATGTGCACGTATTCCTGGTTGGCTTCGAAGCAACCAGCACTACGTCTTCTTGAACTCACCCGCTGTCAAACTCAGGTTATCTGGCCCGGCCATCACTGGGTCGGAGCACCTCAACTCAGCCTGTCTCCTTCCAACGGAGGCATTAGTCTACCCGACGTCAGATCCTATTACAAGGCTTATCGTGTGTCTACGTTTTTACGATCACTTGCGGCACCTGCTCCCTCTGCAGTTGCTGCTCGTGATGTCATAGTCTCTCCGCATAACCCACGCTTTACTCTCCTTTCGTTCTTACTCATGGACCACTGTCCCCTTCTCACACTTTTCTCTCCTGTCTACAAAGAGGCTATCTCCTTTCTACGTTCCCTCCCTCTTTCTCGCTCTCTCCCTGCCTCCACAAATGACCTACTTTCCGAACCTCTTTTTTTCTTCTCTGCTACACCCTCCCCATCTCCCATGTTTTGCTTTTCCTTCATGGCTCCGAGCTGGAATCGTTACTGTCAGCGATCTTGTTAACACCGATCTTTCCTGGCTCCCCTTCTCTTCTCTACCCTCTGCTCTCCGTTCCAATGCCAACGCTCACTTTGTTCACAACTCTCTTATTTCTACTATAATCTCCCTGTTCCCTGAGCTTGCTACTCCCTCAGGTCTCATTTCTGTTCACTATGCATCTCTCCTTCTCCCATTTTTTTTTGTCGTCCATTGGTCCACCTCTTCCTCTTGTCTCTTTCTCAACAGCTGATCTCTACCGTTTTCTCTCTCGCTCTTCCGCACCTCTTCCCATTTCTGGAATTCCACTTTCTTCTACCTCCGCAGTGTGGTCCGCTGCGCTTTCCCCACTTTCAGCACCCCTTGAAGTCAATTCACATTGGCTTTTCTTACACAACCGCCTCCCTGTGCCGTCGATTTTACATCGCATGACCATTTTATCTTCACCCTCCTGTCCGTATTGTGGCGAGGAGGCTGACGTCCAGCATGTCTTCATGTATTGCACAGTATTATTGCCAATACTCCATCTCGCTTTCACGCTAGCGCAACGATCCTGTGAGACCGTCCTCACCTTCAGCGCCTACCGAACACTACTTCTGAACTCTTCTCGCCCTATTCACCTTCCGGCAGTCTGCTCCTACATCTTCGTGCTTGTAAAACATATAATTCACGTGTATCATCTTCAGCGTCCCCCCGAAGCTTCTACTGACATAAATAAAGTCAGTACTGCGTTACTTTGTCATTTTCGTAATCGCTTACTCTCCCGCCTTCGACTAGAATTTACCACTGCAGTTGCACGCTGCAGTGAACCACAGTTCCTATCAACTTGGTCACCAGCAACCACTTGGTTTGCAGGGTCGCCCACAACGCTTCACCTTGCAGTCGGAACTTTTGTTTCACCTACCTCCTGATAGATACAATTTTTGCCATGCTGACTTGTCTTCAATCTCTGCTTCATCAGAGACTATTTTTTGTCTTTTCCGACAAATTATCATACATAAACTGTATTCTCTCACCACTATATTGAGCTTTGTGAATAGGTCGTTGCGTCATCTACAAGCACCTGTAAATCTTCTTTTCATTTGTCATTTTGAGACGATTTTTCTATACACATTTCCTGTTTTTTTTTTCTTGCTTCGCAACTGAGTGCAATCTTGTTCCTCAACATTAACTGTACTATATTATTTGTACTCTCTATTTTATCAGAATTTTTTTGTTTGTCTCGCTATTGTACATCACTTTTAGTAGATCAATTATTGTATAGAATCCTATGAATTGTTCGAAGCATGAGCTACTTATAATTGTCAATTTCTTTTCACGCTTTTTTAAGCCTCTGTTCTCATCCTCTTCACATGTATCATTTCGTGTATAACTCATGTGTAAATTTTTTTGTTTTTCATTACTCATCTTGCTGAATTATGTATTCTCTCTGCGATGTCAGAGACTATTTCTTTTTACCACCTCTGACAAACCAATATATATAAATTGTAACTTCTCATTGTACAGAATCATGTATATAGGTCGTTTCACGAACCACAGACATCTGTAAACTTTGTCGTTTTTACAGTATATTCTTATCTTCAATTCCTGATTCAACAATGTAATTTTACTTTTCAACTGTAAATTTGTGTTCTCCAATACTCACTGTGATGAGTTGTGTCTTCTCTCTGTATTTTCAGAGATTATTTTTTCTTTTGTATTCTCAGGAAAATTATTGTATATAACTATTTTTCATATCACCGTTGTATGTAACATGTAGTACCGCGAGCCACATTCATCTGTAAATTTTTCATCATCTGTCTTTCGAACTTTCGATTTCATGTTTGTCCCTTGATCACCTGCAACCTCCTGGTTTTCCAGGTCACCCACAATGTATCACCTTTCGGTCAGAACTTTTTTTTTTTTTTCATCAATATTGTGTAAAATTTATATTCTATAGCGCTCATCATTCTGGATTGATTTTACTCTCTGTATTACCAGAGATTCATATTGCCTCGCCAGATTTCTACTGCACTTAACTGTTGTCATGCAAACGTTGCACCGAATCCTGTAATTAACGTAGCGCAAGCTGCACATTCTGTTAGATTCAAAAGACAGGTGATGAGAAATTATGTCTGCAAGCTCGAATTCTGTATTATTCCTTGCATCAATACTGTGCAAAATTAATATTGTATAACGCTCTTCAAGCTGAATTGTTCCTATTCTTTGCTTTGTCAGAGACTTTTGTTGCCTCACCAGACACTCGAGTGTAATTAACTGTTTTTTTACTATCATCAATGTACAGAACCGTGTAAATAAGCAGTAGCGTAAGCTACAAGCATCTGTAAATATTTTTTTGTCATACATCATTTGAGATGATTTATTCAAGCACATCTCCTGTATCTTTCTTCTAATAAATACTGTGTGAAAACTGAGCCTTCGACACACGCTTTCGACAAAGTTTTGGAACACAGCGGTATGCGCTTCCATTCAGTACATAATGTTGCCGCCAACTGTTGCTTAGTAGTAGGCCTTGGTTCCAAACTTCTTATGTGGCGCTCTAATTCCGCCCATATGGGATTGAGAGCAGAACTCTGTGCTGGCCAGTCCACACACGATACGGAATTCTCGTCAAACTACGCCGTAACAGTTCTTGCTTTATGGCTCGGGGCATTATCCTGCTATTACCAACAAGGCTCTGTTCCATAGTATTGCCACAGATTTGGTAGGGCATAATTGTCCAGAATATCGAGGTGACGTGCTGGTTAACAGCTTTGTCCACGATAACCAATGGGCTGGGGCCATATCACGGAAAATACCCCCACACGAGTACACTGCCAGCTCCAAACGTGACCGCAGGAACAGTACACTGTGGTAAATAGCGTTTCCCCGGCAGCCACCATACCCACACACGGCCATTAGACTGATGGATCGTGTATCTGGATTCATCAGTCCATAGGACCCGTTTCCATAGATCTACGGTCCTGGATAAATGCTCTTTACCCCATGCTAAACGACGAGTAGCATTCCGAGTGGAGATGAAAGGCTTATGAGCAGCCGCACGACCACGGTAACCCATGGAATGAAGTTATCTGCGAATGGTACGTGTACATACCGAGGTTCCAGCATTTTTACTCACCTGTACAGTGAGGTCTTGTGCAGTACTCCTTCGATTAGCTGTAACGACTCTCCCCTAGACTTTGATGTCCTCTATTACTGATTTTCTTTGGTCTGCCGGTACGTTTTGCTGCTTCAAGTTCGCCATGTGTCATCCACTTATTCAGTACATCCAAAACAATTGTCTTGGGTATGTTTAAACGCCTCTCGGTTTCTCATATGGATAACCAAACTAATATAACACCCAACAATATTTCCTTTCTCAAAGTCAGTTCTTTCCCGCCGCCACATTTTCAGTCAACCTCACAATGCGATAGTATAGCGGTCAGTTGCAGGCTTGTTATTATACCTTTTGCAGCTGTATGGCACATTTTGACAACGCAGCGGATCCGTTCATTTTCTTTTGAAGGGTGTCCGGTGAGTTTTGTCAATATATAATGTATATACTTATGTATATTTTATATCTATATATATTATTCGACGATAGTTCAACAAAATCATAGTAAGACATCAAGCACGGCGGAGGGGAGAGAGGTAGACTTAAAACATTGGAAACAATTATGGAGGGAAAAAATGTATATTTAATGAAAAAAATAATACGAGGAAGAATGGTTAACCCGTTTTACTTTATCATCCTTCCTGAGCACAAACGCACATTTTGCGCTTAATTTCTTTATCTAGCGATAGCTAATGAGTGGTTATTGCACCACGCGCAACACCAATCGAACGTTCACTACTCTAAAAATTCAAAGAAAATAATTTTAATAGAAGAACTACTTTTCTCAAAATATGTTTGAATCCAGAATAAAAGCAACATATTTGTTTGCGAAGGTGCACCTTTCATGTAGATCGCATTTAAGGCCCGCGGGCCCCAAATTAAGGCCCTGACCCGAGGAAACGGTGTCTAGGAGAAATCAAGCTGGAAGAACATTTCTATATATCTTGTCACAACAGCGGATGTAACTTAAACATGGAAGAAATCAGAACAAGTAACTACCAGTAAAATTTGTTTATCCTCCAACAGAATGCATTCAATTTATTTTTTATTAATCAGTTCAATTCTAAAAATAATAATTTTTATTATTACTAATAAATTAAAAAATTTATGGGTAATAATACTAAGAAAGAAAAACTCAGCACTTTTCTCGCGTAACCAGAAACTACACAAGAAGCACATTCCAAAAAGTCAGCACTCAAATATAGAATACAAGGCACACTTTGACGAAAAAGCTGTGTGGATAATAAAATTACTATAAAAACAGACGTGCTCTTACTGACCGAGGCGAACTGTTTTGCCGCCTCAGTAATTGCTTTGCCAAACTCTTATCTACCCGCTCCCATTGGACAGAATCCCTGCCTTTCTCCAATAGAAACAGACGCCAGTCGATTTTAAGCGGCTCGCGAGTTTCGCCTCAAAATCCGTGCAGGAAGTCTGGAGAACCGGTTTCTTTTTCCCATCTCCGCGCTATCTCCTGTCTGTTGTAACAGAGACGACTCGGTTGATCTCAACATATGCTCGTTTCAACCTCTTTGCAAAAATAGTATTTAAACTTTATAAATTTAAGGGCTCATAAATTTAGGATTCATCCTCTTGTTGAAGCCTTTTTTAACAAAATTTATGAATCCCAATGAGAATTTCAGAGTTTGATTTAGCTTGCACAATTAAAGGCGTATTGTATCTTACATATGCAAAAACTTCCTTCATGGGCGAAACATTTCTGGTGAGGCGGCGCCTCACTTGCCTCATCTGGCGAGCCTCCCATGGATAGAACTTAAGATTACACATTTCAAGAATGACACTTGCTACTCACAACACTGAGGTCACGCGTTGACTGAGACCCGGGCGGTGTTAGCAGAGTGTGCCATCACCATAACAGGAGCAGTGTTATACCAAGCAGCAGTTTTACTCTCGGTAAAAAAAAATGCTCGGTGACTCCGTAACACTATTTCCGTTGTATCCAAGAATGAAGTGTATGTGGTCACAAAAGTTTAGGTATCACCGGAAAAGATGTTTCACGTCAAAAATATTTTGCCAATAAGGTTTCCAGAACCGGGATTGTTCCCACGCATAATAATTAAGCGCAGGTTAATATACGAGATTAATAACTTATCAAATAATATAATAATAGATTAATATTATTCGATAAGTTCAGACAGACCTTAAAAGTAATGTTTGGCGGCTAACTCAAAGTATTGTACGATCCTTCAATTATATAACAGCCACCCCACGCCACGTCACTGTGTCAGCAGGACGGCGCCATAATGCATTTAAGTTTTATCAGGTGACAATGGATGAGTAGCAATTGAAATTGTGAAACCGATTGGTGATTGAATTTTTGAGGAAGGAAGGTGTAACGCGCACGCAGTATTCATGAAAGGAGTCCATGGGTACGTCGATGGCGCACCATAATATGCCATAGTCAAAAGATGGTTTTCTCTCTTCAAACGAGGAAGAGCCACGTTGAAAAACGAACGACGTCCGCGAGGGACGCTCAGTGAAAGTGACCACTGATTAAATGTGCCAGAAAGCGGAGCCCCTAGTGAGGTCAAACCGAGGAATCGGATTTCTTAGGAACTGAATGTAATTACCGGCAGGGTTTGGACCATTTTGCATGAGAGCTTAGGGTTGTCAAAAGTCTGTGCAAAATGGATTTCTCGAATGAGTTGAGGAATGATCGTGTTGAAGCAAGTTGGTTTCAACTTGACCGCATCAACCGCTATCTATATGACTTCTATTTCTGCACTGTGACTGGTGATGAGACGCAGCTTCAACATTGCGACTTTCATACTGAACAAGAGAGCATGCGGTGGAAACGCCGTGGATCACCACCACCAAAAACATTTGAAACATAACCATCTGCAGGGAAGATTATGGCAATCATTTTTGGAGGACTGAGAAGTGTTCCTGCGAATTGATTACTTGCTGCATAAAAGAACTAGGAGTGCTGACTCTTGTGCCACCCTGTTGCGGCAATTGCGTGAAGCCAACAGCAAACGCGAGGAAAATTGCGACGGATTGTTCTTCTTCTCAGGAACAATGCTCCAATCCACACCACCGGTGTTTCCATGCAAGCTGTGACAGAATGTGACTTTAAACTGCTTCCACACCCACTGTAGTCACCTGACCTCGCCCCATAGCGACTGCATCTTCAAAAATCTGAAAAACTACTTGCTGGGTAGGCGTTTTGCGGATGATTATGAACTAAAGGAGTCAACGAAGTGTTTATTTGAAGAAAAAGATAAAACGTTTTTCGTATTGGGGATTCGCCAACTCTATGATCAATGCAACAAGTGTATCCAAGTCAGCGAGACCATATTGAAAAATTAAAGGTGCGTTTAAAAAAAAATATATTGTCCTTGTATCTTCTAGGCTTAGAATTTTTTGAATGCCCTAGGTATGTTATCATGCGTCAAGAACAATTGCTAAGAATTACAGATTAAGGATATGTAACTGAACTTGCCCAATGTCAGTAAAAACATTTTATTTTTTAAGGAACTCTCCTGTCAGTTGCTACCAAAATGACGATTTACCTCTTCAACACGACTATCAGAAAACTGCTTTGTTTGAGATAACAGAATATTGTATTTTTGTACCAACATGTGCATCAAACATGAATTGCACCTTCAGTTTCCCTGTTTTGTATGTCTTACGTAAATATGCACATGCCCTTTTTTTTTTTCAAGAGAACAGCTGTCACTATTTATGTATTAATAACTCTACAAAAGTTCTTTTTAAACACGTGCATTTTTTTTTCATGCCTTCTGTCCTCAGTAATAGCAACATGGGAAAAGCGTGAAGCAAACGCAAAACAAAAAAATTGTGAAAAATAATTGCTGACAAAATGACGATGACAGTCTTTTACCCTTTTTTTCAACAAATTCTGTTTTCAGTTGTATTAGTAACATTGATTTGATGAAAAAAAGGTATTAGAAATGTAATAGACACTTCACAGTAGCTGCATGGAAGTTTCTTTTTTAATAGAACAATAAATCTGTTGAAAGATAAAGTTAGCTTGTAGTGTTGTAAGATTCCGCTTGTTTCTTGTTAGCATTTGCATTTTTCTTTAAAAAGTTCTCGAAGATTAATAATGTTTACGCCAAAGTAAGAAGTGAACTTTCGAAGTAAGGAAAACAATGTCTCTCCTAATGAATCCACTTACTGTATATTTTGTCGCCTTTTTTTGGTCGCAAAAGGTTGTCAAATTTTGTACCAAACTTGGCAACATCCCAAAGTCTTCTTTTTTTGTTTTGCTTCTACTTTCTTCCTTTTCATCGTGCTCTTGAGGCGCTTTGAAAAGCTGACAAGCTTGTGGTGCTGTGTTCGGTCCTTTATTTAACGACATCGCTAGAGATGTGCCACTAAGATAACAAAAAAAAGAAAAAAAAAGAAAAAAAAGTATCCTCCATGTCTGGCCTCTAGTGCGTTCACGGTACTTTTCTGCGCATTTTAATAACACTGGTTGTGAACTTTCTCACTAGCGTGTTGAAAACCGCTTTCTCTTCTAGCTATCCATTCGAGTTTTCTTCACGAATAGCTTCAGCAGCCAGAAATGGCTACAAGGTCTGCATATTTTTCGAAGATGCATTCTGAATTTGCGAAAATGCATTATGAATTTCACATTATAGATGTATTTCTTATTCAACTCTAATGGGGAAAAATGAACAGGAACACAAACTTAAGACACTGTGTTTTTTACCTATTACGTTTTCTGCTCTAATTTTGCCAGATAATCACCATCGAGTATGATATTACTTAGTGAATAGTTGTACCTGCATCCTCACACAAATAGATGACTGAATTACCTTTTGCATGTGTGCTACATTCCTGAAGGTTTTCCGTGGACGTAAACGTGGATACCAAATTTTCAGTAAGAGAGGGTCTGTTTTTCTTTGATAGGCAAATCGCAGACAATTGAAACCAGTGTATTTTGAAATGTACAGGGGGAATACTGTCTTCAGATAAGGACAGACGATGAGATAAAACGATATATATATATATTTTTTGATCATTTGATCAAATGGTCTAGGGCTCGGGTTTCTGATATCTTGCAACTCTGAGTCTGGGTTCGAATCTTGCAGTAAGACATAGACATGGTGTTTGCCTTCCGGTTCTAATTGTTGTCTCTTTTCCCTCAAACTACTGGCTCAAAACTTTAGGGATACTTTCAGTCTTGTAAGCCTATGGAAGTCGTCAAAGCCATTAAAAAAGCCAGCTGGAAGAATACGATTTTCACTTTACTCTAAGAACTCTGTCTCCACATACATTAGTAAGGTTCCTTTTCTTTTATTTGTAATAAGAGAGAAGAAAAGGAAACTACAACTACTTGAAGTCAGCTATTTGTTTTGTGCTTCATAATTCGTGCCTCGCTTTATTTTACTCAATGACGTAACTTTGGTTTTATGAAGTATACTCAAAGCTAATTAATCTAAGGCAGAATTTCCCAAACTTAAAATAGCCAAGGATCAGTTTTCTTTGTGCCTATACTTGACAGCGCAAAAATGCCATCCCATGTGAAAGCAATGAAAATAATTGGATTTTTTATTATTAATCTAAGCTAATTTTTACTACTTACGTCATTTCTTTAAAATAAGTTTGAACAAAATTAATGTAAATCATGAATGATATTTTTAATGTTATAAAATTAATAAAATAATTGAATGAATGTTATATAATTAATAAAATCATTGAATGTTATTTTTTATCACATATTAGCTTAATGTCACTAGCAAAAAGAAAGGAATTTTGTCCCAAAATCAGGTTCAACATCCGCATCAGTTTCTGTGCTGACATTTTTAAGGAAATCGCAAATAAGAAATTGGTTTCACATTTGTTTGTAGCGACGAAAAGCATTAGGAATTTGACAGATTGAAAACTTATTTTACAATTCAATCGAAAAGGCTTTAAAGGAGATTTTATTAAAATGTTTTAAGCCTGAGCCACGAGGTAATTTAAGTAATTTATCCACTTCTGATGCTCTCAATTGTATTATTTCTCCATTTACAATGTCCATTATAAGAAAAGTTCTTAATCTAAATTGTATAGTCCATTGTAGGAGAATATTCACTTATGTTTGATGTTAACCGCTTTACCGCTGGGTAAATCGCGTTTGAGATAGTACTTTTACCATATTGTTATCGGAGTTAAGTTGAAATGTAAAAGAAGAGTGGGAGTTTGTCTTGTGAACTAGATATTATGAGAATAGCAGTTTGGTGTTAATGAAACAGAGCAAAAACTTACGTATCTTCTAAGGGCAAGTATATTCTACCAACAAGTAATTGGACACCTGTGATAGCAAAGGAAAACGAAGTTTATTCACCTTCAATAGTTGGTGGAGCCTCCACGAGCGGCGATTACAGCTGCGACCCTCCGCGGCATACTCTCAAACAGGCGTTGTACGACGGCTAGCGGTATTTTTTTCCACTCGGCTTGGAGAAGACAGGTCAGTTCCTTCACCGATTTCGGACGGTGGGGGCACCCCTTAAGTCGACGCTCCAACTCGTCCCAGAGGTGCCTGATAGGGTTAAGGTCCGGGCTCTGCTCAGGCCAGTCAATTCGATTAACCCCACTGTCACCATACCAAGCCATGGTGGACCTCGCATCATGACAGGTGGCATTGTCATCCTTAAAGTAACATGGGTCCACCCCGCAAAACTGCGACAACGTAGGAAGCGCATGGTCATCCAAAATGGTGCAGTAGGTCTCGGCGTTGAGTCTACCAGGAATTGCGACCAAGGGTCCCGTGCCATGCCAGGAGAAACACCCCCATAGCATAATTCCACCGCCGCCGAACTTCACAGTTGGCACAATACATTCCGACAGGAGGCGTTCTCCAGGCAGGCCCCAGACCCTGCCATCCGAACGGTAGAGGGTGAACCTTGATTCGTCGCTCCAGAGAACCTGTTTTCACTGTTCAACGGTCCACTGTCGACGTTCTTTGCACCACGTTAGCCGAGCAGCGCTATTGGACTTGGTGATCAAAGGCTTGTGGGCTGCAGCACGTCCATGATAACCGAGCAGATGGGCTTCATTACGGCTGGTATTCATCGAAAGAACACTCCCGAATGCCTGTTGAAACTCCTCGCGGATGTGGCCCATCGATTTGGTGCGGTTCTTCCGAATTTCTCTGGCCAGCACCTGTCGGTCTCTAACTCCCAGTTTTGTGGGTCTGCCAGGTCGAGGCACATTCCGACACTCACCTCTCGTCTTCCACTTGCCAATCACGTAGGCCACTGTCGATTTGGGTACTTCAACTCGCTGGATGTGTCGCGTATGGATCGGCCATTTCTGTGATATACGACGATTACACCTTTCTCGAAATCAGAGAGCTCCGAACTGCGTGTCATCTTGCATGTGACTGGTTGCGTTGTTGTTTCCCACACTATATTTAACGGAGGCAGCCGTGACGTGTATCAGGACCTCAGATATCGTCGATTGCAGGAGTGTCCAATTACTTGTTGGCAGATAGTGTATGTTCTACCGAAAGACTGGTGCCTGTCTTTCGATTAAAGGTAATCAACATGAATAATATAGCACAGTAGTCGTCAAATTATATATTATTCTCGTGATATTTCATGTAAAAATATGCCTGAAGGGATTGAGCTTCCATAATAATGCCATTTTATAGAAAAAAGAAAACGTTTATTGTGTACCTCCGGACGGTACTAGAGAAGAAATTTCCCACTGACTCCTTAGCGAAATAATGAGAAATACAGCGCTTATAGCAAACTACCTAATATTTTTCAGTCGTTCTTTAATTAAACTAAAAAGGTTTTACCTTATATTTAAAGTTAAAAGCGCCGTTTTTTCCGCTTTCCAACCGTAGGTTGAAGAAGCGTATATGCTCCAGCTCTTTCTGTCCGTCTGTCCGCACGATAACTCGTATAAAAATGGTTTGATTTCGATGAAATTTTAGTATGGGGTAGGGGACCACCTGGGGACGAATCCTATCGAAAATAGGCGAAATGAGGTCAAAGGTCAGGACATGGGAGCAGGATCCATTCCATTGCCCTTATGCTTCATAACGTACCTAAAAATGCTTCGATTGCCACAAAACTTTATCGTGTTGTTCCGGATGTATACTGAACCGGTTCTGTTGAATATCATCGAAATGGGGTCAAAGGTCAGGGCACAAGAGCGAGATTTATTCCACAGACATTATCGTCATAACTTGAGTAATGATTTCTGGTATGTTGGAAAGCGTATCATAATCAATGCATTGCATGATCTTACTAGTATTTTTAAAGGATGATATCTAGAGTTGTAATAATAAGGAGAAACGCGTAATTGGGTATCTCTAGGGATTGCTACGACATTGGGAGTCAATGAGCTGCCTCTTTCAGATGAGTCATTCATACATCATATATGGCAAATAATAGTTATCAAATGAGTAAATCAATGGTTAATAAGTAGTTAATACTTATGGCTTCGTACACCATTTGACTGCAGATTGGCATTCCCCGTGACTTGAGCCGACGTTGTAACCGATTTGCTGTACCTGGAGCTCAGTACAGAAGTACGGCTCTTGCTCCAAAATTCAAAACAAACTGGATATGCACAATTAAAAAAATTCACGATTTAACGATAAAGTCTCAGTTAGAAAAGACGTTCTATGGCTTTCTTTTTACGACTAACTAAAATGCAAAAATACAGGTAACCTTACTGAGACAGTTAATGAATCCAGGTAATTTTAAGAGCACAAACACACAAAAAATAATAAAAATTGTTCCGTAAGCAAACAGACAATTGCTATGAAGTTGTTAAGTTCTTTAAGAAATAAATTGGATCCAATGCGGCTTCAGAAGCTTCTCAGTATAACTTTGATGCCCATCTCGGGTGCATCTTACCTGATTTCTGGGGCAAATAGACTGTTGCACAGAGAACAGTAAATAATTGTTTGCTGATAAAGTCTGGGCTTCATAGACGGCTTAAGCCGAAGTTATGGTAACAGGACGCAGTTAAGGTATAAATAGATTATAAAACTATTCCAGTGGTGAGTGCTCTACGCACATCACGATTGTTTGTGAGCTCCAACTGAAACCATGCAAGTAAGTGCCAGAGACAAATCTGTACGTAAGAATAGTTAGGTCATTAGATTGACTTCTTTCTAGGTCTCTTTGCTTTCGATTGGCATAATATATAATTTTAATACGTTAATGTGGGTACAGTAATCACAACGGGAAAAGTTTCTTTCTCTCTTGTTACCATAACTGCGTCTTGTTACCATAACTTCGGCTCAATCTGTGTAATGAAGTCCTAAAAATGAACCTTAGCAGCGAACGATTATTTACTGTTCAGAAAAGATCGAGGTTTACCTCCCCGGTGGCGCAGTGGTCTGAGCTCTGGATTCTGACCATTCCGAAATGGGCTGGGTTTGAATTCCAAGCGAGGCATAAATGGTGTATTTTTCTCATGTTAGCTGCTACGGTTAGGCTCCCAATTTTTTATTTATGCTCTTAAATTACATTTTCTACATTTAATCATTTATTTCCGATATGTAACTTGGTTTTTGTTGCAGAATGAAAGTGAAGAAATGTAATAGAATTCAGGTAATGTTTTAGTATTTTTTTTTTCTGGACATATATAGCTACGGCATGCAAATTCGTCTTCCTTGGTGTACAGGTTGCAGCAAGAGTTGCGTTGGTTTGTGCAGCAATTGATGATCAGTCTTTGTGTAACTTTAGGTAGTGAGGAGTGCTGGGTTTTACTTTAATTCTGAAAGCAACGTGAAAGGAGGAATCACGTTGCTTTCAGAATTAAAGTAAAACCCAACTCTACGCGTCAGTAGAACCCCGCCGGTGAGTTTGTATTCACGGAAGCTGCCATTTCCAATTGAACCGCTCTTCAGCTGCATGCCGTAATAAGATTTCCCTGGGTAAAAGCGATCAGAGCCAATCAAATTTACATGAGAATGATAGCGCAGTATGATAATAAATGTGTGCACCAGAGAAACGTTTAAGAATGGATAGGAAGTTTTAAATCTCGCGGAACTAGTGTAACTGAAAAAGCTCGATCAGGGCGTCCATCAACATCGCGAACTTAAAGACCATGTAAATGTGTGAACCCTCTCATTCAAGAAGACCTGCATATTGCTGTGTTGCTATGGATGATATGTTAGACCTAAGTTACGATTCTACCAAAGGTACGAAGACTTAAGATACAGGAAGATTTGTTCCAGGTACGGCTGACTCATTAATACAAACAACAAAAACGTACGGGGATTTGCACCCATGTTTCCAGAGTTTTTATTAAAAAGTTCCAGGTTTTCACCGGGCACAAGACCTGGGAGCACCATTTTGACCCTCAACACAAGGGGCAAGATATGGAGTGGAAATCTCCAGAAAATTGTCTACTCTGTAAAACAAAAGTTTTACTAACATTGTTTTGGAAGATGCATATGACTATTTTGCAACATAATCAAGAACATAAGTGAAATATTATCTGCGAAGTGTATTCAGAAATTTTTTAAAGAAAAGTTGAAAATTGACAATTGCAACAAAATAGAATAATTGTTGCCCAAAACTGTTCTTTTTCATCACGACATTGCCTGTTCTCGTAGAGCAGATACAACCACCGTGCTAATTCAGATGTTCTTACATTAACCTTGCAGTTATGAGCTCCTACGAAGCGATTTTAATCCCTTTAGTCCACTTAAAGAAACATTTCATAGTCAGGTGTTAGGTAGCGAAGAAAAGGCGCAAGAGGCGGTGTACATATTGCTTCAGAGATATCCGAAAGACATCTTCTCTGATGGGATCTACAAACTTGTGGACCGTTAAAAAAAATGTGTGGAACTGTAGGTAGATTACATTGGAAAATAATGCTACAGTTACGTGAATTTCACTTAGTTTTTGGTGAATGCAGCCAGATTCCCTTTACTTTCTGACTCACCCTCGTATTCTCCAGATTTATAAGAAAAAACCTAAACGTATCTACAAAAATATTCAAAAGGTGTATGTAGGTGGAGATCTGAAATGCACGTGATGGCCGGCTGATCATGGCTCGTAACTAGAGCCTTGTGGATAACATACGGGTCAGGCTGCCAAAGCAGTTTGTCGAAGCCAATTGCTGCACATACTGTAAGTTGAAGTTCTTCAGCAGTTCGATCTCACTCGTTTAACAATCAACGTTTTAAAAAAGCTTCTCGGAAAAATGATGGAACTTAAATAATGAATTCAGCATGCTGTCTCCAATCAGTTTCTGGGAAAGCATCTTTTTCGGGGTGAGATGAGAGACACACGTGACCAAGATGTTCACTGTTTATTTAGACCGAAATTTGTCTTCTTTGTGATAACGAACAATACAATTACAGGACCGTTACCTAAGAATTTTTTTCTGATGATTCTGAAATTCGGCTAAATTTGATTTTTTTCTTTTATTCATAAAGGGTCGAGTTCTCTCGACATTTCGGTGATGTCAATAGCTTTTCAATGGCGGAAACATCAGGGATCTACAGGCAGTGTTGGCGACTCCATCTTAAACGTCCCTATCTAGAGGAGGGAGTAAGTTAGGGGGATACAAATCGTAGGTCTCCTCTCATTGAAACCTATCTAATGCAGCCTACGGTAAAGTGGAAATGTAGTTCTTATTTTTAAATACACCAGGTCGTGAATACGCAAGGAACGCTTATAGTGTAATAAATCCGTTTATTTTCGTGGTGTGTAAATGTCTACGTTGCCTTGAGAAAGCCTCCCAGTGGAGTGTGAAAACTTGGCGAACCTTTATACAAATGTACACCACGAAAATAAACGGATTTACTACGCTAGATAGAAGCGCTCTTTGCGCAAATGGAGTTATTCTCGTGCCAGTGTTATTCCAGATGTGAACTTCAATCAAAATCTTTTAATACATACAGAGACTGAATTTTCTAAAATGTGGATTCACTTACTGAAAGCCAATTAATTAGATAAGCGATTTTACCCAATTTCGCCATCATTAATGCATTAAAAAAAAAGTCATAGAACATTTTGTACAGAATTTGTGGACTTTGAAATGGCCGCTAACAGATTGCAGGATGAGAAGCTTTCACAAAAGTTAGGAACAAATGGGAAAGATCCCAAATTTATATCGTGGAAAGAAAGAAACGGCCTTTTTAGAATAAATATTAATTTTACAGAGTTGTTTGAAATAAAATGTGAAGTTAGACAGAGTTGTTTGGAATAAAATATGAAGTTAGACAGAGTTGCATGGAATTACCTTCTTTCTTGACTCTAAAGGATAATATAACTGAGAAGAAACCTCGTGCAGGTATGTCTCTGTTAAAGCAAAATATACAAATCACCTACACGTTATAAAAGTGATAGAACGGCTCGCTTTTTATTTATATATTTTTTTTATTCCTTCTCGAAGTAGCCATGACAGTATTGGGGTGTTAGATTGATTTCAAAATGTCTCTAAGACAGCAGTTGGGCGATTCACAGCAATCACGAGTGATCGATAAGGTAAACGCAGGTAAGTACCAGCCGGAGGTGTCCAAAGCATTTAAGATGCCAAAAAATGTCATCTCAAGACTATGGAGGTGGCTCATTTCGTGCTGAAGAGAGGTTCGTTGTCGACAAGGACAAAGCCATCCAGGGATAACACTGCTGCCAAAGACTGCTATATGGCTCTAACAGCAAGAAGGCACTGGTAGGCAGCTGACTCTGGAGCTCGCGATGGCTGGCACGAGAGCAACTCCATTTACACTTTACCGTAGGCTGCATTAAAGAGGTCTCTATGCAAGCAGACCTATGCTTTGTGTTCTCCTAACTCTCTCCTCCAGAGGCGTGTGATAACAACGGAGTCTCCAACATTTGCCGGTAGATCACAGACGACTGGGCACGTGTGCTTTTCAAGGATAAGCCACGATACAGTTTACATACTGATTCCCGACGTACTCTCATCTACCAAGGACCAGAGACTCGCAAACAGCCCAAGTATTTCTTGAAAGGTGAAATTTTCCTATATGGGGAAACATTAGAAACGGTTTCACCGACCTGCATATCTTTCAGAGTGGCTAGAGATGAGATTCTGGATCACTATGTTTGCATTTTAAACTGGTGGATGAGTATTTAGAAGCAGAAGATATCGCCTGAATGGAATGTCCAGCATATTCGCCGGACATGAATCTTTTATGCCTGGGGTGCCTTGGGAAGTCCAAGTGATAACGCTATCCCCCACGCCCTCCAGAAACTCTGAATTGTCCTTTTAGAGGAGTGGCGATAATATTTCTAAGCGTCAATTGACAACTCATTAACACTATGACGGGGGTAGGGGAGTCTTGCGAAACGCTGTACGTCTTACGTCTGTTAGAGGTAATCTTACGCCTTACTGACTGTTCCGGAAAAGCCCTGTTTTGTTCTTCCTGCTTCCTTGTTCATATTTCTTATGATTTAATTGGAAAGCTCTGCTTATTATAGCGAAAAAAACTTTTGTCGGAGGCTGAAATCGAACCCGCATCCTTCTGTTCCGGAACTTCATTCTTTCCCAATTACGCTATGCCGACGAAGTTTGTTGCTGAAACTTTGCCGTCTTGACATGTGCGTCACGTCTCAGGAAAGTAAGTCACATTATGTAAATCTCATAACAAACTGTTTGAAAATTGCAGCACCATGAAGGAATGATGGTAATCACGCGAAACTTACAGGATATGCAGAGCAGGGTAGGACATGTAAATAATTAAAGTGCAGAGTCATTGTGCGTTTCTGTGCCTGGCAGCGCCCTCTGGACAGTCGAGTGAGGGGTATTAAGAGAGGGCTGTTTAGAATACACACCAGTAGTGCAGCGCGGACAGCGAGTTCTGAAAGTGTCTCCATTATTTGATAATGCCTCGGTGACAACAAAGGGCACAGAATCACCATACGACAGTTTGAACGGGAACGAATGATTGGCATGCGCGAAGATGCATTTTCGTACCGCGACATTGCGGCTCGGACGGGACATAACATCACGACAGCGATGAGCGTGGGGCGGCAGTGGACCGAAGAAAACCAGGTGCATCGACAATCCGGCAGTGGACCGAGAAATGTGACAATACCACAGGATAACCGATACCTCGTCCGCATGGCAGTAACGAACCGTTCCGCATCTTCGCAAGTGTTAGTACAACAGTGGAGCACTGAAACAGGTGTGGCATTGTCTGCCTTCACAGTTCGACGCCGTCTGCTGTACAGAGGACTTGTTGAACGCATCCCTTATTGGCGGATTCCTTTGACTCTAAACCATGGACGCCTCAGACTGGAATGGGGTTTTCAATACGGACCATGGCGTGCTGATTGGCAACATATCTTGTTTTCGGACCAGTCGCGATTCCGCTTGGAGTACCATGATGGCCGCATACGCATTAGACGGTATTGTGATGAGCGCCTTCTTCCAGCATGCATTTTCAAGCGTCACACGGGTCGAACGCCAATAGTGATGGTTTGGGATGCCATTGGGTACCATTGGCGATCTCAACTGCTACGACTTGAGGGCAATCTCAACAGCTACCGCTACATCAGGGAAGTTGTACAGGCAGAAATCCTACCCTTCCTTCAGAGCACTCCTGGCGCTATATTCCAGCAGGACAATGCCCGGCGACATGTTGCCAGGAATGTTCAAGCCCTTTTCGCCACACAGCAGATACCGCTTCTTCCCTGGCCTCCACGTTCGCCAGACATGTCGCCTATTGAACATGTCTGCGATATGGTCGCCCGGCAACTGGCCCATCAATGTCCTCCAGCGGTCAGTACCAATGATCTATAGACTCGCCTACATGCCGCCTGACAAGTAATTACCCAGGACACCATACAACGTCTTTTCGATTCAATGTGACGCCGTCTAAAAGCTCTTATTGCAACTCGCGGAGGTTTCACAAGATACTGAATTTTGCAGGTAAAAATGGCTGTATTGTTCTGAAAATAAAATCGCATATGTGCAATCATATCAGTAGTAATGTGGTATAAATTTCATTCGAATCGCATGGCTCTTTCTTAGTGTTGCAATTTTCACAAACAGTAGCGTATATCCCAGTTAAGTTCCTGTTAGTTTCCATTACATTTCCTTCGATCATCGCGAGTAATGTCAGATTTTGTGGATTTTTCTGGAAATTCACCAGTAAAAAAACATTTCGAGTCGCTCGAAAACATAGCGGGTACAGAGATAGGATAATCAGTAACTTCAACGGAATAGGATATGTCCGTTGTCGCTGGAGGTAGGTCAGAATTGTAAAGGGCGATTAAGGATTGTTATACATGAGCGCTGAATTAGGGCATGATGAACTTTGCAAAATAATGATCATTAACGAAAACAAAAGTCGGAAATGTAGTTTCAAAACAAATGGAACTAAAGTCGCAACAGGTCGACAGCCTGAACACGGCGAGGCATCCACTCCACCAGATGCCGGAGGGGTTATGGTGGTAATGCCAGCCCTGCTTGTTTCAGTATTATCCACAACTCCGCCCGAGACGTCGGTCCAAGGTCCGTGGATCTGAAGTTACGCCCTACGGCATCCCAGAGAGATTACAGGAAGTTTAAATTCCGGGACCTAGATGGTTCCAAATTAAGATAAGTGTTCCTCGAGCCATGCCTGGGTGGTTGCAGCCCTGTGGGGTGGCGCATTGTTCTGTTGGAATAGACCACCATTCGCAGGATTGGCGACGGCCACGAAAGTGTGTAAGTGATCAACCAGCACGTGCTGGTAGCGCGCAGCGGTTAAGGACCTCTTCAGACATACTAAGGGGCCTAATGTATCCCCCTCGAGAAAGTTCCCAAACCATTACTTGAACAGAGCCGACACGGCACGACGGGGCGATGCTTTATGCCGTCGACGCCACAACGGGCACCATCCCATCCGTCCTGTACAGGTGAAAATGGGATTCATCTGACCACACGACACGGTGCCACTCTACAGGGATCCAGTTTTGACGTTACCAGCACCAGGCGAGGAATAATTTCCGATAACGTGCAGTCAACAGTCGCTGACGAGTGGGACGTTGACTCTCTTATCCCAGGTTATGCGCCGTGCCTTTTGCTCGGTGTCGCTGCTTGGGCCCCGATATTTCACCTGGATGTGATTTGCGCCGCCGTTGCCAAACGGTCGGTGTGTGCGAGCCTGGATAGGTCAACTGCGATCAGCAATAGCTTGTGATCGGCCACTGCTTGCGCTCTAGGCGCTGGTACGGCCGTTGGTGGTATACTGAGGTACACCCTTGATACGGTAGCCTCTGGTACCTTAAGGTTTTTACCGCCGACAATGCGTCGTGATGAAAGTAGCTCAGATCACCACGTTTGCCCATGTTTGTAGATTGCGATAGACTGTTGTGAAGCCCTACTGTCTTCTTATTTATCGCCTACGCTCGATTCGGGTCTGTCCCACTCTGCGATGATGAGGCCCATGTTAACTGCCCATCACCAATATCTCTAATGTTTTGTCTACTGTGTAATTGCGGAAGGATTGAAATAAAAAATGACAAGGTGCTATATTTGCTCAGTATTTCTCTGTGGGTGTGAGAAACACACACCCGCATAGTACTCCATAATAAAAAAAGTATAAATGTATTTGATGCATAGAATGCTGGAACAATACTACAAGCAAAGTGCGCTGGTAAGACCAAAAATGATAAAGTGGAAACAAAATAGGAGAACTTAATTTCTCTTGAGTGAAATTCATCGAAGGTTCGGACAAAGAAATAGCGAAAGGCATGCTATGCCATGAAAGTATCACCAGAAACGTGCATTGTTATTGTCCTTGAGGAAAGGACAAAACAAATTAAAATACCTAGTAGACCTAACAGGAAGCTACGATGATGTAACGGAGTGGTCGTTCGTCAGAAAATATTCATAGCTTATGCAAACG
Organism: Macrothele yani; assembly: GCA_039090855.1. Lineage (NCBI taxonomy): Eukaryota > Metazoa > Arthropoda > Arachnida > Araneae > Macrothelidae > Macrothele > Macrothele yani. The sequence goes on from CM076989.1 coordinate 143,793,448, forward strand.
CCTCATTGCAGGGAACTGTGGAGATTCGTGGGAGCGTGCCTTTGACTCGCAGATTCCACATCGTGATGCTTATAATGGCGATGGTGGTGTTATGTCTGATTTGGCTTCAGCGTGGCCCTAATTAGCCGACCACCCATTTCAGTATTTCTTTTGAAAACAAAAAGGACTGGCCTACATTATCTCTGTCAGTCCATCTATCTGTCTCTGTGGGCACCATATTTTTTAATAAGTTCGATACGAAAAATTCGTTTTGTATTCAGAAACCTGAAATGTGAGACCGACGATCCTTTCCCGTTTCGTTTTTTCTCGATGCATAACTTCGCCACAAAACGCGGATGCTGTCGAATTGAAAATACATTTTGCATCATATTATTGCTTCTAAATATTCTATTTAAAAACTTCTTTCCTTCCCGATACCATTTGCAACGAAAACAATTTAGGTGCAGTTTCTTTCTGAAGTAATGCTGCAAAGCTTATATTTAAGGCTAGAGACCGTAAATATAATATTTTAAATTTATTTAAATTACAGATTTACGGCTAGGAGCGGTAAATATGAATTCCTCTTGTACCTCTGCTTCTAAGAGTCAAATTTGAAACATTCTTTCCGCGTCTGATGGGGTTTGTGGTGATGGATTGATGTTCTTGTAATTTCTACTTTTTCATCTGTAACAGCTTAGCAACAGAGGCCGCAAATGTATGTTTTCTTATCCGTTATATTTGCAGCAATATCTGCCCTCCTAAAAACTTGACTGAGCATACTTTTTGTTTTGTCGGGTACCACTCACCAAAAGAACTATTTGGGCATATTTTCTGCTCATCATAATACATAGATTGAAGCACTGATTTTACGTCCGCGCATTTTTTCTGTTCCGAGCGACGTTTTTGTGAAGTCCCTATAATTCTTCTACATTTTCTCCATTTTAAACACTTTTTGAAACACAAGATTTTCGTCCGAGAAAGGTCAGGGTTCGAATCCCAGTGAGGCGTGGATGTTGTGTTTGTCTTACAGCACTGGCTCTCTCCTTTCCCTGGAACCAGTGACCCTAAATTAGGGACGGGCGACTGCTTATAGTCTATTGAGTTGCTCGCGGTGGTCGTTAAACCTCCAATAAAAAAAATCGTTTAAAATTTTTGGTGCCAAACTTCAGTTTCCTCTTATTTCGTATCTCTTTGGTTTTCGTACTGCAGGATAGCTTCAAACTGATTCTTCCCCCTCCTGCCGCATTTCTCAGCAGAATCGAAGGACCGGATTATCTTAAACTGGTTCTTCCTACCCAGAATTTGTCAAAAACATATGATGACCAGTTGGGCCAGTGTCCCATTCCTCAGACTCTACGTGTCTTATCTGAAACTTTGCTGGTGTGCCTTGGCTAGTGCTGGGGTGCCTCGGCTATGTTGAACGAACCTGCGTCTCAGCGTGGCGAGAACGGTGCTAGGTTCTGAGAGAAATTCAGTCAGTTTGCTGTTTAAATCTCGAATTTTTAGAGTCTATAGTTCAAATGGGCAGTAAGAAGCGCAAATGTCTTTCTTTAGCTGAAAAAAGCTTCCATTATACAAACATACTAACGAATTTCATGGAACTAAAATTGAATTAGCCAAGTCTCTTGGAGTTTCGACACTGAAAACAGTTTTAAAACAAAATCAAAATTACATGGAAAGGTTAGGTCATTGTGCTGCTGATAAGAGAAGGATTTTGAAAAGTTCGCCTCACGGTGAACTGAAAACAATTTTAACGACGTGGTTCAGGCAAGCTTAAACCATAGACGTGTGCCACTAATTGGATCAATATCTTAGGAAAAGGCCGAAGAAATTGCTTCTCAGTTTGGTTTAAACGAAATGGATAGACTTAAAGAAACGCCACAATCTTTTGTATTGATCACTTTGTGATGAATCTGCAAATGTTGATCCTTTTACAATTGATGAATGAAAGTCTAAGACCTTACCTACTTTAGTCGTAAATTAAGCATGGCATCACAAATTAAGCACACAACTTTTTCGACTGGCCTTTTTTCAATCTTCTGCCTGATAAAACGTACGTTCTAAAGGGAGAATCATGTGACGGTAGAAAACTGTCAAAAATGCGATTGACTGTCTTATTATGCTGCAGTGTCGCCGACTGGTGTGAAAAATTGACACCTCTGGTGATCGGCAATTCTAAGAAACCATGTTTCAAAAATGTGCAGAGTTTTCCCACGAGCTATGAAGCAAATAGAAAGGCCTGGGTGACGAAAACTACATTTCAAGATTTTTTTTTTTTGCGCAACGCAGACAAGAAAATGAGATTGCAAAACCAAAACATTATCTTGTTTATTGATTAGTGTTCGGCACATATTAATTAGAAACTTCGAAGTGTGCACATACAGTTTTTTTCCTCCAAACTGCAAAAGCAAACTTCAGCCGTGCGATCTGGGGATTATCCGCTCCTTCGAGAGGTTTTATGGGAAACAGTTTGTGAGAAAAGCACTGGCTATACTTTATTCCGTAAACCTTGAAGATGCATGGAAGCAGAAAATCAACGTATTGGAAGCGATACATTTCATATCTTCACTGAATAGCGTGGCAAGCACTTGAATTTCTCATTCTTTGGGGGGAAAACGGGTTTCTAGCATCATATGAAGTTACCATGGACGCAGAGGATGATGCAAATGCACTTGACGATCCGATTGACCCAGAGGATGATTGCATCAATGAACGTTGCAATCGATTTTGAAGAGTGCTGCACGTGATGAAAATGTGATAACTTCAGAGATTCAAACAATCTCCGATGCAATTGGTTGTTCGTCAGAAGGAGATAATGACGACGACAATGTTGCCAAAAACTTCATAGCATATGCCTTTTTTCAACGTGGCATGAAATGGATTGAAACTTATGAAAAACTTTTCTTTGGTCATGATTCCCAAGAAAAACACTTATTGAGAAAGCTTTGCTTGAACTAAACACTAACAATAGAATGCAAACTGAAATTACCGATTTTTACCAAACAAATATCCCATAATGTAAGTACTTCGCAGTTATGCTGCAGTTTTTGGTTCTTTCACAAATGTGTTCACAGTGCATACTATGTACTAGTATAGTACTGCTAGTGTACATGGTGTTTCTATCTTTTTGTGTATATAATGTATGCCTGTAAAGGTTTTCCCTCGACCTCACGTTTTCCCCGCATCGTGTGACTTTTTAAGCTGGTCCGCTGAAAATCGTAAAATCGGGGTTTCACTGTATATAGTTTTTCAGCCGGAGGCTTAGACCTAAGCATATCCTATTTTTTTCAGTATCTCTGCTTATAGCAATCATAATTGAAAATTTTTACATCGTCGAACAGTGTTTCTTGTGACGGATGTTTGGCATATTATTTCTATTTCTCCGTATCTCAGCTTTGTCACTAGATGGCGTAGGTTCACATTTCTGTTTGTAACATGTTCGCAGAAATATTTACCCGTCTAGTGACTCAACTGAAAACACTTTTTTTCGGCCAGATTCTGCTAACTGTGAAACATTAAACGGATTTGATGCCCAAAATAATATACGATTTACAGGCGACAAAAGCATTTTTTCTCGATATCTCTGCTAGTAGGAGTCCAATTTGAAAAACTTTAACATTGGATCCCATTGGCTTCTTTGAATATTTTGGATTTTTCGTAACGCGCAGTTCTAAGTTACGTTGTATTAATGTGCATTTTTGCTTGCAGGAAAAAAAAAAAGAAACCTTTTGCACTGTACATCACTTTCTACAGTAAAGACTGCAAACATTTCCATCTTTAAATAGTGAACAGTTTTCCGGCTAAGAAGCGTATTTACGAACTCTTTTCCTAGTAACTCGTTTTTATATCTTCTTAGTTTTTCGTTTCTTATATCTCTGCTATGAATTGAGCTGGATGCCGTGAGTCTTTACTGCAACATCCACATAGCATTGAGTGAGGAATGTTTGTTCCAATTTTACTGTCAGTAACATCTTTGTCAAAGATATAAAGAGCCGCCCCGGTGGCGCAGTGGTCTAAGCGATGGCCTCTGATCATTCGTCCAAAAGGGGTCCGGGTTCGAATCCCGGTGAGGCATGGATGTTGTGTTTGTCTTACGGCACTGGTTCTCTCCCTTCCCTGGAACCAGTGACCCTAAAATTAGGGACGGGCGACTGCTTATAACCCATTGAGTTGCTCATGGTGGTCGTTAAACCTCCAATCAAAAAAAAAAAAAAAGATATAAAGATGGGAGGAGACAGTGAGGGACATCTAGTCCTCTGCGTCAAACCACAGCGGCACCGAAAAAAATCCAATACTGTTGCCAATAATGTTCAAAATGCGGCACGGCAAGTACTTTAACAGCATGGAAATATCAGTTTTTCCTTGCATTTCAATGTTTACTTTCATTATTATTTGTCCAGTACAATGCCATACCAGCTGTGCAACAAGCTCACGGATTGTGACTAGTCTGTCCGCGGGAATCAATTCATCCATTCGCTGACAATTCGTGTCAGTGGCCACAGATGATGGTCTGCCATGGCGTGGTTTGTCTTCAATGCTGGTTTCTCCCTTCGTTAAACTTCATCCATGCGTGCACATTGCTCTTGTCAATGGTGTCATCTCGTTGAACATTCTGTAGCCTTCTGCGGGTGTCTGAAGCCTGCACCCTTCCTTCGTCAAGAACTCAATGACGGCACGTTGCTTTTGCTTGGACTCCATTACTTACCTGCAATGAAGAAGTGTTACTATAGAGGAAGAGTTACTCTACCAACATGTGCAATTTGAACGACCCCTGTCAGTTAATTAAAATGTGATGCCCACTTTTGCATTACTTTCGGTACAACAGTCGCATGACACCTCACATACATAAATTGGAACTGACCTGGATATCTTGTCCAAGGTATTTAGATCTATATTACAATAATTTGATATGGTATTATAGGTCTCTTGTCCACGGCATTCTTTTATTTATGTGTAAAAGTGGCTTTCTCCTTTGTAATATTATAAAGATGCACAAGATTTCCTGTGTCGCTATTCTGAAGAGTAGTCTGACTTTTCACGAATTTTTTCACCACCAAATGATTTGTTCTTCCCTCTAAATATTAGCTTTCGCCACATTTCCGATACGTTAACTCTTTTATTATGTGTTCCTCTAGGGAGCTGCCTCATTGCTTAAAAACCAGCCGCAAGAATTTCCGCAGTAGCATGATAGTCTCCTTTATGCAAACGGATCTCTGATTTTATTATTTACTAAAAAGTATAACTATTCAAATTTTTCAGTTTCTAATCCTTTAAAAACTACTTTTTAAAACACATACCATCATTTGTACTATATCTCTATTTAAATTTAGGTGCAGTGTTTCTTCGCTAACTGCACTAATTGTTCTAAAAGATTTTATTTTACGTTTCCTTATTTTTTTACCCGTAGTATCAATTTATTTAATTCGTGCAGATAAATAAATTTCAGCTGATGTATAACTTTGACTTTATATCATTGGTGTTTTATTTGGTGCTGTGATCACTTCCCATGCTTGAGAAACTTTCATCCATGCTTTCGATTTCATTTTTTGTTTGGTGTGTGAACACAAACAAGAGTGTGATCAGTTGACTTACTATGTGGTCTATCTCAGTAATCGACTTTTCCATCTGGGAATCGGCTTGAACCGTGACGTTCCTGCAATCACCGAGGAGGAACCACAGTCATTCAGAAAAGAAGTTTAATGACTCCATTTCGCCAGAGGTGCAATGCTGTGTCTCATATTATTAAACGTGGGAAGTGATTTAGTGTTTGTGAAGGACACTTTGAACACCTGTTGTAAAATATCATTACCTTAATTCATAGCCCGCAGGGAGAAGTAAGAAACAAAACGTTCCTCGAAGCCGGTCCATTTACGTATAAATATTTGTCACTTAATTGGGTTATCGTAACAGACTAATTGACACTCAGAATAAAAAGGAATCGAAGATCTGACACACTTACAGGTCATTAAAATTCTAGCAGTTTCCCTTTTTGGAAAAGCAACGAGTGCCGACACAACGAAAACATAATAGATCTTAAATTTAAAAATTTTAATATTTTTTTTATCATTACCAGAGGCTAACTTTTCTGAGAGATTTGGTCAATTTAATAAGTTTGGAAATGATAAGAATAGGTTAAAAAGTTTAATTGTGAAGTGTAACGACACAGCGCTGATGAATCCCGAAACTAGACGTATAGTAAGAATTATGTTCTTCATTCAAGATTTTTGTAAATATGTTTAATTTCGATAGCATGGTGATTTTTGTATAATATCATACCTAGGAAATACACTGGTGCTCAAAACTGAAGGATGATCTACAGAAACATGTATAACTGCTGATGTATGTAAAATAATTCCCTCAAAATTGACGAACATTCAAATATTGCTAAGCGAAAGATCGTCCTCCATTTATTTTTGACGCAGGTAAGCCAGAATATTCAAATTAGAATTGCTTTATAAAAGACAGTCTACTCGCGTCTTGTAGTTGTTCTGGGCAACTCTTACTTTCACTTCAGTGGCATGTCGATCTGTTTATGTCAAAAAGGCGTCGTGTGGATGACTTTAGCAGTTTAGAGCGATTGATAGAATGCAAGCTAGTAAGTCTCAGACGGAAGTTTCCAGAGCATCGAAGTTTACACAAAATGTTTTGTTAAGACTGTGGACAGTTTCAATAGACAAGAGCTGTTCCATGTCGACCAGGACAAAACCGCTGCAAAGCCACAAATGCTGCAGACAATCGCTATATGAGTCTGAGGGCCAAATAGAACAAAGATGTCCTCTAGGTAAATCTCTATAGTTTTCAGTAGCTACAGGAATGATGTTTTCAAGGTATACTGTTTGTAGAAAACTTTATAAGAGATGCCTTTATGTAAGAAGACCAGTTATCTGTGTCCCTCGAATTTCCGCCGCCAGAACCACTCGTTTAGCGGGAATTCCCCACCATTTCACTTAGGGTCCCGACCACTGGCCGAATGTTTTTTCACAGATGAATCGCGATTCAGTTTAAATACTAATTTGCGATGTATTCTCATTTGGACCTTCGGAAGTCCCTCTAACACCAGAGAACAGGACTAGTCTGGTGATTTCGGCGCGATGGTCTGGGTAGGGAGTGTTGTGGCGAATAGGAGAACAGACCTACATATCTTTCGGAGTTGCTGTACTACTGTTTTGAGGTAGAGAGACTAGACCCTGAACCATATATTAGGCCATTCAACAAAGCTGCCTATCCAGATTTTATTCTTGTGGACGGTAACTCCCAACTTCATCGAGCTCATTTGATCGAAGAGGAAAATATTCGCGGAATGAAGTGCCAACCTAGATATCATCCTGACCTCAATCCTATTGAGCGTGTGTGGGATGCTCTAGGAAGGCGCACTGGAGTTCTCCAGCCCTTCATAGAACACTTCAAGAGCTCAGAACAGCTCTCGTTGATGAGTCGCCAATCCCTCAAGACTTCATCAATGCCCTGATAAACAGTACGATCATGCATTTCTTGAGTGGCATAGCTGTCAGGGATACCCATGCTCCGTATTAAGATACCACATTTCCTAAGCAAGAGACTTTAAATATTGTTCCATTGACTATTCTAGCATGTAAATTACAAGATTATGATATAAACTAATGCAAATTTTGAGATTATGATTTTCTAAATTTAAAGGAAATTTCTCATATACATACTTCAAATTAGGTATGAATTTATGAATTAACTTTTAACTCTGAGCACCAGTGTATATGATGCCGTGTTTTTGTAGTCTGTTTCATGTATGTGGAGGTATCTGTTCTCCTCGAAGTCTGAATAAAAATTCCTACTGTGGCGGGTGAAGAATACCATACTAAAGGTATTTTTCTTTGCTTGTCAATATGTTATTCCGCCTGTGTTTATGTAGACAGCTTTCTCAAAAAGATGAAATGAACTGGATTATTTTATGCATTTGACATAAGTAAGCATGTCTAATATTTTTCACGTTTTCTGTCTTTTCATGAAGAGCCGTTCCAACTGGTTGGTACTCCGTCGCCATATCCCCTCCAGATCAGTTTTATATATGACGAAAGGTAAATGCTCCTCTCATGTGTGAACATTACCTAGCCCATTGATTTGAAGACGAGTCAACGTGAGACATACACCAACCACTCATGGCGCACTGTACTATGCGCGCTGGATAGCGGTACAGCGTACGGATTTCCGGGAATATAATAATGCTACATTAATGCGTTTTGACATGGTTTGGCGCGAAATTCATATACACTTGTGCTTGCTTAAAAACTATTAGCTGACTAGCCCTCAGTACTTTTCAAGTTAATTTAGCCATTATGGCCAGATTAGGGTCATCCCTCTGGTTAGAGTTATCTCCGCTGAGATGACCTTTGGTAAAAAATCTGGCATCGGTTTTGTCTCTCCTGAACGCTGTCCAAAGCCGCGCCTTTGTGCTGTGTGCCACTCCAAACACTCTAATGACATCGGTCACATCCCGGCCTTTTTCGAACTTGCCGATAATTTGGCCTCTGGTAAACTCGTCCATATTTTGTCTGCGAAGTTAAATGTCTGTTACCTCAGACACATTGATCTGAATGCTAGTCAACGTGCCGCCCTAGGCAGATGTTATGTGCTCATACCAAATTTCATACGGGCTGCGCATCATGAAATGTCTTCATACGTCACACCGTACTCGTGTGAGTAGTTATCGAGCTCTTTTAGCCCGATGATTCTTCGTAATTGTACGATTTCAAGTTCATCCTTAAGATTTGACTGCAGTGTACTTCTACATTCATACCTTACTAAGTGTTTCTCTGATATTCAAAGGTTAGCAGCTCAAAATTCATCTACCGCATTAAAATTTCCAAGGATGTTAAAATTTATTTGCTGTTGGAGAATCAAGGGTTTCCACTTACAGCGATATTGCACGCAACTCTATTTTTACACACATCAATCACATGTTTCACACATGAATTGAATTTCGATTTCATAATACTCATATTTTTCTGTTTCCACCTTTCCTAAATCGGCTCATGATTTCTTAGCCTTTCTTCAACTTTCTTCCTTGGCACATGGGTTGAATAAATTCTCTTAGTAGGCGCCTTATCAGCTACTCTATCACTATGGCAAATCACCTGAGAATATTTGTAACCACCCTGGTAACAACCTTTTCCTGTACTTTACACATCTACAACACATCCTTGTTCCACACATGATTAGAATCAGTCCTTCCACAATCCTTTCATGCAACGCATCTCTCCACCACACAAATGACTGCTGTGTCTTTATTGTAATACCCATGTTTCATTGACATAGAGTACCAGCAATAATAATTTTATACACAACCATTCGGGATGTTTTTCACAAATAATCAGTCCCGTGAAATCATTCTAAAGCAGCTGTAACTTTCAGAGCCAATTTCATTCACTTATCATTTTCACCGTGTCGTCTGTTTCCTGTGAATATTTAAGAACCCTGTTTTTTAAACTCTTTCATTTTGTCCAACTCTGTATCATTCAGACTGATTTGTTTTTGATTGTAGTACCAAGAGTCCCTCTCATAAGAACTGCGACCTTGATTTTCCCATCATTTACACTCAGTTCGAATTTCATGCACACCTCATTTATTCTGAACATCATACATACTTGTAACTCAATTTTGCACAGATGTAACAGGGCTGTGTCGTCGGCATACAACAACCTTCGCACACCAAACTTTGAAAGATGTAAATCAGTTCTGCCTATATTGGGTTCATGTTTGCATACGTCCATAAATGTACTGAAAGGTCGTAAAAATATTACACAACATTGTCGGACCCTTGTACAGACGAAACTGCTTAAAATTAACACAAATTACATGCATTTTACTACCACCGTGTCTGAATTTTACATGTAGTAAATTCCCCATTTGCAACATAACTTTTCAGATCTTACCTCTTTTCGCTGTCATAAGCTTTCTGCAAATACAGAAAAGCTTTTTAGCAATAGAAAAATACTTTTAAGCCGTTAAAAGACATAAATTCACTCTAAGTCTCGCGCGTTATGTGACTTCAAGCCTCGTATCCTTATCATAACGATCTTCCACCGCTTTCTCTGACGAGCTCAGCAGTCGCATGCCTTGTATTCGGTTTGATGACCTTTTCGTTTGAACAAAGGAACACTTTCTGTTAGTATTAAAACGATTTCATTTTACTAATTCTGATGAAAGAAAAACATGTATATATATATATATAGCTTGTGGGACGTCAACACCAGAAAACTAATTATAAATATAATGATCCGATTTATTGGTGTCTAAAATAAGGAATCACACAAATTTCACTCCGCAAGCTTTCTCCGTCAACGGACGGCTTCATCAGGCGGTTACATAGAGAATATAGAATCAAAATTGTAGACATTCTATATTCTCTGTGTAACCGCCTGATGAAGCTGTCCGTTGAAGGAGAAAGCTTGCGGAGTGAAATTTGCGTGATTTCTTACTTTAGACACCAATAAATCGGATCATTATATTTATAATTAGAAAAAACATGTAATTGTCTTTATGGGAAAATATGTAGCCGGTTGCTAATTAGAGTCAAGCATTGCAAATTTTTGGTGTGTACTACGTGTCAGGCACGCATTCTCGTAAACCGCATACATGTGTCCTAAGATTTCTATCGATTTGCCTCCCTCTTTTGTCAGAAATTGGATCCCAGTTCTGCTGTGCCCGCGTGGAGGTATCCACGAGATATTTTGTTTAGGTTCCTTTGATATTACTCACATCCAGCGCGTTGTACCAACTAAATGCTTCGCACGGTGAATTTCTCTTTTATGTGTAGTTACTGGAACGACACCATCACTTCGTTAGGTACAACACCGCCACCCGTCTACTATGTTTTATTTGGACGACCCGTAAATATAAGAGATTCATAGAACCTGATATTATTTCATAACTCCTTTAAACTTTTTGTGGAGGTTAACGTGAATATTGTAGATGTGCAGCTCTAAAGCAAATGTTCTAAATAGATTACCGCGATCTCTGCCTCTCATCTGAATGCCGTGGCGTTTATATTTATTTAGAAAGTACGGGAGGTAGCAGAGCCTTGCCAGAGCTGGCTCTATTTGCTACAACTGAATCGTACGCTTTATTTTATACTTCTAAGTTCCAAAACTTATTTATTTTTCAATTTTCATCACTTCCGTTTTCGTTTAAAATGCGCCTCATTCATTTACCGCGATTTTAATCCCTCCTGAAACCCTTTAAACGATTTCCTTCTATGAAATTATTATAAATGTAGCTGTAATAAGTTATGCTATGATAGATTTCAGTTATATGTAACATTCTCTTTATGTACCCTCGTCAGTCATCAGCAGGAAGTGACTTGAGAAACATCATATGTATAATCGTAACCTTCTGTGGAATTCCAACTATCCTTTATTATAATGAGAATCGTGGAGAATAAATTCTATGGTGAAGTAACTTGAACTTGCTAATTTACCAAAAAGGTTTCTAGAATACTATTCTACATTTTATTTTCTGTCTTTTATTGTAAAAATATCCAAAGCAGTGTTGTTTTTTTCTTCCCATACTACTTGGCAAGAAATAACGTGCGCTTAAAGTTGGTATGCTTCTTAAACCTGAGATATCAGTTCAGTTAACCTTTTATTTGTTTGAATGTTGTTTCCGGTGAATTTATTGGAGATCATTGCTTTAAATAGTAAATTCATCTTTGGTCTGGTGAATAAGCAATATGACGAAAACAATAAGCTTATTATCCTATCAAGTGATATTCCATGGTTTTTTCTGATATTTCATGTCATAAAGCACCAATGGCACTCATTTTTCTTCTTTCGTCTCTATCTTAACTTACAGAATTGCATAATCAACCAAGTGAGGGAGAAGAAAAGGGGAGTCAATAAGGCATGCCGGATGGCATTCAGTGGAGCGAACCAAATCCCACCTACTAGAATTTGGTGGTTAGCCTGTGCGGCCAATGGGGAGCCGCAAAATTTGTTTCGTAGCTGGCGGATCATCCGTGTAACGCTGCTTCCACTGATAAACAATGTCCATGTGAAAATAACAGAAAAAGTACTCCCCCATAAATTTATACTTGTTTTCAACATAACATGCACACAAAATAGTGTTATTCAACCTCCCGTCTCTTCAGTGGAGTTAGGTATCTTCATCATGGAGATAACTAAAGTTACGCTAAGCACCCAGTTCAAAGTGCCAACAAACTTTGATAATGATAGAAAAAGAATTTTTGAAATAAGTGAATGTGTGGTCGTTGAATTCTACAGTATGATTGATGACTTGTGTCTGGATTACTAGCGAAATTTCATTTTTTTTTCTCTTGTGTCTGCCCAAGCTTCCAAAAAATAACATTTACAAAGTTAGATAAAAAAAAGTGAAGAATCACTCACGGATTCAGATTTTTTTAATATAAAATTATTCAGATTTTCGTCTGTGTTCTTCACAGAACAATGATTCTTCTTGAGCGGTTTGGCTTATGTTATTTTGTATGTTTCTGATGAAATGAATATCTGACGGTGCCTATGTAACTTCCCCGTAGGAAATTATTAAAATATTGAAGTGAAATTATCATTTTTAAACATTTCTTTATAAAGAAGTGCATAATGAGTGTTCTTTAGAGAGCGTGTAATGTGGATTCTTCGCATGCATCAATACTGAGTAATTTGTTAGTTTTCATTCCTAATTAAAGAAGCATTTATGCTTCGCCGATGAAATGTATTTTGATATCCGAAAGAATCCGCTAAATCAAGATATTGCGGAACATAAATCAGCGGATGCGTTCTTTTCTATCCGTCAAACAAGAAAAAATCGAGTTTATCGAATTAGTAATCGGTGCTATATTTTTGTGTAAAGTATTCAAAACTGTCAGCAACTGAAGTTCCAAGTTTTTCACTTTTTCCAACTTATGTGGCTAGATGATTTGTTTGTTTCTTTTTCTTTCGAGATAAGGGATTTTTAGTAAACTAACAAAGTCAAAATCCTGCACAAAGGCAGCTTAAAATATTTTAACGGAAACGAAATCAGTATCAAATGCATATCATTGCTTTCTGTAACCTTGAACATTTAAAAAAGGCAAAATCTTGACAGCGAACCTTTATTGTACTTTCTCTCTAATACTCATCCTTAATTAATTAGATAAGCTTATTTCTGTTAATTAACGTGTTTAAATTATTTTAAGTACTTCTGTTTTATGAATACTGTTTTCGGACTCGTGCACTTAATGTTCAAATTCAGTGGGGTTCGCGACACAGAAGAGAAAGATCGCTGCTACAGTTGTCGACTCAGAAGAGATTTCTGATTTACAACTGTCACTATATGTATATTTTCTTAAACTGTTATATTCGAAATTGCCTACGTATGGATATAATTACGCTATTACTGAAGCGACAGAAACTAAATATTCTGCTGGTAGCAGATGGATTTGTCTCCACAACTGTCAGAAGCGTTAAGAATGAGTGGTACTGATTCAGAGCGCAGAATCCTTTTGTGCCTTTGTGATGGATCATCATGCGGATAACAAACCTTCTTTTCAGAAGGGGAGGCAGATTTACATAGGTTATATAAAATACAACTTTATATTTGGCGACGTAGAATTAAGAATCCGAATAAAGCACATAAATAGGAAAATGTAGCTGGAAAGAACTCAGCTGAGAAGTGCTCAGTAGTCCTCCACTGTGCATGCTTTGCTATATCCCTTTGGCGTTTTATACTTTTTATTGAAGTGAAAAGAGTGGCATAGTGCTATGATGCAGAGATGTTGCTCAAAAATCGTCCCAACGGTAAACTCTTCTTTTACCTCGTATATTTCCACAACGGTAAAATATTTGTTATTAAGATGGTGAGAGAATTGCTATGTAAATAGCTCTGATGAACATATGGCTTCGTTAGCTGTCAATATAATAAGCTCAAGTATCTCCTCATTTTGATTTAACCACCTATCCCCAACAGTTCCTTATTTTTAGGCACAAAATCTGTTACCAACAAACTTCCTACTTCCATTTATTCACCCCTCAGTCTAATAAAGTTACAGCACCTTCCACCTTAATATTTCCTAGTTTATTTTGTGATTTATTCCTAATCACTACGTTTTGCTTTCAAGTTTCAGAGCCAACCGATATTAAAAACACTAAATGTCAGGTAATATAAGATTTCAGATAATTTCGTTTAGCGTTTGTTGGCCATAAATAAAATAGCCAAATAAAGAAAGCATTTTCAGCATTTGTGCCTCTTAAAACGTTGCCTTTCAGTTCTTAGGGGTTAAAGAGCATTCATGTTATATTAAGTAGTTCAAATTTCTCTTAAGGTGATTAAATGCAAGGAAATTCTAATATATCACGACTTTAATTACTGCAAGAGGCACTTCCAGTGGCAGTTTGAGTGACAAGATGATTAAAGAAGAATATTGCATTTAACAACGAATGCACAAGGTAGACTGGTTATTGCTACCTCCGATGCTCAAATGACAGCTTCTTTGAAAACCGGATGTGACCGGAAGTCGACCAGACCTTTTTTCGGCACCTTTCACACAGAATAATCGTCCAGAGGGATCAAAAACCTCAAAATCATGACATAGCTTCCATTAAAGGGCTCAGTATCCTTCAATATCATATATCTATAGAGCATTATATTCATTTCGGAGTTCAAGTAATGAACGAAAGCCAGATTCAGCGTGCGAAATCTTTCAAATTCTTTTTGTAGGTAACAACATTGCGGACGACATTGACAACCTCATCATCTATCAAAATACCGACAACATCGATCATGTATAAAGATAGCAAACATAGTGATCATATATCAAGAAAGATACCACAGAAACCATCGATCAAGATAACGATCGCTTCCTCGATTGAGGAGTATAAAAAGCGGAGATTTTTTTTTGTCTGTACTTTATTTTCAGTAAAGGCATTTTAAAAAAACACGCTGCACCTATAATGGTGACGCCCAGAAAATGAATTTTTGGGCAAGTAATGTTACAGCACATCTTTAGCGGCGTTTTATTAGTCATACTCATGTTTACGGCGTGAACGCGTTTCTTTATTGCACGTCATATACTTATAGCGCCTCAAATCGAAACATCAATTTCCATAAGAAATAATGAAAGTGGCTTCTAATCCATTGGAGGAATTTTAATAGCATTATTTTCCACATTTCTCTGCATAAATCAAAATTCCGTTGAAGCGCTGTAAAATAATGATGGTTATGTTTTATTAAATTTGGCTGGATGTGTGCGTTTTCAAATCAGCCTGTTTTTAGTTTACTGTATTTAGTAAACAAAGTCCTTCATGTTATAAATTTTTATGCAAGTGGTATTCATCACCATCACAATACTTTTGACTGAGACATTTTCCGCTCTGAGATAATAATTTTTAACGAAATTTATCAGTTTAATCAACTTGGAGCTGGTACCAATGTTTTGCGTACTGTGTTTTCATATGTTTTTACACCGTTTGACTACATGCTCTGATAACCACAAACTCATACGGTGGGTGAAGCTCTCTTTCTTTTATGCCTTTACGTGGGGCTACTTTACATTTGAATTTTGCTATACCAACCAGGGGGCTGAGTGGTTAGGGGTGCGGGCTCCTAACATAATCCGAGATGGGCGAGGGTTACAGTCCAAGGTGAAGCATGTGTGGTGTGTTTGTTCCACAGGCGCTGGCTCTGTGCCTTTCCTGGAACAAGTGATCCTAAATTAGGAACTGGTAACTCCTTGTATACTTAGATGTTCACGGAAGTAGTTAAGTACTGACAAAAAACTTGCGTTTTATGATATCCGATAGTTACGAGAGTTGACGGAAAATTATGATTACACGAGTTAAAATACTTTTAGGATAATTAATTTTTAAAACTTTCCCTCAAGCGTCGTGATCATTAAATCTGATAACCAATATTAGCCCCCATGTGGCGCCGCAGTGGTCTTAGTGTTTTCCTCTGACCGTTCGTTCGAGGGGGTCCAGGTTCGAATCTTGAATGAAGCATGGGTTGTGCCCTTTTAAAACTCTAGATAAGCCCCTTACCAGCAATCAGTGGCCCTAAATTAGAAATGACCTATCTATAGCCCTTAGATTTGCTCATGTTAGTCGTTCAACCCCGAAAAGAAAAAAATATTGTCATTCTACTTGTTTATAAAATTACAATTACTTCATTTCTCCGTTTGCTAACCACTGAATTTGATATCTTGGTGCAGTATGATTTAATATAAAGTAATGATCATTTTACAATTCTATTTAAAAATATTTTATTTTTATTACACAGGTTCATGGTATTCAACCACAAAAATGTGAGGAATGTTTCCGGATTCCGTTTCCACTGCTACCAGGTGGTTTGTCTTAGTATTTCTGGTGATGTCTTTCACTGACATCTCGTACGCTCAAAGTAAGTTATTGTGCGCTTTGCTTTCAGTTCATCTCGCATATTTTACTTAAAGATTTTAAATGACCACTAGCGACTGAATGAATTATCTTCACAAAACATGAGTACTCTGTTATGGCACATATTCTTCGAATCAAGTGATTTTTCATTTAAGGAGCTTCTCGTCTTAAAGCGCGTATTACACACTCTTCGTGTGTGTGTGTGCTCTCTCTCTCTCTCTCTCTCTCTCTCTCTCTCTCTCTCTCTTTCTTAAGGAAATTAATGACTCACATAAGCATCTAAATCTGAAAGAAGAGTCTGTTATCCTGCCTCGGGCGGAGAGTAGTCTGAGAAGTTGGCTTCTAACCATTCGCCCAGGATGACCCGAGTTCGAGTCCCGGGTGAAGCATGACTAGTTCGTTTGTCTGGTGGCGCTGGCTTTGTACCTTCCTTGAAAACGGTGGCCCTAAATTAGGGATGGTGGATTATGGCCCTCTGAGTCGCTCATAATGGAGGTTAAACACAGAAACGAAAAAAAGGGGTATGTTTCTTTTGTAGGACAGCTGGATCCATGGAAATAAGAGAACCAGTTCTGTTAGAACGAACGCGCCATTCACGGATCATTTGGGATAAGGACTATGGCCCGGAATCCCTGGAAGCCTTTTTCGCAGTCACAGGCGATAATTTATCTGCAACATCTGTTATCCAACCAAGATTGAGAGAATGTCTGCTCAATTAACCGTGAAATTTATTTTATGTTCTGCAGAAAAAAAAAAAAGTTAAAAATATTTGTCCAATTTCTTCTATGCTCTTCCGGCTGCCGGAAAGTGGCTTATTTATTCACTTTTCACTGGTACAACTATTGCCATTTCTTTAAAATTCTCATAGCACTTCTGATCAAACAACGAGGCAGCATTTTGCTGTTTACTGTCACTAAGTGGATTACAGGCGCCTATGAAACGCATTCTGTCCAGCTCAGTAGGTTCCACATATGTCATTGCCAAGTTACACAATACACCTAAATCCAAACTTCACAGTTCATTATCATTGAAGATTTATCCGAATTTTGCACACATCAGTTGTTTAAATGAAAGGGGAAACTATTTCTAAACTGTTCCCTTCTTCAAAAACTGGTTCTTGAGCTATGTAATGTAAGCTTTACCTAATGAAAAGTGATCCATCTTCAGTTTGGCGTGTAAGGAGACATCGAATATTATGTTTCATTATTTTGGAACAGTCATAACGGTACACACTGATAAAGCGAGATACTCTAGACAACAATAACATCCGGGTAAGAAATCAGCGTTATGCTAGTTCGTTAGGTCTGGAAACTGTGTTGTGCATGTGGTCGATACAGTAAAATTCTGTACAAACTACCCGATCTGCAAGTTTGATACTGCACACTAGGTATCCTGGTTAAGTATATTTCGTAATGTCACTTTCTTTTTGCTGGTTCTTGTGTGAGGTAGAGCTCAGAATGTCGTTCAAGTTTGTACCTGACGTCTGTTTTGAGACTTGGCTCCTCTCCATTCAAGGAGTGCAAAGCTGTCGAAGGGAGATTGAACAAAAGCAGATGCTGTGAAAGTTGCTCACGAATTAGTTAATAATAAAGCATGGTATTACTTTGTAGCTGGTGAAGTGATTGCTTGTTTGTGTAATAAAGTAAAATAGTGTTTGACTGCGTTCAGTTCGTGTCAGTGCATGTTGGAAAGCTGAGGATCATGACTCATGAGAAAGCGGCAGATCTGTAAAAGTTTAGATGGCATGTTACTTACAATCAAATCATCTGTTCTGCTTTAAGAAGTGACACATTTATAATAAAGCGCCCTGGTATATCTCCTGAGATGCAGGACCATCAGTTATTCAAAACAGTAGCTGGAAATTGTTAACACAAGTTGTCTTTCCTACCAAGCAATGTTACATTTAGGCTGAGGAGAAAAGTGGTGGCCATGCATTTCGTTTAATTTTCATTAATTTCAGACTGTACGTTTTACCTAAAAATTGCTGACAAAAGTTGCCTTTTCACTTAGAGTTTATTCTGGCACTAATCTCAAAAGAAAGCTGTGCATGACAACATGACACCACTATATAAAGCAGAAGACTGATACAATGCAGTTTGTCCTTGTACCAGGCACAGGTAATAAACAATTGTGTGGAGTTTAACAAAAGTAACTGCTTGAAAAGTCAGTCCAACTAAAGAACCACAAGTTTCATTGATTTCGGCGAATTCCTTGGTTCTTTCTCAGTTGTACAAAATATGTTTATATTTAATAAACGAGAGCGTTCGAACTAACATTTTATTAAGAATTCAGAAATGTTTCATTTTACAGATAATGATAAATTAGTAAACTTTTGCATGCAGTCCATATGTATTATTTAAGTTTTTAAGACTAGCTCACGAATTAGTTAATAATAAAGCATGGTATTACTTTGTAGCTGGTGAACTGATTGCTTGTTTGTGTAATAACTTTGTTGCTGGTAAAGTAATTGCTTGTTTGTGTAATATAGCTTTCATAGAAGCGGTCTACTTTATTTTCGAGACTTGTATTCTAACTCTGTTAGACATATATTTAATTCACCATGAAATCAAAAGTACTTAATTATCACATATAAAACATTTTCGACTATATTAGTCCTTCTGAAGTAAGAGACTATCGCCATACTGGATGGCGACAATTTCCCAAATGAGCCAACTTCTAACGTCACAACTGTTCATGATTTCCCCCGGAATATTGTGTTCCGCTTTGTAATCTTCATAATTTCGCTAGCTACGAGCGCTTCAGTGCGTCATGTTCCTGATTCTTTACCAAACCCATAATACAGGGTGATTCATAAAGAAGTATACAGTTTCCAGATGCTGTAAAACAGTAACAGTTGAAGACACGGACCACAACTGCGAACCGTTAGGTATATGTACTCATAAAGTTTGTGTCCTGCTACTGAGGGAAGTGACGTTGGCGATAGCGCGCGTGGCCACCCAGAAGTCCTGACCACCGGCCACAATGGCACATAGCCACCCAGAAGTCCTGACCACCGGCCACAATGGCACATGGCCACCCAGAAGTCCTGACCACCGGCCACAATGGCACATGGCCACCCAGAAGTCCTGACCACCGGCCACAATGGCACATGGCCACCCAGAAGTCCTGACCACCGGCCACAATGGCACATGGCCACCCAGAAGTCCTGACCACCGGCCACAATGGCACATGGCCACCCAGAAGTCCTGACCAACGGCCTCAATGGCACATGGCCGCCCAGAAGTCTTGACCAATGGCACATGGCCACCCAGAAGTCTTGACCAATGACACATGGCCACCCAGAAGTCTTGACCAATGGCACATGGACACCCAGAAGTCTTGACCAATAGCACATGGACACCCAGAAGTCCTGAGCCACTGACCCAATGGCCACCCAAACGTCCTGACTTAACACCTCGTGACTTTTTCCTGTGGGGGTACGCAAAGGACAAAGTATTTGCCTCTCCCCTTCCTGTTGATCTAGCGGAACTGAAACAGCGTATCGCAGCCACTATCACTGCACTTGATTCAGATATCTTACCTCGCTTTCGGGCGGAAATGGATTACCGGTTCGATGTGTGTCGTGTGACTAAGGGTGCACACATAGAACATCTGTGCCTATCTCTAAAAAACTTAAAACATTCCCCTACAATTCTGTTGCAGGTAACATAAAATATCTCTTGATTTCATCTTGCAAAATAATGCATTAAAATTAGTGTCAGGCATCACAAAAGTTCCTTATACTTATCTTCAATTCGTTAGGTTGCTTAATGACTAGTTCCCCCAGAGGTATAATGAATTTGACATCGAAGGCACTCTGAATTCGGCCATATTTCGTTAAGTATAATTTGTGGGAAATCTTAGAATGACATCAAATAAATAAGGTTAAAATGTTCCATCCTAAAAAGCTAGGATTCATGGAAGGTGTTATTGCCTTTGGAAAATAGGTTGGTGTAAAACGAATATGTGTATGCATACGGCATATGCTTCAGTCTCTTTGTTTTATAAATTCCTGATTGCTGAAAGAGGTGGGTTTTCTAATTCTCCTTGGAAACGGAAAATTAAAAAGAACTTAGTTTCCTACTACAAAAGAAATAGAATTTGTGCCATATGATCAAAGGGCTGATATCAACTTTAAAATGTAAAAAAGTGTTTTGTGCTCTAAAACGGCTAATTGTTATTGTCGAGGAAGAGTCGTAATTAAAAGTTCCCATGTTGCTTTCGCCTCATAAAACTTCATAACTGCATTGCCCTGGAGAAGAAATTTAACCTGCGTCGACCGATTTTCGTTCGAGCATATTACCGTTACATCGTCTAGAACCACAAATGTCCAAGAAACTGAAGCGTAGAAATCTGAACAGACATCAGAGTTGGAGTTTAATATTTTACAGTTGTGTCCTTGTAGCATGCTTCAAAGGCAATCTGGAAAATCTTGTTAGATTCTCGCTGCATGGCAAGCAAGTTTTGAGGATTTCTGAGACGGCTACATGATAGCAGTTAAATGCGGTACTTCTACCACGAGAAATTGTGTGCGGATATGGCTTCCACGTATTAGCAAATATTTATTCTTGTTTAACAACTGTGAGGCTTTATAACATTTATTGACTTAGAAATCGGCCTCAAAATGCTGTAAAACTGCATGTCCTTTCTGTTTGCACACGTTTTCAATAGTTACCAACGCTAATTTCGTGCTTATTTGTTTCATACTTTACACATTCAGAATTTTGATTTCTACAATTCAGTGTGCTCTTCTGTCACACAGCACCTTAGTGAGCTTTTGTGCTTTATTAAAGCATCTGACACATTCATGTTCGAGAGATATCAGATTCCGTACTGCCACTGGTTTTGATAAATCTGCAGCATTCTCCAGTTGCTGCACATCTAAAATACATTAGTTTTATTCTTGTTCCTTTTGTTTCCACTCTTGGTACTTATATGCATCTCCTGGAAACATAAGCGAATTTGTAAGCATCCGTTCTTTTTATATACACTGAAGTGCCAGAAAAACTGGTACAGACGAGCTTATGCAAAGTAGATAGTAACGTCACCTATGCGCGTACTCGGTTGCGTCCACCTGTGCGTATATAAAGCGATAGACATCCTTGCCAGCTGTCAGAGCTGTTTTCGGCAAGAGAATGGCAAGTTATAACGATTTAAGCGATTTTCAACGCGGTGTCATAGTTGGCACTTGTGAAATGGGCCATAATATTTTCGGATGTAGAAACGAAGTTTGGATTTTCACGAACGACCATTCCAAGGGTGTACCGTGACTACAAGAATTCCGGTAAAACCTCCAACCTACGATACCAGTGTGGCCGTAAAAATACATTGGGTGAACGTGACCATCGTTGGCTGTCAAGGATCGTTTCACGCGTTAGACGTGCAGCACTCTCGAAGGTATCATCGGAATTCAATGCTGGAGCCTCAACAAACATCAGCGTCCGGACTGTGCAAAGTACCCTGCACGATATGGGTTTTGGGAGCAGACGCCCAACTCGAGTCCCTTTGATGGGTGCACGACACAGAGCTTATGCGCTTCGCTTCGGCACAGCAACACCGCCACTGGACGCTTGATGACTGGAAACAAGTGGCCTGGTCTGACGAGTCGCGTTTCCAACTGTATCGGGAAGATGGAAGGATTCATGTGTGGCGCAAACCTCATGAAGCCATGGATCCCGCCTGTCAACAGGGAACTGTACCGCCTGGTAGGGGTCTGTAATGGTATGAGATGTCTTTAGCTGGACTTCACTGGAACTCCTGGTATGTCTACAAACGTCTGTGACCGGCCAACGCTATGTGCGCATCCTTTCTGACGAGGTACACCCGTTCATGTCCTGCATTCATGCTGATGGGTTGAGCCTGTTCCAACAGCACAATGCACCTCCACACAAGTGTCGGGACGGACGCCACATTAGCGATAGAGAAGCATTCATATGAGTTTGAGGTGTTTCCATTCCCACCCAAGTCCCCAGATCTGAACGTGATAGAACACATTTGGGATGCCATGCAATGCGCTATCGAACACAAGAATGCGCGACCTCGGAATACATTCGAATTGTGGAACGCTCTGCAGGAAGTATGGTGTGAATTGCCTACAGCATATTTCCAGAAGCTAGTGGAGTCCATGCCCCGTCGTATTTCTGCGGTCCTGCGCACCCGTGAGGGACCTACCAAGTATTAGACTGGTGTACCAGTTTTTCTGGCAAGAGCGATTGAATTAGAGATACCTGTCTAGTAACGTGTAGCACCACCTTTCGCCATGATAACGTCGGCGATTCATCTCGGCATGGACTCTAAAAGACACCGGAAGCGTTGGGAAGCCACACGGATCTACGACCCCTGAGCAAGCTCCCACAGCTCATGAAGATTTGATGTGGAGGGAGGTCAGAGCCTCGGACATCTCTCCCGATGGCATCCCAGATGTGCTCGATGGGATTGAGGTCAAATGACCTAACTGGCCAAGGAAGCGAAGTCACGTCGGTGGAGTGTTCATCCAACCATTCAGATACAATTAGAGAGCGATGGCACGGTGAACTGTCTTGTTGCAGGATGAGGTTCCTAGTGGGATGTTGAAGACGCACAAACGGGGGCAAATGGTCGTCCAGGATATCCCGGTAACGTTGACCTGTGAGGGACGATGTCACACGTACTAGGGGTCCCATTTCAGTCCACGTGAACAGTTCGCAGACGAGAATGCCACTCCCACCAACTTGAAGAGTACCCTGCTGGCAAGAAGTATCCATCGCTTCATGTGGTTTGCGCCGTACTCTTATCCTGTCATCCGCATGTAATAACGAGAATCTCGACTCATCAGTCCAGGCAACATTTTCCCACATGTCTAGGGTTCGGCGGCGGTGTTCCCGCGCCCATGCTAATCTTTGCACCCTGTGATGTGCGGTCAGCCGCGGTACCCTCGTGGGAGCGTGGCATCTGTACCCCATAGCGAGGTGATGGCTCTGGATGGTGTGGCTGCTTACAAGTTTTTGTGCACCAGTGTTAAATTGCCGAGTGATTTCTTGCACTGTGGCCCGTCTATCCGCTGTTACAATGCGAGCTAGCCGACGATGACCCCGCTCATCCACACGCTGTTGTCCACGGCAGTTGTCCCTTGCAGGGATGGTTTTACCGGATTCGATGTACTCACGGTGCACCCGTGACACAGTGGCTCGTGAAAATCCCAGTGCCTGCACGACTTCCGGGATGGAGTGCCGCATTTGTCGGGCCATGACAATTTGCCCACGATGCGCTTAGATCCTTCGTCGTACCCATACTGCGTCCGACTCTTACTGAATCCCCCACGCATCACTCCTTTTATTGTCGGATAGCTGCATACATCATGTCGTTTCCGTTTACAGGGCCGCCCACAGCGCCACATTTCCATAACGCCAGCTGTCTCTAATTCAATTGGCATTCACTGTATAAACTGTATATATACGTATAAGCTGAGTTTGCTATACGCACAGATTAGAAATATCAGCTACAAAATTTTGGGAAAAAAATTGTAATGCATATAGCACACGCTAATTACAAATGCATTTCTCATGCAGTGTGTGGTGTGATTCATCTCCAATTTCTGGAGCAACCGTCGTCCTTTAGATCAACAGACTCATAAATGACGCACTGCCGAACAACACCGGCACGGATGTTAAACTCAATTCAAATTCACTATAGTTTAGCACCTAATTGATTTCGTTTAAATTGTAAGGAAACCAGGCCGTAAATAAATAGTCATGCTCATAAAATAGAGAGCACCTGAAAGGAGTCGAGCTACGCCTTTGGTTTTTACGGGATGTCGCAGAAATGATGAGCATGTCGGCATCAGCGAGTTCGACAGAGGTGGCATTATCGGCATGAGCGAAGGCATTGCTCATGGGGCGCATTGCGTCCGTTGTGGCAAGAGTTTGCAAGGAATTGTACGAAGAAGGGCGTCGTACACAGACAACGCCAAGGGGACAGCCGTCATCTCATGAGGGTGACTTTGTATGACCGTTATGCATCATCAACGGTGTTTGCGCAGTAGTGGCGAGCTGTGACGCATTCTCCCATGTCAATTGTAACAGTACGTCGCCGTTTATTACAGTTTGGACTGCAGCCGCATCGGCCGCTCCTTAGGTTACCTTTGACACAGCAGCAACGAACTGCCAGGCTGCAGTGGTACATCGAACGAAGGGAGGGTCGTCACGGATTGCACAGCATCGTGTTCTCGGACGTAACCATCTTTTGTTTAGGCAAAAATGATGGCCGCATGTCTGTCCGCCGACGACAGGGGAAGCGGCGTTTTGAAGAGTGCATTCGCACCAGGCATACGGCACCAAGACGAGGCATTATATTATGGCCTGGGGTGCTATTGGATACGAAAACAGGTCACCTCTCATGAGAGTCCGTAACACCTTAATGAGTGCCCGTTACTTTAATGACATTCTACAGCCGGTCTCCCCTTTCGTTCTTGTAGGATGCCCGCAGAGTCATGTTTCACCAGCACAATGCCACACTGCATGTTGCAGCGACAAAACGTGTCTCCTTCAGGGATAACAACTTTCTATTTCTGCCGGATTTATCACCCATAGAAAATCTCTGGACAGGCTTGGTGGGTGCAGCGGTATGACCGTCCACCAGCAACTCCTGATGAACTTTAGACGCGGGTCAATATAGTCTGAACGCCTGTTGAACAGGACACCATTCACACATTACTGGATGGATTCGACGCCTCAGCGCGTACAGCAGATCATAGAAGCCAGAGCTTGCTACACCCCGATTATTAGCTATACCGACGACCCTGGTACGTACGACACCAAGATGCAAATAATTTGTTTCCTATTGCCTAATGGACATATCCTGTAAAAATCAAAATCGTAACTAGACTTCTTTCAGGTGGTGTTTTTTTATGAAAATGAATGCATACTGTATGTTGTGAAACTACAGTCACCTTTCAAATACCAGAGAGAGAGAGAGAGAGAGGCAACGCACGATATAAGAATTCATTTGTCTTTGAGTTCAAGAGTCATTCCGCATTCATAAAGGGGTTATCAAACTTTTTTCTTTCAGAGTTTGCGTGGGATTTTATCGTATTGGCCAAAAGCTTCTGCGTATACGAAAGGTTTAGAAATTAAGGTGCCTGCAAGTAATCACGTGGCATGCATCTCCGGTTCAAGAAATCTGCAAATTGCTAACAACACGCAAACCGCTTAATCTGTGTGGGCATTTTCACTGATATTCATGCGCCAAGGATGTGTCAGATTTGCCTTTAGAAGGTATTTTCGAGCCATGACCTTCCCTCATCTCAGTATTGGCTTCGAGTCACTACGCCGCAGGCGATCACGAATCTCTCGATTGTTCACCACCATTTATCATTACCAGTAACTTTCTCTCCTTGTCACACATACACAAGCTGGTCAGCAGGAAAATATTTGAATTCTGAATTATGTAAATGTAGCTTCATAAATTACACCTGAGCAATGATGCTTCTTATGATACAAAACATATCTTTGTCGATTAACTCGAAATGAAAGAATTTGAGTAGGAAAAACGTGAGATTTAAATCTTGCCTATTAACAGTTTGCTTCCTTTCACACATCTAACCGCATGCATTTTGTTATGCACTCTGTTGTTTTGACTTGGTTTCTAAATGTGTCACTGATGGTTCTCAGTTTCATGCAGCTGGTATACTGGGGTGATGTCCTCAGTTTCATGCAGCTGGTATACTGGGGTGATGTCCTCAGTTTCATGCCGCTGGTATACTGAACACATGAAATCCGAAACGGTGAAACTAAAAAATGTTGACAAATTCTCCACTGGATCAGTGCTGTTCATATCTTGTAAGGAGCTAAGTTTCTAACAGCATCTTGCGAAATTAATGGCACCATACTTTTATGTAGCTACACAGAACTTCATGTCGGGAGCTGCTTCTGTAAGATTTCAAAGAAAGATTTTTAAAATATTTTAAGGCCTTCATAAAATTTTCTCGCACCTAACTCTCTTACCAGGAAAGAGAGCTCAATGTTAAAGAATACGCTTTTCCTGGAATGCATTTTATTACGAGCACTGTTTTTCGCTACATTATATTTGGAGACACTGTGAGAGCTTAAAACAGCAACACTGCACAGTTCTACTTCCTCACAAGTTCATGATATAAACCTGCTTCTTCCTATAAATATCGCCGCAACGAGATGATTTGCGTAAGTTATAAATTCTTTGAATCAAATTTTGGGCACTGTGGAGAATTTAACTAAAGTTTGAGGATTAAATAATCAAGCGCATGGGCCAGGAATTGGGCTCATTTCCATCCTTAAGGGTTATAGGTTAGATAGTGACCTTAAAGCAAATATCATGAGTAGGTATGATTGTACTTCTCCTCCGATAGTGTTGTCCACACATCCATACGGTCCTCGTTTTTTTCTAACGGTATTAATGTCAACGATCAGCAAAGATCTGACTAGATAATTTAATACTCGGGATTTAAATGTAATCATGATATTTCATAATGTTCCGTCAATACTCTGAAGCAATAATAATATGCCAGAACTGCATAAATGTTTAGCAAGCAACAGTCAGTCAATATTGTTGTGCTGGATAATATTGATAAAGGAAATAATGACCAGCTGTATTGAAGAAAACGACGTCTTACTAATGTTGCTTGTACAGTGATAATATTGGCCCCAATGTTTAACAGATTAGTGTTAAAAAAATCCTGCTCCCTGCCTTCGCTCGCATCTCGAATTAGAAGAAATATAGTATTTAATATTGGCCGCCAATCTTTCCTTTGGTTATTGGAATCCAAACTCTTGTCAATATTCTATTAACCCTTTAACAACCAGGGCTCTAAAATCTTGCGTCGCTCAGAATGCTATAACGTCTGCAACTGTCTGTTGCTTCTTTCAGAATTTCTTCCCTCTCCTTTGCAAGTTACCAAAAGAAGGATTCATGCTCAGTCACCACACTAAATTTCCGACCTATAGTCTTCACGTGCAAACATTTCAGGTGGCGATCACTGCATTGAATGGAGAAGGCATGGGATATAATGAGAGTAAATAATATAGCCCCGGAAAATACCAAGGTCTGCTTTACTTTAGAATAAATTATCAACGTTTATTCACAATTAGATGTTTAACATCGACTATGGTTTCACAGAGCGTTTGGCTCGGCATCATCAGGACGAATAAACTGCCCCGGTGGCGCAGTGGTGTAAGCAAAGGCCTCTGATCATTCGTTCGAAAGGGGTCCGGGTTCGAATCCCGGTGAGGCATTGTTGTTGTTTGTCTTACGGCACTGGCTCTCTCCCTTCCCTGGAACCAGTGACCCTAAATTAGGGACAGGCGACTGCTTATAGCCCATTGAGTTGCTCACGGTGGTCGTTAAACCTCTAATAAAAAAAAAAAGAGTGTAAACATTCGAATCATTGTGACATCAACAGATTTCTGACGGTCATGGATTTTTGTGAGTTGTTTTCACGCACTTGAAAGACATGGAGTAGACGTCATGTCATTGACAAGCCGTGACAAGTTCCGGTATATGTGGAAAGCTTCTAATATATTAAGCTTGATAGTCAAATCATTTTTATCAATAAGCGTAGCGTTTTCAAACAAAAATTGATGGTAAACCTGATTATTGTAAGCCGTTTATTGATAAACCTGATTCGACCTTTAAACTTAATGTAGTAGAAACTTTCTACATATACCGGAATTCTTCATGGCTTTCCAACGACATGACGTCTACGCCATTTCTTTCAAGCGCGTGGAAACAACTCATCAAAATCTATGACCTTCAAAACTCTGTCGCAATAATTTGAATGTTTACGCTCCATTCGTCCTGATGATGCCGAACCACACGCTCTGCAAAATTATAGGCCGATGTTAATAAAACATTTATTTATGAATAAACGTTGATAATTTATTCTAAATGAACATCACAAATGTGTAGTCTTGAATCATGCATGTACTAGTCTGCTTTACTTATTTGTTTAGCGACAAGAATAATAACTGAGTGCGACTTCTACTGATCTCGTGGAGGCCGTGTAAATTCAAAGAACAGGTGAGGAGTAGCAAATCCTACTCTCACTAGATGGCGTTTTCGGATAGTCGCGGTACGTAGTTTGGGTGTAAGGGCATTTCGGGCATTATGGTCGTTAAAGGGTTAAACTTCACGACTGCAATGAGACTAGTTTTGTGATTATTCACTTCCAAAGTTTGGGCAGAAATGTTTGACAAACACGCCACTTTTGCTTCCAATGGAGGTAATTTTCGCATTCCTTTGTGCATTCGTACCTTTGGGATCTAAGTTTGATTTTCAGCTTCGGCGAAGGAGACATCACTGAACTACGTGGCATACACGTTTAGCAAGTAAATAACTTAACTCGACCTACATTTCCGTTTGGGTGCACTTAAACTATAACGTAGGCCTTAACTTTTTTCTCGGTAGTCTAGGACTTTTTATGCAGAAAATTAGTTCATTGTAAACATTGCGATAACAAGTGAGATGAAGCAAGTTAAGATCAAACACGCTGCGGTATTTTCGGTTTATAAAGCAATTTTTGGTCGATATCACGAGTTCTTAATAGCCTGTTTAAAAAAAACGAACAACGACATTTTGTGTTCCGTATTTTCGGCCTCATGATGGTTTCACTAAATTTCATTGAATTTATAGTGTAGAATTTCAAGTTATTTATTCTGCCGATGGTTTTCTACTCAAAAAGCTGCTATGCAGTATTTTCTGCATAACGCAACCTAATATTCTCGGAAAATCAGGTGCTCTTTTCCGATATTGTGGATTCTGTTTGCGTAGCATTTTGTTTTAGGACGAAGTCCTTGCCTTGACAGTCGTCTCATTTGCAGAAAGTGATTGTGTTTGGAATAAAATTAGTGATTGTTTCTCACGTTATCGGTACAATGAATCGTAAATAACACCGGTGTCTCTTAAACAATTCAAACAGCACAAGCCCTCGCTTTTGTATCGGAGCGATCTATACGGTTTTTGCTTATTTTTTGTTCGTACCTCTTTTGCTTGGCATCATTTGCATAAGCGCTCTGTGAATGCAAATGATCAACCAACAATGTCTGCAAGAATAAAAAGATTTCCCTTCTCTGGAGGCACTTTCCCCTTCGCACGATCATCTGCTAATCTAGGATGAAATTGAAAATGCCATTTCATGCGCCAACATTCCGGGTTATTTATTAATCAGGCTGAAAACCGAAACATTGCGCCGTTCCGGCTTTGACTACGCATCTGCACGCATAAGAGGAAATGATTTTGCAGCTGGCAACATGACGTGACGACCACCCACTTATTATCAGGTCGTGCGCACCCTACTGACAGATCACGGGGGAGGCAAAGAATGGGACACATTACAGTATAGCGCAGCTCCATCGTCAACCAGTCCGGCTTTGTATCGGCAGCAGCACGCACGACTGACTGACTAACGATACGATTTCTTTCGGTTTTGTTTTGCCTTTTTTCACTTTCTCTCATTCCTCCATATGATTTTGTCGTCAGTGAAGGTAAATGGCGGGTATTTATAAATTTAAACATGTGTCGCGAAAGGGCGTAAGTGTGTCGACGCCTTACCACCCGGCTTGTTAGAGAATTGCAACTCGCACTGCGAGCATTTTGGGGCGTTGGTCAAAGTCCGTTTGAATGGCTCCCTGGGGATGAGCCCGTACTTAGCCAACACCTCGCCTCTATTACTATTAATTCAAGGAGTCATCCTCTAATTATTCAATGTACAGTTATTAATGAACGTAAGACTCCTTGGCAGCTCACCGGGGAGATGCGCTCTAGTTAAATGCGTTTCATTTCACCGAAACTGCCTGTTAACTTCTTTTCCGTCTGTTTATATCACTGAAAGTTTGGAACCATTGTCCTTTTTTTTAGTTGATTAGGCACGTGGGATTATCATTAAGTTTATTGCCCTGGTACTATTGAAGAGTTCTAACCTAAAATATACCTCGTTGAGATAAGCCTCACGTAAAAAAATATTTATACCTGAATTACCTTCATCGGCATCTGTAACTCGTGTCACAAGTGAGTAGACAAATAAATACAGTTTTTCTTTTCCGTGCGATAACCAAATGTTCAGCGAAATATCTATAAGCGCTCCATCGAATTATACAAATATGCAAATCTGAAAATTGTTCACATAAAATAACAAAAGGAAAAAACAGCGTTAATGCACGAACAAACTGTTCATCGTGGAGAGCTAGTTCTAAATATTTGTTCATAAGTTAGAACTGAGGCCACGTCTCACTCTCATATTACTCTTAGGTGAAAGGTTAGCAAATATGTATTTTGGGAGTCTTAGATAGATCTTTGGGAAACCTGGAGATTTGGTTCGAGAGAAAGCACGACATATGCTAAGAAGCTTTAGGCGGCAGCGCCACTGTTATTCGTAAGTTATCTACCTGCTGCATCTCCGAGAAAGAGGATCACCTGACCAAGTGAAACTTCGGGTTTTTAATCGAAGTGCGGGGAGGCAGGTTTCAGCTCAGTTCTGATACCGGTGATTTCTGAAGAGGATAGACTGTAAATTGAGGATACTTCAGGTGCATTGCCTAATACGTCTTTCGCATATTTAAACATGTTTAGAGGGGAGGGTGTCACATCGGTAGACTAGTCCCAAAAAATATTAAGTTACATTAGAGATATCTACTTAGAAATGAGGACACAGAAGTTTTGTGTAGTGTTTATAAATTTCCAGAGAAACATGGGAAACCCTTAAGGTGAATCGAATTTGGCAAAATAGTGATGACCATCAGCATGTGGAACCTCGCTTACGATTGTATAAATTATAAACTAATGTGAAATGAAAGCTCAAATGGCATTCATTGAAAGTGTGAATTTTCCATTCATAATTAAGTCAAAATGTATCAAATTGTTGAATGAATACTAAGTGTTCGAATTATAGTTTCTGACCCTGCAGCCTCTGGCACCAACAAGAACAACCAAGAATCTCTGTTTTGGAATGTTTTTCTTTTGATGATTGAAGTTTTAAATTAACAGGTACTGTGTGTAACTATTTTTCTGTACCACCATCTAGATTCTTAGTAAGTACTCCGCGTCTTACGCCTTTCCAGAATGGATCAAAAGACGAGATCTTTCTGATGTCTTGTGAATCCAGCCGAATCTTTTTCTTTTCTGTTTTCTTACTTTCTGGGAAACCCTGGGATTACAACATTCCTGGAAATATCTGAAAAAACTTTCCTTTTTTAATTCTTGTCATTGTCTACGTGGAAATTTTGTGAAAATTTTAAAACCATATGTAGATTCCTTCCACTCGGCCACAAGTTTCCACTCATTTGCTGGGCCAAGCCTGGCCTTGAAAAACTGTAGTCTCCAGATGTCTACACTCTAGTCGTAGGTAATGCGTGAGTTTTAAGTTTCTTCGATTCTTGTGTCCTCTTATTTCTGTGGAAAAAGAAGGGCTGGCGATTCCTCCCAGCGTGCAATGCTTATGGGGCATTTAAAGTACAAAAACATAGTAATAAAAACGAGGAAGAACTCGGGAGCTGAATCACTTGTTAATCATTTGGAATTTACTTCATTCTTGTGCTCAGTCTTTTAACCATGCTCGTAATCTGTAGATTACAAATCGCCAATCTGACCCTGTCCACCTACAGTGGGTTTTTGTGCTTTTGTTTTCTATTTGCAATGCATATTATGAAAAGATGAAAACTATTTATCTGGATTTCGTGAGTGTTGAGTCGTGGATGTTTAGCAATCTATGGTAATTATCAGACTTCGTCACTTAGGGGCGCAATTTGAAAAGAATAAAGCAATCTTTCTTCGCACCACGCATGAACTTTTTTCTTCTTATAAAAACAGCGCGATTTCAGTCCATTTTCTAATCATGTTCATAGATTGCTAAACTTGGTCGTTAACTAAATTTCTGTATGATAGGTTGTCTACCAAATTATTAGAATTTCTGTGTACTGTTTAGCTATGAACACTTGCTGCGTGTATTTTTAAAGTTGGATTCATTCTTTACCGCAGAAATAACTTCGTATTCGTAAACAGCAGAGTGTCGTGAGGTACGCTGTTTGTTTATTGAATATGTAAAATAAATATTTCCGCAATTTCAAACTTTACGTAAAATATCAAAATATTTTCTGCAACTTAATTTGGTTTTTAGTTTCATTTAAGCTCTTATTTCAATTCATCAACAAACGAAATTTCCAAACTTTCAAAACTTGGCTTAAAAGAAAATAAAGAAAATAAAAACACTTACCTTCCAAAATAAAATGATTCATTCCAGCAAAATTCTGTTCTCCTTGAAAGCACCATTTTTCGTTATTTGCAGCTATCGAAACAAGTTACCAAAAACCCAAAATCGAAAAAAAAAAAAAAAAAAAAAAAAAAAAAAAAAAACACTTCTTGCATATCGGAAAAATCATAAGTAGTAACTGTGAAATATTTTCCCTATCTAGTGGTTAAGATAAGTTGTGTTCTGAAATAACATGACCATATTCTATATCCCATTTCCTCACTCTGAGCTGGTTTAGATGAATGACTAGGACTCAGTATGTAGCAACACAGAACAGCAAAATAGTTCTGCCATGAGACATGAATTGAAGGTTTTAAAACTTACTGTTAAGCTAATTTTAATTTGACACTAACTTAAGACAAGCACATAACCCACTCCAGAAAAAAAAGGCAAATTTACTTGTTTATGATTTATAAGAATGACTAAATGACAGCAACCCAGTTATTTGTATGATTCATAGATTTGTAATTTGGGTGAGAAACGAAATTACATAATTACTGTAGGCGCATACACGAACATATCACTCAACATGAATTCCTTGTTACCCGGCACCACTTTTATCTGATGGTAATACAGTATTTGTGGTTAGACAGCCAAAAAAAGGAAAAAGAAATATTTGAATAAAATAACTTGAGACCATTCATAAGCACAACAAGTATTGATATTTACATTGTCATATTAACATCAATACATGCTCATATTTTCAATTTGTATGTTTACATTTTTATGAAAGACGAGAAAGAAAAGTTTAAGCCGTTAACAGCACATGACAATTTATTTCTCATACTTTTTTCAAAATTTTCTATAAGGCAAAGAGAAAAAACAGGTGTCAGCGGGCTGATTGCATACACCCCAATATTATTTAGTATAACTTGAAATCTGATAGTTGTAATTTCTTTCCTAATTTCTTCCCATTTAGCAACAGTCTTTAGGTGAACCTAAAGGTATTCAGGCCATTACGTTTTGTAATATTTGCCCTAATCGTTCAGAGAGAATCCTAGCACTCCCAGTAAAGCTTAACGACAAAATTTAAAAAAATGCACTTTGGCTAAGAGAAAACTGTCTCACCCTATGTCAAAATAATTGGAATATAAGAAACATTTGCAGCAGTTCCACTGTCATTCAAAAAATTACCAAGGTTATTACAGTTTTGGGTGAAAATTCACAAGGGGTTAAACACCTGCCTGTTTTGAGGAATTTTTCTCTCTTAATCTAATAGCTGCATAACACTGAAGCACATAAGAAAGCATAGTATTCTACACTGCCACAAAGAAATGTAGTTGGTGCTGTTACATATTGAGCTTGCATCCACCTTTTTCTAAGCAACTTTTCCTTGCTGCATTCCTTTTAGTATTCATCATAAAAAGAAACAAGAAAACACAGAGAAAAATGAGAGCTCAATGCACACACAAAAAGTATAGCCCTCCTTTTCCCGTGAGCACGTGAGTCAATTGGATAACTGGTGCATGTAATCAGGCAAAAGGAAAAATAGAGCCAAGACAAGCTTTTTAACTACTCCAAATGAGCCTCTCTTGCATTTATTTATTTTTTAGTTTACTTTTGTATGGCAATCATGATGATAAAACTGCTGGAATCTAATTAACCGCGGAACATCAAAAACATACAAATAAGAGTTCTTAGTAATTATTTTCAAAGGTGATGAAGGTCAGTCCCCAACGGTGTGCCGAAGTAGTAAAACTGGCTTACAGGATATGTTGACTCAAGAATATGTAGATTCCCGCCTTCCATCCAAGAAAGCAAATAAAGTGGATAACTTTCACAGAAAGGCATGGCGGAGATCCTGGGCACTGTTTTCTTTCACCGAAAGGCATGGCGGAGTTCCGGGGCACTGTTTTCTTTCACAGAAAGACATGGCGGAGTTCCGGGGGCACTGTTTTCTTTCACAGAAAGACATGGCGGGGAGTTCCGGGGCACTTTTTCTAGCTGCCCGCAGCACAGATCTCTGTTCAAAGGAAGCGGCACCCATATTGGTTATATGTTACAGCAACGTTGCCCCGTGCACGAAAGTAGGTGCATAATCAATAATTACGACACCTTTACTATTTATTATTCTTATAAATTCAGCATCCTGTGGTGATAGTACGGATTCTGCCCAAAAAAATTGCACATACTTAAGCACAAAATATATAAAATAATTCAGAAACCCAATGATAACAAAATTCAATAGTTCTTTTAGCCGTATAATACAAGATAAAGTTCAAAATTGTAATTTTATGTCTTTTGAACAAAATTAAAAAATAATGTGATTCTCAGATTCTTCACTCTTTTCTTAGGTACTGGTTTGATACTTATGAGTCTTTTATCTCTCGGAATTACAAAGTGAATAGTAGAAGTTTCATGTTTAATAAATTTGTTTAAAAAATTTAATGGGCACGAACATTTTTTCACTGATTGTGAAAGCAATATTTGCATTCCTAATCTGTTTTAAATGGAAATACTCCCAGTTCGTAGTTTGGCTCTGATTTAAATAAAGGGGAACCCGTTTATAACGAGGAGTTTGAGACCGACGAAAGACCTCGTTAAAATCCGGTCTTGAGTGAAAATTTCCACCATGTAAAAAGGCGCATGCGTGATAATATGCATATACGTTTATGCTATATATCTGTAACAACTGGATACACTCGATAGATTTAATTAATAAATTGCATTAGTATTTTAGTTAAGTTAATCTTTCAAGTATATTCAACTTGACCGCCACGTGAGACTGACAGCTGTTTAACTACAAAACACACATGAAATAAAAGCAGTACTGATTATCCCAATGCATCGCTCACTTGGAGGGTGAAAGGAGCAATGGGTACAATCCCAGGAATTTTTGCCACCTCCTTCCCCTTCGGTGACATCCCCATTCCATTACTAATGTATCTTTCTCTCAAATTATCGCCCAGAAATTCACTTTCGTGTGTTGGGTTCCACCTATTCTCCTTTTGGCTAGGAGTAGTAGTCTATTTTAAACTCAGCTGACGCGATACACCCAAGGTATAGCCCCTTGGCACTCCAAGGCCTGAGTCTTTTGCACAACTCACTTGTTGAGTATTTGGTATACCCCTCCCCACTGATTTTGTATCACTATTCTTCCACTAACACTCAAGGATTCCGCTGCGCTGTTTGCAGTTTCGTCCTAGATGCCTCCAACTGTATTCCTCCATTCCAGAACAGCGCGCAACAGATTTTCTCAGCCTGTTTAATTATGAAATTTCGCGAAAAAATTTACTTTTCTTGTTAATAAAATTGATCATCTTAGCTTTTTTCTCTCTTACGTTAAATCGGGAGACTTCATTAAATTTTGTTCGTTAAAAATGATCAAACTAGCTTTGAATTAAAATTATTCCAAGTAAAACTTCCTGTTTTGCTCGTTAAATCCAAGATCTCGTTAAATACGGGATCGGTTGTACGCAGGTTCTACTGTAATATCACGAGAAAATGTAAAACATTGTCTTTTATGAAATTTCAGATTTAAATCTTTATAGCGATGAAATATTGTCGAAGGGATCTGTCCATTTTCCCAATTAGACACAGCAAATTTCTTGGAAGACTGTACCTTTTGCTTAAGAAAAGAATAGGCAGAGAGCTCTTGAGAGTAATGTCCACCGTAGTAAAGTTTCCACTGCCTCCCTGTTTACGAATTACTCTTTCGTTGATTCAGGGTAACAAAGTACTATGGCTTATAATTTTCTCATTTAAAGTTTTCCTTTTTTCTGTTGTCATGAATCTCAGTAAAACTTTGTGCTCATAAAATTGTACATCCCGTCGTTAGTCGCTACACATTGAACAACGTCGGGAGTGAGTTTTCCTCGCAGTACCTGTTTTCCGCTATTTTAAGTAGTCTACTCAATTAACTCTTCAGAACTGTTTTGTTTGCAAGAAATATGGTCAATATACATAGTTACAAATCAAATTAGGCGAAGAACGTACCCGTATCATCGCGTTATTTATAAAAATACATAACACAAACACCAATGGACGCCTGATGAGAAAAGCTCTCACGTGCTGGAAACAGCAGCGGTCGCTTGATGAGAGAAATTTTCACACAAAGCACATGGGAACAAAGAACAGACTTATTTGAAGGTCAAAGACGCGCCGATCCTTATCGGAACTAATAACAGATATTTCAAAAGATTCTAAAAGACCAATAGACAGGGGTGGTGCCCCGAGGGCCACTTCCAAATAAATAGCGCTCTTTACTTCTGAAGCATTGAGAGAAAGGCTCATAGCGCGACCAACGGCGGGTTGAATAAATATTAAACGTAGCTGTCTTTCAAGACCAGTCAGCTAAAAAAAAAAAACACACCCCTTTCAAAATAAAGTCAGCCAGGTGAGGAAAATTTAATGTGTTAAAACAGCTTGATGTGATAATAAAATGATTTAGCATTCTTGATAAAAAAATTTAAAACCTGTTTGTTGCATAAACAGTCTCATTAGGAAGAAATAAGAACTCACAGAAATGACAAAATCAAGTTTTTTGAATAAACTCGGAATTATGGAAATAATTGCTTAGATAAAAGGAAAATAAAGATAAATTAGATGTTCTGTGAAATTACAAGAAATCACTAGTTTCCGTGTTGGCTTGATTTTTATTCAGAGTACCATAGTGAATGTCTGTACTTTTTGCGCCATTCTAACCTCAACTGAAGAGTTAATGGGTTTCCCGATTGATAATTTTGTGTAATGTGACATTTATTCCTCTGTCTGAAGTCCTATTCTGAATCCTTATAAATATTCAGCCGTTGTTAGTTTTACTCTGCCATTTTATATTTGCATATATAAAAGAATTATGTATGATTTAACTGCTTTCCTGTCGAAGTTACTGAAGAGTCATAACAGGAACTTAAAAAGGGAAGAAGTGGATTTCTCAGAGCCTCCACGAAAGCCTTGTGGCTGTCTCTGAACAAGTACAATTCTAGGAGGCGCAAAAAACAAAGCAAGAATGCGTAATATACATAACTGATTAATGATCAGAGAGATAGGAGGTAGCATCTTGCATATTAATGTGTATTTTATCTTGGTTCACACCTGAAATTTTGTTTTCACCGCTTTTTATGAAGAGAAAAAAGAAACCAGAGTGTGGGTAAAACAAACGACATGGTGAGAAAATTTTTGTGACATCATCATCATCATCATTGTCAACCATTATCAATCCACTGCTGGACGAAGGTCTCCCCAAGTTTCCTCCACAACGGTCTGTCTTGTGCCAGTCTCCATGTCACTCCCGCATATTTACGAATTTCATCCACCCATCTCCCATGTGGTCTTTTTCTGGGTCTTTTCTTGTCCCTTGGAATCCAATCTAAAATTTTGGCTGTCCATCTATGGTCTGTCCTTCTGGCAGTATGTCCAGCCCATTGCCATTTCAGGGATTTAACTCTGATCATGATGTCTTCCACTCTCGTCATTTTTCGGATCCACGAGTTCCTCTTCTTATCTCTCCTGGTTACACCAAGTATGCACCTCTCCATGCTTCTTTGAGTTGTCTGCAGCCTTTGTATGTCTCTTTTAGTTAAGGTCCACGTCTCTGCACCATACGTAAGCACTGGAAGGATGCATTGATCAAACACTTTTCTTTTAAGACATAATGGCATATTGCTCTTGAAAATTATGCTGTTTCTTCCAAAAGCTCTCCAGGCAAGTTTTGTACGCCGATTAATTTCTTCATCAATGTGACCCTCACTTGATATCTGCTGTCCAAGATAAACATACGTATCTGTTATCTCCAGTTTTTCTCCATCAATCGATAAATCTTTATTTCTTGTAAAAGCATTGAACATCACTTTTGTCTTCTGAAAGTTCATTTTTAATCCCACTTCTTTACTCTTGTCAGCAAGTACCTGGATCATACTCTGCAGCTCTGATGGGGTAGTTGCAAAAATGACTACGTCATCAGCAAAACGAAGGTGGGTTAGATAATCTCCATTAATCTTTATCCCTTTGTTTTCCCAGTTCAGTGATTGAAAGACATTTTCCAATGTGGAATTAAAGAGCTTCGCAGATATGGTGTCACCTTGTCTCACTCCCTTTCCAATTTTTATGTGTGTTGTATTTTCAAACAGCCGAATCTTTGCACTTGCATTTTCATAGATGTTATTAATAATATTAATGTATGCATCTTCAATACCGCAGGATTTCAGAGCCATTGCAACTGCTGATGGTTTCACCGAATCAAAGGCTTTTTCATAATCGATAAAAGCCATGCACAATGGAAGTTCATATTCCCTCGCTCTTTCAATTAGTTCTCTCAGTACGTGGATATGATCTATTGTGCTGTAGCCACTCCTGAATCCAGCTTGTTCTCTCGGTTGAGCCATGTCCAGTGTTACCTTCAAGCGGTGTGAAAGAACTTTAGTGAAGATTTTATAAACCACTGATAGGAGGCTGATAGGTCTGTAGTTCCTGAGATCCTCAATGTCACCTTTTTTATGTAGCAGGATCATTGTAGCATTGTTCCAATCCTCAGGAATCTTCCCTTCATTAAGGCATCGAGTGAAAATTTGGGCGAGTACTGTTTCAATTTCTCCACTTGCTTCTTGTATGATGTCTATAGTAATTCCATCTTCTCCTGGAGCTTTCCCCCGCTTCATGTTCTTGATTGCATGTGCAACTTCTGCTGGGAGGACTGGAAGAACTCTGGTACTAGTACCTTTCATGATGTCTGGAGTACATGTATCATCCCTTTCATATAATTTGGAGTAGAAATCTTTCACTCTTGTCAAAATTTCGCCTCTATTTCTTGTTATAGAACCATCTTCTTTTCTCAGAGCCATAATCTGTTTTCTTCCCTTACTGAGATGTCCCTTTGCTATCTTAAGGCTTTGGTTGTTTTCAATTGCTTTCCTCACTAGCTCACAGTTGAATTTCCTTACGTCTTCAGTGATACTTTTTCGTGTTGTCTTGCAGAGCTCTATATATTCCACTTTGGAAGTCACATCTTCTTTAGTTGTCCTCATCTCTCTTCTTTTTTGCATCAA
Organism: Macrothele yani; assembly: GCA_039090855.1. Taxonomy (NCBI): domain Eukaryota; kingdom Metazoa; phylum Arthropoda; class Arachnida; order Araneae; family Macrothelidae; genus Macrothele; species Macrothele yani. The sequence goes on from CM076989.1 coordinate 143,833,014, forward strand.
CATTTTGGTTTTTCCTGATAATTTGTTCACATGCAACTTGTTCTTAGACCCAGCTAATTTTGTTGCTGTTTCCATTAGAGCTTTGGTTACTTTTCTGTTAACTTCCGAAATATCCACTTCTTCCGATGTTAGGACTTCTAAAGCAGAGAATCTGTTCTTCAGTTCCAACTTGAAAGTATTATGGTGTTTTTTAAGGTTGGTTATGTCAATACATTTTGTTTGTCTTATGAGCTTGCAACGTTCCAGTTTAGTGTTGAGGTGCATCTTACATCTCACCAATCTATGGTCACTACCTGTGTTGAACTTGTTCAGCACACTGCAGTCTTCGATGACGAATTTTTTGTTACACATAATAAAATCAATTTCACTTGTCGTCCCAATTGGATGTCTCCATGTCCATTTCCTGTGTGGCTTTTTCTTGAAAAAGGAGTTCAAGATGAAAAATCCTTCTGCCTCTGAAAACTCTACGAGAGTATTTCCACGCTGGTTTCTGTTGCCGTGACCGAATTTACCTACTGAAGTTTCATTCTGTTGCCGTTGCCCTATTTTTGCATTGAAATCTCCCATAATTATCTTCAAGTGCTGCTTACCTTTATTATTTAGATGACGAATTTCCTCATAAAATTTATCAATTTCTTCTTCAGGATGACTTGTGGTGGGTGCATAAGTTTGAATAATCTGAGCCTGGTATCTTCTCGATAGTTGGATAACGAGTCGTGCAGCTCTGTCAGAGGAACTTTCAACTTCTACCACTTTATCCTTCAGTTTCTTGTTTATTATAAATCCAACACCACTAGTTCTGCCAGTATCTGTCCCACGATAATAGAAGAGATGTCCACTTTTCAGTTCAATGAGATCTTCTCCTTTTCTCCTTACCTCACTTAGCCCGACGATGTCCCACTTGATCCTTTGTAGTTCCTCTTCCAATTCAAGAAGCCTTGAATCAGAAGATAGGGAGCGTCCGTTATAGGTAGCCAAGGTCAGCATCAAATGGCAGCCTAGTCCGGTCCTCCGGGGATTCTTAGCACCCTCTGCCTTCATGTCGCACTGGCCGCTGCCTTGGCCAGGTACATTCCAGCTGCCGGAGACTGAGGGCCAAGATTTAAGTTGTAGAGTCATTTTGCAGATGTTTGGCCATAACTCACCACGCTGGCCAAGCGGGTTGGTGAGTGTGGGATAGCATTTCCTCTGATCCCGATGGTATAGTTATACCGCTATTGGCGGTCGTCAGAGCCCCTTTAGTGGGAACAGGATGCACCACGAGAAGGCGGGGTTGACATTTGTCAAGGAGAGGCTGTGTACGAGGATACCGAGACTACCAATATATGGGAAAGAAGAACAAAAATATTCATTTTCAATACTGAAAGAGCACTGAAAATTACACAACTGAACAACTGTTGTTTTATTCCTTTTGAGTTGTGAAAATAAATTTTCCAACACAGTTAGTGACGAAATGCTCATCGATCGGCGTCCTTGATAAATGATAATAGTTGTGCTTAAGCCTCTGGGACTATCGTTATTGTAAATACATCAGATTGAGAATACTCAAGAAACGGAAACGCATACAGCGTATTAAATTCGTTTATTTTTGTGCTGTAGTAAGCATAATTAGCTTGGCGAATATTTATGCTGACTACACCACAAAAATAAATGGATTTAATACGCCTCTAGGATTATGTGACAACAATTACCATTGGTTTTTTTTTTTTTTTTTTTTTTTTGTTGTTGTTTTCAACTCAACCAAAGGAAAGATTTATCTATTCCACCATTGATATTGAAACTTGGACACAATTTGGTCAGTCCGGCCAGTTGGCGACACACCATGGATACGCGTAGATGTACGTGTAAAGAACTTATTATTATCTGCAGTGCGACCGCTCATGCTTCTGGAAGGTGAAACAAGTTAGTAAAATCATGCAATGCATTTATTATGATGCGCTTTTCAACATACCAGAAATCATCACTCAAGTTATGAGGATAATGGCTGTGGAATAAATCTCGCTCCTTTGCCCTGACCTTTGACCCCATTTCGATTATATTAAACAGGAGCGGGATTCATTCCATCGCCCCTATGCGTCATAACTTACGTAAAAATGCTTCGATTGCGACAAAACATCATGTTGTTCCGGAGATGTACTGAACCGGTTCTATGTTCTGACCTTTGACCCCATTTCTCCGGTTTTAAACAGGGTTCCTTCTCATGTTGTCCCCTACCACATACTTAAATTTCATCGAAATCGAACAATTTTTACGCGAGTTGTCGTGCTAACGGACAGACAGACGGACAAAGCTGGAGCACATACGCTTCTTCAACCTACGGTTGGAAAGCGTAAAATAGATGGACCTATAGGGTCTGTTTCGATTTAAACAAAAGAAGTTTGCTATATATCTACATATGTGCGGGTATCTTTGTGAAGAATTTCCTGCTGGCTTACAGGCAATGAAAAGTCTGTTCAGACTATCGCGACATGTGGTCTAACTTAAGTATCGTGTTTAGATAAGTGCAGCGAATACTGAAAAACAAAACATTTGTATTCAAATGCTGTGGGTATTCCAGCATTCAGCAAATGAGACATATTTTATGACTTAGGTTGTTCTAAATTGATTAGTTTCTTTCTTTAATTTTCCTTTGTTTTAAAAACTAATCGGAACACAGTTTTAAAGATGGTCTGATGCATTTCTAATATATCTGATATTAACATATTACAAGAGAAAAAATGAATTCTCTGTGATCCACCCAGTATGGAAATGCACAAAATCTGTTTCTTGTTTGTTTGTTCGTTTTCAGTGAAGTGGAACTTTCTACACGAACTGGCTGATGACAAATCACCTATTTTGGCTGACATTATTTTAAACAGAAACTCGTCCGTAACACTGTTGGAACACACAAACTATCGGTCACTCCAGTTTGCTCTCGTTGATATCGTACTTCTGAAACAGCTATGCTCCTACCTGTCCCACAACACATGAAAGATAGGCGGTTCAAATTCTGCTGGCAGTTATTTCATCCATGTTTTTTCTAGGTTTTAAGTACCATTAATCTGAATATCAAAGATGTTCTTTTAGACATACAGCGTTCCTCAACAATTTTTTTTTGTAAATTTTGCCTTTTAGAGGGATTTTTGAATGTGTATATATAAGAAAAGACATTTATGCTGCACTCTGTTTATTGACTTGTCTGACGTCCATCTATCCCTATATTTCCTCATCTAAATTTCGCATTATTCATCATTAATGTGAAATGAAAGGCATTTGAATTTCACAGATGTGTGACTGTTCGTAGATGGCTCGGGACGACGCTCGACTAACATAATGCAGCAGCAGGTCGCGAGTGTTATTATATCTGTTCTGTCGTTCAGGAAGGCGAAATCAGTGGACCTCCTAACGTGTATGTGGGTATATGGTGAAGTGATAAATAAGTATCACTCACATTAAAAGTCACATTTTATTATTGCTTGTAGCGATCGAAAAAGAAACTGGTGTATTTCCTGCAGCAGTATGCTACCACCCCCTGAGATGCGGTCTCATTTCGAAGTCCGATCACTAGAAAATACGTGCTTTCCAGTCAAAACAGGCCGGATTCCGGAGGGCAGCGAGTCCTGTGTGGGGAAGCGAGCGGCGGACGTTTCAAAATCAATGCACTTGAACACTTTAATGACCGGGTATCATGGCATTTAATCACCGTTCTTTCGCCCCATTTTCGGAAGCTACGTGCTTGAGGTCACACATGATGAACAGCCTATCACACTCCACCAAGTTTCTCCTCTCCCGACCGACCGACGATGCTCCTTCCATCCATTCCATTTCTCCCCATTCACTATCATACTGCCTGCCTCGGAACCCTAAACCATTTCAAGACTCCAAGCTGTTGCTCCTCCTTGCTACGGGATGATTAATGGAAAAGAAGCGAGCACAGGTGAAGGGTTACCTTCGGATTTGCATCTTTCTTGACGTGGCGTTATAATTTTATTCTTCACAACGCTTCTGGTGCACAGATAATCGCTACGACAATAAGCTTAAGCTAGGTAAAAAAATGGGAATTAGTCTTATATTATTTGCCCAGACATCTTGCACCCCACTTCCGAACAACTGTTCGCATTTTTTTTTCAATCCCTTTGTAAATAAAATAAATTATTCTTGCCTCCATATGTGCTCTACGGTAGATTTTTTTTTTTTTTTTTTTTTTTTTTTTTTTTTGCAGAATGGAAGCCACATGTCTTTTGAACTGTAATGTCTAGTTCTAGCACAAGATTCGTATATGTGGGGAGGGCTGAAATTTCTGTTTATATATATATATATATATATATATATGTCTAAGACATCCTGCCGCAGGCTTCCAGTGGCACAATGGTCTAAGCGATGGCTTATGACCACTCATCCGAGCGCGTCCGGGTTCAAATCCCGTTGGAGCATGGGTGTTGTGTTTATCTTACGGCACTAGCTCTCTCCCTTCCCTGGAGCCAGTGGCCCTAAATTACTGTCGGGCAGCTTCTTATAACCCACTGAGTTGCTCACGGTGGTCGTTAAACCTCCAACAAAAAAGAAAAACAAAAAAAAAACAGACTCCTAGACCAAGTTTTTAAGTTGTTTAAGAGTAAGTTTCGACTGTTATATCGGAAATTTTTTCCTGATATCAACCGGTGTTTCATTTTGACTAGAGATGGAACTACAAAGGGCACCCTGAAAGTAATGCCCCGTCCCTCATAATATTTTTATTTGTAGCTTTTATAATGAATTAGCTTTATTTTGCTTTCCGCTAAGCTAATTATAATGAATAAGCTCTTTCTACCAGCTAGCTAATGATAATAATGAAGCTTTCCTACTGAGCTTCAAATAGTGAATTCAAATGGTTGTTGTTACTAGTTAATTAAGAACATGAATAAAGTCTCCTGCTAGTAGTGTAGTAATTAGAATGTATAAAGTCTTAACGCTGGTTGTTAATAGTAATATTAATTGAAATAAACCTAACAGCCAGACAGAGGTCTGACAAAAACTATTAATTTGAGAAAGACGTACTTACTCAAATCTTTTTATTATCAACTTCAACTGGTATCAACACACACCGCTACTCAAATAACACGTAGCTCCTCTAGTATAACAACAAAAGCTCTCCTTATAACAAACGCTCTCCGTACAATAACAAACGCTCTCCTCTCGCTATCGATGAACGCGCCTATATACTAGCTACCACCACGTCATGACTTACACTCATTGCCAGATCTCATTCATCGGGTGAAATAATATTTCGTTCAGTAAGAAGATAATTTACATAGTAAAATAAAATAACCAGAGATAGTAAAATCAAAAGGAAAGTGAATATAGAGTATACGTTACACTTTGTAGCAGCAAAAATGTGAATCTTGGTTGTAAAATACTTGGACATATTGTTAATAATGCTAGCTTATTCAAAGTATTGTCCATCACTTTCTATAAACATTTCCGCCATCTTTGAACTCATTGGTAAAATCCATTTAGGAAAAATTTCTAAGGCTGTCGTTTCACCAATGAGTTGGCAGCCAGTTTAACGTCTGTCACATTGTCGAAACGTTCCCCACGAAGGGTGTTTTTCAAAGGGCCAACATGAAAAAGTCTGAGGGAGCCAAACCAGGACTGTAAGGGTGTTGGGGCATCACCGTCCACCCCATTTTGGCAATAGCCTGTGAAGTCTCCATCATTGAGGTGTAGGGACGTGTGTTATCATGGTGCAAAAACAACACTTCGAAGTGGAATGTCTCGTCTTTTCCTTCTGATAGCTTCCTTTAGCTTCTTCAATGTCTGCACTTAGTGAGCACTGTTTATTGTTGCAACTCCTGGATGGTGACATGACGATCAGCTGTATTGAGGTCTTTCACTTGTTGGCATCTGTCACTGCAGTTGCGGGTCTTCCACTCCGTTGTTTTTTCCGACACTGAACTTTCTCCCTCTTAAAACCTCATCCTTCTTCGGACATTACTGTTGTCGATTGTAGCAGCTCCATACATCGCCAGGAGTCTTCTGTGAATTTCTGGAGCCCCACATACCTTTTTTTTTTTTTCATAAGTTCAATTATGGCTCGCTGCTTTTCTCTGTTATTCATGATCTTTATTTCCGATTCTGAAAACCATTTACTCCCACATTGGTAACATATCATAGTACATGTCAGTGAAATTTCATTAAAATCACTTCAAAATTTAAAAAGTTATTAAGGAGGAGGATTTTCTTTCAAGATGCCCCTTGTGTAATCGTAAATGTTCCTTACAAATTATATGATAATTAGAAAATAAATTTGGACTTGTAGGTTTAAACAAAATTAAACTAGATTGAATTGGAAACAAAGTTTTGCCCACATATGTTGAACTTAGTTTAAGAAAGTTTCCAGTGGATCTGATTTCTTTTTATGATAACACTAGGTGCAAGTCCATCAATAATGACAGGGAAAACAAGATATGTAGAGTTATTTTTAATAACCAGGTATTATTTTTGTTTGATGTTTAAATGTGAAAGTATGTTTCATGAACATTACAACAATAAAGTGTATTGGTTGAGGCAGGGATTCCGCAATTAAAACAGGTAAGCGCCCTTTATGCTGCGTTACCCAAGTGGAACAAACGTTCAGACAAAGAACATTATATTGTTTGATTACATCTGGCTACTTTTATATAATGTATAAATACAAACATTTTCGACATCTAGAATACGTAATAAATTCAAGCTGCCTATTTATCCGCTACTTTCGAGTTGTATTTTGAGTTTGTGATTTACTAGGACGAACAAAATCCAAGATATGTCAAACAAATTTCTTCTTATTGTAGTAAGAGCTTTCTGAAGCTTTTCTTAATTTTATGGTGATCTTCAAAAAATCAGATTCCTCTAATAAAGCAGCTTTTGCTAGACATGTGGTTCTGCTAGTGGTGAGATACTGTGTGTTACTGTGAATGTTTTAGTAGTGTGTTTAAGCTGTGCCTATTGCAGCGTTGCCGGCAGCAGATGACTTTCCATGTGTGCCATTATATACTCCAGGAAATACCTGTCATTATAATGTCTCGTTGCTTTAGCTGCTCGGAAGGGACGAAAGGCGGCTCGTAATTACGGTGACATTTCCCCTCAGTTGCCTCCCTTAACTCCCTTTCCTTCTCAAAATAAGCGACGGGTGAAGACTCCACGCATGCGCGACCAACCTCGACTTTACTTCCTCCGTGTAATAATCGTTCGTTCCCAATTTTTTTCTTCTTTTTACCTTTTTTTTTCAGAATCTAAACAAACAACCATATATCCAAAATAATGCCCTCACTCTAAATAAATAAAGAAACTTATTATCTTCATTTTTCAAAGCTTTACGAGCTATGACGAAAATACATTACGGGAAAAAGAAAAAGAAAGGAGACAGGCATTTTTGTTTCCTTTTTTACTGAATTTTTTTCTTTCTAACGGATAAGTTCAGGTATGGGAAAAGGTATTTTCGAAGTGGCAGAACTTTTTCGGTACCAATTCACGCTGTAGAACTTCGTCCGTTCAGACATATCTATACCAAGGACGATCCTGGTAGTCTAAACTCAAAGAACATTTTTGTGCGACTAAAAATGTGTCGCGTCGATGAAGGAAACATGCGCAGCTCAATTTGTAGATATGAATTATTTATCTTTTTCTTTCTCTTTTTCACACATATTTAACTATTTCCTATGCCATGTCAATATCTATAACATGCTACATAACAAAATAATCTTCACATATTTAGGTAAGCTTCCATTCATTCATATAAAGCCATAATGAAAGGTGGCTTTTATTTTGATTTCTAAAGCAATTCTTCTTTGGCAGTATCAAGGTTTTTTCTTTCAACAGTAGCTTTAAGCAGCACTTTCTGCATCTTTTGTTCATGTTATAAAATTGTTCCAATCTCTGAATGCCATGACTTTGATGATTTAAAGGACATCATCGGCTAAGTTTTTTTCTTCGGGTTCTTCTTATTCATTGTGAACGGAGTGATGACAAAAGATTTCCTTGTGGCTGCTTTATAAAAGCACACCGTCACACATTCCAGAATGTGTAATTGTTGAAATACCTGTTGCACGTGTAGATATGAGTTAAGAAATGATGAATAGGAAATATGTATGTAAAATAGAAGTTATCATTTATCACATTTCTAAAATAAAAAAACTTAAATTTACTTAATGAATTGTCTTTTTGAATTCGATTAAAATGAAGGAAAATTTGGAATAATGAGTTCAAAGTGAAGCGAGTCTAAATTCGATTAAATCATTGCCCACATAAATTTCGCCTATATGACAATATGTTGTAAAACTTTTATCGAAATTCTGGAAACAAAATCTCAGCCCAGTAGAACTTTTTGTCTCGCAGGTTTGATTGTCTATAACCACGCAGTTTAATAAATAGCTGATGGCATAATTCTGTGCATTTGGAGTGTTTACACAAAGTTAGTCTCGTCTACAGTGCACTTCTTGTTACGAAATTTTCATTTAAAATGTTACAAAACATGATCATCTTTTACAATAGTAATGTCAGGGTTATTTAATAAAGCGGCCGCTTAGTGTACATGTTAAATTTTAGTCCGAGTTTTTTTTATAGAGTTCCTTATGAAAAATTAGCAGATCCCAGATAAAAATGGAATAAAAGCCAATGATCGTAAAATATACTGAAATTTGACAACGTAAAATCACTTGTATCTTAATTACAAAGTGCAGCCTGAAGGGAGAATATCAAAGATGCTTTATGTATTTTTTATTTTTCAGCAACTACGAAAGGCGCTGACTTGAAATTTTGCTTTGAAATATGTGTAAAAGCCGAAACGCAAATGTATTATTTACTTTCGTTGCAGGCTATGAAGAAAACAGTGGATGATCATGCTAAGTTCATTTGAAAGCAGTCCTTCCCATAATTGTAGGGTATGTCAGTACGCAATAGTGATTGGGAATGTTTTTCTTTGTCGACTGACAGATAGTACCACTTGGTGACTTATTCAAAGTAGGAAACAGATCAAAAATTTTGGACCCAGACTTCACATAATTGGCCCCTACCCGGACTCGACCGGATCTGTAACTGACCCGGAGCCGGACAAATCGGCTTTGAACTATAATATATACAATGTACAGGGTGTTCAAAAGGACTGTGTTCTCCGCAGGCGGTATCTTAGGTTATATGGAAATCAAACAAATGCATTATAGGAACGTATAATTTACTCACTTACTCAGAGAAAGAATTCAAGCCGCCCCGGTGGCGCAGTGGTCTAAGCGATGGCCTCTGATCATTCGTCCGAAAGGGGTCCGGGTTCGAATCCCGGTGAGGCATGGATGTTGTGTTTGTCTTACGGCACTGGCTCTCTCCCTTCCCTGGAACCAGTGACCCTAAATTAGGGACGGGCGACTGCTTATAGCCCGTTGAGTTGCTCACGGTGGTCGTTAAACCTCCAATAAAAAAAAAAAAAAAAAAAAAGAATTCAAAGTGTCGTCCTTCACTTGCAAAACATAACTGTTTTACCCATGTTTTCAAACATATTTACGAGAGTCAAAATGTCCCTGCGCAGTAATGTTAAAGCTGTTGTACCTAATTTTGATGGAGATAGTCAGTTTTTGAATTAGGCAACTTGTTTGTTTAATTTCAGTTTTCGCTGTTTTCTGGATAACATAGCAAGCTTCAGAATATATTTCACTGCATCACCAATTTTCACAAGTTTATGATGAGTTGAAAATTTTCAACATGTGGTGGCGCAGTGGTTTAAGCGATGGCCTCTGATCATTCGTCCGAAAGGGGTCCGGGTTCGAATCCCGGTGAGGCATGGATGTTGTGTTTGTCTTACGGCACTGGCTCCTTCCCTTCCCTGGAACCAGCTACCCTAAATTAGGGACGGGAGACTGCTTATAGCCCATTGAGTTGCTCACGGTGGTCGTTAAACCTCAAATCAAAAAAAAAAAAAACATGTGGATGTTGTTTTCATCATTGCCCCTCAAAAAAAGAAAGGGACACTTTTCCTTCTGAGGACACTCTTCCTTCATATGTATTGCATGGTAAATCATTTTACGGTGCGCGGGGCCGCCCCGGTGGCGCAGTGGTCTAAGGCGCTGGCCTCGGATCATTCGTCCGTAAAGGGTCCGGGTTCGAATCCCGGTCAGGCATGGATGTTATGTTTTGTCTTACGGCACTGGCTCTCTCCCTTCCCTGGAACCAGTGACCCTAAATTAGGGACGGGCGACTGCTTATAGCCCATTGAGTTGCTCACGTTGGTCGTTAAACCTCCAATCAAAAAAGAAAAAAAACAGTGCGTGGGCACCAGTATAATAATTCCACAGTGGGCGTTTTTCTTCGGAATTTTTTTTCTTTTCCAGAATAAAACTAAAACAAAACTGGGTCAAAATCGTGTCAGTAACATCTTGACCTGACCCGTTAGACCCACTAGAAATTGCTGACCCGTGAGCCGTTTCCATCTCTGTACGTATTGTCACCGTCTGATGAGGCCCCTGTCACTGCGCTTGTTTGGCGCAGCGGTTTGGTAAGTGAGTGCGGTCGTTGCCTGGGACTAGTAGGTTTCCATTACTGGGCAGTATTTTGCGACGCGGTCTTCTGCAACGGTGCGAAAAGCGTTTCAGCAAAGATATCGACCTCTTAATAAGAGAGCGAGTTTATCAGTGGTAAACCAATCAAAGACTGCCCAACCGGAATGAAGATTTGACCATCTCCGTTAACTGCAGAATATATTGTTGTGCAGGCTCAGGATGGTAACAATCAGGATAATAGAGCATCAAAAAACCTGTTTCACGGGCACTGATATATTACTGAAGGATACAGAAGACTTTCGAGAAATGGCATTTGCGCGTTAACTGTATATCAGGCAGTCCGAGAATTGAGATGTCAAACACAACAACCTGTATGCACTGTTGTACTTGGTTTCAGAGTTTGATCAAGAAAAATGGAAGAAAATACATCTTTATTTTTTTTTCTACCTGAATAGCTACGTCAGTAGCACAAGATTTATTAAATACAAAATCTACATTAATAACAAGGAACTGTACACCAGTTACACTTAAAAGAGTACTAGCAATCCGAATTTCTTGGCGTAGAATATAAACAAAAGTTTCCAAGCTTTCGCACATCAACCAGATGGCTTTTTCAAGGAAGGTAGACAGCTGACTGCAAACTGGATAATGGAACACTTTAACAATTTGAACGTAAATTGTTGAAGTGTTCCATTATCCAGTTTGCAGTCAGCTGTCTACCTTCCTTGAAAAAGCCATCTGGTTGATGTGCGAAAGCTTGGAAACTTTTGTTTATATTCTACGCCAAGAAATTCGGATCACTAGTACTATTTTAAAATCTACATATTTCACATAAGAAATCCTTACATATTTAGCGTGGGTGGTTAGAGGTGTAAGTTTCTGGCTGGTCATCCCTATTGCTGGGAGGTCAGAGGCGTACGTTTCAGGCTGGTCATCCAAGTTTGTTCCTGGTTCGAGTTCCCGATGGGGCATGGGTACAACACCCATTCTCCCTGTCTTAAGATGCTGGTGCTCTACTTTCCCTGCAATTAAAAGCCCTAAATTTGGGGCCTTCGATTGCTTATCTCCCTTAGAGTTGCTCATGGTGATCTTTAAACAACAAAGCAAAACAAAAATGTGAAATGTGTAATTCTTTCAACCATATTGGTATAAGATGTTCCTTATTTCGTTAGAGCTCAATACCCCTCTTTAATACAATTAATGATTACATATATGTATATACACCGATAAGCCATTACATTATGACTAACTCCAGCGTAGAGAAATGAGCGCGGCTGGAGACCGAACGGTGGCGCACGTGAAGTTCACAGCAGTATAAACAGGGTGCATAGGAAAGTCCCTTAAGCCTGAAATAGCTTGCGAACGGAGAGAGGTACAGTTATGCAAGTAAGATAACGGTATAGTAAAGTGACGACGCCCAATCGAATACAACCGATAGCAGCGTTCCTAGTGGCGAAATGCGGAAGTTAGCCTTTGCAAATCAAAAACGAAAAGAGAAAGAACAAAATTTCCAATTACAAAGTTGTAGAGCATCAATTAATTAGTACAAAACGTTATTTGTTTTACACGGATAAGATAAATTGTCGCCTGAATACCCTAAAATGTCCGAAATCGATGCGCGACGATTCGAATTTGCATATTCACATTTCGCAAATGTAGCCGTATGCAAATGCAGATTGTGACGTTGTACCGTACCTACGATATAAAACCAGTAGCAGGATGTACCCTCATCAGAAGTTTAGGTCTACGTACGCTGTGTGAGAATAGCGAGTTTCACTCACTCCCAATATTGCGAGATGGTGTTTATTTACGGCGAATGCCAACGGACAGAGATACCTCCAATTATTACAAGATATCATACCTGACTTTTTAGATGACATTCCCCTGTCCGCATTACGTTTCTTGTGGTTCCAACATGACGGTGCTCCTGCACACCAGCCATCAGCAGTGCAACGCTTTCTCACAGATTGTTTCGGGCAGCGAATCATCGGGTACGGTGGTGCTGTTGAATGGCCTCCACGATCGTCGGACCTCACTCCGTTGGATTTCTTCTTCTGGGTTACGTAGAAAATCAGGTGCATGCAAAAGCGCTTACAAGTTTGTTGGATATACGTCGTCTTGTTAGAGATGCTTGCAATAGTGTGATACCTTCCATGCTGAGGAATGTGCATGCAGTGTTACTTTCACGAATACAAATGTGTGTCGTGGGCAATGGCGAACTCTTCGAACATACTTGATATTAACTTTTTATCACTGTGCGCCAGTTTTCCTTTTTTGTTTTGTCTGACATCGTCAAACTGTATTGACATAAGTACGCATTTATGCAATAAATTGTGTGTATTTGCTCATATCTATGCCTGTTCCCTTCAAACGTTCACACAAAAGGTCGCGCATCGATTTCGGACATTTTAGGGTATTCAGGCGACAATTTATCTTATCTATGTTAAACAAATATCGTTTTGTACTAATTAATTGATGCTCTAGAACTTTGCAATTGGAAATTTTGCTCTATCTCTTTTCGTTCTCGATTTGCAATGGCTAGCTTCCGCATTTCGCCAGTAGGGGCGCTGCTATCTCTTTTCGTTTTCAGGTCGCGCATCGATTTCGGACATTTCAGGGTATTCAGCCGACAATTTATCATTATCCGAGTGAAATGAACGGCGTTTTGTACTAATTAATTGATGTTCTACAACTTTGTGATTGGGAATTTTGCTCTTTTTTCGTTTTTGATTTGCAATGGCTAACTTCCGCATTTCGCCACTAGGGGCGCTGCTATTGGTTGCATTCGATCGGGCGTCGTCGCTTTACTATACCGTTATCTCACTTGCATAACTGTACCTCTCTCCGTTCGCAAGTTATTCCAGGCTAAAGGGACTTTCCTATGCACCCTGTTTAAACAGCCCGAGGACCGGCTTTCGGTTAGTAGTGTTCGGAGTCAGAACGGGAAATGCTGCCCATTTATCGGAGTTTGATTAAGGGCAAAATTGTGATGGCACGGCGCGGCTTGTTCACAAGCCGTTGTAGTGAGTACGTATCAAAAGTGGTGCACAGATGGCCAAACAACGAACCGTCATCCAGCTGTGTGTCATCTGCAGCTCATTGATTTCAGAGGGAAGCGGAGTCTATCGCGCATTGTTCACAGCGACTGCAGGGCCAAATTGCGCTGAATCACTCTCACCTAAAACAGTGGTGATGAGGGCAATGTGTCAGAGTACACAGTTCAGCGCAGCCTTCTGCACATGGGCCTGCGTAGCCGAAGACCCAGTCGGTTCCCCATGCTCCCTGCACGTCATCGCCAACAACGCATGAAATGGTCCCAAAATCATCGAGATTGGTCCGTGGATAATTGGAAGGAAAGTGGCTTGGTCTGAGGAATCAAGATTCCTGGTGCATCGCGTAGACGGCCTAGCGCGGATACGCAGATTACCAACGGAGGCTATGGCACCTGAATGCATTGTTGGGCGGAAACAGGCCGGCGGTGGCGGTGTTATGCTGTGTGCGATGCTTTCTTGGGAGACTTTAGTTTAGGACCCATTATACGAGCCCGTAAGTTATTCTACCAAGCAGTTAGAAAATCGGTTTAAGGCATTCTTCAAGAAACTTAAAATTCCACAAACTAGAAGATATGGGCCTGAATTTCCATTTCTTTTTGCAACGGTTAAGTTTCATAAGGATCCAGTGAAGTTCAGGTTCATAGCTAGTGGAGTAAGGAGTCATAAAAAGAAAATAGATCTTGCTTTTGAAGATGTCTTAAAGAAGGTTTTGAAACACATTAGAAACTGTTCTAACTTGATGTACAGAGATTTTTGGATAATTAATAATAATGCAGAAGTAATTTCTACTATACTCAAAGTTTGTCCCCTAGATATTAATAGTTATGATTTTGAAAACCTATATACTAATCTGCCTCTATCAGATATAATCACTACCTTTAAAGAGCTGTATGCAGAATTTAAACTTAACCAATTTGTTGATGTAGGAACTTGGAACTCTTATCTCAATTGCTGCATAAAAAATAACCATATCTTATATAATAATACTCTCTATAAGCAAGTGAACGGTATTCCAATGGGAACATCAACGTCCACAAATATCGCTAATCTATTCCTGTTCTTTAAGGAATATAAATTCATTAAAAATCACCCCACCTGCTCAGATAACTACCTTTACACTTTTAGATATATTGATGATCTGCTGTGTATCAATTATTCAGAAGTTATAGAGAGTGATTTTGATAATATCTATCCTAGCTCTCTTAACTTATGTAAAACCAACCACAGTAATCAGGAACTTGAGTTCCTAGACTTAAGCATTAAGCTCAACAGAGGTAACCCATCTATTAGCCTCTTTGATAAAAGAGTTAATTTTCCTTTCAAAGTAATTAAATATCTACACTGGAATAATAACATTTCAACCAAAGTAATTGAGAATGTACTAATTTCTCAGGTCCTAAGAATTTCAAGAATTTGCAGCAACAATTTGGACTTCAATTACCACATTAATATACTATTAGAAAGTTTTCTAGAGAACGAAATTCCTTCTTCTTTCATCAAAAGAACTTTAAGAAAAATTATTCTGAATAATAGAGTAAGGTTGGCAGATCTGCTTTAATTTTCTACACAGTTAATAATATGATTCTGACCAATCAAAGCCGTAAGGAAGTTGGCTAGAGGATGCCTATTAACTACCTAAAGGAACCTTAGTGCTATGGATATGACGGTCCTATTAAAACAAAAAATTAAATAATATAAACAAAATCACAAAAAAAGCTTAAAAATCTGTTTATAAAAGAAAATAAAAACAAATAAAAAGAAAACTAGTTATTCATCACTAGGATAGCTATACTAAAAATAGTAAAACCAACATTAAAATTAATAAGATTCTGATTAATCTATAGAAGCTCACTAAGGTGATTTAATACATGCAAAGATTATTAAATAAACTGCTCGTGTATTTTATAATATTTCTCATGTATTCTGGAGAGTTAATTCTGCTCATTCTGATCATACAGATCCACAGTCTTAAGTTTATATATTTTTTTCTCTGGTTAAAATCTCCGCGCGTTGGTTTCTTGCTGTATGAGGAGGCCATCAGCCCCACCCTCACTGCCCCCCAGCGTCTAGGGAGTGGCGGAAGAGGTCAGCCATGTTCTCCTCTTGTGAGGAGAAAAGTTTTTATCACACAAGAGGTAAGCTCTCTTCCTTGTTTTTGGGTTCTAGGTTTTATAAGTTCAATGTTTGTACTTTATGTACCTTTTCTCTGTCGTTTTTTAGCTTTTCAGCTTTTAAGCATTGGTTTGTCTGTTAACATTTATGAGGGTTTTAACTCTTACTTTTCTTTGTAACTTTGAGCGTCTTTTGGGGTACCTAGGAACAGAAGATGGCTAAGCTCGTTCCTTTTCTATGCGCTGTCTATGCACTGTTTTTTCAAAGTAGTTAAGTTCTTAATAACTAATTAATTATGCACTTAAAGCACTGCTGAAATACTTTGTACATATTGCAACTAACTGTTTAAGGTATATAACTTTCACAAAGTTTTCTTTAGTTAATTATTATCTTTAACTTATTCTCGTTTTCGTGCTGTCATAAGTTGTAGAGTAGGGGTTTTAGACTCAAGTTTTCTTTCAAAAATCTGTTCGTTATAAATTAACATTTCCTTTTTTATTTGCAATGTAAAATTTGGATTTCTTTTGCATTGTTTTTCAGGTTTAAATTCTCTCTCAAACGAACTTGGAATTTCGTTATAGCTGAAAATCATTTCTATTTATTATGTCACTCTCACAGCTTGAGTTCTCTTTAATCTTCTTCTCTCTGTTTAATAGTAACAGATGAAGAGCATGGATCGGGCCATGAAGGTTAATGGATGCAAGCGAAATTGTTAACTAGTGCTAGGTCATGCTACTCTACGGCGGACATGACTTATATATATATTTTTTAAACTATTTTAGGTGGGAATGTTACTTGCATCTATGGCCTTGCAGAAACCCATTTCCAACTAGGTCTTTGTGGAAGTGAGAAAATGCAGAGTTTTTGCTGGTCCTTGATAAAGCCAAGGCTCAGTATTCTCGACACCTTCTACATTCAGTTGTTTTATTTTTTTATCTTTTTCCTTTTGATCACACAGGTAGATACATAACCTTTTCTATGTTGTACTAGGTGTGAGTCAAAATTATATATGTATTTTTTTGCTTAGGTATCTTCTTTATAGAATATATATATATATATATATATATATATATATATATATATATATATACTTAAGAGCAAAACTGAAGACTAAGGAAAAACTTTAGAATTTAAAACGAAGGTTGCAAAAAAACCTGAAAATCAAAACGCGCAACGCAGCAGTTTTGAAAATTCAGAATTCACATTCTATAAAGAAGATACCTAAGCAAAAAAATGCAAATATAATTTTGACTCACACCTAGTACAACATAGAAAAGGTTATGTATCTACCTGTGTGAGTAAAAGGAGAAAAGACAAAAAAATAAAATAAAACAACTGAATGTAGAAGGTGTCGAGAATACTGAGCCTTGGCGTTATCAAGGACCAGCAAAAACTCTGCATTTTCTCACTTCTACAAAGACCTAGTTGGAAATGGGTTTCTGCAAGGCCATAGATGCAAGTAACATTCCCACCTAAAATAGTTTAAAACATATATAAGTCATGTCCTCCGTAGAGTTGCATGACCTAGCATTAATTAACAATTTCGCTTGCATCCATTAACCTTCATGGCCCGACCCATGGTCTTCATCTGTTACTATTAAACAGAGAGAAGAAGATTAAAGAGAACTCAAGCTGTGAGAGTGACATAATAATTAGAAATGATTTTCAGCCATAACGAAATTCCAAGTTCGTTTGAGAGAGAATTTAAACCTGAAAATCAATGCAAAAGAAATCCAAATTTTACATTGCAATTAAAAAAGGAAATGTTAATTTTTAACGAACAGATTTTTGAAAGAAAACTTGAGTCTAAAACCCCTACTCTACAACTTATGACAGCACGAAAACGAGAATAAGTTTATCTACCGGTGTGAGTAAAAGGAGAAAAGATAAAAAAATATAAAACAACTGAATGTAGAAGGTGTCGAGAATACTGAGCCTTGGCTTTATCAAGGAATAGCAAAAACTCTGCATTTTCTCACTTCCACAAAGACCTAGTTGGAAATGGGTTTCTGCAAGGCCATAGATGCAAGTAACATGCCCACCTAAAATTGTTTTAAAAAATATATATATGTCATGTCCTCCGCAGAGTTGTATGACCTAGCACTAGTTAACAATTTCGCTTGCATCCATAACCCTCCTGGCCCGACCTTCTACATTCAGTTGTTTTATATTTTTTTATCTTTTCTCCTTTTACTCACACCGGTAGATACATAACCCTTACTATGTTGTACTTGGTATGAGTCAAAAATATATATGTAATTTTTTTGCTTAGGTCTCTTCTTAATAGAATGTGAATTCTGAATTTTCAAAACTGCTGCGTTGCGCGTGTTGATCTTCAGGTTATTTTGCAACTTTCGTTTTAAATTCTAAAGTCTTTCCTTAGTTTTCAGTTTTTTGCTCTTTAGTATATATATATATATATATATATATAGCTGTCTTATTTTACAAAGGTTGGTGGACTCCAACGTCACCGGACTTGTTCTCTGATTTGTTTCTGTTGAGCTCACTCAAAAGAATTGTGTTTGAAACAAACCTTGTGACTTACTAAAGAGGTGAAGCACGTGTCAAGATTTCAAATCTGTCGCGATACATTCCGTCGGTGTGGTTTAGTCAGTTAGAACAACTGGCTCCGGAGCTAGGAGACGAATTCAATCATCGTCACCGACAAAAGTGTTTTCGCTGTTGGCTTTAGTATCCTCAAGTGTTTTTTGTGCTGACACTTGAGGATACTAAAGCCAACATCGACACTGCAGTTGCAAAGAAAAGTATGTGTAAGCCAAATAAAAACAGTACTTACGGGCTTGCAAGCGTGAAAGTGAATCCGATTTTGAATAACGATGTAAACAAATAGTGTGCGTTTTGTAAATTTTTCCTGCTGAATATGGTATGCAAAATTTGTTATGAATGTAATCGCCATCTAAGTAACGCGACTATTGAATCATCCTTTACCACGACAGAGCTTCATGAGGGTTGTTGGTGACCTTCATCTGAGCACTGGTCAGTATAGAAATTTATGGAAAAAAGTATTTTTAAAAGAATAAAAACTAAGATGAGATGGCTATAATTTCAAGGATATTCTTCACTGTGGACGGGACACGCTGTCGGACGCGTATAAACATGAAAATAAGTGATATCGAGATGCACGATACCCTGCCGAGTAAAATTCCTACAAGTTTGTTGAAACTTATTTTGCAGCGATGCTTAATTGTTATAAATATATCAGGCTATGTAGTACGAAAATATTTTCCGAGCATGCAGAACTTGTGATAATTATTTTTGCAAATTTCTTACTCTTAATATTTTTAAAAATATTAAACGTTATTTTAAACAAAACTTTCCAACTAATATAGAGGATAGGGTACGGATTATATTCCTGCTGCGTAGCAGTTTCACTTTGTTAAAGCGTGAGCTAGGTACATTGACCTCCAGTAGGTTCCACTTTTAAATGCGTGAGTCAGGAAAATCTTGAAAGAACTGAAGAGTTTTTGATAATTCTGTTACTATGCATTTGCTGAAATGGAGGAGGAGTAGCTATCCTAGTAAAGGAAACTGTCGCTTCAGGACTTGCAAAAAGTATTCGGCTCCGGTTTTGAATGTTCTAATTTTTAAAGGAGTTTTCTTACATTTGGAAATTTTAACTGCGATGGACACACACAATTTATTAGGGCTGATCAATAAGCAACTTCCAGTACCAAGTTACACAGATTGTATTATAGCTACACTTACGAAGGGGTCAGGGCAGTGAATATAGACAGAACGAAAACTTTATATTTCTGCATAATCACCTTATCGGTTAAGACACTCATCCCACCGATACACTATCTTGATGAAACCTAGCTCGAAGAATTCTGCCTCAAGCGTAGTATCCGAGGCTTTACCTCAACTGTCACCACGGAGACACTGCGGAAACGATTTCCGTCAAGATGCTTTTTGAGTGGGTCAAACAGGTGAAAATTCGAGAATACAATACTTAGGTTGTACGAAGAATGGGGGATAGGGCCAACCGAACGTCTTCACAAGATGCGATGTCACGCTTGTGGTGTGGGGGTGAGCGTTGTCATCCAACAGGTCCTTCCTCTTGTGAGCATGTCAAGGCGTCGTCTGCGTATTCATCTTTTAGAAGCCACAGAGTGATGCAATGTCCTTTTAGGAGTGCCCTGTGGTCCAGGAAATCGAAGAAGACAACGCCCGGTGCAATCCATAGCATTGTCGAATTTCCTTTTCATCATATCGCACAGTCTTGAACGTCTTTGTCAGAGATATATGATCTGTCACTCCACTGTTGCTACGTTTGATGTCACCATGAAGTGTTGCACCCGCGATGCATGGTTAATGACAAATCCGGCTAAGGAATTCGTAGCCTTCAGGGTAGCATTGAAGGTGTGAGAAGCTCAGTTCCATTCACAACGCTTATTGTTATGTTGTCAGTTGTGGTAACACCTATCATTTTGAAACTTTTCGATTCAATAAGCATATCGTGAACGATATTGTGAAGCGTGGTACCAAAAGAAGCCGTTACATCAATAGAACGCATAATCAGCCTTTACATCAATAGGACGCATAATCAGCCATCATATTCTAAATACCTTTGCAAAACGCCATGTTCCTGCCTTTTGTTAATGTTGAACGTCTCCCATTGCGTTTCACACCCGTCAACGCATTACGCCCGGGTATGAATTTTGAATACAATTCTGGTACCCTCCGAAAGCTCACGACTTGAAATCCAATCACCGCCAGGACCACCGAGTGAGACGATGTTTCCAGGCGAGCCATACTTTTCACTTGAATGTGTTCGCCAGCACTTGCCAGTTTATTCAGTCTCCTATAACAAATGACACCCTCTATTCAGGAGAGTGCAATAATGTTGCGAGGCACAGATTTACGTGTCTCTGATCCGTCGCTGTATGTCATCGGAAGTTTACTTATTCATCAATCTACTCATATTTCTCGGTGTACAAATAAAGCTGCAATCACCTTTATGCAAATTGTCAGTTTTCGTAAAATAGGAAAGAAGCATAAATTTATTTGTAATTAATGTGATTCGTTTTTTTTTTTTTTTTTGTGTTGTTGTTGTTGTTGTTTTTTTATCTTGACTTAAAAAGTAAAAACAATGAGAGAATTCTGGACTTGAACAACAAAGAGGTGAAATGAAATCAGAGTAAGAAATATTTGAATCGTGTATATAAATAATGTATATACCCAATTCGACTAATGTAAAACTCTTGAAGTTGTTTTAGTGATCGAGTTGTGCTGATGTTTGAAAGGGAAGTTAAAATATGAAGGGACCTCGAAAATTAATTTTCCTGTTCTAAATCGAACCACCAAAGTAAGCTGCACAAGTCAATCGTTCTTGTGGCTGATGCAGTCTGTGCAGTTTGAAAATTATTATATTACCTGTAATTTAACCTGTCAAGAAACCTTAAGACGCTGTAGGATTCATAAGAAGAAAATGTTTTTTTTTCTTTTTTTCTTTTGCTGATGGTGTTTTTTGAACCCACGTCTTCCTTCTCCGAAGCGGGATATGCTACCGACTGAACTGCGCCGGCATGGCTTATTGCTGCAACTTTCCGTCTTGACTTATGCATCTCCTCAGTAGTACGTTACAACCACGCATAGTTTATGAGACACAGAAACTGGTTCTAATGACAAAATTCATTCCTGGGGTCTTATTACCCAATTCTGAAATGCAACTTAGCGTTTTAAATGTAGACTCGTATCGCTACTGGTCGATTGCCATTTGTGTGATTTTTTTTCGGCAATTTTCAACTGAAATGAATCGAAAAAAATTGGCCTGGGTGCATGCCAACCCCATTTCTGCATTACTACCTGCTCTTGATCTTGGTAGTCCCTCGGAAAAAGTAATTGATAAATTAATGAACTTTAAAGTGATTGAAGGCATAAATTTCCATGAGTTCATTATTCCGAGTAACTAATAACTCAGATAAGAAAAAAATAAAGCCGCAAGGAACGTGTGCCGATAGATAATGCAGCAAGGCAAAGAAAACTGATCGTATTATTGGAACCATAATGGAAACGCCATAAGCAGTTAGTTGCTATGGCAACCACTCGGAGCCGAATGGCGCTAGCTTTATCAACAGGAAATAGACGATATACGCATAGCACGTTTTTTTCTTCCTGTTTTAATGAATGGCTAACTTTCCAGAGTTTGAACCAAAAACCATTTGAGGGAATCTTATTTACGAAGAAGTTCAAGTCCCTGTCAGCGTCAGGCTTCTGCCTGCAGCGTAAAAGGGAAGCCATGCTGTATAATAACCTTTCAAGATTACGAAATGACAGATACGTCCCTTTTGTGTTTATTCTGTCGCGTCCCTGCCTCTGTGCTTTGTGAATCTGAGTGTCCGGTTTGTTTACGCTCTTTAAATCACACCGCTGCAAATGAAAAATGAGAGCATTTTTCATAAGTGGCGTGTCTTAATCCATGCAATCAAAGGCATCGCTGCGCTTCATCTTAAAATGACTTGATATGAATGTGGATCTAACTTTACTCTCTGATATTTTCCACCTTTTAGATGAATTAACTGATTTGATAAAGGATAAAGAACGAAGTATTGGAACCTCTGGCATTGTAGATTTTCCGCGAAATTAAAAGTGAAAATATGAGCTGTGGTGTTTTTAATGTTTTTAGTATTGATTCTCGCAGTACTTCAGTCGAATAATCTGCTTCGATAAAAATTGAAGTTCTACGTCCTGAAAGTGAAAATAAGCGAAAATTTAAACACATTGGTGTCAGTAATTTTTTCTTATGAAAGCAGGTAACTTGAGGAACTTCATGCATTAATTTCCTTTCGTTTTCTTAACATGTAGTTAGTTTTACTTTTAAAGAATAATCCAGCTTTCAATTAATTTGTAGGGAGACTTTCCGGTTCTTCATATGTTTCTTCTCATTTTGACTTCGAGAAAACTCATAAATAGCAGCAGACTGAAACTTAACATACGTACAATTCATTTCTGAACTAAATTCGAACAATATTGAATTTTTACTTATTTAATGGGGCATGTACCTTTTTAATACAGCAAACAATGACTATTCGTATCACAGTCCAGAGAAAGGAAGCATTTTTATCTTGTTTCAAGTGATATTTATTACTTTTTATGTGCTCAATTCATGCCTGAAACCCGCGTTTTGCTATCGTGTAAGAATGTTTCGCAAAATGAGAATTGAAAAATTGAGAAATAAATGTATTTAAAACAATCTTATGAAACAAACTAACATATCTATAATCCAAATGTTGAATTTTCTGCTTTCATCACAAATGTAATATTCTCAATTTACAGTAATTTAAGCTTTTTTCTGGAGGCAAAAATACACCAGTAATAATCCGTCATCATCTGCTCGTCGTAATCATCTCTGATACCTTCGTTCCGTTTCTTTGATATCCTGGTGGAACCTTCATCCCTATACTCACTACACCCACGTTTTTCTAAAAATAATCTAAAGGGAATAAAGCAATGAAGCTTGATGCTTATACACCCCAACAGAAGCGTAATTAAGGCGGGGAGGCTGCCCTGGGCGCAGCTCAAGAGAGAGCGCAAAACTCACTGCTTACGATTTGATTAAATCTTAAATTGAAACCTTTGCACCAGTTTCTGGTACAGTTCCTTCACGCCGTACTGCCCATTTACATTGTCATTTGCCGATTTACAGAAATTGCTTATGATATATGCCTTGTCAGTTTTGGTAGCCTTGGCAGCTTAAAAATTCGATTTCTTTGTCAAAGGTTAGATGCTCACATTCAGAAATTAAGGCACCTTTGTATATATTGCAAGATCAGGAGAGCGTTCACATTGTTGGTTTCTTTGGGGCTATTCTATCATTACTGCTGCATTTGGTCCGTTTGGTATTGTAAGGAATCCGAACTAGTTGGGAACGCTGAACAAACAGTCGAAGTTTTATTTTTTATTTTTATTTTTGCTTGGGAGTTCACGATCACCGTGATGATCTATAAGCAGTCGCCTGTCCCTAATTTTAGGTCATTTGCTCGAGTGAAGGGAGAGAGCTTAGCGCCGTAGGACAAACACACCACTCATGCCTCATTTGGGATTCAAACCTGAAACCACCTCGAACGCATGGTTAGATGTCACTGTCCCTAAATTAGGGACGAGGGACTGCTTATAGTCCTTACTTAGAGTTGCGCACGTTGGTCATTAAACCCCCAAACCGAAACAAAAGAGACAGCTGGGGCGCAATAATTGGGGTGCTTGCCCAGTGCGCAGAGATGCCTAGTTACGTTTCGCACCCCAACAACTGTAAATTCTGTAGCATATTTGCCACGATTGCCTTCTAATCCGAGTAATTGCAATTACCTAGAAATTTTAACTGCATTTTTTTGGTCCATCCCGTGCTTCTTTTACCAAATCTATCATATTGTGTTCAAAGATGGTGCCTTTCATCAACGTTCTTATTTGTGCAGTGTCGAATATTCGTCCTTTTAATTTAGCTCCAGACAAGAAAAAAAAAATCTGGGTTTCACTTTTATCAAAAGTTTTCACGAATTGTTCTACGATTCGTAATTTAATGTGAAGCCAGGAAAGCAGGATTTTCTGTGTATTAACTAAACTTTTGTTTATAACAAGCGCTCAGCATCAAGGCAATTTCTACGTGTCCCCTAATTTTTTGTGCACTGCTGGCCTCGAACCCTGCTATCCCATTCGAACAAATAGATTTTAGTTAGGAGTTGAAATTGCCTGTTCGAGGTTATTTTGAAAATTTCTGATAATTTGGCTCGTACAGGTAGGCACAAGTTTCTACACACGAATGAAATCTTCAATATGTATATCAGAAGCACTACTGTGTTGGTATATTCTCTTTTAGTTTCAACCTATTCCTTAATATGAAGCCCATTTAAAAATTTTCAAACAAAGACCCATCTGAGGTGAAAACGGTTTTTATTACATTACTAACATATATTACATTACTAAAATACATCTGAAGTGAAAACGGTTTTTGGATACATTACTAACATACAGGGCCAACTATAGCCAGTAAGCAACACATCGGGGCGTCTCCTGTACGGGAGCACCGTTGACATCGCAACTCTTGTAAAATTTTAAGTATTGAAAAAATTTGTGGAGGAAACAAAATGTTTCTGAGGCTTCAATAGCCTTATTCCGTTTAATAGCCGAGGACCTAGGAGTGCTTTTACTGAAAAGAAATAATGATCAACTCCCCCCCCCTCTCTCTTTGGCCACAAGGCTATCTTGCTTTGTGGCTATCTCACATCTGTGAATGTACCCCCCCCCCTCCTTTCATTTCTTTCTCTTGCTGAGGAAACCAAAGACAGTGTTTATTTTCCCCCCACCCCCACCCCACCCAGTGCCGTGTTTCTCATTAATAAAAAAAAGCAACTTCTTGGAGAAACAGTTAACGATGACACGGAATTTCGCTCTCTAATAATTTCACGGAGCACCTTTTTTCTTCCAATGAACAAAATGTAGAGAACATTGAGAAATTACTGGCGTATTTTTGTCTCTGTATGGAATCATTTTGGTAGCCGCCCCGGTGGCGCAGTGGTCTAAGGCGTTGGCCTCTGATCATTCGTCCGTAAGGGGTCCGGGTTCGAATCCCGGTCAGGCATGGATGATGTTGTGTTTGTCTTACTGCACTGGCTCTCTCCCTTCCCTGGAACCAGTGACCCTAAATTAGGGAGACGGGCGACTGCTTATAGCCCATTTGAGTTGCTCACGGTGGTCGTTAAACCTCCAATCAAAAAAAAAAAAAAAAATCATTCTGAATAGAGAGAAACAACTGGGGCACCAACCCGGCTTAGTGAATCTAGCACACCTCATAAAATAATTTCAGGAAAGGGGCAGTTCCCATTCAATAGTTTTTAACGTGAATAAAATCCCCTTCTACTCCTTGATAATTTGTGCCACTAAGTACTTAAGATAATTAAGTACCTAAGCACCTTTTATCTTTAAATTTTTGGAAGTGTTATGGGGAAGAAGAGCTAAATTCATGCTTGTTTTTTAAGCTCGAAAATATTATGTAAATTTTCTGCAGAGAAAAGTTCATAAAGGGGGGAAACATTCTTTGAGCTACTGCAGCTAACATAGGCACTCTTACGAGGGAAAAAGAGGAACACTTGCACTTGTCCTTCTTTGGATTTTTGTGCTTCAAAATTTTTATTTTTGTACGTTAAAGTCATATGGAAAATATTTGCTATGTAGAAATTTCATTTTTGTTGTATGCAATATATTTTTATGCTATTCCTTTATCTAAATTCATATATTATTGTAAATTTTTGCAGCTATTTCAGGTTTTGAATTATTTAGCATGTAGCGCAATTGTAACAATTAATGCAAAACTAACTTATCTAACTTATATCTGCTACTTACTTCCACTGTAATATGAATATTACTCCCTTATGGTACAGGACATGGCTCTGTGCGAAATATGATATTGTGAATACTGTAAACCAATAGAAAGTAATAAAAATTACGGTATTCATTATTTATTTTAACTTGCATGTTCGTCATATCAACACATAGATAAACCACTCAAGTTTTGGTTAATCCTGGGAAACTTTCATCCTCTGTTGAATATTTGAGTTCAAAAAGACAGCCTGTTCATAAAAAAAAGTATCATATTTGTGCGAAGAACGTAGCACATCATCCAGTATATAATCTTGAAATCACAACACAAGTCAAGTCGTCTCAAACCCCGTTTTCACCTTTTTCATTTCATATTTTGCATGCTTTCCTGGGCTTTCACCTTTGCCTCGTTCTCTTCATTCGCCATGATTTCGTGCATTTGCCGCACATTTTCAATGATATCCTTGTCAGTAGAAGGTTCAACTATTGTTTCTTTTTCTTTTCCATGAACTGAAAGAAAATAATCGAGATTTGTTTCATCTCCAATGTTTCCACGCTTTCTGAGTTCTTGCTAGCTTTTTTACTTTTCTTTTTGAATTAAATTAGCTGCAAATTGTCCTTCTTCCTGTATTTTTACAGAAGCTGCATTACAAATTCCAACTTTGGGAAAAATCAGTTTTGGATGATCGTTTTCGTCACATCGTAATGACACGCTTCTGCGAGTTCAGAAATGCATAGCAAATCGTCGACTTTATCAACTGGTTGATGATTATTCTTCGTGTCCAAAGTAAAGTTATTCAATATCCACTTCCGTTAATGGAATAATTTGTGATTTTCAGTAATATTCTAAGCCAATAGATGGAATCTACAGTTCATACGAGGGAAAAAGAGCACACGTTTTATGCTTTTCACTTTTAAAAATGCAGCTGGAAGGTGAGCAGGATAATTGTCAATAATTAAGGCTATTTTACGACGCTTCATAGCTATGCTACACTTGTCTAATTTTATTATACGTTCTCCAAAAATTTGTTCAGTCACCTCCCTCTCTCGTCCATATTTGTTGTTGTATATAAAATCAGCTTTGAAGCATCTTGGATTTTGGCTTTTGCCTGTTACTAACAGCTTCATGTCCATTCATATTTTTACCAATCATCAATTATTTTTCTTTGCTATGCTTTTCTCCTAAGTATTTATATTTTTTGTAGTGTTAGTTTTATTGGGAGAGCACGTAAATTACGTCTGTTTCTTCCGCATTAAAAATGTCTGTAGCATTATAGTCCTCCGTGTGAGCTTTGTAAGAAGATTTTTTTTCTGCAAGGCACAGCCGCTTTCGCTTTCGCGTCCGGATTTTCCCCGAGTATAACTTTTTGAACTATGCTCTCTTTTAAATTTGTAAAACCTTCTATGCTGAAATATATGCTTTGAACGTGTTTCACAAGACTGTCTTTACTACGACGAAAATCTGTGACAAAGGTTATTGATTTATTAGTACTTTCACAAGATCGCTTTCGAAAAGATACTGTAATATGATGGAAATAAAGAGAGCAATAGAGTGCGTCCGGATTCCGTCGTTCTTACCTTGGCCGTCGCATGAAAGGGATCTATGATTCCACGAGATAGCGGAGTTCATGTTTGTTAAGAAACCGTGAAACCGCCCAGCGAGATCTTCCCATGTGATTGTGCATCATCTGCCATTGTTACTTTCCAGAGAGTCCTCTGTGTCGCCCCAGGGCAGAAGCAGAACTCCGGGCGATAAGAAGTGGGCAGATAGATGGGTTGGTTGGTGCCTGTGAATTTCTCGTCATGGTTCGACTCACAAGAAACGCGGCTCGCTCTGCGAGACATTAGGGTATCGGCGAATAGGAATTAAAACCAAATACTGCAATTATAGACACATTGATGACCTGGGTGCGTCCGCAACTTATCTGGGAAGACGTCGTAGTTTCGAGATGCGATAAGGAGCGAGTGGAGTCAAAGTCCTCTAAAGAAGATAAGAGGTAAAATAGTATTGTGATTTGCATATTGAAGCACGAAAATAACTTGTATATATTCTTTTGGGTTCTTAGAAAGTTCTTTTATTGATATTTATCCATCGGACGCACACATGAACGATTCACTCCTGACTATTTGTCCATTTCTTGTTTTCACTGAAAACAAATCTGAAGGGCACATTTAAAAACTGTATGTGACAACATTTACACTTTACACAGCAGCCTGTAAATATTGTTTAGTTTTGCCCTCAAACATAATCAGAGTAAAGTAAGTTTTGCAGAACTGAAGTATGGCCGAGTAGTCAGAGGCCCTGTCTTCTGACTAATTGTCTGCGTTCGGCCGGGGTTTGAGAGTAGGCTGACCACAAGTGGTCTATTCTTGTGTATTCTCCATAATTTTAGCAAATTCGGCATGTAAGTCGTCACATGCATTCAGTGTGACTGATCCATGATATTCACGTTGAATATTTCGAATAGTATTGAATCGCAGAGCAGTATTTAAGGGAAAATTTAATATTCTCAGAATTTGACTTCGAATTTGCAATCTTTGTGTTTTTAATTGTTGAAATTAAGTACTGGTGTGAAAATTGATAAAAATAATTAGTTATAAAAAATTAATGTAAAATGATAAAAACAAATGGAATTTTGAAATGCATTTTTCTTCTTTCCGGGTTGGTTTTAATGATTCGTTAACATCTATATATGTACGGCAGCACTTCTTTTGTTGATGGGGATGGCGTCCCCACGGCCCCCGATTTTCTCTTATTGTTTTGCTTTTTTCGTCTTTCGTTCATATAGTGACATGTACCCGCCTCAGTTGTAGGCTGCTGAGGTTGTGATGAGGCGCCAGTTCCGGGTTTTGTTCCTCGTTCTCTTCCCTGTCTTTTCTCTTTTATGTTACATTTTCTGTTTTTCCGGAGCTGGTTAGCTTAGATACCTGCATGTTTGCCGTGTGCGGTGACCCGTACAGGTGGAAATGGGGATGCTGAGGTATTTGGGGGCCGGGTTGTAGTGTCTCCAGATGCCAACACTCCTCTTTGCCCTCTGCTTCACCCTAAACGGGAGGCTGGGAGCTAACCCACTCCTAGTCAGGAAGTCTGTGGCCGAGGGGCTTCCAGACTTCTAGCGGCTTGTCGTTCTGTTCGGCTGGGTGAGTATGGGGGTAGGGTGGGCATGCCAAAGGGGTGTTCTCCGGGCACGGGAAAGTCTGGGTGCACGCTGAGCGTGTGTCTGCCCTACCAACTTGCTATATCCGCTGACTATCCCTAGAGTCGTGTCCTGCGTCCTCTTGGGCTTGCGGACCTCCAGCTCTCCCTCGTTGGGCTCGGTAGTGGGTGGGAAGGTTGGCGGACGAATCTTTTTTCTCCCTCATGGCAACACAAAGTGTTTTCCATGCTGTTAATCTGAAGCGCCGTGTGGAGGAAGGGACACCCTCCTCCACTAAGAAACTTCTAAGTACAAACTGCAATGCTCTGTTTCTTCTCATTCATTCAGTTGATCCTGCTCAGTCTCTCAGTTCGAAGAGTCCTTTCTGGATTAATAAGGCTCTTCAGGCCGTTGCTGGTTCACCAAAGAGTGTTAAGAAGCTCCCGTCAGGGGATCTTCTTGTGGAGACATCTCATCCACGTCACAGTGCCACCTTGCTGGAGACAACCGTTCTGCTGGACATTCCAGTACAGATCTCCCCCCCATGGGTACCTCAATTCCTCTCGCGGTGTCATCAACTCCCGCGACCTGCTTGAGTGCAGTGAAGAGGAATTGTTGGAAGAACTTGGGGACCAACATGTCACTGGGGTTCGTCGTATTCTTTTCAGGCGGGATGGGAAGTCTATTCCCTCCCGGAACATCGTCCTGACCTTTGACTCACCTACCCAGCCAACTTCCATCAAGGCGGGGTATTTGCGTCTAGATGTTCGGCCATACGTACCGAACCCCTTGAGATGTTTCAAATGCCAGCATTACGGCCACTCCCAGCAGTCTTGCCGTAATGTAGCAAAGTGTGGGCGCTGTGGTTCCACTGAACACTCTTTGGCGGACTGCTCCGCTGAGGCGGATCACTGTGTGAATTGTGAGGGTTCCCACTCTGCGTCTTCTAAGCAGTGTCCCAAGTGGATCGAGGAGCAGGCTATCCAACGCCTGAAGACCACTGAACATCTGTCATACCCTGAGGCCAGGCGGCGGATAGCTCCTCTTCCATCCGGCCGGCGCTCCTATGCCTCGGTTGTGGTGCAGAAGGCTACTGTTGCGGTCCAGACGGAGCTGACCATCCCGGCGCGTTGTCCTTATGGTTTTGAGGACATCGTCGCTGCTGGGCTGGAAGCACTGAAGTCTCGCCGCATTGCATCCAAGGCGGCATCTACATCGTCGCTTAAACCTTCTACGCCGAAAACATCTACCAGCACAGGGACCCAGGGCACTGCAAAGAAGAAGCCGGAGAAGGTGAAACCCGGCTCATCCTCCCCGAAACAGAGCAGGCAGAAACAACCTCTCAACACAGGGGGTAAACACAGCCTTGTGTTACCTCCAGACACTGCGGATGGATTGTAGGTGATGGACGACACTGAGACCTTCTAGTCGTCTGTCTTTTCCATTCTTTCATTTCATTTTTCATTCTGGCCACGCTCATTCAGTGGAATTGCCGAGGTCTGCGATCACGCATTGATGATTTGAAAGGCTTACTGTCTTCGCACACACCCGTGTGCGTTTGTCTCCAGGAGACAAAGATTCGCACGACGGACACTCCTTTGCTGCGGAGACATTCCCTTTTCCGCAAGGATCACCAGGACGGCGTTATCGCCTGCGGAGGAGTCGCCGTCGTTGTTCCTCATGGTGTTCCTGTCACTGAAGTTGCCCTCCGGACGACTTTGCAGGCAGTGGCAGTGAGATTATCTGTAAACACTCTGTTCACGGTGTTTTCTATCTACATACCACCAGATGAAGCTGTGAGCCTTTCGGATCTGGAAGATTTGGTCGACCAACTGCCGCCTCCTTTCTTCATCTTAGGGGATTTCAACGCACACAATCCGTTGTGGGGTTCTACCTCTCGAGACTCCAGGGGCCGTGTTGTTGAGTCCCTTCTCTCCAACACGTCTCTCTGTCTCCACAACACCGGGGCAGTGACGTATTTTCATGAACCCACCCGCTCGTACTCAGCCATTGATTTGTCTCTGAGTTCACCATCATTATATCCTGCCTGGTCCTGGAGCGTGTCTGGTGATCCCCTTGGCAGCGATCACTTTCCCATCTTCCTCCGCCTAGCGAGTGGCGGGTACCGTTACCCTTCTCGCCCTGCTAGATGGAATATTGATCGTGCCAAGTGGGACACATTCACGGCTTCGGCCTTTATTACTCCGGCTATGGTGACCTCGGGAACAGTCAATGACGCTGTTGCGGCGGTAACGGATTGTATTGTGCAAGCGGCAGAACTTACCATCCCCAGGACGTCGACTAAACTTCCACGTTGCCCGAGACCTTGGTGGAATTCCACTTGTATGGCAGCTCGTCGGGCCCAACATCGGGCTTGGGGTAGGTTTCGTCGGTACCCCACCAACGCGAACCTACTTGCTTTCAAGAAAGCCAAGTCCTACGCGCGATTGGTTCGTAGGCGTAGTCAACGGGAGTCCTGGATACAATATGTATCCGAGATTAACACCAATACTAGCCCTAAGATCGTTTGGAACAGGATCCGTAAGATTCGGGGACAGTACCCATCTGGGGAAATCTCCATTCTTGAGAGTGATGGAGGAACGGTTGCTGACGCTGAGGGTATTGCTGACTGTCTGGGCGCCGCTTTTTCTTCGGTGTCCTGCAGCAGCAATTACCCTGCTTCGTTCCGGCAGTTACAACCGCGGCTTGAACGGTCCAAGATTTCTTTTGGACCGTTTTCTTCCGCAGATTATAACAGCCGGCTGACTGCCGTGGAGCTCAAGACCGCTCTGAATCGGTCCGGCTGGACATCTGTCGGACCAAATAACATCCATTACGAAATGCTGAAGCACCTTTCTCCGTCATCTCTTGAATGTCTGCTAATCCTATTTAACAGGATTTGGCAAGAGAATGCCTTTCCCGAGTCTTGGCGCACGGCCATTGTCGTTTCCTGTTCCCAAACCTGGTAAAGATCCCACCAACCCGTTGAACTACCGGCCAATTGCTATGACGAGCTGCCTTTGCAAAGTATTAGAGCGTATCATTAATTTTCGTCTCATTTTTTAATTTAGAGTTTCATCACATTTTTTCACCTCATCAGAGTGGATTTCGCAAATCTCGTTCCACCACCGATCATCATCTTCGACTTGAGACATCTGTCAGTGAGGCGTTTGTCCGGCGTCAGCACATGGTCTCCGTGTTCTTCGATATGGAGAAAGCTTACGATCGCACCTGGAGATACGGCATTCTCCGTGATCTGCACGAGTGCGGATTGCGGGGAAACTTACCATCTTTCATCGCCGGATTTCTCCAGGACCGGAGTTTCCGTGTGCGCGTCGGGTCGACTCTTTCTGCGACGTACCAGCAAGAACAGGGTGTACCTCAAGGCTCCATTCTTTCCGTTACGTTGTTCATCCTTCGTATCAACCATATTTTCCAACTACTTCCTCCGACGGTTCGTAGAACCATGTACGTGGATGATCTGCAGATCTCTTGCGCCTCCGTAAACATGCGCACCATCGAGAGACAGCTCCAGTCTGCCATTACCAAGATCTCTCACTGGGCTTCCCAAAATGGATTTGGCTTCTCGACGCAGAAGACCGTTTGCGTGCATTTTTGCCGCAAACGGGGTCTTCACCCAGACCCCAGACTCCGTCTGGGGTGTTCTACCATCCCTGTGGTGTCAGAAGCCAGGTTCCTTGGGCTAACTTTTGACCGAGCGCTCACCTTCCGGCCTCACATTCAGTCTTTGAAGGTGAAGTGCACGAAGTCATTGAGTATCCTGAAGGTCTTCTCTCGAACATCCTGGGGCTGACAGGTGCTCAATGCTTCGCATTCACCACTCTCTCATTCGGTCAAAGTTAGACTTCGGATGCATTACGTACGGTTCAGCACGTCCATCGGTTTTAAAGCCTTTGGACCCCGTCCATCACCAGGCATTGCGGCTATGTACTGGTGCTTTCCGTACCTCTCCCGTGCATAGCCTGTATGCGGAGGCTCATGAGCCGCCGTTATGCATCCGTCGTAAGCAGCTGTCTCTTCAGTTTTACACAAAACTGCAATCTCTTCCTGATCATCCGCTGCATGGTTCCATCTTCCAATCGGACAGAGTCCGCTTATTTTCCAACCGCCCCTCCTGTGTTCAGACATTCGGGATTCGGATGTCTGCCATAGTGCGCGATGCTGGTCTCAACTTGTCCAGGATTGGTTTGACCACCCTTTTTAAACCAACCTCCTTGGCATCCCGTTAAAGCAACGGCTGACCTTTCTCTTTGTGTGTGGCCAAAGTCTTCCACTCCTGCTCTGGTGTACCAGCAGCTCTTTGCTGAAGTACAGTCTGTCTACCCGGATTTCATGCCTGTGTTCACCGATGGCTCGAAATCCGGGGATGTCGTTGGATCCGCTTTTGTGTGTGGCGATGCCTCACATGCTGAGAGGCTTCCGCCTGAATCCACCATCTTTTCGGCAGAGATGCGTGCGGTACACCTTGCTTTGTGCCACATACAGTCTCGATCACATCGTCGCGCTATGGTTTGCTCTGATTCCCAGTCCGTCATCCAAGTTTTATCTTCTCCAGAGGACACGGACTCACCTGTCATCCGTGATGTCCGTCGTCTTCTTGGAACTTTGGAGGGTGATGGCTTCCTGGTCCGATTCTGTTGGGTTCCTGGCCATGTTGGGATCCGGGGTAACGAGCTGGCAGAGAGATCTGCCAGCTGTTTCCTCCATGTCGCCAGCTCAGCTGCCACTGTCTTTCCGAGATTATCGGCCGTTGATCCGGGAATTTGTTATGGATGAGTGGCAGTCCCTGTGGTCTCAGCAGGGCAGCAATAAACTCTATGCCATCAAACCACAGATCGGACTATGGAAGTCTAGTTTGCGGAAGAACCGTCGTGAGGAAGTTGTTCTTGCGCGTCTCCGCATTGGGCGCTGTCGTTTTACTCACCGCTTTTTGCTGTGTGGCGAGAGTGTCCCGGTGTGTGAGGTGTGCAACTGTCGTCTCACTGTCCTTCATGTTTTGTGTACTTGTGTTCGGTTTTGTGATCATCGTTTTCGTCATTTTCACTCTCATCTGTTGGACGAAGGAGCAGCTACGCTGCAAACCATTGGCGAAGCCTGCGACATGAAAGCAGTGTTTTCGTTTTTACAAGATATTGACTTTTTTAAACTTATCTAGTTTTTAACTTGTTCACTATCATATTTCATTTTTACCACATCAGCCTGTTTTTAACCCTTGTGTACGTTTTTTATTGATTTTGTTTTGTTTTGATGTCTTTTGTTTAGCGCTCTTTGGCCAACCATGGCCCTTGCGCCATTAACATCAATTAACCAAACCATAGCACGTATTTTTTTATGTGTAAATGCTTTCTATTGGCAACTCTTCTTTCATTTACACTTTTAAACAAAAAGGCACGAGTTTATATGTAAGCCAATATTGCAGGTCCATAGTCATATCATTTACGTTAATTTCCTTGTTTCAGTATGCTCTAGATTCTTACGGGATTGCACAATGTGTAGTGGATAATAAAAGGAACGACTTACATGAAAATTGATTTTATCACACTGCTTACGTATATTATATATTTTTCAAATCTTTGTTATTGCATTAACATAAAATTAAATCTATGTAAGGACTAATGGTGCACTTAGTTGGGGTAGCCCAAGGGCCCGAGCTCTCCCACGAGGTATAACTTGTTCCTTCGTCTTTTGTTATTGGCTGTTTATTTTTAAACTCATTTGTGGGTGTTTTTAAATACATATTTTGCGAATAATTGGAAATTCGTTTTAATGTGGCGGAGACATTTTTTTTATCGCTTCTCAATATTTTGGGAGATGTTTTCTCTGGATGATTTCTATTTGCGATTTCAATGTTTTGGCCATTCCCATAAAGAAATGTTGGACCCATCACTGATATGGACTGCACGTAAACAAATTGCAAGGTTTAGATACCCATAAACCAGAGTTTGGAAATGCTGCTGTTTATTTTATCCACCTGTTGACTTAATTATTGTGCATGAATGACTCCTTTTAGTAAAATAAATTAAGAGTTGAACAAATTTTAAAGGAATTTTCCTACTCTTTGCAAATTGTCTTTCAAGATATCCATATGCAAGGTTCTTTCCCTCAGTTGATCACTGCTAGTGTAGTGTTAGACGGGAAGCAATCCCATTGAACATGAAATATCGTCGATGCGGTGTTTATGGGCGATTGGTTTATTCCCGTTCGGAAGTCTCAGGAGGGAAAGATCGGATGAGTCTCCGGCGCTGCTGATGAAGGGTCGTTTGGGAGCTCTATCAGCCAGTCTATCAGCAGCTTTTGTGAGAAAACCAAGACACAGGAAAGATAGTACAGAAAGTGTAAACAGGCAAACAAGCATCCTGTTTGAATGGGCAACAGTGGCAAGCATCAAACACTTCGTACGATTCTCGTTCAAGTGTCATAATAAAGCCATTAAGGGAGTTGCCGAAGAACTATGCAGGACTTATGGGGAAGGGGTAGAGGGTGAATGGTGGGATAAAAAGAAAAAGAGAGGCTGAAAAGTCAAACAGCCAAGACGTGATGGCCTGGATCACGGAGCCGGTGGCACACATACACACCGCACCTCCTTCCAGTCTCAGGAAATGACCCATGACCAAATTCGGCCTTCTCCTCTTTCTAATCATCGCATCTTCTCCCCGTCTTCCTAACCTGATAGCATCTAATGTTCCGTGCTCAAAGGAGTTTCATTAAATTCCTCAGCTTCAAATCCTTCTCGGTGCCTGACTCGATTCCGCGGATGCATAGTTAAGGAGAGAGATCGAAGCTCTAGTGAGCGTCCTTTAAGGTTAAATGTTTCATTGGATTTTCTTCGGGAAACGTTTATGATAGCCGGCGCCATTTGTCAGTCTTATGGATGATATCTTAGAACGGCGATTTATTCTGAACCTCCCGGATTTGACTAAAGAATATATGCATAAATTCAGAGCGTGTTTTGTTTCTCAAGTATTTTACTCGGTATAAAGGGTGCTGCCTAGATAAAGGTTGTTCTTTCACAAGGATGTGGATCAATAAATGCTGACTCTTAATTAATGTTAAATATAGAATTAAAGTTCTTTGGTGATTAAAATATGGTTAAAACGTGATTGAGAGACAAAATTAAAAATCCACAACGTATTCCTCAAAACAAAAAGTGATATATAGCATAGAATAGATGGAATGGAAAGGGGTTGGTTAAAGTTTCACTTGCCACTTTTTGTATAATCATAACTGCGTTTCAGAAATGCGCTAACGAAACACAATATTGAAATTGGCTTTCTTAGAAAGAAAAAAACTCGGGAAAGCAGAAACTGAAATGTGCATCGCTGTTGTTACCATTATTGCCTATACCACGATGGTATTCATAAAAAAATCTAGAAAATGGAATATTCTCCCGTAATGTGTTTTTTTTTTTTTCGAAATTGCTACTGTTCTTTTAAGAGACAGTTCAATTCAAACT
Organism: Macrothele yani; assembly: GCA_039090855.1. Taxonomy (NCBI): domain Eukaryota; kingdom Metazoa; phylum Arthropoda; class Arachnida; order Araneae; family Macrothelidae; genus Macrothele; species Macrothele yani. The sequence continues at coordinate 143,869,606 of CM076989.1, forward strand.
GCATTATGGTTAGTCGCAAGGAGTCTTAAGCATTAGATGTTTTACTTTTAATAAAAGCAGTTTACTTTTCAGCGGAAAAGTTTTAAGTAGCAGTAATATTTGGTCCCATTATTAGTGGTATATTTCTTTGTCAAACCGTAATTTCAGCGGCATTTGCGTAGAGTATATGGTTCGCATAAGTGCAAGACAGCAACAACTGTCTATTCTGCCTCATAGAATTTCGTCTGAAAGAATATACGGATACCTGACAGAAAAATATATACTTATTCCCCAGGTGAGGTATGTCTGGAACTGAGAAGCGTTTTCACTTTCCGTGTTAGTCCAAAATGAGAAATATTCAACAGGAATCTCGTGGAACATTTTCTTTGAAGTGAGAAATGAACTTCATTAGAATTTGAATGAAACCCTCAAATAAAAATAAAAGATGGACGTTATTTTCGTGCTCCATGTAATGATCCTACAGAAACTTAGTGTAACTATTTTTGACATGAGGGTCTTCATGAAAATAGTAGTGTAACTTATTTCGCATGTGATAATCAATCGATGACGTGGTTTTTCTTCTGAATCTCTTTGGTGAGAAAGGTGGATATTGTAGTTTTCCAGAAATTAGAGATTTTTCACACTTCAGTCAACTCTCTTCCGGGAATGAAAATTGCAGTTTATTTCCCCATGTGCAGTCTTCCCGAAAAGGTCCGGAAAGAAAGGGTGTTTTACTCTTCCTCGTGTGCTGCTCCTCCGATAATGAGAAGTAATCTTTCTAATCCTTCCCCCAGGTTTTAAAGTACTACTCTAATGAATAGTGCCATACACCCACTTCCCGGAACGAAAGCTGCTATATGTCTTTCCCTCATCTACCCCTTGAGTCATTAAGCCAGTAACCGGAAAGCCAGAACAATGAAACTCCAGGAAAATGAAGCGTAAATCAAAGAAAGCTAGAGTGGTGGAATTGCGAACGTGTGACTCCCAACGTACATGCTTATTTTCATACCTCGAATATCTGGACACTCCGCTGTCGATGGTTACCCACATCCTACCGAAGCACCCAGAACAGGTCGGTATGTGCTTTCCATCTGACAACAGGGAGGAGTGTGGTTGCGTATTGTTTAAAGACTGAGACTTTGGGACAGAGGTTCCCAGACTTTTTCAGACTTTCGCTTTACACGTGCCATGTTGCGGAAGTTGCATTGAGCTGTGTTCCTGAGTATAGACTCAGTTATAAAAAAGTGTACTTATACTCTTTAAAACTCTAGTTATTCCGTGCTTGACTTTTACACTTTCCAGTGAAGGGGCTGTGCCCCGAATTTCAGTGTAAGAGCGGACACATTAACTATGATAAGCAATAATGAACTGAACATTATGCTACTTTTACACAAAAGAAAAAGAGGACAGACATATATTAAGGGCTTGTGGAGGTGATCAGAATGTTGATTTTATACTGTGTTAATGTACGTGTGCTTTGTTCGACACCAGAGGTAGGGATATCTATAACTGTATAATTATTTACGAAACAGAAAACAGATGACAAAGCCCACGAAGGCAATAGAATGTTCGAGAACATTTTTCAATGTCGATGTCCTCATACAAAGAACTTCAGTTTTCGCACGCCTTAGAAAAGGATAGGCCTTTTTCAACGGACTGGTAAGCATCTACAATTATACCACGACTTCCGCTGTATATTTTCAGCGTTACACAGACTCCTAAAAGTCTGAAAATCCATCCATTTACCTTTGTATATCTATAGCAGTGTATATTGTGTTAATGTACTTCGGCGGTAAGATTACTTTCTCAAAGGGTGTACTTCCTAATGAATAGATTTGACGGACCGACGGGATGCGAATGGTGGGAGTAGACACCTCGGTTAAGTGCGGTTCGCCGACGCCAAGGATCAGCGGTCGCGTGACGTGAGCGGAGAGACGCTTGGCATGGGAAGAACGCCACGTCAGCAGGTTGGCGAGAGAGGAGTGTTAACCCCGGATGCTTCGCGCATGCGTAGCGCTGAGGCGGTGAAGAGCGCGGCGCTCTTAGGAGGAACGAGTTAGTTAGTCTGTTTTCATTTAGCGGAGAGCGTAGTTCTCCTGTAAGGAGACGCGAAGCGTTTTTGGTCTTTTTGAGCAAGCGGTCGCTCCAAGCATACGGAGGCCCGAGGCTCTGGATGATGTTAACAAGCGCACTATCTTTGCGGTGATAGCGTTTTTGTTGCAGCGGCACAGGTCCCGGTCAGGAATACCGCTTGCGTTAGAGATATTTATCCACTACAAGATAATTTATAGTACTTGGGAAGATTAAGTTCGCAACGAAGTTGAAGTCCGAGTTAGAAAGTAGTAACATTCTCAGAGACACAGATCTACCTAATAGTAGGCAAATTCTTTCTGGAATGTCAACGTCTAAAGCTAAAAAATCGACATTTTTCTTCAAGAATGATTCTCCTAGACTTATAATTCGAATAACCGTCAGATATAGAAATTAGTGAAACCTGCTTCCGGAGGAGGATTAATCTACCGCCGTCAGAACCTAACTGTTATTCAATAAATGTTTGTTTTGTGTTGGTAAATCCTCTCGAGATTCTTCTATTGTAGTAGTGATCATTATTCTGCTCGTTCAGCCGTTTCTATCAGCCTTCCTGTGTCACAGATATTATATCGAAGTGGGGAAGGCTTCGTTTGTTCGCCCGAACAGAGTTCAGGGAGTGTTTCAGATAAACAGAAGTACTTCCTTGTGACTGTGAGAAGCACTTATAGCGAGGACGCCACCGAGTCATAAGTAGGAGGCGGGGCCACAGCAAGCGACCAGTACTTTCGCTCTCACACTCAGTGTTTCCATTTCTCCGAAACAAAAACTATCATGAGGTACAGAAAGCCGGTACTAAACGCAATGCACGAATCAATCGCTTCCAGGGAGAAATAATAATAATAGATTATCACATAAGCAATCGGTGTGTATTTACATTTCAACTTAACTGTGGATTCTTAGTCCGCAGCAGGTAATAGTAACTGGAAATGAAAGAGGCCTTTGCTGGAAGTCATGAAATGATCTGGAAAACCTCAGAGTCTGAGCAAACAGTGAGTAAACGTAACGAGAGACTGCGAAAGGTTTGCTGGTAATGCCGGTCGAATTTGTCGCAGCACACATGGGCTCCGGGAAAAGAGTCAAGGACTGCCAACAGCACCAATGTGCTGAGCATGTCATCCAGAAACCACCAGCACTAGTGACATACCCTTCTTGTTTGCAGTTAAGGACTATCGCTTTTGCACTATTAATTCATAGAAAACTGTACCAGTCTGACGAGAGTACGTGGATAAGAGCAATACGTGGAGGAATTCTACCTGCTGAACTACAGACAACCTTCATTTAATCGACTGGTACTGGTTTTCATAATATGGTCTGAATCTTTTTTTCTTTTGGACAAAAACCTTGCGTCAAGGTTTGTCAAGACTTTCTGGACAATGACGCGTTATCTGCATTGTAGCTGCACTTCGGGAGCAGTTGCCTTCCTGTGTGTAAGATATTTAGTTCTATTTGTTATATTTGTATCCAATAGATGGCAACACCGAGTTGCGTCTCGGGTTTACTCTCGTGCTGTAGAGAGTATTAGTATTGTATCAGTTGTTGTTGTGTTCGGGGTTGATCTTGTTTTTTAGGTTTTTCGAGTGAGAGTTGCTTACGGCAATCTCTTTATGTTTGCAATGTATCGAGAGTGAGTGATTAATAATGTGGTGACATTAAAAGGGCTCAATTAGAGCTAAAATTTCATACAGTCCTTTTAGTGTATTGAACATTCTTCAGTTTTGGTCCGTTCGAGCCGGAAATATCTTTGACCTTTTTGGATGATGACTGTTACTTCGAACGGCAAGTCGCTGGTGATATTAAGGTTCGTGAGAAAAACAGTGAGTATTCGAGAATGATTTAAATCTATAGTTCTTTAGAGTGCTTTTTGCCGACATTCTAATTATTCTAATATTATTCATTCGACCGTTTGAAAGGTGCGTGATAAAAACGGTGAGTGTTCGAGACTGACTTGATCCTACAGTTTTAGAGTGCTTTGTTGACATTCTAATTATGGATGGAGGCATTAAAGATGAAAAAATGTGTATTTAAGGCATCGTTGACAAAACTTCGAGAGAAGATTGAATCCAGTGATTTTGAGCAATTGCACAGTGCTAGTCCGGAAGTGTTATTATATAAATCGAAATTAGACGCTATTGAGTCAAAGAAAGCAGAGGTTCTTGAAAGAAATTTTGAGTCCTGCGCTCCGGAAGAAGTGGATGGATTTATAGCAGAAACAGAGGTACAGGAAATTATTGAAAATTTGTCTTTGATAATGCTGAGGAAAGTGTCTGGACTCGTGCTTCTGACAAATAATAACACTGCGAGTGAAAACTCAGTGCCGCTTCGCCTACCGGAATTGTCAATTCCAATTTTTAGTGGTGGAGATGCCACTCAGTGGCTCTTCTTCCAAGATTTGTTTGCAGCGTCCGTGTTGTTGAATGATGATTTGTCTGGTGCACAGAGACACCAGACAAATCATCATTCAATTTGAAAGGGTGTCTGAGAGGGTGTCTATTTGAAAGGGTGTCTGAGAGGGTGTCTATTTGAAAGGGTGTCTGAGAGGAGTTGATCTTCGTGTCGTCCAATCATTGTCATTGTGTAATGCTAATTTCGAGTTTGCGTGAGATTTGTTGAAAAAGAGATATTCTAATAAACGTGAGTTGATCTTCAATATTATAAGGAAATTAGTTTCGCTGCCAGCTGTCAACATTGAGTCTACAGCTCAGCTTTTAAATATTGTAGACAGCCCTATTGAATGTGTTCGTGCTTCAGAGAACCTTCAGTTGAAGTGTGACGGAGTTGCCGACATTTTGCTTATGTTTATTGTGCGGAATAAGTTGGACATAACTCGTGGATGGTGGGAGAGAACCTTAGAAGCAGATAACATTCCTCAACTAAATCAGTTGTTGGAGTTTATTCAGAGGCATGTGCGCACGTTAAAAGGTGATAAGGTGATCTCTTATAAAAGGCCTGTTCAACCTAAGGCTTAATCGTTTGTTTCGGAAATAAAGGGTATGTGTTTATTTTGTAAAATGAATCACTATTTGAACAAGTGTAATAATTTCTTAAAGCTGACTGTTCAGAAGAGAGTAGAATTTGTGAAACATCAAAAATTATGCTTCAAATGTTTATTGCAGAACCATCTAGTGAGCCGTTGCCAGAGTAAACGGCAGAATGTTTGCTCGGAATCATAATGCCTTACTGTGCTTTCGTTATAATGAAGTTAAGCAATGTAAGGAAGAACCTGAGTTTAGGATACAAGTTGTATCTCCAACTATTACTACTGTTGAGAGTAAAGAGCCCGAGCACTCGACTTTGGGGAAGGGACTCGAGTCAACATCATCGACGATTTCGTCCTGTGTTTCGGATTTTAATATGCCGCAACACGTTCTGCTATGCACAGCTGTCATTCGTGTTGAGAATGCCTCAGGGAATTACCAGTTATGTCGGGCGCTCCTAGATTCCGGTTCCCAGGCAAATTTTATTTCAGAATCTTGTGCAAACAAACTTTGCCTGTGCAGGAAAAAAACAAGAGTGGCTATTTCATGTTTAGGTTCGCCAAGCTCGCATGCCAATGGAGTAACCCAGATTACGTTTAGGCGGCATTATAAGACTACACCTACGTTTTCAACTTCAGTCTTTGTACTCAGTAAAATTATTGGAGAACTGCCACACTCTCCACTTGATTCCTGTTTAGAAGAACTGTTTGCTAATGTGACTTTGGCTGACCCCAACTTTTACAAACTTTCAGCGATTGATATATTGCTGGGAGCAGATATCGCTCAGCCCTTGTTGAAGGGAGATACCATTAAGGCAAAAGACGGCAAACCCTTTGCGGTACGTTCGGAACTGGGCTGGATCGTTTCAGGTGAAGTGCCTACTTCTCATGAGAAGTTATCTACAGTTCATGTAAATCACATTCAAATTGATCTTAACGATTGTGTATTTAATTTCTGGAAACTGGATTCAGTTCCTGTGGCTAGTCCCTTTACGAAGACTGAGCAAGCATGTGAAACTCATTTTCAAGATACGCATTTGAGAAACGAGAATGGCAGATACACTCTGATGCTTCCTTTTGACTTACCTCCCTCCCATCTGGGCGATTCCAAGCAACTTGCCATGAAGCGCTTAAGGTCTTTGGAGAACTCACTCTCAAGGAACCCTGAATTATACAGACAGTATTGCTCCTTTATGAGAGAATACGAAGACCTGGACAATATGAAAAGAGTGCCAGAAACTAAGATTTGTAAACAAGTGAGTTATTATCTTCTACATCATTGTGTAGTAAAACCTTCGAGTAGTACTACAATAGTCCGCGTGGTGTTTGATGCTTCGGCCAAGAGCACCTCGGGACTGTCGTTAAATGGCCTCCTAATGGTGGGTCCGAGAGTTCATCAAGAATTGTTCCATATTCTCTTGATATTTAGAACTTCCGCGGTGGCTTTGTGTGCAGGCGTAGAAAAGATGTTTATACAAATAGTTGTGCACCCAGAGAACATTGACTGTTAAAGAATGCTATGGAGAGAAAAACCTGAAGAGCCTGTACAGACCTTTAGATTGAACACAGTCACTTGTGGCACTGCGTGTGTCCCATTCTTAGCAAGTAGATCTTTGAAGCAATTGGCTTTGGATGAAGAGACTGCTTTCGCACGAGCATCCAGAGTGGTTTTGCGAGACTTCTATGTTGTTGATATCCTTTCAGGAGCCAATTCACCGGAGGAAGTCTCTGAGCTTGCGCGTGAGCTGCAAGAATTGTTGAAAAAGGGTGGTTTAACATTGCGTAAGTGGACATCGAGCACTGCATCTGTTTTAGACACTCTTCCTAATGAGTTCAAGGATTGCAGTGACACCCTGAGAATTGATTCTGACAAATCAATAAAGGTGCTTGGCATTGAGTGGTGTCCAACAACGGATACCTTCCAATTTTCTGTTGCTACCAACGAGAAGCTGGAGTATAGCAAAGGAGTCATACTTTCAGAAATTGCCAAGATTTTCGATCCCTTGGGTTGGCTTTCACTAACAGTGATTAAGGCTAAGATTCTCCTTCAAGAGCTCTTCAGTTCTAATCTGAGTTGGGACGATGAGCTACCACAACAGTACAGGAACCGTTGGATCAAGTTCCACTCGCAACTTTCCTGTCTCAAAGATCTCAAGATTCCAAGATGTGTGATGACTCCAACTTCTGATTACTTTGAAATTCATGCCTACTGTGATGATTCTGAGAAAGCTTACTGTGCAGTGATTTACATTCGTTCAGTGGATTTGGACTCCTCGCTGCACGTATCTTTAATAGCTGCCAAGTCCAGAGTTACTCCTTTAAAGAAGCAATCTGTTCCTAGGTTGGAGCTTTGCTCTGCCCTGTTGTTTGCAAATCTGCTGGAAGCTGTTCTTCCATGTCTCAACATTCCAATCAAGAAGGTTTTTGCATGGACAGATTCAAGAGTTATACATTCGCTTGGGTTTGTCGCAACCACAACGCTGGCTCCCTTTTGTAGCTACTCGAGTGGCAAGAATTCAGGAAGCGATTCCCTCTGTGTAGTGGAATCACATTGCTAGTACGCAGAACCCTGCTGACTGTGCCACCAAAGAGGTATTTTAGCTTTGGAGTTGGTTCAGAGTGACGTGTGGTTAAGAGGTCCAGATTGGCTACATCAACCTAGTGTTCAATGTTTAGATGGAAATGCATTTCAGGAGTTCTTGTTTTCTGAACTACATTTGAGAGAAGAAAGGAAGAGTCATGTGAGAGCAGCCAGCCAAAGTACAGATCTGTCCTTTATTTTCAAGTTTTCGTCTTGGACCAGATTGTGCCGCGTGACACCCTGGTGTTTGCGGTAAACACAAAACTGTGCTAATTCGCTATTTAAAAGAAACTTTGGCCATTTGAGTAGAGATGAGCTTCTTAAAGCCACTTGTGTAATAGTGAAGTTCGTCCAATCCTCTGAGCTCGCTGATGAGTTGGGGTGCCTTCATGCTGGGAGAGCCATTAAGTCATCAAGTAAACTTCTACCGTTGAATCCCTTTGTGAACTCTGAGGGTGTTTTGCGAGTTGGTAGGAGACTTAGAAATGCCTCAGTTGCAGATAATACGAAACACCCTATAGTTCTACCTAGAAGGCATCATATAACAGAATTAGTTGTCAAGCATTATCATCACACTCATCTCCACGCAAGCGCTCTTCTTTTACTTGCTGTCATCCGACAAACTTTTTGGATTCTCTGCGTCAGAGATGTCACGCGAAGATTTACGCGTCGTTGTGTGACATGCTTTCGTCATTCTGCTACTCCAGACACTCAGCTTATTGGTAACTTGCCCTCAAAGAGAGTACCTCCTTCTAGAGTATTTTATGTGACGGCTCTAGATTTTGCTGGTCCCTTCCAATGCAGAGAAAGTGTGGGACGGTGAAAAAAGCTTTTCAAGATTTACATTGCAGTCTTCGTGTGTTTCTCAACGAGAGCGATTCATCTTAAAATTGTTGGAGACCTTACTACTGACGCATTTATTGCAGCGCTTAAAAGATTTATTGCACGTCGAGGTAAGCCTAGTAAGATATTTAGTGACTGCGCCACGAATTTAGTTGGTGCAGATCGTGATTTGAATCGTGCTCTTAAGCAAGTGCTCAATGCAACCGATGACAACAGTGTTGCTACCTTTTCCTCTTCCGAAAGCATCAAGTGGAATTTTAACCCTCCTTCAGCGCATCATTTTGGGAATCTTTGGGAGGCTGGGGTAAAGGCAATAAAATTCCACCTTAAACGGACAGTAAGCAACGCTTGTTGTTCTCCAGAGGAGTTCCTCATGTTCCATCTGGGACTCTGTGTTATATTTCTGAAGACCCTAATGATCTGGATGCCCTGACGCCTGGACACTTCTTGGTGGGAGCTCCCTTGGCGCCTCTCCCTGAGTTAGATCTCACTGCAGTTCCGATTTCTTGCCTTAAGAGGTGGGAATTGATCCAACGCTTAGTTCAGCGGTTTTGGTGGCGATGGAGGTTAGAATACCTTACACAACTTCGACTTAGGCCTAAATGGTGCACTTCTAGACCGGACCTTACAGTGGGTGATCTTGTGCTGATCAAAAACGAACTCATATCCGCATTGCGTTGGAAATTTGCCAGAGTTATAGGAAACACATCCTGACAGAGATGGCAAGGTGCGAGTGGTGACTGTTCGAACTGATTCCGGAGTTCTCAAGAGATCCATAGTTAAACTGTGTCCATTACCGTTAGATTGACTAAAGTATTCAAGAAATTCCCTCAGAATTTCAGAATGAAGTGATGGACATGTTCAAAAAGCATGCTAGTAATGAAGATAGAAAACCTCGTTTCAAGTACCCAGATCTTTTTTCTTGAGTCAACTGTAAACTTTTCACACAATATTAGTAGTTCGGAAGTTAACAGAAAAGTAACCAAAGCTCTTATGGAAACAGCAACAAAATTAGCTGGGTCTAAGAACAAGTTGCATGTGAACAAATTATCAGGAAAAACTAAAATGTTGATGCAAAAAAGAAGAGAGATGAGGACAACTAAAGAAGATGTGACTTCCAAAGTGGAATATATAGAGCTATGCAAGACAGCACGAAAAAGTATCACTGAAGACGTAAGGAAATTCAACTGTGAGCTAGTGAGGAAAGCAATTGAAAACAACCAAGGCCTAAAGATAGCAAAGGGACATCTCAGTAAGGGAAGAAAACATATTATGGCTCTGAGAAAAGAAGATGGTTCTATAACAAGAAATAGAGGCGAAATTTTGACAAGAGTGAAAGATTTCTACTCCAAATTATATGAAAGGGATGATACATGTACTCCAGACATCATGAAAGGTACCAGAGTTCTTCCAGTCCTCCCAGCAGAAGTTGCTCATGCAATCAAGAACATGAAGCGGGGGAAAGCTCCAGGAGAAGATGGAATTACTATAGACATCATACAAGAAGCAAGTGGAGAAATTGAAACAGTACTCGCCCAAATTTTCACTCGATGCCTTAATGAAGGGAAGATTCCTGAGGAATGGAACAATGCTACAATGATCCTGCTACATAAAAAGGTGACATTGAGGATCTTAGGAACTACAGACCTATCAGCCTCCTATCAGTGGTTTATAAAATCTTCACTAAAGTTCTTTCACACCGCTTGAAGGTAACACTGGACATGGCTCAACCGAGAGAACAAGCTGGATTCAGGAGTGGCTACAGCACAATAGATCATATCCACGTACTGAGAGAACTAATTGAAAGAGCGAGGGAATATGAACTTCCATTGTGCATGGCTTTTATCGATTATGAAAAAGCCTTTGATTTGGTGAAACCATCAGCAGTTACCACGGCTCTAAAATCCTGCGGTATTGAAGATGCATACATTAATACTATTAATAACATCTATGAAAATGCAAGTGCAAAGATTCGGCTGTTTGAAAATACAACACACATAAAAATTGGAAAGGGAGTGAGACAAGGTGACACCATATCTCCGAAGCTCTTTAATGCCACATTGGAAAATGTCTTTCAATCACTGAACTGGGAAAACAAAGGGATAAAGATTAATGGAGATTATCTAACCCACCTTCGTTTTGCTGATGACGGAGACATTTTTGCAACTACCCCATCAGAGCTGCAGAGTATGATCCAGGAACTTGCTGACAAGAGTAAAGAAGTGGGATTAAAAATGAACTTTCAGAAGACAAAAGTGATGTTCAATGCTTTTTCAAGAAATGAAGATTTATCGATTGATGGAGAAAAACTGGAGATAACAGATACGTATGTCTATCTTGGACAGCAGATATCAAGTGAGGGTCACATTGATGAAGAAATTAATCGGCGTACAAAACTTGCCTGGAGAGCTTTTGGAAGAAACAGCATAATTTTCAAGAGCAATATGCCATTATGTCCTAAAAGAAAAGTGTTTGATCAATGCATCCTTCCAGTGCTTACGTATGGTGCAGAGACGTGGACCTTAGCTAAAAGAGACATACAAAGGCTGCAGACAACTCAAAGAAGCCTGGAGAGGTGCATGCTTGGTGTAACCAGGAGAGATAAGAAGAGGAACTCGTGGATCCGAAAAATGACAAGAGTGGAAGACATCATGATCAGAGTTAAATCCCTGAAATGGCAATGGGCTGGACATACTGCCAGAAGGACAGATCATCGATGGACAGCCGAAATTTTAGATTGGATTCCAAGGGACAGGAAAAGACCCAGAAAAAGACCACATGGGAGATGGGTGGATGAAATTCGTAAATATGCTGGAGTGACATGGAGGAGACTGGCACAAGGCAGACCGTTGTGGAGGAAACTTGGGGAGACCTTCGTCCAGCAGTGGATTGATAATGGTTGACAATGATGATGATGATGATGATATACTGTGTGAGTAATGTAAGATATTTATTTTCATTTGTTATATTTGTCACCAATAGATGGCAACACCGAGCTGCGTCTCGGGTTTGCTCTCGTGCTGTAGAGAGTATTAATATTGTATCAGTTGTTGCTGTGTACGGGGTTGATCTATTTTATTTTTTTTAGGTTTTTCGAGTGAGAGTTGCTTACGGCAATCTCTTTATGTTTGCAATGTATCGAGTGAGTGATTAATAATGTGGTGATACTAAAAGAGTTCAACTAGAGCTAAAATTTCATAGTCCTTTTAGTGTATTGAACATTCTTCACTGTGTAATCAGAACAAATCTGACATTCGTCTCGAGTTGTAGGAGGCTGCTTTGAAGAGATTAGCATCAAATGAATGGTGGACTGATCATTTCAGGTCGCTGACCTCAATCTCAAAGGCTCCAGGATGAATTTGATAGTATGTGTGTTTTTATAGTATAACGTACAGTATATAATATATAACGTATATCATCATCGTCATTGTCAACCATTATCAATCCACTGCTGGACGAAGGTCTCTCCAAATTTCCTCCACAACGGTCTGTCTTGTGCCAGTCTCCTCCATGTCACTCCTGCATACTTTCGAATTTCATCCACCCATCTCCCATGTGGTTTTCTTCTGGGTCTTTTCCTGTCCCTTTTAATCCAATCTAAAATTTCGGCTGTCCACCGATGGTCTGTCCTTGTGGCAATATGTCCAGCTCATTGCCATTTCAGGGATTTAGCTCTGATCACGATGTCTTCCACTCTTGTCAATTTTCGGATCCACGAGTTCCTCTTTTTATCTCTCCTGGTTCCACCAAGCATGCACCTCTCCATGCTACTTTGAGTTGTCTGTAGTCTTTGTATGTCTCTTTTAGTTAAGGTCCACGTCTCCGCACCATATGTAAGCATTGGAAGGATGCATTGATCAAACACTTTTCTTTTAAGACATAATGGCATATTGCTCTTGAAAATTATGCTGTTTCTTCCAAAAGCTCTCCAGGCGAGTTTTCTACGCCGATTAATTTCTTCATCAATGTGACCCTCACTTGATATCTGCTGTCCAAGATAAACGTACGTGTCTGTTATCTCCAGCTTTTCTCCATCAATCGATAAATCTTTATTTCTTGAAAAAGCATTGAACATCACTTTTGTCTTCTGAAAGTTCATTTTTAATCCCACTTCTTTACTCTTGTCAGCAAGTTTCTATATCATACTCTGCAGCTCTGATGAGGGAGTTGCAAAAATTACTATGTCATCAGCAAAACGAAGGTGAGTTAGATAATCTCCATTAATCTTTATCCCTTTGTTTTCCCAGCTCAGCGACTGAAAGACAACCTCCAATGTAGCATTAAAGAGCTTCGGAGATATGGTGTCACCTTGTCTCCCTCCCTTTCCAACTTTTATGTGTGCTGTATTCTTAAACAGCCTAATCTTTCCACTTGCATTTTCATAGATGTTATTAATAATATTAATGTATGCATCTTCAATACCGCAGGATTTCAGAGCCGTGGTAACTGCTGATGGTTTCACTGAATCAAAGGCTTTTTCATAATCGATAAAAGCCATGCACAATGGAAGTTCATATTCCCTCGCTCTTTCAATTAGTTCTCTCAGTACGTGGATATGATCTATAGTGCTGTAGCCACTCCTGAATCCAGCTTGTTCTCTCGGTTGAGCCATGTCCAGTGTTACCTTTCAAGCGGTGTGAAAGAACTTTAGTGAAGATTTTATAAACCACTGATAGGAGGCTGATAGGTCTGTAGTTCCTGAGATCCTCAATGTCACCTGAGGAATCTTCCCTTCATTAAGGCATCCGAGTGAAAATTTGGGCGAGTACTGTTTCGATTTCTCCACTTGCTTCTTGTATGATGTCTACAGTAATTCCATCTTCTCCTGGAGCTTTTCCCCGCTTCATGTTCTTGATTGCATGTGCAACTTCTGCTGGGAGGACTGGAAGAACTCTGGTACTGGTACCTTTCATGATGTCTGGAGTACATGTATCATCCCTTTCATATAATTTGGAGTAGAAATCTTTCACTCTTGTCAAAATTTCGCCTCTATTTCTTGTTACAGAACCATCTTTTCTGAGTGCCATAATCTGTTTTCTTCCTTTACTGAGATGTCCCTTTGCTATCTTTAGGCTTTGGTTGTTTTCAATTGCTTTCCTCACTAGTTCACAGTTGAATTTTCTTACGTCTTCAGTGATGCTTTTTCGTACTGTCTTGCATAGCTCTATATATTCCACTTTGGAAGTCGCATCTTCTTTAGTTGTCCTCATCTCTTCTTCTTTTTGCATCAGCATTTTGGTTTTTCCTGATAATTTGTTCACATGTAACTTGTTCTTAGACCCAGCTAATTTTGTTGCTGTGTCCGTAAGAGCTTTGGTTACTTTTCTGTTAACTTCAGAAATATCCACTTCTTCCGATGTTAGGCCTTCTAAAGCAGAGAATCTGTTCTTCAATTCCAACTTGAAGGTATTGTTGTGTTTTTTAAGGTTGGTTATGTCAATACATTTGTTTTTGTCTTATGAGCTTGCCACGTTCAAGTTTAGTGTTGAGATGCATCTTACATCTCACCAATATATGGTCACTACCTGTGTTGAACTTGTTTAGCACACTGCATTCTTCTATGACGAATTTTTTGTTACACATAATAAAATCAATTTCACTTGTCTTTCCATTTGGATGTCTCCATGTCCATTTTCTGTGTGGCTTTTTCTTGAAAAAGGAGTTCAAGATGAAAAACCCTTCTGCCTCTGCACACTCTACGAGAGTATTTCCACGCTGGTTTCTGTTGCCGTGACCGAATTTACCTACTGAAGTTTCATTCTGTTGCCGTTGCTCTATTTTTGCATTGAAATCTCCCATAATTATCTTCAAATGTTGCTTACCTTTATTATTTAGATGACGAATTTCCTCATAAAATTCTTCAATTTCTTCTTCAGGAGGACTTGTGGTGGGTGCATAAGTTTGAATTATCTGTGCCTGGTATCTTCTCGAGAGATGGATAACGAGTCGTGCAACTCTGTCAGAGGAACTTTCAACTTCTACCACTTTATCCTTCAGTTTCTTGTTTATTATAAATCCAGCACCACTAGTTCTGCCAGTATCTGTCCCACGATAGTAGAAGAGATGTCCACTTTTCAGTTCAATGAGATCTTTTCCTTAACTCACTTAGCCCGATGAAGTCCCACTTGATCCTTTGTAGTTCCTCTTCCAATTCAAGAAGCCTTGAATCAGAAGATAGGGAGCGTCCATTATATGTAGCCAAGGTCAGCATAAGATGGCAGCCTAGTCCGGTTCTCCGGGGATTCTTAGCACCCTCTGCTTTCATGTCGCACTGGCCGCTGCCTTGGCCAGGTACATTCCAGCTGCCGGAGACTGAGGGCCAAGATTTAAGTTGTGGAGTCATTTTGGAGGGGTTTGGCCATAACTCACCACGCTGGCCAAACGGGTTGGTGAGTGTGGGATAGCATTTCCTCAAATCCTGATGGTATAACTATACCGCTATTGGTGGCCGTCAGAGCCTCTTTAGTGGGAACAGGATGCACCACGAGTAGGCGGGGTTGACATTTGTCAAGGAGAGGCTGTGATATTACGCATCACCTGACCTTACATCCCATAACGTATATACATGTACGTATATTTGTTCGTTTAAAATATCACACCTTGAACATTACCTTCGTAACATCTGTCGTCTCTGGTACCTCGTGCTATTTATCCTTGGATAGCTACTACCTATACAAATCTTAATTACACGCTGAGCTAAGTTTGGAGACCTATCGGCTAGAAGAAAAGTCTCGAAAACAACTTACAAGGAAAACAGTCTTTATTGTAGTAACTTCACGGCACTTCCGGAATGCAACTCAACAAAACAATGTCATCAACACAAAACAGAATACTGAACCTCTATCAACTTAGGTTCAACAAGTTCACATCTGATCTACCAATTATAACAACTTCCTACCGTACTTTATCAATAGTATGCCACAACATCACATCTCACCACACTTTTCGCTGCTTGCTCGAACATTGTATAGCTCGTTCTAGTCACGTCCACACGCACCCTGACCTCAAGGCTGCTGCCAACATAACATTCAGTGATCGAGAAAAACATAACGTTAAGGATGAAACGCTTAAAGATAATGAATACAAGATTTACGTAGAGAAAGAAACTAAAAGTTGAATTAGAGCATGTCATACGTGTACTGAAGCTAATGATTTCAGTACACGTTTTTAGTTTTCCTCTAAATATTAGCTGTTTGCAAGTTCACTCCTCGACACTGAAATTGCCCTACCCATACAAAAAATGAGCCAAGAATCTCCAAGGCAGTACACCAATCCAAGTACATCAATTTGACAGGCTGTGAGTTATCCTCTAATTTAACCTTTCTTTTTAGTTCCTGTCTTTTTATGTAAATTTGATTTATTCTCATTAAGCGTTTTCAATCTGAACGTTAAATTTTCCCTCTCGACGAATTTGTATTTCGGAAACTCTGGCAACAGGTCAAAGTGAAACTACGTTGTTGAAAACAAAAGATAAGAATGATTAGATGTGGTATTGGGTTGATGCATAAGTTCATGCAGTTTTATTTTACGAGTGTTTTACAGGACAATAGTGATGGTGCAGACGGCCAGATGTAGATCAAAATGTAGCCAGTAATATCGTGTACCTAAATCATGTTGCTTTGTGTGATTGTGGCTAATGGTTTTTTAGTTTTCAGATCCGGAAGTATGGAGTGTCAAGTAGAGAGGATTGAACATTTCCAACATCTCCTCTACGAGTTTAACAAGGGATCCACAGCCGCCGAGGCCACTCGACAAATTTGTGCTGTGTATGGGAAGGACGCTATTGCTCCGAAGACAGCCCGCAAATGGTTTGAGCGGTTCCGAGGTGGCAATTTTGAGCTCAACGACTCTCCACGCTCAGGTCATCCATCTCACTTTGATGAGGATGGTTTGAACCATCTCATCCACTTCAACCTGCGTCAGGCCACACGCGAATTGGCCACTGAGATGGACTGTCATCAGGCCACCGTGGTGCGACATCTGGTACGTATGAGAAAGGTCTAGAAATTGGGGTCTTGGGCGCCTTGCACTCTCACGGAGGACAAGAATCAGCGTGTTGGCATATGTGGTTCCTTGCTCGCCCGTTATCGCGAATATTCTCAGCAAGCAACACGAACCCTTTGTCACGTATTGTTACTGGAGATGAAAAGCGGTGCCTGTGCGTGAATTTCAGTCATCGGAGGGAATGGTTAAGCCCAAACAAGACGCCCTCACCACGTCCAAAACATGACTTTCATCCTGCGTGTCTGGTGGGACATGGAAGGCATTATTCACTGAGAAATGCTGCCGAAGAATGGGACCATCAACGCTGCATTCTATTGTGAGCAACTCCGCCATGTGGAGGAATCAATTCAGCAGAAACTGCTACATCGGCGCCATGGTGTCCTTTTCCAACATAACGCACGCCCTCGTAGTGCAAAGATGACCAAAATGGACATTCAGGACATGAAATGAGATGTCCTTCCGCATCCGGCCTATTCCCTAGATATCGCTCTTTCAGACTATCACCTGTCCTGATATCTGTCGAATGCACTCCGTGGCAGAAAGTTCAACAATGATGTTGATCTCTAGAATTTTCTTGATTTCTTCGCAGAAAAACCTGCACGTTTTTTCAACAATGGCATTCCAGACCTATCCAGATGTTGGGACACAATCGTAAACAACGGGGGGATACACAGTTGATTGATTCCGTTTTTCCTTCTGATGAAATACATTCCTGTAGTGAGGTGAAAAAACGGCATGAACGTATGCATCAACCCAATATACACAGACGGAAAAAAAATCCCAACACCAAGAAGGGGTTATGTTAGATAAACTACAGTTGGTAGGCGGTGAGAGTACATCTGTAAGATGACGTCTATGCAAATTTCGCGCTCGGCGCATACGTGTGGCGCTAGTAGCGCCCCTCGGAACATGCAAAGCAGGTTTGCTGTAAATACGCGCTGTAACGTTCGTGAGCGTTAGTTATCGTTGAGATTCGACCTAGTGTGCTGATGTTAGTCAAGAATGCCTTTAAGAAGACGAAAAAGCCATTATCAACAGCTCATGGAGTTTGAACGAGGTCGTGTAATAGGGCTACGAGAAGGTGGATTTTCTTTCCGCAATAGTGTAGAACGACTTGGCAGGAATGTAACCACTATGTATGATTGTTGGCAGCGGTGGTCAAGGGAAGGTACTGCCTCAAGAAGACCGGGTTCCGGCCGGCCACGTGGCACTACTGAGAGGGAAGACCGCCGTGTACGGCGTATGGCCGTGGCGCATCGTACCGCGTCTGCGGCAGCAATTCTAGCTGCAGTTGCCACCACAGTGACACAACGAACTGTTACAAATCGGTTACTTGAAGGACAGCTCCGAGCCAGACGCCCTGTAGCGTGCATTCCACTTACTCCAAACCACTGCCGTTTGCGACGTCAGTGGTGTCAAGCTAGAGCTCATTGGAGGACGCAGTGGAGTTCTGTTGTGTTTTCTGATGAACGCCGGTTCTGCCTGGGTGCCAGTGATTGCCGTGTGTTGGTTAGAAGGAGGCCAGGTGAGCGCCTGCAACCAACCTGTCTGCGGCCGAGACACACTGGACCTACACCTGGAGTTATGGTC
The DNA here is from genome assembly GCA_039090855.1 of Macrothele yani. Lineage (NCBI taxonomy): Eukaryota > Metazoa > Arthropoda > Arachnida > Araneae > Macrothelidae > Macrothele > Macrothele yani. The sequence continues at coordinate 143,887,668 of CM076989.1, forward strand.
TGGGGAGCAATTTCCTATGACAGCAGGAGCACTCTCATGGTTATCCCACGCACCCTGACGGCACAGTTGTACGTCGGTCTGGTGATTCAACCTCTTGTGCTGCCATTCATGAACAGCATTCCAGGGGGTGTTTCCAACAGAATAACGCTCGCCCGCATACCGCTGTTGTAACCCAACATGCTCTACAGAGTGTAGACATGTTGCCGTGGCCTGCTAGATCACCAGATCTTTTACCAATCGAGCACGTATGGGACATCATTGGACGACAACTCCAGCGTCACCCCCAACCAGCATTAAATGTCCCTGTATTGACCGACCAAGTGCAACAGGCATAGAACTCCATCCCACAAACTGACATCCAGCACCTGTACGACACAATGCATGAACGTTTTGCGTGCTTGCATTCAACATTCTGGCGGTTACACCGGTTATTAATGTACCAGCATTTCACATTTAAAATAGCTCTTCTCGCGCTTACAATAAGCTGTGATCTTGAAACCTTAATCGATTAAATATGTTACCTATACAAATGTATTGTCGCCATTTCATTTCTCTACAACTATTTTTTCGTGGTGTTGGGATTTTTTTCCGTCAGTGTTTGAAAAGATAAGACGTGATCAGTCTTCAAAATGGCAATATATTTATTTGTCTTCGAGGTAATGTTATCTTAGTTATAGGGCAGAAATTTTAACGCAGTTAGTTTATCAATAAATGTATTAGGATGTGTTTCTTTATGTACTGATGCTGTATCAGTATTGATATATGATTAATCACCGAGCGATGTTCATATATTGAGGTATTCCGCGGATTTAGTTTAAATTGCTATATTCTGTTACCAAGCAATTTGATTGTTGTATGTCATACTACTCCATCTTCACGAACGTTAAATAAAGCACTGAAACCTGTAAGATTTCTTTGAGATCTTCCTGGTCGTTGTGGGTTTTGGTATTTAATTACACTGGCGGAAAGTGATAAAAGAACACCAAGAAGGAATTAGTGGACGATCATGAAATTTGCATATGTTAATGGGGTCGAGTTTACGTAGTGTGATGTTAATTTCGGGACCAACCGGTGAGCGCTTGCGCCACAATACGGCATAATATGCAAATTATCGTCGGTGGTATTTAAGGAGTACGGCGAAGTGAATGTAATCAGTCGTTGCCGTACGGACACGTGCGAAGACACTGAAGAAGCTGCAATGCCTGGACATGGAAGACGTGTACGATTTCAGCAGTTATTGAACTTTGAGCGAGGTCGTCTAGTCGGACTCCGCGAGGCCGGGTGGTCGTATCGTCGTATTGAGGAGCGAATTGAACGGGAAGTATCGGTGGTGGTACGATGGTGGCGTAGATGGTCCGAGGAACATTCCCACACGAGAAGACATGGAACCGGGAGTCACAGACGGACTGATGAGCGGATCGATCGACTCATAAGAAAAGCGGCGTTGTCAAGCAGAACATCCTCTGCGATGCACATCTGAGCTGCAGTTGCACCTGAGGTGACTGCGAACAATCTGCAACCGTCTACTGGATGCAGGACTACGTGCACGTGTGCCTCTGACTCCAGCCCACCGTCAGGAACGGCTGCAGTGGTCTCGCCAACGTCTGCACTGCAGAACGCAATGGCGATCTGTCGTGTTCAGCGATGAAAGCAGATTCTGCTTGGAAGCCTCCGATGGCCGTATGCGTGTTCGCAGACGCACAGGGGAGCGTCTCCTACACCTGGTCTCCTGGTGTGGGAAGCGATCATCTATCACTCCCGTACACAACTGGTGTTTGTACCGGGTATGTTAAACAGCACCTCCTATATCAACATCATCATTCAGTCCGTTGTTGTGCCATTTGTAAGGTCGGTCCATCGTGGTGTTTTCCAGCAAGATAACCCACGCCCACACACGGCCCGTGCAATGCAACGTGCACTTCAGGGTGTGAGACAACTTCCATGGCCTACACGTTCACCGGATTTGTCCCCCATTGAGCACGTGTGGGATTTTATGGGACAACGACTTATCCGGTCTCCACGGCCAGCCATGACCATCCCCGATTTACGCGTCCAAGTTGAGGATTCTTGGAACTCAATACCCCATACTTACATCCAACATCTGTACGACAGACTCCATGCCAGAATTGCACAGTGTGACGCAGTTCATGGCGGTTCAACCTCGTACTAACCATGTTACATGGAAATGTTATTTTTCAGTTTACCAGCAAATACAGCTGTATTTTGCCATAATGTTTTGATCACGTTATCCTCTGCATTCCGTTATTATGCTGTATAAATTTCGTTGGTATCAGACGTCTCCTTCTTGGTGTTCTTTTTTCACTTTCCGCCAGTGTAGTTGGTTCTTGTTAATTAAGTAACAACTGTGACTAAGTTAAGCTATCCGGAATTGAAGAAAAGCGATTCAGTTATTTCAGCACGCTTTACAGTGAAGCCATTTACTTCAGCAGTATTTTTATCCTGTAATCAGAATAGTGCTCTACAGTAAAGTTGGGATATTAATTTGAACCATAAGCAATCATCAAGTGAAACAAATATTATTCCAAAAACTGCTATTACCTCCACCAGGCTACAAGGCGGAATCTCATGACAGCAGTTAATACCTGGTGTGACTACCATGTTGTGCAGTACAGTCAGATACACAGCGCCGAACGGAGAATTACAGTGCTCTAATGCTTTCATGGGGTATCTGAGATCACGTAAATTTATCTGATCCAATATTTTAGGGGCATCATGGGGCAGCCTAGGAGTCTCTTCCTCATGAGATCCCGTACATATTCGATGGGTGATAGCTCGGGAGATTTCGCTGGCCATGAAAAATGAAAACATATGGACCCTCTTTAAGCAAAAATGAAAACATATGGACCCTCTTTAAGCAAAAATGAAAGCATATGGACCCTCTTTAAGCAAAAATGAAAACATATGGACCCTCTTTAAGCACGTTCCGAAGATCTTAGCAGTGAGTCATCCAGTGTTGGCATGCTGGAAAATGGTTTCTGATATACCACTTAGAAATGGCAACACGAATTATAAAACGTTATCCCTGAACCTCCGGGTTGTCACCAGTGTTTCTTCTAGGATTTTTTGGACGGGGGAGCAAATGGATCCCTAGAGGGGGCAAGTTTTGCATTTGTTATATATATAATTTTAACTACTATATTTATATCATTATCATCATCACTGTCAACCATTATCAATCCACTGATGGACGAAGGTCTCCTCAAGTTTCTTCCACAACGGTCTGTCTTGTGTCAGTCTCTTCCATGTTACTCCCGCATACTTTCGAATTTCATCCGCCCATCTCCCATATGGTCTTTTTCTGGGTCTTTTCCTGTCCTTTGGAATCTAGACTAAAATTTCAGCTGTCCATCGATGGTCTGTCCTTCTGGCAGTATGTCCAGCCCATTGCCATTTCAGGGATTTAAGTCTGATCATGATGTCTTCCACTCTTGTCATTTTTCGGATCCACGTGTTCCTCTTCTTATCTCTCCTGGTTACACCAAGCATGCACCTCTCCCTGCCCCCTTGAGTTGTCTGCAGCCTTTGTATGTCTCTTTTAGTTAAGGGCCACGTCTCTGCACCATATGTAAGCACTGGAAGGATGCATTGATCAAACACTTTTCTTTTAAGACATAATGGCATATTGTTCTTGAAAATTATGCTGTTTCTTCCAAAAGCTCTCCAGGCAAGTTTTGTACGCCGATTAATTTCTTCATCAATGTGATCCTCACTTGATATCTGCTGTCCAAGATAAACGTACGTGTCTGTTATCTCCAGCTTTTCTCCATCAATCGATAAATCTTCATTTCTTGAAAAAGCATTGTACATCACTTATATTGAAGTAATTAATATATATCTAGCACAGGGGGCATATTTAGAGTGCCCCCCCCCGTAAAATGCTTCATTTTGTTATTTGGTTAAAATGCGACTTACATTAGAAAAAATGCTTTAATCATTCTTCAATTTTTCATAAACTTTAATTTTGCTCCAAATGGTGGACTTCAAAAACTTCCTTTTTTCGTCCCCCTCCCCTCGAAGAAAATTTCTATATACATTCCTGATATAGTAATTACTTCTTCAAACATTTCAGGAATAACAAACTGTTTTCGGCTAAAGAAGGGTAGGGGAGGTTCCTCAGGCTTGAAATTTTTTTTCTGTTAAAATGCATTCAACGCACTCTTGTTCCTGAATCACGATTCCCTGACAATTAGGTATGATTAGTCTAATTACTATATTTTGAAGAATACCATGCGTCGTAATACACTTTTTAATGAAATAAACTATTACTAGTACCATTTGAGCAAATATTTGAAAAAATAAAATTTAAGAAATATTTGTATCATAAAAAGAAACGAAACTTCCTTTTTCATCATAGCCTGAATTTATTAAAATTTGGCTCGGTAACCGAAAATGTCTCGGGGGGGGGGGGGGGGGATGGTCGTTTCCGGGAGGACTTCGCCACCCTGGATGCATGCCTGAAAGAATCGCTGGTTGTCACTGTCTGCGTTATGCTTATCAGAGGTGACCAGCGGTTATAACAATTAGCACCCCATACGAAGATTCTCGGATGGCAGGTAGCGTTCTGCTTGCGGACAGAAGCTGTGTTATTCCTGTGGGCCACAGCGTCGCCAGGCGCGGACCCAACGATCGTTGGCACCCAGACAAAGTCGGGACTCCTCGCTGAACACGACATGTCGTTCCTTTCGTCACGCAACTCTACTACGACACCACTTCAGCTGAGCTCTGTTATGCCTTACGGGAAATCTACGCAATGGTTTCGGGAGGCGCAGAACTTCCTCAGCCAGACTTCGGTTCACCTTGCGAGTCGAGACTGGGATGTCCGTAAGCCCCTATGCAGCTCACCAAAAGCCCCCTGCAGTAGCTTGCGGCTCCTTAATTGCCTGGCAACGAATATATCGATCAATGTATGTGAACATCGGGCTGACTGTACCAATCCCGCTACGGCAACTGAAGGTGCCTTCCTGGAACCTTTGTTGCCAATCACATGTGCCAGGATTCGGTAATCGACTAACCCATTTCACCGAGGCCTAAGCTCTCATTCCCGTCTCAAATGCATGAAATTGGTGATAGGGTTTGCGACGAGGTCTACGGAGCACCTTCGGTCCCTGAATATGCTGTAGCAGCCCTCAACGCTTTGTTCCGCACGGGATAAGACATGGGATCGGCGGCCAATGTTTCCCGTTTTCTCTCTCCTCACATCTCAGGTTTCCTGTGTGGCTTTTCAAGAAAAAGCCACACAGGAAATGGACATGGAGACATCCAATTGGGACGACAAGTGAAATTGATTTTATTATGTGTAACAAAAAATTCGTCATCGAAGACTGCAGTGTGCTGAACAAGTTCAACACAGGTAGTGACCATAGATTGGTGAGATGTAAGATGCACCTCAACACTAAACTGGAACGTGGCAAGCTCATAAGACAAACAAAATGTATTGACATAACCAACCTTAAAAAACACCATAATACTTTCAAGTTGGAACTGAAGAACAGATTCTCTGCTTTAGAAGGCCTAACATCGGAAGAAGTGGATATTTCGGAAGTTAACAGAAAAGTAACCAAAGCTCTTATGGAAACAGCAACAAAATTAGCTGGGTCTAAGAACAAGTTGCATGTAAACAAATTATCAGGAAAAACCAAAATGTTGATGCAAAAAAGAAGAGAGATGAGGACAACTAAAGAAGATGTGACTTCCAAAGTGGAATATATAGAGCTATGCAAGACAGCACGAAAAAGTATCACTGAAGACGTAAGGAAATTCAACTGTGAGCTAGTGAGGAAAGCAATTGAAAACAACCAAAGCCTAAAGATAGCAAAGGGACATCTCAGTAAGGGAAGAAAACAGATTATGGCTCTGAGAAAAGAAGATGGTTCTATAACAAGAAATAGAGGCGAAATTTTGACAAGAGTGAAATATTTCTACTCCAAATTATATGAAAGAAATGATACATGTACTCCAGACATCATGAAAGGTGCCAGAGTTCTTCCAGTCCTCCCAGCAGAAGTTGCTCATGCAATCAAGAACATGAAGCGGGGGAAAGCTCCAGGAGAAGATGGAATTACTATAGACATCATACAAGAAGCAAGTGGAGAAATTGAAACAGTACTCGCCCAAATTTTCACTCGATGCCTTAATGAAGGGAAGATTCCCGAGGATTGGAACAATGCTACAATGATCCTGCTACATAAAAAAGGTGACATTGAGGATATCAGGAACTACAGACCTATCAGCCTCCTATCAGTGGTTTATAAAATCTTCACTAAAGTTCTTTCACACCGCTTGAAGGTAACACTGGACATGGCTCAACCGAGAGAACAAGCTGGATTCAGGAGTGGCTACAGCACAATAGATCATATCCACGTACTGAGAGAACTAATTGAAAGAGCGAGGAAATATGAACTTCCATTGTGCATGGCTTTTATCGATTATGAAAAAGCCTTTGATTCGGTGAAACCATCAGCAGTTACCACGACTCTGAAATCCTGCGGTATTGAAGATGCATACATTAATATTATTAATAACATCTATGAAAATGCAAGTGCAAAGATTCGGCTGTTTGAAAATACACACACACATAAAAATTGGAAAGGGCGTGAGACAAGGTGACACCATATCTCCGAAGCTCTTTAATGCCACATTGGAAAATGTCTTTCAATCACTGAACTGGGAAAACAAAGGGATAAAGATTAATGGAGATTATCTAACCCACCTTCGTTTTGCTGATGACGTAGTCATTTTTGCAACTACCCCATCAGAGCTGCAGAGTATGATCCAGGAACTTGCTGACAAGAGTAAAGAAGTGGGATTAAAAATGAACTTTCAGAAGACAAAAGTGATGTTCAATGCTTTTACAAGAAATGAAGATTTATCGATTGATGGAGAACAACTGGAGATAACAGATACGTATGTTTATCTTGGACAGCAGATATCAAGTGAGGGTCACATTGATGAAGAAATTAATCGGCGTAGAAAACTTGCCTGGAGAGCTTTTGGAAGAAACAGCATAATTTTCAAGAGCAATATGCCATTATGTCTTAAAAGAAAAGTGTTTGATCAATGCATCCTTCCAGTGCTTACGTATGGTGCAGAGACGTGGACCTTAACTAAAAGAGACATACAAAGGCTGCAGACAACTCAAAGAAGCATGGAGAGGTGCATGCTTGGTATAACCAGGAGAGATAAGAAGAGGAACTCGTGGATCCGAAAAATGACGAGAGTGGAAGACATCATGATCAGAGTTAAATCCCTGAAATGGCAATGGGCTGGACATACTGCCAGAAGGACAGACCATAGATGGACAGCCGAAATTTTAGATTGGATTCCAAGGGACAGGAAAAGACCCAGAAAAAGACCACATGGGAGATGGGTGGATGAAATTCGTAAATATGCGGGAGTGACATGGAGGAGACTGGCACAAGACAGACCGTTGTGGAGGAAACTTGGGGAGACCTTCGTCCAGCAGTGGATTGATAATGGTTGACAAATGATGATGATGATACCGATAGGTTGACTACTTCTGGCGGGGGTAGGGGGGATTTCCACACTAAGCAGTGTATATGGGTAATGATGGTCGTACTCGTACCATGTACGTAAAAGCGTAACTGTTAATGGTTCTACAGGCACCGTACATTTGTAGCAGCAAGCGCAAGTTCGGTATAAGTATTATTTTCAGTAACTGTAGAAATTGCGGAGAGTAACACATTGCTTCAGTGCCAGCTCATGACAAACTAATTATTTCTCACATAAACATTAACAGTAAAAGATTTAACTTCAAATAATTGTCTGCACGTGAACAGAACCTTTGCAATTACATTTGGACATGGAGATAAACATTACTTTTTAATGTACCTGCTATTTTTACGTATTATTGAATGGGGCAATACTGTCAGCTATTATAATTTATTGTGAAAAGAAAAACTCAAAAGCGCTTAGTTTTTCTTGAACACGTTTAAGGCGTACATGTAGACAATAAAATTAGTATTTTATTGAGCATATTACGCACCAGTAGCACAGTATTTTTAATTAGCACATACTTGTTTTTTCTCTCGTTTTGGCAGCCCATAAACAATATATTTTCTCTTTCAGATATTATTTCAACTTGTTAGCGTACCTGTGGGACTCTTTGTACTTCTTCTTAAAGACTGAAAGTGCAAATAATCACCACACATACACACACTTCCAGACTTGCATGTAGTGCAGAATAAACACATTTACTTGATCGCGTGGATATGTGGAGATGGGTAACAAATGTAATGAAGAAAAATGAGTTCAACGAAGACAGGAGTTTCACCTGTTTCTGTTGAATTGATCTTTTGTTCACTAGATTTGTTGCTCATGTCATACAAATGAATGGTGCCGTAACCATAATTTCCAAAATGCTCGTGTGTTCATCGAATTTACATACTAAGCCTGCGTTCTCAATTTATCAAAAGAGTGCTCTTCTGTGGAAATGGCGATAATTATGCACTAATTTATGTTTAATGTTTTCCTTTGCGTGGTTTCATAAAGAAAGATATGTGAACAATGCACGAAGAAATGGAACAGCTCATGTGCACTGGATATAAATGGTATTTCCTTTCAGTTTATCATTAGCTGTTTAGAAAAGGTAGCTGGTAGTTCCTTACTACTGAAAGAACTCATTGCAACATAATGTTTGTGCTAGGATTTCAGACGGTTGCTCTTTACGTCGTTGCTTTTGCTTTTTCGGAATAAATTATAGGTCCTCTCAGCTGGTTTTTGTTCTTCTGAAACCTATATTTATGCTAATGCTCTTTTTACCTTTGAATGATATTCTTTCAAGCATTATGTATAACATTAACAGAGATTTAAATCCCACTTCAGTTAGTTTTGACGTAAGCTGGAATTAAATATTTTCAGTACCCAGTGCATCGTATTTAAGCCTCGGAAACAATTTTTCGTTTCTTCACCCTACAGTCTGTCAGATGACCTCCTTATTTGATTAGAGATAATAAATATTAAGCAGTTCCACTTTGTGCTTTCGAACCATTCGTTAGCAGGATTGACACTGACAGTCAGGACATTGTGCTTTGTCAGTGAATTGAGATCACTGCGAAAACTTCAAGTTTCCTTTCCGTTTCTAACTCTAGAATTATTTTTATAGTCTCATTGCTGTTCAAAATTTCGTTTCGTTATGGATAAATATTGTGAACAAGGATCATTTCAGGATAATGAAATTCTCGCTTATGAATTACACAAAGTAACCAGATTGCGGTGTGTGTGTGTGTGAGAGAGAGAGAGAGAGAGAGAGAGAGAGAGAGAGAGACAGACAGAGAGAGAGATTTGGAATATGACGTAGGCCTACTACAGTTACATCTCAACTACGTATAAAAGCACCCGTTGTGATGTGGAAAGCATTGTTAAATTGTTCTAGGCAAAAGAACTTTGTTAAATAATCGTCTTCTTTGTAACGAGAAGGATTTCAGTGGTACAAACACTGTCACTGACCTTTGGTGGATGTGGCTCTCTTGAAAGTATTGCCCTTTTGACATAATCCGTAGTCTCTGCCATGGCTGGAATAATTGTTTGAAATCATTTTCACGGGATTTTTTCAAAACTTTTGTTAAATCTGAAGTCACGGGTTCAATTTTCAATTTATTTAGGCTTCATTTGTGCTGGCCGATGAAGCCGAGCCAAATGCTCAGTAAAACTATAGCAGTCCTAAAAATTAATTGCAATTGTGAATAAGCGTTGTGGGTTGATCTATCGGCTACGTGGGTTGGTAGCTCCAATTGCAGTGTTTTTTCATTCAGGATTTCTACGAAAACAGCTGTGTAGTGTAAGGTGTATTTTTAGTTCTCTATGGAAGTCTAGCCTGCACTGTGTTTACAGACTTTTTTGTGTTTAAATAGCATACTGAAATCGGTAATTTGCTGTGCTATTAGTCAGATGTTTCCACATATTTTGGCACTATCAGTGGACGCTTATTTCTTAAAATGTTACTAACTTCTGCAACTTCTTAATTTGATTTTGAAGATCCCCTCCAGCTGGATTGTACTTTATCTTCCACGTTTTCAATTTTTTCTTAAAATATCACTATATGTATATTCACGAACTTCTTTGTTCTTTCTTATTATTTCTATGCTTGGGAGTTTAGCAACTACGTTGAGCAATTCAATCGGCTAGACTATATGCATTCGTTCATCCCTGATTAGGGGCCACTGGTTCCACGGTGGAGTCAGAGCCAGGACCACAACACAGGTACATCGTTCACGCCTCATCCAAGATTCGAACCAGGACCCTTCACATACGAATGGTCGTAAGCTATCGCTTAGACCACTGCGCCACCGGAACGGCTAAACTTGCTTTCCCACTTTCAGTATGCATAAACTCCCTTTATAACGTTACAGTTGATTTCAAAATTTTCCCCGAAATTGAAATGGGGCTACTTTCTTGTATGTTCGAATATCATATTTTTCCCACAACGGATCCAAAGAGTGTTTCAATAAAGCATTTGCTCCTACCACCCAGCATAAGTAATCCAAGCGACTGTATTCCAGAGAGTAGATAACAGGTAGGTATGCAGGCAACATAACTTCCTATCTGAAATACAGCGATGAGCCATTACATCATGACCACTTACCTAATAAGCTATAGGACGCCCTTTAGCCCACAAAACAGCGGTCACTCGGCGAGGCATCTCTTCGATGAGGTGGAGATAGGTATTCTGGTGTATATGGTACCATAATGTCAACAACAGGTCCTCCGGTTCCCATATATTTCGCGGTGGTAGTGATTTAGCGCCAGTCCGCTTTTCCAAATGGAACCACAAATGTTCCATTTGGCTCATGTCAGCTGAATTTGGAGGTAACAAAAAGTTACCAGCATGTCCCTCGAACCATTCCTTGACGATTCTGGCAGTGTGGCATGGCACATATCCTGTTGGTAATGACCATCACCATTAGGTAACACAGTTGCATTGACTCGGTGAACTTGGTCCGCAGCGATATTCAGATACCTGACAGCTGTCAGGGATTGTGCTATTGGGATCATGGTGCTTAAAGTGTCTCAAGAAAACATCACTCACAGCATAACACCTCCGCCGCCGGCCTGTTTCCGCCCAACAGTGCATCCAGGTGCCACAGCCCACGTTGGTAATTGGCGTAGCTGTTTTTGGCCGTCTACGTGATGCACCAGGAATCTTGATTCGTCAGACTAGGACACTTTCTTCCAATCTCGAAGATCTTGGGCCCATTTCATGCGTTGTTGGTGATGACGTGCAGTGAGCATGGGGACACAGCTGGGTTTTGGGATACGCAGGCCCATGCGCAGAAAGCTGCGATGAACTGTGTGTTGTGGCACATTGCTCTGATCACCACTGTTGTAGCTGCGGCTGATTTACCGCACTGTGACCCTGCGGACCCTTTGTACAATGCGCGACAGTCTCCTTTCTCCTCTGGCATCAATGAGCTGCGGACGACACAGGGCTCGACGACTGTTCGTCGTTTGGCCATAAGTGCACCACTTTTAATACGTACTCACTACAGAGGCACGTGAATAACCCACAAGCCGCGCAGTTTCCTCGATCGTAGTTCCGATGCGCCGAGTCATCACAAGTTGTCCTTTATCAAACTCCGATAAATCGGCAGCTTTCCCATTCTGACTCCCAACACTCTACTAACCGAAAGCCGGTCCTTTGCTCGTATATATGCTGCTCTATGAACTTCACCTGCGCCACCGTCCGATCTCCAGGCGCGCTCATTTCTGTAGGCTGGGGTGGACATAATGTAATTGCTCATCGGTGTAGTTAATTTTAAGACTGAATCAAGGCAGATACAAAATGCGTTTGCCTTGGTTAGGTATGGAAACTAAAACTATGCTCGTCTTTTTTCTTTGTACTGTTGTCTGAACTTTCGTTCTTAGATACGGGATAAAAAGTGAAAACAAAAAGAATGTACCAAATGTTGGTCTTCAGCACTGGCGTACAGAAAATATGTGTCCGTGTTTGTTCTTCGATATTAAGAAATAATACGCGTATATTTATCTTGAGAAATCTGTATTGGGACAAGTAATTGCATCAAGTACTAATTTCAAGTAGAGCTGTTCTCTTCTGGTACATATTGCAGAAATTACTGAACTTTTCCTCTTCTCGGCGAGTTACTAAATCCCAGAATTGAGGAAATCAGTATCGAAATGTAAATCATTTCTTAGCATGGATCATTATAAAATATAATGGGGCACGTGAATGGTAAAAAACTGAATTCAGAAACTCGTTTTTTAAAAACTGATAGTTTTGCCGTATTCTCTATGTGTTTCTGTAAAGCTGCTTAATACAACGGATTTTGGAACAGAAATCTTTCCATGTGCACGCACTTATCGCATATAGTTGCTCGCCTCGCCTCTCCTCGGTGGACGTTAAATTTATCAGTGCTCTAGTAATGCGGAAGAATGCTACATTTTCTGTTTGTAGGAATAAATCGAAAGGACTTACCGAACTCTTCGCTGTGGACGAGCTCAGAATTATTGATTAGTTTGCTCGTGGCAAATGTAAAATGGCCATGTTGTAAAATCCTATGAATCCATGACTCTTAATTACGACAGATCAGATCCCTGTGACAGCTCCTTTCATTTTGAGATGACGTTAATCTCGTTTGCAACGTATCTGTCAAAGCAGGACCAATGCATACAGACATATCTCGAATTATCGCCTGACAGCAGAATTTAGTTTTTAATTTATCAATCACCATATGGCGCGATACTATGACTCCAATATAGCTTATCTTTTTCATACATACATAAGTGGCCTAATAGCTTTTCTTTTTCATGTTTATATCACCATCAACATTGTCAACAGTTTTCAATCCACTGCTGGACGAAGGTCTCTCAAAGCCTCTTCCACAACGGTCTGTCTTGTGCCAGTCTCCTCCATGTTACTCCCGCATACTTTCGAATTTCATCCACCCATCTCCCATGTGGTCTTCTTCTAGGTCTTTTTCTGCCCCATGGTATCTAGTCTAAAATTTCGGTTGTCCATCAGTGCTCCGTTCTTCTGGCCAGTCCATTGCCATTTCATGGATTTTACTCTAATCATGATGTCTTCCACTTTTGGCATTTTCCTTATCCACGAGTTTCTCTTCTTATCTTTCCTGGTTACACCTATCATGTATCTGTCCATACTTCTTTCAGTTGTCTGCAGCTTTTGTATGTCAATTTTAGTTAAGATCCATGTCTCCGCTCCTTCTATATATATAATCATCAACATCATTGTCAACCATTATCAATCCACTGCTGGACGAAGGTCTCCCCTAGTTTCCTCCACAACGGTCTATCTTGTGCCAGTCTCCTCCATGTCACTTTCGTATTTCATCCACCCATCTCCCATGTGGTCTTCTTCTGGGTCTTTTCCTGTCCCTTGGAATCCAATCTAAAATTTCGGCTGTCCATCGATGATCTGTCCTTCTGGCAGTATGTCCAGCCCATTGCCATTTCAGGGATTTAACTCTGATCATGATGTCTTCCACTCTTGTCATTTTTCGGATCCACGAGTTCCTCTTCTTATCTCTCCTGGTTACACCAAGCATGCACCTCTCCATGCTACTTTGAGTTGTCTGCAGCCTTTGTATGTCTCTTTTAGTAAAGGTCCACGTCTCTGCACCATACGTAAGCACTGGAAGGATGCATTGATCAAACACTTTTCTTTTAAGACATAATGGCATATTGCTCTTGAAAATTATGCTGTTTCTTCCAAAAGCTCTCCAGGCAAGTTTTGTACGCCGATTAATTTCTTCATCAATGTGACCCTCACTTGATATCTGCTGTCCAAGATAAACGTACGTGTCTGTTATCTCCAGCTTTTCTCCATCAATCGATAAATCTTCATTTCTTGTAAAAGCATTGAACATCACTTTTGTCTTCTGAAAGTTCATTTTTTATTCCCACTTCTTTACTCTTGTCAGCAAGTTTCTGGATCATACTCTGCAGCTCTGATGGGGTAGTTGCAAAAATGACTATGTCATCAGCAAAACGAAGGTGGGTTAGATAATCTCCATTAATCTTGATCCCTTTGTTTTCCCAGCTCAGCGACTGAAAAACACCCTCCAATGTGGCATTAAAGAGCTTCGGAGATATGGTGTCACCTTGTCCCACTCCCTTTCCAATTTTTACGTGTGTTGTATTTTCAAACAGCCGAATCTTTGCACTTGCATTTTCATAGATGTTATTAATAATATTAATGTATGCATCTTCAATACCGCAGGTTTTCAGAGCCATTGTAACTGCTGATGGTTTCACCGAATCAAAGGCTTTTTCATAATCTATAAAAGCCATGCACAATGGAAGTTCATATTTCCTCGCTCTTTCAATTAGTTCTCTCAGTACGTGGATATGATCTATTGTGCTGTAGCCACTCCTGAATCCAGCTTGTTCTCTCGGTTGAGCCATGTCCAGTGTTACCTTCAAGCGGTGTGAAAGAACTTTAGTGAAGATTTTATAAACTACTGATATGATAGGAGGCTGATGGGTCTGTAATTTCCGAAATCCTCAATGTCACCTTTCTTATGTAGCAGGATCATTGTAGCGGTGTTCCAATCCTCGGGAATCTTTCCTTCATTAAGGCATCGAGTGAAAATTTGGGCGAGTACTGTTTCGATTTCTCTACTTGCTTCTTGTATGATGTCTACAGTAATTCCATCTTCTCCTGGAGCTTTTTCCCGCTTCATGTTCTTGATTGCATGTGCAACTTCTGCTGGAAGGACTGGAGAAACTCTGGTATCATTCATGATGTCTGGAGTGCATGTATCATCCCTCCTTTCATATAATATGGAGTAGAAATCTTTCACTCTTGTCAACATTTCGCCTCTATTTCTTGTTACAGAACCATCTTCTTTTCTCAGTGCCATAATCTGTTTTCTCTCCTTACTGAGATGTCCCTTTGCTATCTTTAGGCTTTGGGTGTTTTCAATTGCTTTCCTCACTAGTTCACAGTTGAATTTTCTTACGTCTTCAGTGATACTTTTTCTTACTGTCTTGCATAGCTCTATATATTCCACTTTGGAAGTCGCATCTTCTTTAGTTGTCCTCATCTCTCTTCTTTTTTGCATCAACATTTTCGTTTTTCCTGATAATTTGTTTACATGCAACTTGTTCTTAGACCCAGCTAATTTTGTTGCTGTTTCCATAAGAGCTTTGGTTACTTTTCTGTTAACTTCAGAGATGTCCACTTCTTCCGATGTTAGGCCTTCTAAAGCAGAGAACCTGTTCTTCAGTTCCAACTTGAAGGTGTTATGGTGTTTTTTAAGGTTGGTTATGTCAATAGATTTTGTTTGTCTTATGGGCTTGCCACGTTCAAGTTTAGTGTTGAGGTGCATCTTACATCTCCCCAATCTATGGTCACTACCTGTGTTGAACTTGTTTAGCACACTGCAGTCTTCTATGACGAATTTTTTGTTACACATAATAAAATCAATTTCACTTGTCGTCCCATTTGGATGTCTCCATGTCAATTTCCTGTGTGGCTTTTTCTTGAAGAAGGAGTTCAAGATGAAAAACCCTTCTGCCTCTGCAAACTCAACGAGAGTATTTCCACGTTGGTTTCTGTTGCCGTGACCGAATTTACCTACTGAAGTTTCATTCTGTTGCCGTTGCCGTATTTTTACATTGAAATCTCCCATAATTATTTTCAAGTGCTGTTTACGTTTATTATTTAGATGACAAATTTCCTCATAAAATTCTTCAATTTCTTCTTCAGGATGACTTGTGGTGGGTGCATAAGTTTGGATAATCTGAGCCTGGTATCTTTTCGAGAGTTGGATAACAAGTCGTGCAGCTCTGTCAGAGGAACTTTCAACTTCTACAACTTTATCCTTCAGTTTCTTGTTTATTATAAATCCAACACCACTAGTTCTGCCAGTATCTGTCCCACGATAGTAGAAGAGATGTCCACTTTTCAGTTCGATAAGATCTTCTCCTTTTCTCCTTACCTCACTTAGCCCCACGATGTCCCACTTGATCCTTTGTAGTTCCTCTTCCAATTCATGAAGCCTTGAATCAGAAGATAGGGAGCGTCCATTATATGTAGCCAAGGTCAGCATCAGATGGCAGCCTAGTCCGGTCCTCCGGGGATACTTAGCGCCCTCTGCCTTCATGTCGCACTGGCCGCTGCCTTGGCCAGGTACATTCCAGCTGCCGGAGACTGAGGGCCAAGATTTAAGTTGTGGAATCATTTTGGAATGGGTTTGGCCATAACTCACCACGCTGGCCAAGCGGGTTGGTGAGTGTGGGATAGAATTTCCTCTAATCCCGATGGTATAGTTATACCGCTATTGGCGGTCGTCAGAGCCCCTTTAGTGGGAACAGGGTGCACCACGAGAAGGCGGGGTTGACATTTGTCAAGGAGAGGCTATGATGTTACGCATCACCTGACCTTACATCCCTCTCTCTCTATATATATATGTATGAGAAAGAAAAAAACGTGTTTTTTCAGCACTTTTTTCTCTTTCCTTTTCTTCTTCCTTCTTATAAGCGTATATAACTTACAATCGTGGCCAAACGTCCTGCACCAGTAGACTGAAAGTCAATTTTTGATGTTTGAAGTAAACTTATAGAACGTAATGATAAATTCAGGAATACATATTATACATCATTTTAAAAGAAAATTTTACACTGAATTCAAATATTTTTACAGAATCTTATTACCAGTAACAGAAATAAAATTACAAGCAAAAGTATAGCGTCTAGTCATAAAATGCGAAAAATAGTGGAATTAGGGAAATTAGTGTACAATGCATTTAACGTAAAATTATTGTACAGTGAATTATTGAAACTTACAAGACATTTGAAATAACTACCAACAAGCAAAGTACGCTTTAATATTTAATTGAATAACCACGGTTTCTTAGTAACAAACGGCATCTTCTTGGCACGGAACTAATGAGCTTCTCTAGTTGTCCATTGGTGATAACACGGTGCCAAAATTGCGGTTAAATGTGACAGTGATCATTCCACTATCTTGCCCACCATTAGAAGCGTTGCAGAAACTGGATGTGTGGGAAACAGAAAAAGAACAGGTCGACCATGGCTTTGTTACTGAAAGTGATGATCGCATATTGATTCGTCATTCCTTAGAATCAAGGTTTAAAGCAGCCAGTGATTTAAGAAATGACTGGGAGAATGAAGTAAGCATTATAAAATCTGCACGTACAATTCGTCGTAGGCTACAAGAAAATTGACTGACTGCATGAAAAGCTGCACGAAAACCTTTCCCTACTGAACAACAACGGCTCAAAATATTTGTTTGGGCCAAGGCACAAAAGAATTGGACTGTTGATGCATGGAAAACTTTTATTTTCAGTGATTAAACAACTGATACTATTTCCGCTAATAATGGAAATATTTATGTACGTCGACGGGCTGGTGAAAGATACACTGGCGTGCAAAAATTAAGGACGAGACGGTTTTTCGAATGTAACTTCATGCAGAAGTGCTCCACATCGACTCAAATCATACCATAAGATCCCCAAGATGTAACAATATGCGACAACTGAGCAAAACCGTCCAAACAAGGAATCCAAAGGATACAAAGGCACTTTATTGAAAAGGCAGCTTCGAGCACAACTGGACAGAAGACAAAAACGTCCATGTGACTGGTGGCTGCCAAAAAAAAAATCCAGTCTTTAGTAGGGGATATGATCACCCCTAACTGCGTTGCTGGATTTACAACGTCTGTCCATGCTGAGGACGAGGTTGTCAAGGAGCTGTTGAGACATCGCGGCCCATTCCTCTTGTAGCGCCAATCGCAGCTGCGGAATCGTTGCTGGCGGCTGGTGACGTGCTGCCAAGCGTCTCCCGAGAAGGTCCCACACGTGTTCGATTGGATTTAGGTACGGGGACCTTGCGAGCCAATCCATGCATTGAATATCTTCACTGTCCAACATCTCTGTGACAGCCACTGTACGATGAGGTGTAGCGTTGTCCATGAAGAGGAACTCAGGACCCACAACACCTCTAAACAGATGCACGTGAGGCAGGAGAACCTCGATAAATAGCGGACACCAGTGACTGAACCTCCTTGGAAGATGTGGAGGTCAGTACGGCTACCAAGCATGATACCGCCCCAAACGAGAACTCCGCCACCTCCTAACCGGTCCCTTTCGATGATGTTGGCGGTATGATTGCGTGTTCCCTTCTCTCTCCAGATGTGTAAACGTCCAGAATCGCACGTTAGACTAAATCGGCTCTCATCCGTAAAGAGAACTCTACCCCATTGCTGATGTGTCCAGTTCTTGTGTTCCTGGCACCACAGAAACCGCCTTGTCCGATGAGCAGGCGTTAATGGCACACACCGTACTGGTCGTCGTGCTAATAGGCCACCTTTGTGCAGCCTCCTAGCCACGGTAAAACGCGATAACGGACGTCCAGTTGTTTGTTGCATGTGCCTTGCGATTTCTCCCGCTGTCTTCCGTCTGTCTCTTCTCGCCTGTAGGACAATATACCGGTCGTCCGCCGCCGTGGGCTGTTCCTGTCGTTTGAAATGCGCTCCAAGCTCGTGCGATCCCGAACTTTTCGGCCACACTAGTCACACTTCGACCTTCTTCCAACTTCCCAATGACACTACCTCGTGTAAAGTCATCCAGATGTCTTCTACTGGATTGCTTGTTGACCATATTACACGGTGGCAGCAATTCGACGTCGTTCAAACCGATGTACACCGTACAATAGCTTTCACCGAATTGCTGAGCGTATACCGCCCGTGTGCTTCATACCCCTCCGACACCACCACCCTCTTACGTCATGCTGCATATATGCGCATGCCCTACCGTCTCCTGAGTGGTCTTTTGGTACATTCTGCCTGCTCGTTCTGCTGTTTTGCTAATTTCTCCTCTGGTTCCTTAATTTTTCACACCAGTGTATAAGGCATGCTGCACCCAGTCAGCAATCAAGTATCCACATCGTCGGTCTAAGTGAGGTAAGGAGAAAAGTACATCTTATTGAACTGAAAAGTGGGCATCTCTTCTACTATCGTGGGACAGATACTGGCAGAAATAGTGGTGTGGGATTTATAATAAACAAGAAACTGAAGGATAAATTTGTAGAAGTTGAAGGTTCCTCTGACAGAGCTGCACGACTCGTTATCCAACTCTCGATAATATACCAGGCTCAGATTATTCAAGCTGATGCACCCACCACTAGTCATCCTGAAGAAGAAATTGAAAAAGTTTATGAAAAAATTCGTCATCTAAATAATAAAGGCAAGCTACACATGAAGATCATTATGGGAGATTGCAATGCTAAAATAAGGCAACGGCAACAGAATGAAACTTCAGTAGGTAAATTCGGTCACGGTAACAGAAACCAGCGTGGACATTCTCTCGTAGAGTTTGCAGAGGCAGAAGGGTTTTCCATAATGAACTCCTTTTCCAAGAAAACGCAGCAAAGGAAATGGACATGGAGGCATTCCAATAGATTGAAAAGTGAAATTGATTTTATTAGGTGTAACAAGAAATTTGTCATGGAAGACTGCAGTGTGCTGAACAAGTTCAACACAGGTAGTGGCTATAGAATGGTGAGATGTAAGATGCATCTCAACATTAAACTCGATCGTGGCAAGCTCATAAGACAAACAAAATGTATTGACATAACCAACCTTAAAAAACATCATAATACATTTAAATTGAAACTGAGGAACAGATTCCCTGCTCTAGACGGTCTAACGTAGGAAGACGTGGACATCTCTGAAGTTAACAGAAAACTAATCAAAGCTCTTATAGAAACAACAACAAAATTAGCTGGTACTAAGGACAAGTTGTATATGAACAAATGATCAGGAAAACCCAAAATTCTGATGCAAAAAAGAGGAGAGATGAGGACAACTAAAGGAGATGTGACTTCTGAAGTGGAATACATACAGCTATGCAAGACAGTACGAAAAAGTATCACTGAAGATGTAAGGAAATTCAACTGTGAACTAGTGAGGAAAGCAATTGAAAACAACCAAAGCCTAAAGAGAACAAAGGGACATTTCAGTAAGGGAAGAAAACAGATTATGGCACTGAGAAAAGAAGATGGTTCTGTAACAAGAAATAGAGGCGATATTTTGATAAGGGTGGAAGATTTCTACTCACAACTATATGAAAGGGATGATATATGTACTCCAGACATTACGAAAGGAACCAGAGTTCTTCCAGTCCTCCCAGCAGAAGTTGCACATGCAATCAAGAACATAAAACGGGGGAAAGCTCCAGGAGAACATGGAATTGCCGTAGACATCATAGAAAAGGCAAGTGGAAAAATTAAAACAGTACTCGCCCAAATTTTTACTCGATGCCTTAAAGAAGAGAAGATTCTTGAGGATTGAAACAATGCTACCAATGATCCTGCTACAAAGGTGTTATCGAGGATCACAGGAACTACAGACATATCAGATTCCTCTTAGTGGTTTATAAAATCTTCACTAAATTTCTTTCGCACCGCTTGAAGGTGACACTGGACATATCTCAACCGAGAGAACAAGTTGGATTCAGGAGCGGCAACAGCACAATAGATTATATCCACGTTCTGAGAGAACTGATTGAAAGAGCGAGGGAATATTAACTTCCATTATGCATGGCTTTTATCGATTATGGAAACGCCTTTGATTCGGTGGAACCATTAGCAGTTTCAATGTCTTCGAAATCCTGCGGTATTGAAGATGCATGCATTAATATTATTAATAACATCTATGAAAATGCAAGTGCAAAGATTCGGCTATTTGAAAATATAGCACCCATAGAAATTGGAAAGGGAGTGAAACAAGGTGACACTATATCTCCCAAACTCTTTATTGCCACATGGGAAATTGTCTTTCAATCATTGAACTGGGAAAACAAGGGAATAAAGATTAATGGAGATTATCTAACTCACCTTTATTTTGCTGATGACGTATCATTTTTGCAACTACCCCGTCAGAGCTGCAAAGTATGATCCAGGAACGTGCTGACAAAAGTAAAAAATGGGATTAAAAATGAACTTTCAGAAGACAAAACTGATGTACAATGCTCTTACAAGAAATGAAGCTTTATCGATTAATGGGAAAGAGCTTGAGATAATCGATACCGACATTTATCTTGGACAGCAGATATCAAGTGAGGCTAACATTGATGAAGGAATTAATCGGCGTATAAAACTTGGTTGGAGAGCTTTTGGAAGAAATAATATAATTTTCAAGAGCAATATATCATTGTCTTAAAAGAAAAGTATTTGATCAATGCATCCTTCCAGTTATTACGTATGGGGGAGAGACGTGTGGACCTTAACTAAAAGAAACATACAAAGACTGTAGACAACTCAAGGAAGCATGGAGAGCTGCATGCTTGATTTAACCAGGAGAGATAAGAAGAGGAACTCGTGGATCAGAAAAATGACAAGAGTGGACGACCACATGATCAGAGTTAAATCCCTGAAATGGCAATGAGCTGGACATACTGCCAGAAGGACAGACCATCGGTGGACAGCGGAAATTTTAGACTGGATTCCAAGGGACAGGAAAAAAAACAAATGAAAACCACATGAGAGATGGGTGGATGAAATTCAAAAGGATGCGGGAGTAACATGGAAGAGACTGGCACAAGACAGATTGTTGTGGAAGAAACTGGGGCGTCTTTCGTCCAGCAGTGGATTGATAATGGTTGATGATGATGATATATATATATTCAATAAATGACCGAACACTTAGTTTGTAGAAAAGGTTTTATTGACAAAAGATATAATTTAGGCAAACAGTGTTTCTTTGAAGCGAGCTCAAAAGGTAATTAAGTGATAACATTTTGAAAGTGTTTGCCTCCCGTTACCACGAGATGGCGCATTAGGGCTTCAAAGTTCTCTGTAACTCGGCCCAGGGTATCTCGAGTTACAGTGAAAAAAGCCTCAGTGATAGCGTCTTTGAGCTCCGTCACAGTGTTAGGGCGTGATTTGCAGACCAAATATTTGATGTACCCGAAAGAAAGAAGTCGCAAGGATTTGCGTCGGGAAAATAAGGAGGTCATCCGATAGCTCCAGGGTAATGATTGGACACATCGTGCTCGCTCTCAACTACCCCAAAGTGACTGCTTATTGTCCTAAAAACATCCAGAGTGCGCTGCGGAGTTGCACCATCTTGCATGAACCAGAAACCATCGACCATTCGCAAACGGCGAATTTCCGGGAGAAACTTGTTTTCCAGCACAGCTTTGTAGGAATCGCTTTTCACAGTGTTTCACAGAACTGTTGACTTTGATGGCTTTCAAACATTCTTGTAAGCTGTTGACCATTTTCTCAGTGTTTCAGGACTTTTGTTTTTTTTCATACCAAGTTTTCACAATAAAAACGCGTTGTTCGGTTGAACACACCATTTTTAACTTGCACTAAAACACAATCGAACCAACACTGAATCAATTCCTATAAGCACTTGGTCGAAGAAAAACCTCTCGTGCGTATTTCAAAAGTTATTCTCAAACTAAGTGTTGGGTCATTTATTAAACACCCGGTATATACAGTATATGAATATAACTGGGCTAACAGCTTTTGTATTTCATATTTATATAGGTTTTTGAACATAGCATTTGGTTTTCATATACCCGTATATAAAAGAATATAACTGGCCAAATTTTAATACCAACAGGTCAAGAGATTGCTTAAAGTGATCTGTCCGCCTGTCTTCAAGGCAATGAGTTTACTCGGCCTTTTTGACTGAAAAAAAAAACTCTATTTTTTTGAGAAATAAGAATAAACTTCGTTTCTCCAATAAAATTACTACGTTTTTATATTCCGCTTTTAACTCATAGCAAAGAAGCTATCTCCACAGGAATGATTATTAAAGACGCGCTGTTTTGGCTCGCACTGTTAATTTTTTGTTTTGTTTTTCCGATCTGTCTCTTGTGAAGTTTTTTATTGTCTATTTGTCACTTCTGTAAGACTCAGCTTTATTAGATCTAAACGATCTCTTTAGCAGTGCCATGGTTTCTCTGACAGATTTTCGTTCGTTTGTTTCAGTGTTTAACACTATTCATAAGCACCCAAGGCAAAGAGGTGTCGCCCATCCCGAATTTAGAGCCACTTGTTTCAGATAAAGGTGACAATTAGTGAAAGAGGGGCAAACACAGCATCCATATCTATCGAGGGAATTCAAACCCAGACCAAGAAATCGGAAGACTTAGAAGTTGCGCTTTAGGCTCCTCGATCAATGAGCGACATTCTGTAATTAGGTTCGATGAAGTAATCGTGACTACTTTGCGGAT
Organism: Macrothele yani; assembly: GCA_039090855.1. Taxonomy (NCBI): domain Eukaryota; kingdom Metazoa; phylum Arthropoda; class Arachnida; order Araneae; family Macrothelidae; genus Macrothele; species Macrothele yani. The sequence continues at coordinate 143,910,893 of CM076989.1, forward strand.
ATAACGCAAATTACGAGACCGTTTCCAAGTGCCGAATGCGATGCAAAACTATTCATTTATGCGTGTTGGTATATCTAAACTCGTTTTGTTCGAAATTCGATTTCCACTTCTCGATATAATTTTGATCAATCAGTAGTTCCCATTAAATCAGATGTCAGGCAGCAAGCACATTTTAAAAATATAGACTAATAAATTAAATTCAGTTACTTTTCTGAAAAGTCAATGCATTCACTGAAAAGGCAGGTAAAGTTCCATCCGCCCCCCCCCGGTGGCGCAGTGGTCTAAGCGATGGCCTCTGATCATTCGTCCGAAAGGGGTCCGGGTTCGAATCCCGGTGAGGCATGGATGTTGTGTTTGTCTTACGGCACTGGCTCCTTCCCTTTCCTGGAATTAGTGACACTAAATTAGGGACGGGCGACTGTTTATAGCCCATTGAGTTGCTCACGGCGATCGTTAAACCTCCAATCAAAAAAAAAAAAAAAGTTTCATCCAGATGTCATGAAAACTTAGCAGGTATATCAGGCAAAGGTTTTCCAAGTAATTTACATTGTGTTAAGACATAGTGTATAGCTGTATTGTAATTAATGCCACGCTTCTTTCGAGGATCATAAACAAATGACTAATAAGAAGCGAGGTAAGTCGGGCAAGTTAAAAATAAACCACTGAGAGGAGAAAGATATACCAGAATACAAGTGAAACTTATACAGAATCTGGTTTGAATTACTTAATATAGCAATACTTGGAAGTCTCAGGTGTTAGAGTTCACTTGTATTTCTTATATTTTTCTAACCAAATAATCTACTAGCCAGAAATTTTACATTACAAAACCATAAGTATTTTTTGCATATACACTGCCTGACAGAGAAAATGCCACACCATGAAGGAATGCTCGAAAACAGACCAAACTGCACACACAGATAGCCAAGCCAAGTAGGTCCTGAACAAATGATTTAATTGTCACATACAGACCACGCTCCAGTAGCCGAATATACAGGATGATCAATAAGGAGGATGGCCTCCATTTTGGGCGACACAGCGTTGAATCCGACGTGGCATTGAGGTAATGCGTCTGAATAGAGTCCTGGGGTATCGTGAACCATGTAGTGTTGATCCGAGTCCACAGTTCATCCTCATTTTGCGAGGATGAGAGGGTACTCAACCGACGTCCTATCGTGTTCCACAGATTCTCGATGGGCGAGAGGTCGGGGATCGTGCTGTCCACGGAAGCATCCGCTCACTGTGTAAAGCATTCAGGCTGATCCGAGCGGTATGCGGCCGGGCGTTATCCTGTGGAAAAACTGCGTTTGGGATGCATTGCAGATATGGTAATGCCACGGGACCAGAAACCTCGTCAACATAGCGGCGTGCCGTCAATGTGCCCGTAATGCGTACCAGTGGTGAGCAGCTGTTTGCGCTGATAGCACCCCACACAATGATTCCACATTGCCGAGCTGTGTAGCGTTCCACAATGGCGGAGGAATCTGTCCGTTGGCCACGTCGCCTCCAGACTCTCACGCTGTGATCATTCGTGGTGAGACAGAACCGCGATTCGTCGCTGAACACCACAATGTTTCATTCAGCACCCTACGCAGCTCTGAAGCGACACCATGCGAAGCGGTGACGACGATCACTCGCTGTTAAGGGTAGTCTTCGCAACGGACGGCCGGACAGCAAATCAGACGCAGCCAATCGGCGTGACACTGTCCGCGTCTATATTGGAGCATCCAACTCCCGTACACCCTGCAAAATCCGCCCGTTGTGGTCTGTGGGTCCGCTACGTCATGACGTCGGATGTGATGATCTGTTCGCTCGGACGTCCCTCTCCGAGCTCCGGTCCCTCTACGACGTTGCACTTATCTGTCCTGGGCCCACTGTCTCCCAAAATCGACCGACGTTTGTGGCATCACGTTGCGTTTCTTTCGCAATACGACGCAAGGACCTACCGACGGTAGGAAGGCCCACGATGACACCTCTGGTGAACTCATCGGTTTGACGAAATCGTGTACGACGGCATCTTAACAGCATTGGCACCCTTTGTTCGTTCTCCAGACACGGTTACAGCAGAAGCACTCACTTCTCGCGGCCGTGACGACGTCTCGACTAATGGCCTCACGGGATCGTTGCCCGCTTATATCCCCCGCGCCTTTCGTGCGATTCACCTACAAATGCAATCATTTGCATAACTTTCACATGTGCACTCACCCTGTATTTTGCATGTCGCTGCGTTCAAGTCTTCGTGGTGTGGCATTTTCTCTATCAGTCAGTGTAATTTGGAACACGTTCTACGAGAAAGAAAATTTGATTCGCGGATGTAACAAAACAGCTGGTTTGAGAAAAGAGTGTCAAAGTTAACACGCAAAACGTACTGCAAGTTGTACAATAAATACATATAAAAAATGAATAAATCCAGGTTCTCTTTGTTTGGCATTTTTTCGTCATGCACCAAATTAAAGTGTGCAGTAATGCAACTTAGCCACAAAACTCTGTATTGAAGAAATCGAAAATTATACGGATAATCTTTGTTACATTTGCAACTGCCCGATATCAGCACAACTTTTTTGTGCACAATGTTCGACATAGAAAATGCCATACCACCAAGGGGTGCACAGAATGAGATGAAATGCGCAACACATGTAGACAAGTAGGCGGGAAAGAATTGATTTAATTTCTGAAGAACTACATGAGTGTGATGGGCATGTAGACAGTATAATGTTGACTCACTCATTTGGTCCTGTGACCGCCATGCTGTGCTTTACATTCGGCAACACGATGTGTCATTGAGTAGAAACGACCCCGGATGATGTCCGAATGGTGAACAGTTGTTGAAACTGATAGGGTTCCAAACTATACCAGGCTGTGGAACCGTATGTTGCTCGCGGATGGCAAAAGATCACCCCGGTGACCACGTCTTCTCCACACTCTGTCAGCGACAGTCAGCGCTGAGATAGAAGCGAGACTCGTGGCTGAATACGACATTTTTTCTATCGTACCGCCACGCATGTCCGTAACGGCACCACCGTGAGCTTGTCGTCGGAATGGCTGGCTGCGGCGCAAATCTTGCTCAGCCATTCTGCGATTCAGTCAGCTAGATACGGGGATGTCTTCAGTTGCCTGTAAACTTCTTCAAATGTCGTCCACTGTGGGTTGTGGGGCTGATTTTATCCAGCCGTCGAAACGTTCGGACGTCCGCCTCCCGCACCAGAGCTACTTCGGCAACATACGGTACATTGCCTTCCTCCAACCACTGTCTCCACATTCGGCCAGCATTTGTTGCGTGCCGATGCGTTTCCGCCGTGATGCGATGAAGGGACCAACCAGTCGTACGTATCCATATGGTGAAGAATCAAATAAAGGTGTCCGTGTAATGATAATATTTTCGATGACGTCGCCCTGGCATTCTCACTCCTCACACGTGCTTTTTTCACCGAGGTCACACTGAAGCTGTGCTCCATACGTCTAGGTGAGGACGACCAAACTTTTCGGAGCCCAACCATTTTCCCCTTTTATTTTCCTCACCTATTACGTGATTAGTACGCAGCTGCAATCATTTACATAATTCAACTTTCGACACATACCCAGACTGTGCGTGGTCCTCCGACGAATACTGTACTTCCTGGTGTGACATTTTCAATGTTACGTAGCGTAAGTTAAAACTGTTTTCTCAATCCGATTTTTTGTAAGGAAACATTTAGCGTCATAAAAAGCTCTCAAATATATGGAACAGTTTGATCATGATTAGTCATCCGATTCCACCCTGGTGGCGCAGTGGTCTCAGCGATGGCTTCTGATCGCTCGTCCTTCGTCACAACATCCATGCTTCCCCGGGTTCGAATCCCGGTAAGACATGAACATTGTGCTTGTCTTACGGCACTGACTCTCTCCCTTCCCTGAAACCAGTGGTCCTAAATTAGGAACGGGCGACTTCTTATAGCTCACTTAGTTGCTTACGGAGGTCGTTAAAACCCCAATCAAATAAGAGTCATCCGATAAAGGAGAGGCTTTTTGCAACCCGATTTCTATTCGTCCGAGATGATCCGCAGTTCCAATCCCGCTGAGGCACGGGTGTTGCGCTTATCTTACCGCACCGGCTCTCCCTTCCCTGGAACCAGTGACGCGAAATTAGGGACGGGCGACTGTTTATAGACCTTAGATTTGCCCACGTGGTTGCTAAAATTCAAAAAAAAAAAAAAAAAAAATTATACATTATCAGTTACTTATACGAGGTATAGTGAATATTACGTTAAAAAAACACTGGGGGATATTCTGTAACGGTGGATAAGTGTTATTCTACAGTATCACTTATTCGCTGGAAATGAATTTAAAAAACAAAATATTCCAAATCTGGATACTGTGCTACGTCTCTTAGCGGAAAATTGTTCTCTGAGGAAATCGAAAATTACATGCACCTGATTTATCGTCGTTACAACTGCATGTATCAAGTCATCTATTTTATATGGGAAACCTTTGAAGCTAGAAACTGAGAAGTCATAGAAAATGCTGGCGTGCGTTTGCACTATTTAGCTAAATAAATTTTGCATCATGAAAAACTTGAAAATTCACTTTGGTTTCTTCGTCATATTTACAGATGTCTGACATTAAAAAATACTTCGAATGGAACTTCTAGAAGCAGATAATGCGAGACAAATGCGAACGTGCGTATACCATTTTGCGAAACAGTGCATTTGCTTCACCCAGCCGTGAAACGCTGCACTCTAAAAACTAGAAACAGAATTAGATTTAAATTTTGTGCTGTGGTAGCTTGGGAAGGGATATTCCCACTGCATGACTGACTTTGTGCTTCAATCACTGATAATGTTTTTTATTTAGAAAACCGTGCGGAGAAAATTTTCTATTTTCATTTACTATGCTGCTATCATCTTGAGAACAGAGTCATTTAAACCAAGTGTTCTTTCTATCAGTGTTTATTGGAAGACCGCTAAAACCAATGCTTATAAAATATTCAAGCAAAGCAAACTGAATTTGCTTGTAACATTTACTGGTCATCCATGTAACACTTCTCAGAAAACTTGAAAATTTCATCGTGCTGGAGTGGGAATCGAACCCCGCATCTCCCGATTACCGGTCGAGTATGCTAACCATTACACTACCCAGGACAGTAAAGTTCCATGCAACTGAGAACATACTCGACCAGTATCGGGAGATGCGGGGTTCGATTCCCGCTCCAGGACGATGACATTTTCAGGTTTTCTGAGAAGTGTCACATGGATGACCAGTAAGTGGTGCAAGCAAATTCAGTTTGCTTTGCTTGAATATTCTGTGACATTTCCATGTATTATGAAGAATATTTCTTCCTTCATTGACTTACCAATGCTTATGAGCGCTAAAACCGATACTTGTCAATGTAATGCATGTAAAACTTGCTAACTTAAAATGTAATGAAGGCCATGTATTGGTAGGTACTGCTAGGTTGTAGAACAGAGTAAGTAAACGGCGAAAACTAAATTGCAGTGCTACTTTTAAAAGGTGATGCACGATGCAATTAGTGATTGTTGTGCTTTCGGTTCTTCACTTGCAAGACTACAGTCTTCCTTTCACTTTTTTTTTTGTCGCCTCCTTTTTTTATAGTCGCATTTACTATGGAGATCAAACGTCATCAGTCTGGTAATTTAACCAACTCTCGTATTAAAGGTTAACGGAATTTACCTTGGTACCCTCGTAGGCTACGTTGCTTCTCTGTGCAGAATTTTTCAAGGGTGTGAATTTCTTTTTCCCTCCTCTGTCGATGGCCCTTTGGCCCAGATCGATATTAATCTAAGAGTTTTGTCTCTCTTCATTTTCGGGTTCACTCTATCTCACGCCTCAGTTAGTGAGTATTTTGTTTTCCTAATGTTTTGTTTCCACCCCTCATTGCTAGGATTAATTTAGCAACTTGACTACTGATCTTCATTAGCATTCACCATGATTCATTTTCGTTCTTTGCAATTAGGACGACGTTGCCCGTCAACCTCGGAAGCTGATCAGAATCTTCTTCGTTTGCGTCGGCTTTTCTATTTTAACGGCCATGGACCTTTGATATCATCTGATGTAGCTAATAATAGTTTATGAACACAAATGGGCGCTTTGTCTGGTCTTCCTCTTTGAGTTGTTTCGGTACTTTTTCTGCTCTAGTTGCCGTTCCCCAACGATATTTCGCAGAATTCCCTGCACTGCAAAAAAATGTTCTGAAATTCACGAACCATTCTCCGCAATACAATTCTCCGCTTTCGTCAATTAGTGAAGCATATTCCTGATAAAACCTTTTCTGTGAAATGACAGGGAAAAATCTAAATTTCACGGATTCTTCATACGCCTGGAAAATACTGAAAATTTAGAAACCTTTCCACAATTCCTTTCGTATATTTTAACGAAAAAAATTCCGTTCTCACTTTTTCGGTACCCCTATGACGGAAAGTTTTCGGTAATAGGAGCGATTCGCGGAAATACTCGTACCACTGCGATTTGCGGAAATTTCGGTTTGATTAACTAATTAAAATGATTGTATGATGCCAATGTGTCAGTTGTGGACCCCTTAAGATAAAAGCTATATATAGCTATCAAGAATAAATTTTGTATTTACGAGTTTTGTGAAATAATACTATAACACAAAACATTTCACCCATTTTTTTTTAAGATAATGGAAAGTCACTACCAGTTTAAAAAGATGTCGATTTCGAAAGAGCTCTGTTGCTTTTAAATATCGCGATGAAAAACACACGCAGTTTGTAATAAGTCCTCCTACAGAAAAAAATAAAATTATTACAAACGTATTCAGAAAAATAATAAGCTCCAACGGAAAATAAAAATGTCTAATTCACCAACATTAATTAAAAAAAAAAAAAAAAAAAAAAAAAAAAAAAACATTGAATCATGGAGAAATTAGAATTCTACTTTGCGCGTGGGTGATCTTACACAAAATTTTGGCTCACTTGTAAGACACGCGCTTCCCGTTCCGAAGTTTGCCGATTCAAATACAAACAATAACTAATAGAGAGAGCTCATACACAGGGAATGAAAAAGTCAGAATAGAAGATTTTGAGAAATTTCAGTAAAAAATACAGAAAAACTTGAAATGGATTTTTCTGAAATAAACGGAATTACTGGCTCCGGATATTCTGTCGAATTACTGAAGTTAGAAGAAACTGAAATGTTTAAAACGGAAACTTCGTTAAAAGACTGGCACTTACCGACAACTTTGCTGCACGTTATTTAAAAAAAAAATCCGTGAATTCGCATCGCTTATTTTTTACAGTGTAGTTGTTCCATTTCACTTCCAAACTACATACACTAGCGGAAAGTGAAAAAAGAACACCAAGAAGGAATTGGCGGACGATCATGAAATTTACATATGTTAATAGGGCCGAGTTTACGTAGGTGTGATGTTAATTTCGGGACCAACCGGTGAGCGCTTACGCAACAGCACGGCATAATATGCAAATTATCGTCGGTGGTATTTAAGGAGTACGGCGAAGTGAATGTAATCAGTCGTCGGCGTACGGACACGTGCGAAGACCCTGAAGAAGCTGCAATTCCTGGACATGGAAGACGTGTACGATTTCAGCAGTTATCGGACTTTGAGCGAGGGCGTCTAGTCGGACTCCGCGAGGCCGGGTGATCGTATCGTCGTATTGCGGAGCGAATTGGACGGGAAGTATCGGTGGTGGTAAGATGGTGGCGTAGATGGTACGAGGAACATTCCCACACGAGAAGACATGGAACCGGGATTCACAGACGGACTGATGAGCGGACCGATCGACGCATAAGAAGAGCGGCGTTGTCAAGTAGGACATCCACTGTGACGCAAATCCGAGCTGCCGTTGCACCTGAGGTGACTGGTGACTGTGCGAACCATCCGCAACTGCCTACTGGATGCAGGACTACGTGCACGCGTGCCTCTGGCATGTGTACCTCTGACTCCAGCCCACCGTCAGGAACGGCTGCAGTGGTGTCGCCAACGTCTGCACTGGAGAACGCAATGGCGATCTGTCGTGTTCAGCGAAGAAAGCAGATTCTGTTTGGGAGCCTCCGATGGCCGTATGCCTGTTCGCAGACGCACAAGGGAGCGTCTCCACCCTTCTTGCATCCGCCAGCAACACACAGGGCCTACACCTGGTCTCCTGGTGTGGGGAGCGATCAGCAATAACTCTCGTACACAACTAGTGTTTGTACTGGGTACGTTAAACAGCACCTCATACATCAACAACATCATTCAGCCCGTTGTTGTGCCATTTGTAAGGTCGGTTCATCGTGGTGTTTTCCAGCAAGATAACGCACGCTCACACACGGCACTTACAAAGCAACATGCACTTCAGGGTGTGAGACAACTTCCAAGGCCTCCAAGTTCACCGGATTTGTCTCCCATTGAGCACGTGTGGGATTTTATGGGACAACGACTTATCCGGTCTCCGCGGCCAGCCACGACCATCCCCGATTTACGAGTCCAAGTTGAGGATTCTTGGAACTCAATACCCCATACTTACACCAACATCTGTACGACAGACTCCATGCCAGAATGCACAGTGTGACGCAGTTCATGGCGGTTCAACCTCGTACTAACCATGTTACATGGAAATGTTATTTTTCAGTTTATCAGCAAATACAGCTGTATTTTGCCATAATGTTTTGATCACGTTATCCTCTGTATTCCGTTATTATGCTGTATACATTTCGTTGGTATCAGAAGTCTCCTCCTTGGTGTTCTTTTTTCACTTTCCGGCAGTGTATTTACTTAGGACGTGAGGTTTGTTCTTTGCCCTGTGTGATAGAACAAATCAGCAACGTTTATTCACAATTAGCTTTGTAGTCATAAAATAGTATATTGCCTAGTGTGTTGGAGACCTTGAGTAAAGATTGCCTGAATCCGGCGACCAGCACAAACCTCACGTAGTAAGCAAATATGTAGTTTCGAAATAAAATGGGAACAACAGCTGCATTATAGGCATTTCTGCGCCCCAAGCAGACCACAAAATAGTGCATCTCATCATATATCTAAATATTGCATCAATATTGCATCCTATCTTATATATCATCACTATCATTGTCGGCCACTATCAATCCACAGCTGGATGAAGGTCTCCCCAATTTTCTTCCGCAACGATCTGTCTTGAGATGAGAAAATGATTTCGTGCAGTATGTAGATACATCCAAAACTTAGCCTTAGTTGCACAATTAAACAATTAAAACCTAGTGATTGGTTAAAACCTTTAATTTAATAAAAACACACACACTTGTTAAAACTCCATTAGACCTTTTAGGGCTGCATCAGCCTCATCTTCACATGGAATAAACTTACGCCGTGAAACTCACATGGGCACATATATAATATATGTTAGAGTAAATCAAAACCGTTGCCACTCAAATACTACAGTTGTTACTATTAATCTTGTCTCTTTGAGTGGCAAAGGTTTTAATTTGCTCTAACATATATATGTGCCCATGTGTGTTTCACCACGTAGTTTATTATATCTGAAGATGAGGCTGATGCAGCCTTAAAAGCTCTAATGAAGTTTTGAAGTTTTAATGTGTGTGTGTGTGTGTGAGAGAGAGAGAGAGAGAGAGAGAGAGAGAGTTGGGGGGACTATTGTATTAAATTAGTATTAATGTTGGGCAGTGTATGCTTTTGGTGTTTGAATATGTTTGAACAGCTTTTCGCAACTTCTTTGGAGTTTGGACCCTGAGTAACACATCAAACGAACCTAACGGACCTGAAAGTCGTGGCTCATAGCTACAGTAATGATAGAATAAGCCCCAGGGAATCTTCAACAGTGTGAACGATTTCCGTATCTTGCAACGCATTAAAGAAAACTGGGCCCCGTTGTTGTCGACCAAGGCCGTGTTTCTTCTTTAGTTGGACGGACTATACAACCGTATCTTCCTTTTTGAATGTGAGCAATCAACATTCCCTGGACATTTTAAGGAATAAATTCGAAATTTAAGTGTAACAGAATCTGGTGTAGAAGTTTAAATTCCAAATTTAACCAGATTGCAAGCAGGGATTTTTTGCGCCCCTCCCTAGTTATGCTTCTGTCGTCAACACACAAATACTTTGTAGCATAAAAGATTAAATTATTTGGAGAAACGCCTTGAAATTCAACTGAAATATACTGCTTGTCATTTGTCTTCGAAAAAAATCGTAACTTAATTTTTATAGACGATAGATCACTCGGAATAGCTACAATTTGTAGCATATAACAGTTCGAACGTAAAATAAGTGGACGTTACACGAAAATGAAATCGAGTCTCTGCTGAATTTGTTAATCAACGGTTGCAATAGCATTGACTGGCTGTAAAGAAAATGCAAAATTTGGTTTCGACATGCAAGTAATCATATTTTCAACTGGCTGTTTGGATCATTCACGCAGATGAATGGTTGTTTTAATTCTTTATTGGAAAAGATTTCTGATTAGATGCCACAGTGACTTGAAGCATTTTGCCGATGGGTATTGGATGTCAGAACAAATTGGAAACTCTGAAGTAGACGCTTCTTTTAAGAATTAAAAAAAACGAAATGTTTTATTTAACCCTTAACGCCCAACACGCCCGTACGCAAAAACAGCCATAGATGCCAGAAACGCCTGTCTAGATGGAGTCGGAGTTCTTATCCTTACTTGTTCTTTAAATTTTCTCGACCTATGGGGATCAGCAGTAGTCACCCTCAGTCACTATTGTTGTTACTAAACAAAGAAGTGAAACAACAGACAATTTCGGGCGCTATGGTGTTTAGAGTGATACAAGATATTTGGATCACGGTCTTTAAAAAGTTAAGGGTGAAATAAAAAGTACTGAATATAAAATATTGATAACACAATGTTGTCTCTATATTTAGATTACATGATTTGTTCTTTTTGATTGCTGAGGCTTTCACAACAAAGATGTCTTTAACTATGCTGTTCCTTATGGTTTTAGTGTGAACATGAACAAAATCCTTTATTTTCTAATTTTGTCGTTCAAAACTGTCCATTATCTCGATACCGCTACTGAATTTACACCGTTAGAACTACAGTGAAATAAGTCTTGCTGTTCGTAAATACACTGCTGGCCACCCAAAATTCAACACCAAGAAGGAAGCATCCGATTGACCTGAAATTCCCAGCATGCGTCGCCCACGAAAGGACATGCAAACGATTAGCATTGCAGGGCATATGCAAATCATGTGCGCCCGGCACGCCACCGAGAAGCACTATAAGAAGGGTGCACAGAAGGCGGGAAGTAAGTAGTGGAAGTGTGTTGTGCTGCCGGACCTGAGCGTGGGAAGCTTCCTGATGCCTCGTCGTAGGATACGGCAGTCATTCCAGCACGTTTCGGAGTTCGACAGAGGGCAAATAGTGGCTTATCGCGACAGCGGTTTATCGTACAGAGACATCGGCGCCCGTGTGGGACGACATCCAGCCACAGTGAGACGAGTATGGATTCGGTGGGTGCAGGAGGGACGGACGGACGGACGGACGGACTTACCTGAGCGATTGCCGCAGTCGCGGCACACTACCGAACGAGAGGACCGGCATGTTGTGCCGCGGGCATTGACGGCTCGCACCGCCACATCACGAACGTTTTTGCAGGAATTAGGGTGTGTTGCGCAACAACCTGTGTCAGCATGTATCGTTCGACGTCGTCTGCAGGAGCGGGGACTTGTCGCACGGCACCCATTGCTCCGATTACCACTGACGTTACATCACCGGCAAGTGCGGCTACAGTGGGCCGTTGAACGCCGCACCTGGACTACGTAATGTCACGACATTGTCTTTTCCGACGAATCCCGCTTCTGCCTGCAACACCACAATGGTCGGATCCGCGTGTGGCGGCACCGCGGCGAGAGACTGTATGACGCCTGCATTATGCATCGCCATACCGGTCCGTCGCCGGTCGTTATGGTTTGGGGCGCAATTGGATATGACACCCGCACCCTCTAGTACGCAACGCCGGTACCCTCAACAGCCACCGCTACATCTCCGACGTTTTGGAGCCTGTAGTCCTCCCTTACTTGCAGGACCTGCCAGCGGCCACGTTTCAACAGGACAATGCGCGCCTTTACGTGGCACGCATCGTGCAACCATGCTTCACGGCCCACCAGGTGTCACTGCTGCCGTGGCCCGCCTGTTCTCCCGATATGTCGCCCATCGAACACGTCTGGTCGCTGATCGGCAACCGAGTGGCCCGGCAAGCACCACCCGCGGCTACGCCTGATGAACTGTGGCAACATTTGGAAGCGGCCTGGACCGACATACCCCAAGCCCACATCCAAAGCCTCTTTCGTTCGATGCCGCGGCGTGTAGCGGCCGTTATTGCCAGCCATGGAGGCCACACGAACTATTGATGTCTGCGTGTTCCGCAAGTCGCACGGGCCTGTAAGCTGAATCGTTTCATCTTTGTATCTGTTGTTATGTGTCCAGTAAATCTGGCTTTGCTGTCTTGTGTCCTTCGTGGTGTTGCATTTTGGGTGCCCAGCAGTGTATTATAAATGCGGTCAGAACCCATTTTATCATTTTAGGGAGGTAACCGTATTAACACTAGAGTTGGAAACGGGTCAAAAATTTTGGACCCGGACCCGGCCGTCATAGAATTGGACCCTACCCGGATACGACCCGAACCTGACCCGGAAAAATCTGCATTGAATTATAAATTCGAATATATCATAATAATCATTGTCAAACACTATCAATCCAATGCTGGATGAAGGTCTCCCCGAGTTTCTTCAGCAACAGGTGGTCTTGATCCACTCTCCTATATCCACCCATCTCCCACGTGGTATTATGGGTCGTTTTCTTTCTCTTGGAATCCAATCTAAAATTTCGGTTGTCCATCGGTGGTCCGTTCTCCTGGCAAATATGTCCAGTCCAGCCCATTGCCATTTCAGGGATTTTACTCTGATAACGATGTCTTCCACTCTTGTCACTTTCCTTATCAACGAGTTCTTATCTTTATTGGTTACACCAAACATGAATCTCTCCACGCTTCTTTCAGTTTGTCTGCAGTCTATGTATGTCTTTTTTAGTTAAGTTTAGCGTCTCTGCTCCATATGTAAGAACTGGAAGGATGTGCATTGATTAAAAATTTTTCTTTTAAAGCATAGTGTCATATTGCTCTTAAAAATTGTACTGTTTCTTCCAAAATCTCTCCAACCAAGTTTTATAGGTCCATTAATTTCTTCATCAATGTGACCTTTGCTTGATATGTGCTGTCCAAGGTAAATGTAGGTATCGGTTATCTCCAGCTTTTTCTCATCAATAGATAAATCTTCATTTCTTGTAAAAGCATTGTACCTCAGTTTTCGCTTCTGAAAGTCATTTTTAATCCCATTTCTTTACCCTTCTCAGCAAGTTCCTAGATCATACTTTGCAGTCCCGAAGTATTATTTCAAAGACCTCTAAAGGGTTCTTTTAAAATGTTTTTTTAAAGGGAAATAAAATCGGGTCGAAATCGGGTCAGGAATACCTTGACGCGACCCGTTTGACCCGGAAGAAATTGTTGACCCGCGACCATCTCTGATTAACACAAGTATCAAGTGCGATTTTTTACTACCAGCGGTACTGAAAAATGTCTCTCAGTATTCATTAAACGTTGAGGTAGCACGAATACCCGTTACGTCACAATTTAACAAGCCAGTATTGTGTCGCTATTTGCCGGAAGTTGCCTTTAAAAATACGTGGAAATTTTTAACAATATACTGAATTCTTTTCTGCTTTTGTTCGTAGTAGAACAGCTTTAATGAATAATTTTCAAAATAAAAAAAACTGCTGGTTCTACAACCCAATTTTTTCAACTCTCTTACATACTTTCACGACTTCTTTTTAGTTTCTGTCGAGGTAACAAATCCCGTGACTTATTATTAGGCTGTAAGATGTCTGCAGTCTTTAATTTACGTACGCTTCTTGCCAGGAAGTAACAGAGCCAACTCAATAGGATAAGAACACCACTCATATTTTTTTGTAATTGGAGAACTGGCCCAACTCGAACGACTTACCAGAAATAAGAGCCTCTGATCACTCAGCTACCGAAGGGGCAGCTTGTGTCTTCATGCGCTGTGTTTATTGTACGTATTACAAACACAAAAACTATATCATACTTCCTGGTTTCTTTTTAAGTTTCTATAAATTATAATTTTAATTTACTAAATGAAACATCTTTTCCGTTACTATCTGCTGTGTACAGATATAATAATTTGATAGTTTTTGGTACTTCTTAAATCTGTTTTCACTTTTCCAATACATAAATTACCTTTATTGATTTGCTAATATCAATGCAACTGTCCTTACGTATGGACTAAAGCGTGGCTATAAATAGCATGAAAACTAAACGCGCTTAAAAATAATCTCATTGCTACGCAACACAATAAGTTTGCAAACCTACTGAAATTACATTGAAGTGCCAAAAAAACTGGGATACCTCTCCAATACCGCGTTGGTCCTTACTCCCGAACACATAACGGCAGCAACGCGACGGGGCATGGACTCCAAGAGCTCTCTGTAGTACTGTGGAGACAGTGCACAGCATGCTACCTGAAAAGCGCCACACAATTCCGTAATATTCGCCGGTGGAGAATTCCTGGCATTGACACGTTGAACAGCATCTCAAATGTGTTCGATGGAGTTTAAATACGGCAAACGATGGGGGACAAGTCAGGATGTCAAACTCCTTGGAATGTTCTTCCAGCCATAATAGGGCGACTGGACGTGTGCAGTGGCTCACTGTCTTGTTGAAAGAAGTCGCACCTTTCCGAGTGGTTGCAGAACATGAACGAGTGCAAATGATCCCCATGGATAGTTACGTAGCCTCCACCGGTCAGAGCGGTCCACAGACGTATGAGGGGTACTAATGTGTGCCATCTGTAAACATCCCACACCATAACAGAGCCACCGCCTGCCTGCACTGTCCCTTGTAAGCATGCGGCATCCATTGCCTCGTGGGGTTGTCGCCACACACGGTGTCGGCTATCTGCCCGAAACAGTTGGTACCCCGATTCATCGGACCAGGCTACACGTTTCCAGTCATCTTCCATCAAATCGCGGCGTTCTCGATACCAGGCGAAGCGCACAGCCTTGTTTCGTAAGGTAAGCAATGGCACCCAGGTGAGTTGTTGGTTCCGGAACCCCACAGAACACAGGGAACGTTGCATTGTACGAACACTGATGCTACTACTGACCCCTGAATTCAGTTGCGCTGTGAACTGCGGCAATGTTTCAGGCCGGGCAGATGCTATGGTGCAAACCAGTCTCCTCTGTCCACGGTCGTCCTGGGCTTTTCTATGGCCACACCAATCTCGCACTCTGTATCCCCCCCCTGCGTTTGTGTAGTCCAGGTACACGCTTGAAATTGTTGACTGTGTAAATCCAAATTAAGTGGTAATTTCAGAGATGGAATGACCCATCTCCCGGACTGTATGGAAGATCTGTTAGTCTCAACCCTTTCTAATTCCTGTAGTTTTCAGTGGATTACTCTGGAGGTGTGACTTCTGACATTATTCAACTTGCAGCAACGCCCGCTTCCAATTGATGAGTGCTGGGTACCGTTGGCGCAGATCATCAATGATCCGCTGTATTTGTTGGGCACATAGGTTCCCCTTCGCGTCCTCACTATTCAGCGTGAGTTCGCGGTACACAGAATCCTAACAATTCCACCAAATTCAGAGCATAACTTTCCTTTCAAAACGCCCACGATGCAGGGCCGTAGCTAGGACGCAGACCCCGAGGGCTGAAGGGTCATCTTGGGGAAAAGGCGCTCGGTGTTACACTACAAACTAACCTTTTCCTCGAATACAGACGCAAGTTTTTCTTTGTTTTGCTCCTTTTGTTAATTTACTTCATTTTCGAATAATTTTTCCACGCTAAAAAGTAAAAGTAACAAAATATGGAAAACCAGGGGCTGAAAGAAAACTGAACTCTCTTGAAATATATAAAAATCTCATTCCTTGAATTTATCTCCTTGTAGTTGAGTTGCAAGCCCTTTACTTTTAGATAAACCACACTGCTCAAAATGATTATGGAAGTATGTGACTTTCGCGACATTATGCAGCCAATCGTTTGATATCTTGCCGACACAAGGAAAACGTGAGTGGGACGTAGACAACCAAATCGTGCATATTCTTATGCAAATTAGTGCCTGTGACGTCCGAATACATAAATCGTAGATTGGGATAAAAACGAAGGTTTTCCGGAAAATCCTTTATTCTGTCACGTTTGTCGTGAAATCTCGTTTCTTGAAGTCTTCGGCTCGTATGATGTCGCAGCAGCATGATGCATGATTTACCGGAACCAACGAGTGGCAGATGGAATCTGGTCAGACACAGCGGAAGCAATTGAAGTGTCACTTTCCGACTATGGACACGATTGCAGAGTACGAAAAATGTTCGAAAAAAGCAAGGTCAAGCCCGTCCACGAACGACTACAGCAAGGGTCGTTCGCGGACGGGCCGTTATCTATTGTTAACAGTCCGTCGGAACAGACGGTAAAATGATACTCAGCTCAAGCGACAGCTTCTCGTGTCAACATGATGCAGGTAGTTAACTCAAACCATCCGTAATCGCCTTCATCAAGGTGTTATGTACGTAGACAAATGGTGTGTGTGCCTTTAACCTCACAACGCCGTACGGCCCGTAGAAACTGGGCTGCGGAGCATCGTGGTTGAGGTCACGACGAGTGAAGTTAGATACTCTGACGAATCGAGGTTCAGGCCAGGGTATGACAATGAACGAGGAAACAGGACATTAGGGCGGACATAGATTGATTGTCTGGGGAGGCGTAAGTATCGGTGGACATAATAAGGACCTGTACGTCATTCTAAACCGCAGTCAAATGGTGTTTGGCCCAGAGATAGAGACGATATTTTTATACCTATTTTCATGCCGTATGCTGCAGCCGTCGGTGATTTGTTTCTTTTCATGGGCGATAACTCTCGACATCATAGAGCTCAGCTAGTCGACAGCATGCTTTAGGAAGAGGTAATCGAGCGTACAAAGTGTTCAGCATACTACCCTAACTGAAATCCGATTAAGGCTGCTTGGGACGCACTTGGCAGACGCATTGCAGCCCAGCCGGCACCACCGTTGACTCTTCGTGAACTGGATACTGCCCTCTTTAAGGAGTGGTGAAGATACCCCAAAACCTTCTGGATAATCTCATCAATTAAATACCACACAGGTGTGCAGTAGTCTAGCAGTTCGAGATATTCTTGCTTATACGGATATTCATACAGTATTGTATAGCATATCGCATCAGCGCATTAAACAGTAACATTGCATAAAAATTCGCTAATGTGCTTTTTCTTACCCATGTTACTGAATATTCTACTGTGTTTTACATAAAAATTATATTTTACGTTCAACAACGTGAGTCGTGCATGATTTTTCTTACAATATATCTTGCTCCCCTGATTTTTTGAGCGGTGCATTTAGTTTTTAAGTTTACTATTCTGGTCCTTTCTGTGGATCTGCGTAACATAATCGAGGAGTTACTGGTGTCGTATTTTGACTCCTTCTACTCACTTTCTTCGGTTCCAATTTTTTCTCTGTCTTTTATCACGTGTTTTCCTTCGCTGGTGCTTGAAGGTAGCCTTTTTTGCTGCGGTAAACCCTCTGGCTTCCCCACTCAAAAACCAAGAGCCATCAGATTCACGCCGACAAACCCTTTCCAAACACAGCATCGTAAAACCGCTGCTACTGACTCCAAAACAATTAGAACAGCAAAAAGTTGAAAGCTTCCCCCCCCCCCCCCTAACACTATTTTCCAAAGCCTAGAGCGATTTATATTTACATTCCACACACACACACACACATCCCTCTTCCCTCGACATTACACACAAACACACACATCCCCCTTCCCTCGACATTACTTCTTTGCAGGCAGTTAATTACATAGAAGTTTCTTAACAGCAGCTTTGCGTCTCCTAGTCACTTCTCAAGTTACGAATAGTTATACCCTTCTGGGTAACTACGCATCCACTTCAGCTTCTGCATTCCCCCCCCCCTTTTCCTTTCTGTATTTCTTTCTTTTCGGGAACGGGGATGGGGGGACAGTCTTCCATATTTCAGTTTTCTTCGAAAAAAAAGGGGGCATTTCTCTCTTTCTAGACCCTTAGCACCAACAAGCCGTGTGCCTGTGTAGTTGAGAATAATTGGCACAACTATTCCTACGGATTCACTCCGAAAAGTTTTTATTTATTTATTCATTTATTTATTTATTTATTTTTGAGTCATTGATCGTTCGTACTGTATCATTTCAATTTCCCCTTTTTTAAAAAAGTTCAATACACGAAAAAATAAAGTATTTATACTTAAATTGAGACACGAGTAGTTTTTATAAACCACCGGAAAAGAAAATTCAGAGAATTTACAGCTTCATCAGTCTTCCAGGGAGAAGAAACTTGCTAATCTTCCGGGGGAGGGGGCTGAGCCCCTCCAGCCGCTGCTAGGATCAGTCCTGCCTCTATGCACTACGGGCTGTGCTTCCTGGGGTGGTTTCAACCACTAACTATACTCTGGGTAAACTAACCTGATTACACTGTTAAGGTTGTGAAACCGATTCACCGACATGAAATGTCTTGTTTATCAGCGTTTTTCCGCGCACTAATAGGGTGTAATGTGTCGCGGACCCTCCCCCTTAAGGGTGACTGAAGGAAGACACCCGCGTTCCATCACGATGTCCCCCTGGACCCCTACACCTTTTCAACCTTGCCGACCACTAGACAAACGATTTCTGAATGAATATTTTAAAACAGCAACCACGAAGACAGGAGTACGCTCATTTCAATGAACGCCAAACTCCCCTCCTCCGGCTAACGATTCTCTCATTCCAGTCGCAGTAAATATCGTCGTGTAAAGTGTATATAGCCTCTCTAAAGAAAAACAAAAGTGACAATGACGCCCCCCAACATGCGAATATTTGTATTTTTTAGAAACGCGACCGAAATTGGGATCTTCATTTTTTTAATGTGCGTATGTAGGACATTTAGGACATGTATACATCCACGTGCTTTCTTAGTTAGGTCTGTCTCAGTTCAAGACGAACACTGTTTTTAAACTGCAACTGTATACGTCGTACGATGCCAAAACCTATAATCCTATGAATTTGACAAGAATCTGCAACATAGGGCGACACCTTCTGTCTGATGGGGTGTTAGTTCATGGGGAATCATTCGATGGCGTCTGGAGAAGAAACCCAGCTGGTGCACGTGCTGAACGATGGTTAATTGGAAAAAACATCACCGCCAGCCCGGTGTGCGCAGTGGTCACCATTCGTTCAAGATGGGTACGGGCTTGAATCCCTCTGAGGCATGCCTTTTTTTTTTTTTATTTGTCTTATGGCATTAGCTCTCTCCCATTGCTGGAACCAATAATCCTAAATTAGGGGCGGGCGACTGGTCATAGACCATCACGTTACCCCCCCCCCAAAGACCCCCACCTCAGCTGCCAATTATTATCGGGTACTGGTGCCTGAGTTCGCTGTCACAGTTTCGACAAGGATGTCAGTGTTTGTGGTCGTTGGACGTCCTGACATTGACTTGTCTTCGAAACCGGTTTCCCCAGCATTGAATTTTTTTCAGTAATGGTGTAGAAGTACCCGAACAGCACGTTTATAAGACTCCAACCTTTGCTCATCTAATAACTGAGTGCGGCTCCGTGCCAAACGCACGTCATCAGCCTTGTTTGTTCTACGTCAGAACGGTATCCAGTCGACATTGGCTTGCGTTTCACACAAGAATGGAGGTCAAACATTATATTAGCCTAAATCGAGGTCAATTTTTGATTCACCCTGGTAAGTATGGATTTTCGCAGTAAAGAACTTGATGCACAGATATACTGAATTTTAAAATGCTCACCTTTTCACCAGTATTTGTTCTGCAGAAATTCGCAACCGTGGTCCATAACGCGCAGATGCAGATGTCAAAGTCTTCCAGTGATCAAATGCGCTTTTACCACTTGTACTGCTGGTCTGAGTTCAAGTTTTATGTGAATTTTTCAGGTCATTGTTACAGCACTAGTTCTGTTCTTTCTCCGAGAACTGACTGCTTTTAAGTTAGTGCTGAGCAACTACTCCGAGTTGTAGGTGCTCACAAGGGTCATTAAACTTTAAAAAAAGTAAAATTTTATATATGTTTTTTTTTTACTCACAAAAGAGGTGCAAATCACTGATAGAAGTTATTCTGTTGTTTAAACCACGTGAAGCAGCCTATATTTTTTATGAGTGAGCTTTCTGTGCTTTGGGATTAATAAATCTCTGCAGATCATTAAGGAATGATTTGTTACCAAGGGTATTTAAGCAGCTAACAAGAGTTCATGCCATTCCGTTGGCTAAGTGGTCAGAGTCACGGGCTTCTGGCTAATTACATTCGTGGTAGACCCAGGTTCAAGTCCTAAATGACGTAGGGGAGGTATGTTTGCTCTACCTACAGTGTGCCCTCTGCTGTAAGCTTGGGACCAGTAATTTTACATTTGGTATGAATGACTTCTCCAGCCTCAGATGCTTACTATTCGTTAAACCCCGAAACAAAAAATGTCATCATCAACGAACAGCATCGGACTCCGTGACAAATCACTTCGCTTGAAATGCACATTTGAATTTTCCCATAATCATGGTCCTCAAACAGCAGATGTATTAATTATTTACGAAACTGGTATAAATATTTTAAGACGAAAATAATATTATGTTTCTGTCCAAAACTATAAGGCTTTTTAAAAAGAAATGAATATTACTGGAGCAAAAGACTAAAAGCCTCGACTGTTTTATACGAAGATCTTCACAGGTGATTGCGTCATTATATTGGTCATCCCATAACTGTTTGCCGACAATTTTTGTCACTAAGTGTGACATGAATGCGTAAAATTATTTTTCCATTGTTAAGAGGAAACTTCGTTGCCTATTTATAGCCATGATTCAGTTCAAACGCTTTGCAGAAAAGAAAAACAAAGTAGAAGTCAATGAAACTCATTCTAGCACGTTTGACCGTGCGAGATTCAGAACGGAGATAAAAACTGCTACTTAAGTCTCCTGGAAAACAGCACCAAATTCAACCACAATACCTATTCGACGGCAGAAAAAACCATAGTTTGTACGATTGATTCGTATGTAATAGAAATATAGCATCTTTCGTAGGGAGCAAACAAAATGGCACCTGGCGCAGTAGTAGTCTAATCACTGGCTTCTGATCATTCTTCCAGACGGGTCCACATTCGAATCCCGGTGAGAATGGATGTTGTGTTTCTCTTACGGCTCTAGTTCTCTCCCGATCCTGGAACCAGTATCCCATTGAGTTGCTCACGGTTCGACTGCTCAACGCAATATTCTGGTACATCCCTTATGAAATTTCGCAACCAAATTGAACTCTGGAAATCAGCATTTAGAAACTTCCCTTTGCCATTAAACTGCTGTTATAATACAACCTACGTCCTAAAGTTCCAGGACTGACGCAATAAACAATATAAAACAGTACCATACTCACAATTAATGCTGGTCACCTTCGAAATACCGCCCTTCTGAATCAAAACAGTTTCTAGCGTTTCTGGAGATTCTGAAAACAATTTTGGAAGGCACTTTGCGGGTTGTCCGCAAGTTGTTTTGTCACATCTGCATGGATAGATGTAATATCTGCGATACTGTGAGTGGGTACCTCTCCATTCAGTGATTTTTTGCTTGGTTTGTGGATCATACTGCAGGCACTGTTTCATCTGCAATAATTCTGGAACAAAAATTTGGATCTTCAGCTGAACTGCCCAGCAGAGAGGAAAAGAATGATGTACGAGCCTCCTGTTGTTGGTCATCATGCAGAATGCGGGGTAATAATCTGGCATTAAGTTTCCGTTTTCCCAGATCCTCGCGTAGAATCTCATGATAGATAGACTTACTGATGCCCATCGACTCAGCCAAAGGTCTTACTGTAATTCGGCGATGTTTCTTAAAAAATATCACTTGTATTCCGCACACTGGAGGTGCGCCCAGACCTCAGGTCATCGTCAAAGGATTCCCGGCCGTCACGAAACCGCGCATACCATTCGAAAACCCTGCTGAAGGAAATGCTGTGTCTCCGTACGCTTCTTTTAGCATTCTGTAAGTTTCAGTAGCTGATTAACCAAGTTCCCAACAAAAATGGATCTTCACTCTCTGCTCTTTCTTCCATGGCTAAACTGAAATGGGATGAGAACGCTTGCTATGACTTCCTGAATGCCCGTCTGCTGCTTGACAGTACCGGTATAAACCGGTTTCTTGCCGTTTGCTGATTGACCAAAGACTGCAGTCTTCTAGCCTACAAGTGATATTTTTATTCCACTATTGTTACGTCAGTTATCCGATCAGTCCTGAAACTTACTGGAGGTAGGTTGTATGTAATATTTAAACAGTTACACGAATTATATGTAAAATATACCACTAGCGATAAAACAAGCATACTTATTGTCATATTTCTTATAAGCAAAAGTAAAAGAAATATTTCATAAGATTAATATTTTGAGATGTGTCTACTCGTAAATAAAGTGAATATAATCCCACGTTTTCTTCGAAACTAAACAACGTGTCTAAAATTTCTACACTGTATCTTCCATAGAAATTCAAAAATCTTATTATTGTTTCATGTTTTATACATGTTCATCATCTGTCAATAAATAATATTTTCAGGATGAGCTACCGTTTTCGCAGTGTAAACATGTTTTTGGCATAAATATTTTGCAAAATATATTATTATTCAAGATTAAAACGTAGTGGGGAAGATTGGCGTTTAAATATAGCAGTCGGTAAGCATGTTCCACTGAAATATGGATTTAATGTCGTGCGAGGGTGGTCACTTAATAGGGATCCAACCGCAGTTGGGACTGTGACCTCAGAAGTGATTATCGGACTCTTGTTACAGCGGTGATTTTCAGTCACCAGTTCATCTGATTAAATGCTGATGTGATGATTTCCTGGCTCTCTGCTAAGCAGGAGCATTTCCCTAAAAGAATTACGATGCAAGTAGCGTTCAATCTGCCTTCTCTCTCTCTGTGGTAACGTTCTCCAAGATACAAGTACATCGCAAGAAAAAACCAATGAAAAAATAAAAATAGCTGAAAACTAAAAACACAACTACTCATTGGCCGCTCCCTCGTAAGATTCCCTTATTCTAATTTCTTGCAGTGATATCCAAATTGCCGAAATTTATAAAATTTACAGGACTTTTGAAAGATAATTTTTTTACCTGAATCTAATAAAAAACGTTATTGAAATGTAACTGAAAAAGCTTACTGGTAAGAACGCGGGACGTCATCAGCTTTCACAGAGAATAACGTTTTTAAACTATTAAATATTTTTATTGCATTTATTTAGCTTCCTTTTTTACCGTGAAGATAAGACTACAATCAATAGAACGCCTTACCTCTTACGGGTACTTGAACTGTAAGACGCTTCCGTAAAGGAAAAGAAAGAAGAATCTGTAGACTAAGTGATGAATTACTACACTCTGAATTTTTTATTAGAAGTCTTCTTTACTTAAGACCTACTGTGCCAAATGTGTCTAAAACTTTCTGGAATGTATCACACGGTATGTTTACCAGTTGTTCATTTTCCCCCCTTCAAAGCCGTGTCGTGCTTTTTCTTTTTTGCTTTGTGTGTACGTCGGACGTCGGTATATTGATACGATATTCTTTTTCCTGCAGGTCGAATTAGAAAAATTATTTTTTGCATCGCATTTATGAAAGCACGGGGAAGATTTTCCAAGTATTTATCTTTTCTCTTTGGTAGCATAAATGCTAATCTATGTTTAACATACAGTACAATTCCTTTATTTAAAAAAAAAGTGAACTTTTTAGTCAGTAGATTTCAAGTGTCCAATATTTTCCGTATATTTTTCATTCATTGAGATGCACTATCGTCTAGCTGTGTAAATGCAGCTATTTGTAGATGGTAAATTTTAGGTATGATAAATTTTCTTTCTATCGGAGAGAACGCTTAAACAACCAAGAGATTCCCGCCACCCTTAAAGCAGAATTTCACTCCGGGTGGGCAGCGTCTTTTGGAATATACATGGCATGCCTGTGAGCACAGTAATCCTGTTGACTTCGCATTTCTTAGGTTTTACGTGATTTTGTAAAATTCTATACTCCTTTCTATGGGGACGAGGAGTGACAGAATTTGAACGACCCATAGAACCGTAATTCAAACATTCGTGCTAATAAACGCTAAAGCTGCGACAAAACAACCTCAGTTCCACCTTTACTTATTTGTGCACAATTTAGAATAAAATTAATTAAAATACTCAATGTTTGTTGGGCGTATTTAAATTCAAGATTCCTTAAGAACATACGGTACATCGCTTCGAATAATGCATGCGTATAATGATTAGAAAAGTGAATACATTATTGCGAGATAACAATATAAAAATTTTAAGAGAAGTCCATCTCCCGAGAAAAAGATGCTTTGAGGATGCTGGCTGTTTTACTTGAGTGCCGGTCTTCATAGCCCATTTTGTCAAAGATGGCACCATAATACACTGCTGGCCACCCAAAATGCAACACCAAGAATGACACGAGATAGCAAAGACAGATTTACTGGACACATAATAACAGATACAAAGATGAAACGATTGAGCTTACAGGCCCGTGCAACTTGCGGAACACGCACACATCAATAGTTCGTGTGGCCCTCATGGCTGGCAATAACGGCCGCTACACGCCGCGGCATCGAACGAAAGAGGCTTTGGATGTGGGCTTGGGTTGGGATATGTCGGCCCAGGCTTCTTCCACACGTTGCCACAGTTCATCAGGCGTAGCCGCGGGTGGTGCTTGCCGGGCCACTCAGTTGCTGATCAGCGACCAGACGTGTTCGATGGGCGACATATCGGGAGAACAGGCGGGCCACGGCAGCAGCGACACCTGGTTGGCCGTGAAGAATTGTTGCACGATGCGTGCCACGTGCGGGCGAGCATTGTCCTGTTTTGTTTTGTTTTAATTGGAGGTTTAACGACCACCGTGAGCAACTCAATGGGCTATAAGCAGTCGCCCGTCCCTAATTTAGGGTCACTGGTTCCAGGGAAGGGAGAGAACCAGTACCGTAAGACAAACACAAAATCCATGCCTCACCGGGATTCGAACCCGGACCCCTTTCAGACCAATGATCAGAGGCCATCGCTTAGACCACTGAGCCATTGGGGCGGCCATTGTCCAGTTGAAACGTGGTCGCTGGCAGGTCCTGCAGGTAAGGGAGGACTGCAGGCTCCAAAACGTCGGAGATGTAGTGGTGGCTGTTGAGTGTACCGGCGATGCGTACTAGAGGGGTGCAGGTGTCATATCCAATTTCTCCCCAACCTAACCCAACCCAACCCAACCCATAACGCCAGGCGACTGACGGTATGGCGATGCATAATGCAGGCGTCATACAGTCTCTCGCCGCGGTGCCGCCACACGCGGATCCGACCATCGTGGTGTTGCAGGTAGAATCGCGATTCGTCGGAGAAGACAATGTCGTGCCATTCCGTAGTACAGGTGCTGCATTCAACGGCCCACTGCTGCCGCAATCGTCGGGGGTGTAACGTCAATGGTAATCAGAGCAATGGGCACCGTACGACAAGTCCCCGCTCCTGCAGACTACGTCGAACGGTACGTGCTGACACGGTTGTTGCGCAACACACCCTAATTCCTGCGCTAACGTTCGTGCTGTGGCGGTGCGAGCCGTCAATGCCCGCCGCACAACATGCCGGTCGTCTCGTTCGGTAGTATACCGCGGCTGGGGCAATCGCTGACGTCAGTCTGTCCGTCCGTTCCTCCTGCACCCACCGAATCCATACTCGCCTCACTGCGGGTGGATGTCGCCCCACACGGGCGCCTATGTTTCGGTAAGATAAACCGCTGTCGCGATAAGCCACTATTCGTCCTCTGTCGAACTCCGAAAAGTGCTGGAATGACTGCCGTATTCTGCGACTAGGCATCAGGAAGCTTTCCACGCACAGGTCCGGCAGCGCAACACACTTCCATTACTTACACCCCGCCTTCTGTGCAACCTTCTTATAGTGCTTCTCGGTGGCGTGCCCGGTGCACATGATTTGCATATGCCCTGCAATGCTAATCGTTTGCATGTCCTCTCGCGGGGCCACGCATGCTGCGAATTTCAGGCCGATCGGATGCTTCCTTCTTGGTGTTGCATTTCGGGTGACCAGCTGTGTAGATGTACCTTTAAAGCTTTACGTAACAAATTAACATGACGAATGTCAAGTTGCACGGCCTGCATAGAGCGTGTTAGTGAAAGCTGTGTAGGTCCCTAACGTAGACCGTATTTCTTTCTTGAAAAGCACAAACAGCGTTTTATTCTGTTTTTATCTGACATTACTGTGTTTAAAAAAAGAATTTATTCTCAAAATAGTTTAACTATACTAATAATCCGAATTTCTTGGCGTGGAATAGAAAATCTTCCAAGCTTTCGCACGTCAACCAGATAGCTTTCTCAAGAAAGATAGGCAATTTGCTGTCTACCTTCCTTGAGAAAGCCATCTGGTTGATGTGCGAAAGCTTGGAAACTTTGATTTCCTATTCTACGCCAACAATTTCGGGTCGCTGGTACAATTATACTATTTTGAGTATAGTTGGTGTACAGTTCCTGTGTATTAATTATTAAAGAAATTGTTGCTGTATGACTGCTACCACCTAATACACACCCTCTTCTAGTAGCGCTGAAAGCATATCCGAAAGACAGAGTAGAACTGTATTTTCTCATTTCGTTTTGTGCATAAGCCGTACCGATGGCGCAGTGTTCTAAGCTCTCGCTTCCGACCATACCTCCGACATTGGTTCAGGTTTGAATCCCGGTGAGGCATAGATGTTGCATTTGTCCTACGGCACTGGCTCTCTTCCTTCCCTGGAACAAGTACCCATAAAGTAGGGACAGGCTACTGCTTATAACACAATGCGCTGCTCACGTTTGTCGTTAAACCCCTAAACTAAAAAAACCCATGATTTGGAACTTTTGCCGTAGCCCTAGTAAGTATCTTTTTTTTTAGTAGTTTCGGTTCGTTTGTTAAAGTTTCGAGAAAAATTTGGCAAAACGGCAGCATTTGTATTTATCTGATGTTCAGCGCTCCGTAGTATTTTGCTTTACAAAATGAATTTATTTGATAGATTATCTTTACTATGCTCACTGACTATTAGATACACACTATACTGACAAGTCACCGGATACCCCTTCAAAAGCAAATGAACAGATCCGCTGCGTTGTTAAGGTGCGCGGTACAACTGAAAATGGTATAAAAACAAGCATGCAGCTGACCGCGATCATATCGCACTGAGAGGTTGAGTGAAAATGTGGCGGCGGGAGAGAACTGACTTTGAGAAAGGAAAGATTGTTGGGTGTTATATTAGTGGGTTGTCCATAAGAGAAACCAAGAGGCGTTTAAACATACCCAAGTCAACGTTTTTTGGTTGTACTGAACAAGTGAAAGACACATGGCGTGCTTGAAGCAGCAAAACGCACCGGCAGATCAAGGAAAATCAGTGATGGAGAACGTCCAAAGCCTCAGGAGAGTCGTTACAGCTAATGCACGGAGTAATGCACAAGACCTCAGTGTACATGTGAGTAAAAATGCTGGAACCTCGGTTTGTACACGTACCATTCGCAGAGAACTTCATTCCATGGTCGTGCGGCTGCTCTTAAGTATTTCACCTCCACTCGGAATGCTTCTCGTCGTTTACCATTGTGTAAAGAACATTTATCGTGGACCTTAGATCAATGGAAACTGGTCCTATGGACTGATGAATCTTGATACACGATCCATCAGTTTGATGGCCGTGTGTGGGTATAGCGGCAGCCGGGGGAACGCTATTTACCACAGTATACTGTTCCTACGGTCAAGTTTGGAGCTGGCAGTGTACTCGTGTGGGGGTGTTTTTCGTGGTACGGTCCCGGCCCTTTGGTTATCGTGGACAAACCTGTTAACCAGGTCTACCTCGATATTCTGGACAATTGTACCCTACCAACTCTGTGGCAATATTATGGAACCGAGCCTTGTTTGTACCAGCAGGAAAATGCACCGATCCGTAAAGCAAGGACTGTCACGTCGTGGTTTAACGATAATTCAGTATCATGTGCGGACTGGCCAGCACATAGCCCTGATCTTAATATCATAGAACACCTATGGGATGTATTAGAGCGCCGCATAAGAAGTTTGGAACCAAGGCCTACTACTAAGCAACAGTTAGCGACAGCATCATGTACTGAATGGAAGCACATACTTATCGCTGTGTTCCAAAACCTTGTCTAAAGCCTGTCTCGAAGGGTCAGTGCATGCATTAAGACCAAAGGTGGACTGACACCGTACTAATATATGTCAATAAATGCTATGTCGTGTTTCTCTTCAAGGTGTACGGTGACTTTTGTCAATATAGTGTATTTCTTTGTTATTGGGACTTGGCACTTAAATATCTCGTGATGTCATACACAAGTGCGCAGCTGCCAGCTACATATGAAGCATGTCTTTGAATAGTGACGCACCCAGGATTTTGACAAGGGGGTCCAGAAAATATCTTCTGGTAGAAAAAAGTGTAAATGTTGACTGACACTGTCAGAGACTTCACATTTGCAGGATAACTTTAAGGTCAGAAAGCAACTGTCACCCCTAACAACACGTTAGCACTTTTTTTGTCCGTCCGTCTGTCTGTATATCCGCCTGTTTTTGATAAATCTCTTGCCAACCGTTGGAGATAGATTTGAAATTTTGTCGATGGTTTTTACACATTGCACACAGCCGTCACACCATGTTTGCACTTTGTGTGTTTGTTCGTCCGTCCGTCTATCCTATGGTTTCGATGAATATCTAGGGAGCAGTTTGCTATGAAAACAAGAAAATCTCTGAACAGCCATTAGGAATTTGAACTGTCCGAAGGGCGAAGGATTAGAGTCGCGGCAGCCTTCAGCAAGGTCACAGGCTCTTTTACCGAGCAGATGTATCAATAGTGTTACACATCCCCTTATCGCTTACCCCCCGACTGATTGAAGCAACCGCATAACTAAGATACAGCGAAAGTTACTAGTTCACTCCCATACCTCCCCGTAGACGTAGAACAAACACTCAGATCCTAGCTGAAGCTGGTTTGCCAAGGAGGAACTCCTCTCAAGGACAAAGAATACACATGCTTTATTTTTGTTTTCTTAATTTGAAGAACATATCTTGCTTGTGCATACAATACAGTATGCATGGTATTAATGAAGATGTCGTGCATATTCAATACATTAAAAAGCATACACCGTCTTTGCACGATATATTTAATTTAAAAAATGACAGATATGAATGTCATTTAAAAAAAATAGAATATCTGTCATTTTTTAAATTAAATATGTCTTGCAAAGACGGTGTATGCTTTTTAATGTACAGTATGCATGAATTAACTATGTATCATTTTTTGTAATAGCACAATACCTTAGGGTTAGTGCTATTATTCTTTAGAGGGTCGGGACCCGTTGGACACCCCCCCCGCTCCCCTTCGATGCGCCAATATCTTTTAAACTGTTGCAGAGAGTCTTAAGTAGATGGCGCCATATGGAGTTCAGCTGTTGCCACGTGCGTGAAAGAAAGTTTGGCATACGCGTCTTATTTATTCGTTGAAATAGATGGATTGTATTGACAAATTCTGTCGGTGTTTTAAAGACTATATTTCCCGGCATGGATTAATATTAAATATAGGAAGTAGTAATTCGTGCAATCTCCTGGGTTGAAAGGATGCAGTGTCGTATCCAATATGAGAAAGGTAGACTTTGAGCAGAAAAAAAGAACAAGAGAATAAAGAAACTAGAGGGAGAGAGAGAGACGGGGAGGATCGAGTGAGGGCAAAATACGGTGGATCGATGCGCAGCACGAAACATAAGTCGAAGTTTCTTCTTAGCCACAAATGACAGGAGATTATATTGCATGTGCCAGGAAGCATGATATGCATGGAGGGAACTGATCAGGGAGTCGTGTAACGGATACGGAAGGGCGTGGAGCTAGAGGAATAGGAGGGAGAAACGATTTGTGTGGATGGCTCGTCAAGATAAAGAAAAGTGATGAGGCTCGCCGACGAAGAAGTTAAAAAAATCGGGATAGCTTGAAAAACGAATAGGGGGGAAAATTGTGAAAAAAATCGTTTCGTAAAAAAGCTGAAGAGTAATAATTACAACGTTGTGGAGT
Organism: Macrothele yani; assembly: GCA_039090855.1. Taxonomy (NCBI): domain Eukaryota; kingdom Metazoa; phylum Arthropoda; class Arachnida; order Araneae; family Macrothelidae; genus Macrothele; species Macrothele yani. The sequence continues at coordinate 143,940,992 of CM076989.1, forward strand.
ATTATGAGGAGATAAGAAACAGAGGGTGGGTGGCAATTCTTGAAGTAAAAGGTATCGAAGAAGCGAAGGATTGATACCTGTTTAAAAAACGCTTGAGTTGCAATGTGTGAACTGTTAAACGCGGAGCGCTGTTGAGTTAAATGAGATAATCTGCTCGTTACACCATCAGAAAAGCAGTTATTTGCGTCTTATGCGCAAGAACGTTCGATCAAAGAAATCATTATGATGTCTAAGGAAGAAAAAGTGCGCGCAACGACAATTGGAGGGAGAATGATGCAACTATTTTTGAAAGGCGAATGACTAACTTGCGATTAGCACTGTAAATCCTCAACCGGAAGTTGCAAGGACAGGAATGGATTGATAACTCTTACGCGTTTTTTTTTCGTTTTTTTTTTCCTGAAGTAACCCAGAGGTGTATCATCTTATTTTTCATCCCTCGTACAATGTCTGCTTACGAATATTCTATGAAACTGTTTGAGAGTTCGTTTAAAACATTATGTTCTGAATTTGTTAGATTTTTAAGGGTTATTTTAATGACAAAATAATTTAATAGTCTACATTTAACTTTCTACTATTACGAAATTAAATTGCTGTTAATATGCTGAATACTTTATTCAAATTTTCTGGCACAAGAGCATAGCTCGACCTTGCACCAGAAAATTGAATAAATAAATGATTTTCTATATACGCCCCTGGCTGGACTGCATAAAAAATATAATATAGAATATCATTATACAGGGTGATTCATAAAGAAGTATACAGTTTCAACGCACTACAAAACAAGAACAATGTAAGATATTTTATGTTACTTGTAACAGAATTGTAGGGGAATGTTTCAAGTTTGTTTAGAGACAGTCACAGATGTTCTATGTGTGCACCCTTAGTACTCAACACACATCGAGCCGGTAATCCATTTCCGCCCAAACGAGAGGTAAGATATCTGAATCAAGTGGAGTGATAGTGGCTGTGATACGCTGTTTCAGCTCTGCTAGATCAACAGGAAGGGGAGAATACCTTGTCCTTTACGTACCCCCACAGCAAAAAGTCGCAAGATGTTAAGTCAGGATTTCTGAATGGCCATTGGGTCAGTGGCATGTTGTAGTCCGCGGCTCGTCCAATCCATCGGTGAGGAAGATGTTCATCGAGATAAACTCGCACGTCGCCTAACCAGTGCGGTGGTGCACCATCCAATTGGAGAATAAAGTTATCACTGTCGTTCTGCGATTGTGGCATCAACCAAAGACTTAACATATCCAGCAGAAAAGAGCCGCCCGTGGCAGTTTTCTCGTGAAAAAAGAAAGGGCCGTACACTTTCTTTTTGGACAAAGCACAGAACACCATTAACCTTAGGGTAGTCTCGCACGTGCTGAACGTAAAGAACAAGGTATTCGCCTCTCCCCTTCCTGTGGATCTAGCGGAGCTGAAATAGCGTATCACAGCCCCTATCACTGCAATTGATTCAGATATCTTACTTCGCGCTTGGGAGGAAATGGATTACCGGCTCGATGTGTGTCGTGTGACTAAGGGTACACACATAGAACATCTGTGACTGTCTCTAACAAAACTTAACACATTCCCCTACAATTCTGTTACAGGTAACACAAAATATCTTACATTGTTCTTGTTTTATAGTGCGTTGAAACTGTATACTTCTTTTTGAATCACCCTGTATAGAGTATCATTTATTTCCATCCAGTCCTGGCTGGACTGGATGGAACTAAAGGATATTCTTTATACGCCTCTGGCTGGACATTTCAAACTGCTTATTTACAGGGAAGCCATCCAGTCCAGCCAGAGGCGTATATAGAATTTTACTTTGAAGGGGGGAGGACGAAAAGTGGAAGTTTTTGAAATCCACCAGAACAAAATTAAAGTTAATGAAAAATAGAAGAAAAAATTAAAGCATTTTTTTTTCTGATGTAAATTTATACATTTTAATTAAATTAAGGTATTTTTTCTAATGAAAGTCGCATTCTAACAAAAACTTAAAAAAATAAAGCAAGCTTCCCCTCTAAATACGTTCCTGGGTCCAGCCGAATGGTGAGGACCACTGCTGAAGATTGGAATAGCGATAGGTGAACGTTTTCAATTTCCTCTTGAAAAACAATGAAATGAACCTCATAATTATTACTTTCTCCGAATGGTAAACATTCATGCCTCCCACCACTCTCTCTAAACCACAATAATTTTTAGGCTACATTTCAATTCTCTCTTTTTCTGTCAGACAGGAAGCGACAGACAGTGAGCAAAACTAAGAGAAAAATAAATTAATAAAAGATCTTATGAGCCCTATGAATAATTATTGACCAAATCCCAGTGTGCTTCAGTGACAAATTTTGATAGATACAATTTGTGCAATGATAAAGAGAACACGTGTGTGTGTTGTTTGGTTTGAAGCATGTGCAATATTAAATGAATTTTGTGTAGCTTGATTTTTCTTTTCTACAATTCCGCCTGATAAGCTGTTTTACATTGCAAACTGGTTACTATACGCTGTCGAAAACAGTTTTAATTTTTTTGTTTACATGTATTACTGAAGTAGTCATTTTCGCTTGCTGAAATCTTATTGTAATACTCTATCTCAAAATGTGAAAGTTACGTAATCAATATCGTGACACACGGAATTCCTTTTTATCGGATAAAAAAACATGTAAATGTATTTAGGTTAAAAACCAGTGACGTACCTGAAAAACTCAAGGCCTCCCAGCAAAAAGATATCTTCGAGGCCCTTTTGCGAAAATGTATTTGCTTTCAATTACTGAAATTTTTAAATTCCATATTACACTAGGTTTTACGGGCGTTCTGTAATTCAAATTCCTTGGAACCTATAGGTAGTTTTTGTAAAAACAAATTTGTTACACTTTATTGCCTGTAACACAAATATATACGTTGTAATTCAAATGATTGCCTTAGTTTTATACCAATACAAAGTATTACAAAACACTTACACCAAAGTTAATCATATCATGCAAATTTTATTCTTTTAGAGAACTAAGGCCAGTCTTTTTGAAATGCCTCACGACCACCCACTTAAAACATGTAAAGGCTGTGTGACAATGTCGAATTACTTTTTCCTATTTATACAAAAATATAGAACATAAGAAAGCAAATTAAAAAGTAACAATTAAGAATTGTGGCACAAAAAGTGTAAAATTACTGAAATTATTTACTCTTGAATATTAAAAAAAAACACTTAACATAACGTTACAATGTTTTGTACAAAGTAAGTCTTTTCTTTTGACTCTGTTATAAAAAAAAATGACACAGGTCTTTGTTTTTTCGTTCCCGCAAAGAACACCTTTTAACTCATTATATTTTGAACGATGCGTAGTTATGTGCAAACAAGTGTAATATACAACGACTTATCTCATTAATATAAAAATGTAAAAATATTCATAAATGTTGTAAAATGTATTTCAATCACATTCTCTTACGTGTATAAGAACCATAGCTATTGCAGTAAAAAGGGGCCTCAAGTCCTCTGGAATAGCGACTTTCTCTTCACCCAGTTTTTATGAACTTCAGCGAAAATGATTTCTTGAAGATTTTATTTAAATATATTTACTGAAAACAAAGTACCAAAAATTGCTTCTCTTTTTAATACTTCATTCAAAGCTGCCTTCAAAAATTCCTGGCTATTTCTTTAACCAGTTTCATTCATATGAAGTTCTCGCAAAAAGTTTGAAAAATCCTTCTGCTGAATCTAGAGAGGCCCTCTTAGCCGCGAGAACCCCCGCACTGCGGGGTTTGCGGGGCCTATCAGTACGCCCATGTTAAAAACTTTGAAAAAAAAAACAGATATGCACCAGTATCATATTCTCTGTCGAATATTGAAAACTACGTAATTTTTATAAGGAAATATAAGGAAGAAACTTAGCACTCGAAGTTGCAAAAGAAAGAAAAAGAGGTTTGAGCGCACTTCTCAGGGCGCATCTTTCAGCACGATTGTGTTGTCCGTGTTACCGTTTATCATAAGAGAGCGAAATTGTCTTGTAGCGCCACCTAGTGTAGCTAAAGAGAGAAACACACTGCTTCTCTCAGCTCAAACTGAAACCGCATCTTAGCTTGTAAATAGAGATTGAATTAAAAATTGCTGCTTTGATATACAGTATAGCTGTGCTAACGTCAATTGCAAACATTGTAATGTCTGAGAACCGTGTTCCCTGCATTGAAGATGATTCTCAGTTGACAATGGAAAAAACTGCTCCGAAGACGAAAGGATTTTCCAGAATATCTGCAAAGGAATAACGAACTCTCGGAAATCTAATCTTTTCCTTTTTTCTGTTAAACACAGAAAAACCTCTATCCCGAGAACAAAATGACTTCAAAGATATCTGGAAAGAAGAACTGCAGCTTAAAACGAGAATCCTCTTTCTGTAAAAGATTTTTTTCTGTAAGATGCGCATTTACAGATACGTAAACAAGCTAAAAAATTAGAATTTGAAGGAAACTCTGAAGCTGTTGAGAAAAACATCTGGTTCAGCGCACGCCAAGAAATCCGATATTTTCGAATCTACATTTACAACTGTATTTCATCTGTGAACACGCAATACTTTGTTGTTTTAACCGAAGGCAAAATATTCAATGGCAGTATTTTTTAAATTGATACATTTATATATTTTCAAATTTTAGAAGTCATATTTACAGTCATTTTGTTTCTCAATGTGTTTATTCTTAATTGTTTATATTTAAAATTAAAAAATAACTTTATTTATTGCTGAAAAAAACTCTGAAAGTATATAACAAGTTTCATGCGATTTTATTACTCATGTGGCGTTCGTTGTTGCTGCATTTTCTGAACGATTTGCCACGCAGAAAGATTTTTCTTGTGAACGTAATTAAGCATGTGGTAAAGTCCTGTCAGACAAGGAAACTTCCTGTCCTTGTCTGACTTTACCCTGTGGAAGTAACTAGAATCTTTAAACTTTAGCGTAATATCACAACAATTAATTTTCACAGAAAAAAACTTGCATAAAAATGCATTCAGATGGGGCGAAGTGCAAACTCTAATCGTTCTTATCCAGTAGAGCTTCATGTCTCAATTAGATCCTTCTGCTGAAAAGGCATAATTTTCTAAAAAGTCAAGTTTTAAAACTTCAGCACCATTGACTGGGGTGAAGAGTAAGAACAGTTCACAATCACTTTGAACTTGACTGTCTTAAGCAAGCACACTGTTTCTTCTTTTTTAGCACGTCTTTTGTAAATAAGATAGTGCTTATGTTAACCGGTTTGTCCGTTCGTCTGTGAACACCATATCTATGCACCTATTACTCCGATTTCAAAAATTAGTTTTGCATTGGGATGCTTGAAATGTCCGAGTGATGATCCTTGCATTCCTGTCTTTTTACGATGCGCATTTATGCCGCTAGAATGCGTAAATGCAGATATCGAATTCAAAATACATTTTATTCCATATATTTACTTCTAAACATCCAATAAAAAAATAATTTTACCCTTTGATTCCATTTATGTCAAAGACTATTTCACGTATAGTCACTTTTTTAAGTTACTCATAGATTTTTCGCTAGGAGGCGTAAAAAGTAAATTACGTTTTTCCCGATATTTCTGCTTCTAAAACTCCAATTTGAAAAATTCTTTCGGAACCGGATAGAGCTCCACAATGGGAAATGTCCTGCATAGGATTTCTAATTCTTGGTAAAAAATGGTTTAGCCACCAGGGAGCGTAGGTGTTAATTTCTGCTTCTGATATATTTGCATTAAAATCTGAGCTTTTGAAAATTCAAATGCAAAAGTCTTTCGTGGACCGATACCGCTCACCTCGAGAAACCTTTTGAGAATACTTTCTTTTTAAAATAATGCATAGTTTGTCGATATATGCTTCTAAAAATCCGTGTTGAAAATTTCTTCCTTTGTTGGAGAGCGTTTTCGTTGCCAAATGTTTCTCATATAATTAAAATTTTTTCCTAACGCGCAAGTCTGCCACCAGATGGCGTAAGTTCACGTTTCCGTTTTCAACAATATCTGAGGGACTAAAATTACGATTGAAAAACTTTTCATCTGTGAGATGCTACTAACTATGCAAACTCTATGTGCGTATTTCCTTCCCAAATTATTACACAATTTCGCCGCTGGGAGGAGCAAATACTTGTGTTTCTCAATATCTCTGCTTCCACATGTACGATTTAAAAAGTTCTTTTAACACCGGCTGCCATTTACCTTGAACACTTTAGTTAAGTTTGTGAGGAATTTTGTAGTTCACAGTTATGTTGGTAGGTTGTGTTTGTGTACTTCAGTTTGCAGCTGTATCGCCGCTTCTAAAAACCTTACTGAAAATTTTCTTCTTTACTGTATGCCATTCGCTACAATAGAGATGTGGAGCATTATCCTCTTTAAATAACGCAAGATTCCCACTAGGGGCGTAAAGGTTGAAACCTTTTTTTTTTTTTTCCGCTATCTCTGCTTTCGGGAGACTAATCTGAAAAGTTTTTTTCTTAGCATAGCTTTTTCCATGAATATTTTCCACCTATTTTCAACTTTTACATTATGCCAAAATTCTTCTGCTACCAGGCTTAGACTTATATGATGTTTTGTTCTATATTTCTCCTCATAAATGTTCGATTTGAAAATCTGTCTCTCTGATATCCTTGTGCTAGGAGAAACTTTATATGCGCTGTTTTAGTTTCGCAACATACTTTTAGCCGCTGTTGGAAGTGACTGTTTCTACTTCTGGATGTTTTATCGATTGTAAAAACCGGTTGATTATTTTTCTAACCGGTCCCATTGACTTTCAGTAGCTTTGATAAATTTAATTCGCCTCAGAACGGACTCAAAAGACGTGCTCATTACAACCGAAAATTCGGTGTCATCTTTCTTGTTGCAATTTCGTTTTGAAGTTCGCATAAACAGTATAAGGGTACCTTTAATCTTGTATGTAAATGTGAAAAGGAGTGGCTCGTCAGAAACACCCAAACCGACTCCCACAAATATCCGTCGCTTAAACCAACTAGATGGCATGACAGGTAAAATTGTAATTTCTGTATAATGTGATAAACTTCCCTTGGGTGAATTCGCAAAACTTTGGCTGTGTAAACTACGCAAATGCGAAGGTATATTTCGTCACGTGATTGCTCGCAATTCGTCAAAAACTGTATAAAGTCAAGAAAGGGAACTACGAAGCCCGTTCAAGAAAGACTTGCGCGGAAATTTTCAAACGTGTATGTACGAACCTGAACTACATATGTCTGTGGTCGTCTTTAAAGTAATCTCCTTTCGTCCGTGAGGAGTCCGGGTTCGAATCCCGGTCAGGCATGGATGTTGTGTTTGTCTTACGGCACTGGTTCTCTCCCTTCCCTGGAACCAGTGACCCTAAATTAGGGACGGGCGACTGCTTATAGCCCATTGAGTTGCTCACGGGGGTCGTTAAACCTCCAATCAAAAAAAAAAAAAGTTATCTCCTCCGGAGAAAATACATCTCTCCAAACATCGCTGCCACTCCTCAAAGCGTGTTGGAAGCCATCTGTATGCATCTCTTTCAGAGCCGTATCTGAAGCTTTGACTACCTCTTCTGTTGACGTAAACTTATGTCCTCGCAAGTTCTTTTTGAGAGTTGGGAAAAGAAAACGTCAGAGTGCTGAAACTGAACTGTATGGGGGGTGGGGTGGAACCAGTCCAATATATTTTTCAGACAAGCAGGTAGTGACTCTCTGCGCCACGTGAGGCCGAGAGTTATCATGATGGAGTTTCTAACCAATTTGGTGAATGTGTAGACGCTTCTTATGGATATGTGCGATCAGCTTTGCTAAAACAGACACGTATTAATCCGCATTAACCGTGGTATTTGGCGGCACGATATTCTTGTACACCATTCTTGGTAATCAAAGAAAGTGATTACCATACCTTCCTGGCAGGCTTTTTACATCTTGCCTTTCGAGATGGCGGAGTTTTCCATCAGAACTCTGTTTGTTCTCTGGAGAGTAGTGATAAAGAAAAGTTTCATCGCCTGTAATCACTGACTTCAGGTAATCCTCGTTTGGAGCAATTTCTTTCTTAAAAAATTCACACACCTCAACACGTACTTGTTTTTGTTCATGTGTCATAACCAAGGAATTAATCTTGCACTGACTCGCGTCATGTGTAGTTTCTCACTGAGTATAGTTCGGGAACTTCCAACTTAAAGCAGTAAATGTTCTGCCGTTTGTGTCACTTTGAGCCGACGATCCTCACGAATAATCGCGGCTGCAGTGCCCCATCTGTTCAGTAATGGCTGTTGGTAACACCCCAGGTCCGCCTGGCTTCTGAAACTATTCGCGGCCTTCGCGAAATTGTTTTAGCCACCACTGTGGTGTACGATGTGGCATCACACTCTCACCATATGCCTGCACCAACATTTCGTACGCTTGCGAATTCGTTTTCTCTTTACGAACACAGAACTTTAAAGCTGCACACTGTCCCACTGTGACACCCGGGGAACTGCCTCACCTCGCACCTTAACATAAGGACGTCCATTTTTCTCTTCCCCACTCTTAGTGAATACTTGAACATGTTGGAAACATAAATGCGTCTCGCGGCAGTCGACAGGCATTGTTCCCACGTGCTGAGAAAATCGTGTTTAATATTTCTAACAGCTCTGCTGTACCTGCGTAACTACATTAAGTACTAAAGGTGTCATGTGATCACCTCGTAGAAAACACCTGGCTGAGAAAAAATAAACTTGCTTCTGGTCACAAGCTATCGCACGCTTACTGGCGATCCTACTGTTCTGATGGCCATTTTTTCAGCTCCGATGTTTTTCTTGCAAGTTGTGCGCATGTGTCCTGTGTGAAACTCAATGTTTATTACTTTCGAACCTTGATTTATTTCTATTCCGTGTGTTGTGCTCATATACCAATTAAATATATATTATCATCAACTTCATCATTTTATTGGATAACCTTATTGAAGGTGAGTCATTTTATCTGCATACAATAATTTCCAAAGTTTCTAGTCCTTCCATTGGAACGTAGCGCTATAAGCTTACGGACGGCAACAAGTGTAGATACATAAACATCCCGTTTTTATAGCACTCTAATAATATGACGTCATCTTACGTCAGTAGAAAGTTCACTAGTAGCCTGGTACTCATGTTTCTCTCTGTCTCTCAATCAACTTTTCCATCTTGAGCTTCTAGTTTCCACTTAATGTCTCTTCGTTTCTCGTATTTGGCTCAAAAGACTGTTTCAGTCCCAGCTAGTCGAATCTAAACCTTCTCTTTGGTTGTAAACCCTACAAGAATTGCAGAGTCACACCCGACTTATTAGTGAGAGGGCTAGCGGTCATTGGCCCCCACGGTGTAGGGAATAGCGGTCATTATCCCCGCTTTCCAGCTGGGTTCTTCTTCATTATGCCTCTAGAAGAGAGAAAGGAATCCCTCCCTATTCTGCCTCCTTCAGAAGTCATTGCCACTCAATCAGCACAACGGAAGGCGCTTAGCGTTAACATATTATTATTATTTATTTTTTTTTTATGTTTTGCAGTTTCGGTTTCAGCGTTTTTCCTGGATTTTTTTTTTTTTCGGACTCGCGTACTCTGCGGGATATCTCTAGCGGTCAGTGTTTTACTTTCGTGCTGGCTTTCCAATATGAACAGGTCCTCTACATTTCAGGTTTTCAGAATCTAGTAAATTCAGGAACTGGTTGGCTTCGTCCACGCTGCAATTATTTCTCTTACTCTTGACTCATTATATCAACCACGCTGATTAGCGAAGCTAGTTGGATCTCAGAAAGCTTCTGCGGAGTGGTCAGGTGGCAACTCTAAGTTACCAACAATGTCCCTTTCTTTGCGCGGCCTCTCCAGAAAACATTTCCCACCAAGCTACTTCTTGGAATCAGGGCCGGATTAAAACTTTGGAGACCCCTAGGCTAAATCATCTCAGTGGGCTGCTAAGGCATCTGAGTGGGATTATTGCGATCATTATTGAAGTCCGTTAAAACAGAAAACTCTAGCATTTGCTTATGGTAATAGATACGTGGCTCATTCTTTAAACTAATAAATTACCTGCAGAAAGAACATGGTTCATTTTTTAAACTAATAATTACCTCCTCACAAGAACATGAATTAAAAGCTAAAGTCTTGGAATTTTTGATAATTAGAATGGAGTATTTTTCTTGGTGCATCTTTTTGTAACACAATGTGAAGTCACAGTGGATTTCGCTCTTTAACGGTTCCAAGTGGAAACGGAGAGATCTGTGTGGATTGCAGTGAAAAAGCTGTAACTGTCTCGCCGACCCCACTGTGCCGAGCGACATAGAACGTTTACCCTTAGTGAGTCACTGCCTTGACTTACTAAGGGTAAACGTTCTATGTCACTGTTCGTCTTCCAGCCGCTGTTTGTGATCGAGTAGAAATCATACCAGACAATACTAAAACTATTTTACTTCTCTCTATATATAAATATATAAGCTGTGTATTTTTTATTTGCGGTATAGTGGGCTTCTGGGCCCGTGGTTATGGTGGGCCCTAGGCTATAGCACTGCTAGACTCCTTTAATCCGGCCCTGTTTGGAATGTCTTTGCTGTCCTTGAATGCTTCGGCTGTCTATGTCAGACGCAAAACGTCTGACGTTTATCATTGTCAACCATTATCAATCCACTGCTGCATGAAAGTCCAAGTTTCTTCCACAATTACTCTGTTTTTTCACTTTTCTCTTTTACTGCAAAATTTTCTCTCTGCGATGTTTAAGTGTTAATTACATTGCCCGGAATTGTTCCGCTCACCCAGATGTCGTAAAAGCTTGTTTTTCTTGTTGCTTTTTTGTGGATAGCTTTTACCAGACCTCTTTTTTGCATTCTTGTTTTCGCACGAAGTCCCGCAGGAGAAATTTTTGTGTCTAGCTGCACCAATCCCTATGTACAGATTTTCTGAAATGTCTCGTGTCCGTTTTCCGAACCTTCATTAGAAACTATACTTAGTTTCCAAATCCCAAAATAGTCCGGTGTAACACCAACTTACATTAAAATAAAAATTTAGCGAAAATTATGTGTTCTTGTTACATCTGTGCGCATGCCATGTGTTCCCCCTCTTATACAAACACGTATCGCATGAAGCTCGGAACAACTTAAACTAACATCAAATATTTTAAACTCTGCCCCGAACATCAGTGTTTTCGTTGGAAATGATTCATTGAAGCTTCCTATGTTTTCATAACACAGGTTTTCCTATTGAATTAAATACACATAAAAATTTGTATAGTTTAGGAATTATTTGAGTTGTTGCTGGTAGATCTTAAAACTCTGCGATCCAATATACAAAAACTTCAATGATACTTCTGTAAATGAATGTGATATGAATCTGTTTAATAGTGTGCGAGTAAATGGTTTTACTATTGGCACGGAAGTCACACAATTTTGAGTAATGTTACTGTGACTCTTTAACATATTTATGGATGCGTTCATGCTTGATGCCAAAACGGACAACACTTGCTTATGTCTTGGTAACATCCGTGTGTGAGATTGCTGTAGGCTGATGAGACACAGCCCAACTGGCAGAGAGCAAAAGTGAGTTGCAGAATATACCCAGGTATTGTCACGGATGTACGAAGTTTGTATGAAATTCAAACATTATAAATAAGAGGAAAACCAAAGTAATAGTTTTTGAGCGGAAACTGTAAGTATTGAATGCTAGATCAGTCTAAATGGCTCAGCGTTAGATCAGGTGAATGAATTTGTATATTTAGGAAGCATGTTTGACAGAGAAAACAAATTAGATGAAGAAATTAGTAGGCGAGCGAATTCTTTTTGAAAGTCACAGTTGCTTTAGGAGGATTTCGCAGGAATTATGAATTATCAGCAAAGTTCCGAATGGTTGTATACGAAACTGTAATTACTCCCACTCTTATATACGGGAGTAAGATTTGGGTTCTGCGCAAGAGATATAGGAGTATTTTGTGTGCTGAGGAGATGCGTTACTTACGGGGGTTTGTGTCAAGACGCGCTCTGAACATGTGAACAACGAAGATGTGTTGCAGATGAGTAATGTGAGGCAAACTGTTGTTAGTAAGGTGGAGACAAATATTCTTAGGTGATTTGATGTTGTTGAAAGAATGAGCGATGGAATGTTTACTAAGAGAATTTATTCAGCCCAAGTGGCAAACAAGAACGGTAGAGGAAGGCCAAGGAATTCATGGTAGAACCAGAGCCAGAAATGACCATGAAAAAAAGATAAGTATGAAGTAGAAAAGTTCTTGTGCGATACATGTGATGGATGTCAGTGAAGCTCGAGTTGTGTGCCAAGATCGTTGTAAATGGAGACGTTCAATACATCAACAGCAAATAAAATCTAGTTCCATTGTTTTTTATCGTCAATCTGGCAGATGAAGTTTCTTTAAGGAGCCAACCACTAAATCTCAAAGAACAGCTTAGTGATATGTATGTATGTATGTATTGCATGGTAGATCGGCTATTTTCACCGTACATATCAAATGCGGAAAGCCGAAATATTCATGTCTACCAGCTTTGTGTCACTTTTTCTTTTTTTTTTTTTTGGGGGGGGGGGTTCTCACATGGAATCTTTCATAGGAATTTTATTAAGACACAATGCGTAAAATGTTTGAGTAACCAATATCTTACCAACTCCGACGGTACTCTATTTTTCATTTAATCGGAGTCATTCACGAAATGCATTCTCAAACATATTTATTGAAGAAATTCTGTTTCGGTGTCAGAAACACATTTCATAAAATGATGTGCTTGATAATAACCTATAGTACTTGTATACGTAGTGCGATCAAAAAGTTCCGAGACTAGGTGCGTAGCGTGCCAACAGATGGAAGTACGCGGATGCTCGAGCAGCGGTCGAGGGCAGTGACCTTCATGAGTCATTGTGCCGAGTGGCATCGTTCTGTGAGCAACGGGAGCTGTGCTACACGATATTTGGTAACCACGTGCAGAACACAGCTGCGATTTCGGTATGGACTACAAACTAGAGCAGCGAGCAAACATCAAATTCTGCGTGAAACTCGGCAAATTGGGAACGGAGGCGCATGAAATGTTGCGGCAGGCTTATGGCAATGAAGCAATGAGTTGTGCGAGGTGTTTTGAGTGACACTTTCGCTTCAGGAGTGGCAGAACGGCTCAGGAAAACGACGGGAGGTCAGAGCGACCGTCCACGAGCAAAACCCAGAGAATGCGAACAAAATTAGAGAACTGATGCATGAGGATCGTCCGAGAGCCATTGAAGACATTGCTACCATCGTCAATGTGTCATACGGAACAGTGCAAGAAAGAAATTCTGACTTCGGTTTTGAACATGCACCGCATTGCTGCAAAGTTTGTGCCAAAGATTCTGAACCCCGAACAGAAGGCGTTCCGTGTCAAACTCTGTCAAGATCTTCGTCAGCAGGTGGTGAATGAACCAAAGTTCCTGTCGCGGGTCATCACTGGGGACGAGACTTGGGTCTACGGTTACGACCCAGAGAGCAAACAACAGTCGTCGCAGTGGAAGAGCCCGGCATATCCACGACCGAAGAAGACTCGACAGGTTCGGAACGCAACGAAAAGCATGCTCATCGTGTTCTTCGATATTCGTGGGTTTGTGCACCGTGAATTCGTTCCCCCAGGGTCAGACTATCACCGCCCTTTTTAACTGCGATGTTCTGCGGCATCTTAGGGAGGACATTCGCAGCAAACGACTTGAAATGTGGCGCAGCGGCGATTTCCTGCTCCATCACGACAATGCAGCAGCTCATAGAGCGTTAGCAACACGCCAGTTTTGCAGCCGCAACAGCATGACTACCCTTCCTCATCCGCCTTACTCGCCGGATTTAGCCCCCTGCGACTTCTTTGTGTTCCCGAAGATGAAGCTGAAGCTCAAGGGTCGCCGTTTTGAAACCGTGGACGAAATCCAACTCGAATCGCAGACGGTGCTTGGCACGATTCGCGAACAGTACTTCCAGGGAGCGTTCCAATAGTGACAAAAACGCTGGCAGGGGTGAATCGCTGTCCAAGGAGACTACGGTGATGGAGATCATAGTCAGACGTAAATAACGTAAGTGCTTTGTTGTATATCGGCCTAGTCTCAGAACTTTTTGATCGGACCTATCTGATGGCCAATATCACACTCCTAAACTCACAAGTTGATTTCAAAATGCGTCCAACAGATGTTTTGTCACCCAGGTTAGAGTGAGTACGACAGATACGTATTGCTTTTTCTTTATATTCGTTTCACTACCACAGCGCCCTCAAATACAAATTGCTTTTCCTTAGCGTTCGTTTTTGCCACTTCATCATCTCGATACCTCAACTTCTTGCTTTGTCCTATAAGTTAAGAAAATAACCTATCGTGCTGTCTCTGATATTTTCAATTTCGAGTTCTTTAGCAGTGACACGTCGTTTAAGTGGCCTGCTGCAGAATCTTGCACTTTTACAAGTATTTTGTGACACAGTAAAGAACGATCTGATTTGCGTTGTATAACCTGGTATCTCTTTATATAAGTGAACACTGACAAGGGATACAGAATATTCTAAATACCGATATACGAAGACTTGTTAATAAGGAATTTCTTATTACCTTTGGTGGTCGATTTGGGATGTGTCGAACGGTGTCCACACCCTAAGTCATTACACTTTCCTGACTAGAAGAAATTCTTTGGCGCAGGAGTTTAAAAATCCAATGTTCTGGAGAGGAGATTTAAATGAAAATGACGTTCCGACTGGTAACATGGTCTCACTCGGAGGTAAGCGCGGTGATTGTGACACGCAGTACGAAAAGAGACATTTATATTTGCAGAAATCTGCCACCGTCCATCTTGTTGCACCAGGGCTTCCACACACGCCACGTTGCGCTCTGTTTTTAATGTTGAGAGCCAGCTACGGCGTTTCTTATTCTTCAACACACTACGTCCGTGTACGTATTTCGAACATTAGTTTGACGCTCGCCGAAAGCTCATGACTGGAAGACTACAAACTTCTTACACCTAGTGATGGATCTCAGCTGCCAGCGTTTTCGATTCCTAGAGAAACCTGATCTCTTAGTGGGACCATGTTTCCTGGAGAATCGTGAAATCCACTCCAATCTGTTCTCCTGCACGTTGGCTCATTATTTAAATCGTGCGCCAAACAACGCTATCTAGCCAATGGTATGACGTTGAGAGACACTCATTTACACATCCTTAATTGTCCGTCAAAGGTAATCAGAGGTTACTTATTGTTCAGTCTGCGTATCAAATCTTTTGGTTAATCATCCGATTTAGGTCAGGGTTCTATCTTAAGGTAACATATGAACGAGCGGCTCCTCTTAGCCGTAGATACTCAAGTGGATCGTAAACTTCTCCAAAGGAAGGTCTCCGAAGCTAGAACACCATTTTCAGCTCACTCGTTAGCATCAGCAAGTCTTTGTTAATGGCATATGTATTCATATGTGGTGATGAAAATATATATTTGATTAATTTGAAAATGCTCTTCTGTGACAATTAAAGCGCTCATTTTCACAAATTTTCAAGTCACAATGTCTCAAATATAACTGTATTGTATTTGTAATTCGTTTATCTCCACCTCGATTTATTACTAACACACACGGTTTCAAAAATAGTGCAGATATAATACAAGCTGATTTGAATGGGAGACCGCATCTACCTGGAAGACATGAATGCAAATGAACTCGATTTACCGCCAATTCGGCCGGTTTCGAAGTAATATAGGCCTCTGTGGATGTAAGAGTAACGTATATATGACAACCACGAATCGATAGAAATCGGTCTTAACCCAACACTACTAATTTCAAAGTTGAAACAAGTGAGCTTGTAAATAGCTTATGCCTTTTCGAAAATGAGTTTATGCTTGAAATTAGTTATGCTTAATATTTCTAAAGGTACATTATGAAAACTGCATTTAATCAGTTTTAAAATGGAATAAAATGACGTATATTTTAAAGTTAAAGAGAATACTGAAAATCGAACTGTTGCTACGGAGTGTTAGGACCCTTATCGCCTCGCAACTGCCGCTGTTGTTTTTCGTTTTCTTTACATCACCTGTTTATTATGAATACATTTAAGGCAGATAGTAATTCTCAGCGTGCATTTTTCGCTACTAAAATAAGCTATCTCTAGGTTTAAAACTCCAAGTTGTAAAGAGGTGCAAAAGGAGTAAGTGTTCGGTGAAATGTCTTTCACTGAGCACTCATAGAGAAAACTGTTTTGAATCACTGCAGTCTTCCTTAGACGAGTTGTTTTAGGACGACGCTGCGTCGACAGAATTATACATCTAGCATATCTATGAGAAAGGCCAACTCTTTCGAAGCTGATTTCCAAACATTCCAATCAAATTTGAGCAGTATCTTCGTATCATGTGATAGAATCGATCTTGATTCACTACGGGCTTGAAAGAAACGACTGGAGTTTGTTCATTCATAATCAGGAATTTTCACTACTTGCAGATTTCCTCGACCATATAGTTCAGCCAGAGTCTTCCTCCACTTCTCTCTATCCAAGGCCATCACTTCATCCAGTCCATTATTTTTTAAACTTGATTTAATCTCCTCCATCCACTTTCTCCTTGGTACTCCTCTTTCCTGGAGCCTCCCACTCCATCAGAAATTTAGGAAGTCTCTCTGATGACATTCTCCTTACATACCGAACCATTGCAATCTCCGCATCTCAATACTTCGAAGAATATCTACTTTAACACTCATAAAATCTCGAAGTTTTGTATTTCGCACTTTTTTCATATCTGGATTTTCTTGCAGAACGCCTCCAAAAGTCCATCTCTGTAGCCAATAATCTTTGTTGATGTCTTTTATTCAGTGACCACGTCCCCGTATCATATAAAATGATACTCTGTACAATCGCAGAAAAAATGTGTCTTTTTACTCTTGGGAAAACATTGTTTCTCCAAAGAACAGGATTCAAAACAGAAATAGCTTTCCTGCCCTCTGCAATTCTCCGATCAATGTCATGGTGACATATATCATCCGCATGCACTATGGATCCGAGATATTTAAATTCATCAACTGTTCTCAATGTAATATTATCGGTTATTTCAATGAAGTCTCCGGGATCATAGGACAAGTGCTCAGTTTTATTTACGTTAATTTCAAGTCTCCAACGATCATATTCAGAGATCAGTTTATGAAACATATAAGCTACGTCATCCTTATTTTTTGCCAAGATTACTTGATCATCCGCAAAGAGCAAATGGTACACGGAATCATTCTGAATCCGTAAACCCAAATTTCTGCACTTCGCTGGCTGTTCTTTGAAACAAACCTCAATATAGATCTTAAATAATAGCGGATATACAGCATCCCTGTAAAAGACCTTTACTATTACAAAAACTCTGATAGCTGTTGCCCACACTTGATAATACATGTATTGTCCCTATATATATGCTGTAGTTTGTTAGTTCATTACCATATACAGTATATATAGTTTGTTCATTACCATATACAGTATATATAGTTTGTTCATTACCATAAGAAAAAGTTTATATACTAATTCAAAAGAAAAATTTTAATTTTCTCTTGCTCCATTTTGTGAGTGTAATATCTAAATAATGCTCTCTGTTATTTCGTAGAGGGAAAAAATATATTTCTTGCTTACACGAGATTTCTCAAGAATGCATGTGTTGTGTAAGTAGGCGGGTTACTCGGCTGGTTTTAAGGTTTCTGATCGAGTTTGTAATTTGGAAATATTACGCGCCATTCTCTAGAGCTTTCTTGTTTCATATTTCTTAAACTCTGGTTTGAGGACCATTGGAATTGCATGCATACACCTTTTTACGACAAGTAGAATGGTTAAATTTCAAAGTGTGTGCTCGTTGGGAATCGCATCACTTAAGGACTGAAAGGAAGAAATTAAGACTTGAAGCATGTCAATAGTTACTTGTTCGCTGTGAAAAATGAGGAAGTGATTTTCTCGAAGCATTGTGACTGGTGAGGAGAGTTGGATTCACCATTATGACCCAGAAATGAAAAATCAATCGCTGGAATACCAAAACCCGTCTTCTCCTCGAGCGGAAACATTCAAAACTCAAATTTCTGCCGGTAAGTGGATGCTCACTGTGTTCTGGGACTACAGAAGCATTATTCATCAGGAGTACGTGGTCAATGGTACGATTGTCAATCTTTGAGCTACGTGCATACCTTGCGTAGGGGTGGAAACGCCAATACAACACGACAACGCCAAATCCCAAGCCCACGTGCGTTCACTTCAGAGCCATACAGGAAACTGTATTTAAAGTTCTTGAACACCCTATCTACAGCCCAGATTGGGCGCTGTTCCGACTTCAGCTCCTTTTCCTCTCTTCAAGACACATCTGAAAGGAATTCAGTTCACTTCGGATAAAAATGTTCAAGCTGCCGAGGAAACGATTCCGAGGACAACCTGAAGACTTTTACAGAGACAGGTATAAAAACTTGTTAAACGTTGCCGTATCTGTATCGAGTTTGAGGTAAAATATGTGAATTAAAGTAGTGATTTTGAACTTTGTTCTTGATTTGTTCCAACTTGATATCTTGCCAATAGTCATGTACAGGGTGATTCAAAAGTTCGGAGCAAAAGTAAAATGCGATCAAAAAAGATCTACAAGTCGGAGAGACATGCGGTTTGCAGATTAATATTCACCGAGGTACGGGATTTTGTATGGCATCAAGAAAAAAATTCAAAATCTCGACAATACAGGGCGCTGCTGCAAAGAATACAACGAGAGGTAAGAATTGTGAAATGAGATCTACGTTAAATTAATGAAACTTACTTTATTTCAGCATGATCTACAGATGCAAGTTCTCAATGTGTCCACCACCATATTCCAGTACTGCGTGCAGTCGTGGTATTACGCCTGATACAGCATTGAATAACATGTCAACGGGAATGGCTGATACCTCCTGCCGTATGGCGTCTTTCAGCGATGGTAAGGTTTGGGGATTACCAAACTTTTGAATCACATTGTATACAAATACGGAGGTATTACTTTTTGAACATCCTCTGTATTTTGTCATTTGTTCGATTGTTTTTACCAGGTAAATAAAACTTCCAATATAAATGTTACCCTCAATATTCTGTACCAGAATATGAATGCTTCGCCATTTGATTCCGAATTTCAAGCATTCGACCTTTAATTTTATTCTCTGAGATCTGATGATTCCCACACAGATGTTTGACCTTCAGCCAAAGCCACGATTTGTCCAATACTCATTGGTCCAGAGCTGATTCGGGCAAAAGTAGCAATGTTCCAAGGACAATAAAAAAATTTCGTCATCAAAGACAAGAGGTGTTTTTCTCATAGTAATTCCTTTTTTCTTAATCTGTTTTTCTCGCTTTTTTTTCCAAGAAAAAAAGCGTGTAGATACATTCTTCAGGTCCGCATGAATGTGATGATTCCGGAATCATTCAATCGATTTCGATAGTCTTTTTTTTTCTTATGTTGCGTTGCAAAAGAGGAAAGGTCAGGTTCTCCACGCATCGATTCTTAGGTCCGGCTGTCTCCAAAACTCCGTTTCTTTGACAAACTGACTTCAATTATACTTTTGCGCTCAATAGGGAAAAAGAGTCAAATTTTGCACGTGCACATATTGAATTCCTGGGTGTGCTTGAGCACGAATTAGCTTACTGGGGAGCAACAGGTTTTCCTCATTCAATAAAACGTACAAGGAAACAGTTTTCACCTGCTTAATTAGTGACCTCAAAAAGATGTTAAATGTATCTCCCAACATATTTCATCATTCAAACACAAAAGTAAGAAGTTTCCATTTCTTTGTGAACTTTCATATAAATTTTTTCCGTACTTGTTTGTAGCGATGACGTATCTACCAAGCTTAAAAACTGAGCAGAAGATATGTAATTTATTTTAAGAGCCTACATGCCGTAGTGATTGTTACGAATGCGATGAAATTAGAGATTGGAAGTTTTATTTACCTGGTAAAAACAATCGAACAAATGACAAAATACAGAGGATGTTCAAAAAGTAATACCTCCGTATTTGTATACAATGTGATTCAAAAGATTACCTTTCATGCTCCTTTCAGATTTCTCGCATTTAATGGCATGTAACAGTGATTGCTTTTATTTAAAAATTATTTGCCGCCCCGGTGGCGCAGTGGTCCAAACGATGGCTTCTGATCATTCGTCCAAAAGGGATCCGGGTTCAAATCCCGGTGAGGCATGGATGTTGTGTTTGTATTACAGCACTGGCTCTCTCCCTTCCCTGGAACCAGTGGCCCTATATTAGGGACAAGCGACTGCTTATAGCCCATTGAGTTTCTCACGGTGTTTGTTAAACCTCCAATAAAAAAATATTTTTTGAACTTCACAAGGAAATGAAGTTTCACTTGAATAAAATTGTTAATGTGAGGTGAGATTTTTTCAAATAGAAATATAGATTGTTATTTAAATAGAAAGTAGAGTAACTTAAAAGTTTTTTAATGGGTTCAACATATTCATACAGCCGACGCCCCTGTCGCCGAAAGGTACGATGCCTTGGCTTTCTAAAGTTTCGTTCGAGGGAAGTCCG
The DNA here is from genome assembly GCA_039090855.1 of Macrothele yani. Taxonomy (NCBI): domain Eukaryota; kingdom Metazoa; phylum Arthropoda; class Arachnida; order Araneae; family Macrothelidae; genus Macrothele; species Macrothele yani. The sequence continues at coordinate 143,961,427 of CM076989.1, forward strand.
AATTCCTGGTGAGGCTCTTACGCACCGACTCTTTCTCTCTCTCTCTCTCTCTCTCTCTCTCTCTCTCCTCTGGAACCAGTGGCCCTAAATTAGTGACTTCTGACAGCCATTGAGTTGCTCACGGCGGTCGTTAAACCCCCCAAACAAACAAAAGAATTATGTGCCCAGCATTTACTTTTGGAAACTCTGTTAAAATGTTTAAAACGCTTATTGTTTTACGATACACTAGCGACCCGGCCCGGCTTCGTACGGTAGCAATTTAGAATTTATGGCGAATCTAAAGAGAGACGATTATTACGTTCAACAGGCGACTGTCTTTCTCTTTGTAAAGTCATTCTTTGTCTGTCATTTGCCAATCGCGATTCTGTTTCTTGAAAAGTTTTATGCCGCCCCGGTGGCGCAGTGGTCTAAGCGATGGCCTCTGATTATTCGTCCGAAAGGGGTCCGGGTTCGAATCCCGGTCAGGCATGGATGTTGTGTTTGTCTTACGGCACTGGCTCTCTCCCTTCCCTGGAACCAGTGACCCTAAATTAGGGACGGACGACTGCTTATAGTCCATTGAGTTGCTCACGGTGGTCGTTAAACCTCAAATTAAAAAAAAAAAAAAAAAAAAGTTTTATTATGACGGGATAAACAAATTCTTTTAGCGTCCGATGTACTACTTACTACCTATATTCGATTTTCGTCTCGGAATAATGTTAATACAATATTTAAATTTTAATTAAAGCGGTACTCAAAGAGGTACATGCATGTGGACGAAAACAACTACGCATTTTGCCTGAGCGAGCGCCGATAAACCAATTCTCTTTCAGAGTCCGATGTAACTACGTATTTAGTTTGCGGCATTACATGCTGTCAGACCGGCCGCCTCACTTCTTTTTCCGTAAGCCGGTCGCCGCGCATCGTTGTTTAGGCAGTGGAAGCCACGAAAGGAAAGAATGCGAAGAGCGGTTTTTTCGATGACTTGTCACTAAAATCGTTACCGTTCAGCTCCCTTTTGTAATTCATTGTTTCATACACCTAAACTTTCTTCGACAAATACTCTATGGAATGATGAAAACCACATCAAAATCCGTCCAGCGATTCTCGAGATTTGCCCGAACAGACAGACAGACGCCTACCGGGGACTTTATTTTATACTATGAATAGATATAAAAAATTGAATTGATTTAAGTTTAGTAAGCGTATCCTAAAATTTTCATCAGTAGCATTTCTGTTTTTTATTTTTACATTTCTATGTAAACATCGTTTATCGTTTCAGCTCTTTTTGTATGTATAAATATTCTTATCACTAGCATCGATATGTCCGTCCTTCCGTCCACACCCCACCTGTGTATTTGTAAATCTGATTAGAAAAGCAGAATTAGTTTATCTTTGTTTAACTTAAAACATGAAAACTCTGATTCATAACACTAAATGCGCTCCAGAAGATTAACAATAACTACTGTTAATCTTCTAGAGCGCATCCTTGTTGCTACTTGATGTAAATGACATGGCGTTTTTACCTTGCCTTTTTTTTTCAATCTTGCTCCCTGTTACTAAACATCGGATTGAAATATTTATCACTGTGGGATTCCTTTTGCTATGACAAATAGTTTACACTCCTTTTCACTTTAAATGATACAGTCCTCCCACTTGGAGATATGTTTGTGGGAAATTTCTTTCGCTTTTCCCACTTCTAAACGACAAATTCAAAAAATTTTTTTGCATGATGGCTTCTATTATGTGGAACATTTTGTTTATATTTCTCACTTATGTTTTTGTTAAGGACATTTCCATTTCGAACTGTATGCGCTCTTCTGAAAAAATTGTATTTGCAGTATCCGATTTCCCATGAACAATTTGCAGACACTTTCTACTGCATCAGATTCACACTCGAAAGTTAAGTGTCATTCCTCTGGTTTCTGCCATTGACTAGAAAGATGTATGCAATATATTTTTAAAGTGCAAAGTCATTATTGCGATTACAAAAGGGGAGAGGCGATGAAATAAGAACAATTAACAGCGATTACTATTTGTTTTAAGTGAACATCTTTGTCTTAAATGTAAGTAGACAAAGCCATCGCTCTTTCCACGTTTTTCTTTAATAAACACACAGCAACCGAAAAATTGTGTTTCGACACCGCTGGGATCGAACCCCAGATCTCTCGATGACTAGCAGAGTGCGCTTCTCTTACGCTACGGTGCCAACAATCTACGGCGCTATGTGTGCTTATCTGTCATTAAAGAAAAACGTGGAAAGAGCGATGACTTTGTCTATTTATATCTTCGTCTTCAGCTTCTGTATTTACACCTCTCCATTATGCACATTGTTACATCATGAATATGGAGAATTCAAGAGAGGAATTAGATGTTCCACTGCTTCATTGGAAATGGGCATTACTTCCACTCGGGGTCAAAAACCCTATGCATACAGTAGCGAACAGATTGAGGACAAAACTGCCAATCAACGGAATAATCAGAATTGGAAAAAAGAGCTGTTAAATAGCAAGAGCTACGTCTGGGTTTAAATTCATTCGTCCAACAATTCGTTCAGCCACGCCTCGGTTTAATTTCACTGACTGCAATCTTGACGAAAACTGCTTATCAGTCATCTTTTTAATTTACAAAATCAAGATCTGAGATAAAGTAAAGCGTCGAAAATCCGAACTAATTGGGACCACTGGTAGTTCGGATTTTCGATGTGTTCGGATTATCGAACATGTAAAAAATACATATATGCTAGCATTTATACATTATATTATCCAAATAGATGTACCAAAAATAAGTAACTGTATACAAAAAAAAATTGCATAAGACAAGGATATTTTTTGTTATTATGCAATACGAAACAAGTTTGCTATTTTTACTACTGCCGTGAAATTTTTAAACATAAAGTACAGATTCCAAAATTATGAATCATTACCAGCTGGTTGAGATTGCCAAGGGGTTTACTTCATTCCGAGTACCGGAGGAATAACTTTCCTCCCGGCTCACAGTGAACGATGGGGCTGAGGGATGAAACAAGGGGTGGTACTGCCGTCGTAATGGGTCGTAAAATCTTAGCCCCGCAGGGAACAAGTAACTGGGAAAGTTTTCGCCTTTTATCTCTGAGTATCAGAAGTCACCTTCGTCACGTCTCCTCCAAAATGCTTGCACTCCCAAAGTTAGGTGATTCCATTATTATCAAGTGCCAAGTTAAAATAAACGGACTATATTTAAACTTTTCATCACCACAAAAAAAAAAAAAAAAAAAAAAAAAAAAAGAATGAATGAAAGTGGATGGGAGCTTGTTAGGTTTTTTGAAGTTTCCGATTTTTGACGTTCGGATTTTCGGCGTTCTACTGTACTTAGAAAACGAATGAGCTTCATTCAGCTTACTACTAAGTTGACCCATATTTATTTGATAGTCTTGACACAATTTACAATAACATTAAAAAATATGATAATCCTGAGCCTTTCAGATTCTCCGGGAATAGGAATTTAATCATCGCTTGGCTCATTTTTTTCTGTAGGAGATCTAATTAACAACATAAAGGACTATTAAAATTAAACGGACAAAGAAAAAGAAATATCTTCTTGAAAAAGAATGAAAATTAAACGGACAAAGAAAAAGAAATATCTTCTTGAATGCTGGCACCGAGTGACCATCAGCGCCAACATTTAAGGAGACGAAAACTTTTTTCAACGTTAAGTTTAAAACAATTTCTTGTTATAATTAAGACCACAAAATTATAGAAAACACTTTAATATTATACCAAGTTAAAAAAACATTGCTATGCATTTTTATATACGAGTATTTATCACTTACGAGAAAAGGTTTCGTAGATAATTTTTTGTATTTTCGAAATTTATAATATTTTGCAAGTATTGGTAATCTGAACGGTTTCATTATTTATTAAATTACAAGTTATTAGAATTTAAAGTTTGAATATTCACTACATTATTTTTTTTATAGTAAACTCTGTTTGAAAAGTTGAATCTGGGGATCAAAATACTTTCCGGAACCATTACTTATTTACTTGCTTAATAATTGTAATACAATTAATTAACACGTAATTCATTCTCTAAAATTAAAAAGCTTGAACTTGACCCTGAGCAGGACTGCAGCAGTAGCATTATTTTTACCAACACATGACTACAGTAGATAGCACGGTCGTTGGACGGATCATACCATTGTCTTAATAGGTTACGGCGAATGTGCACTGGACCAATAGGGATTCGAACAGTTGTTTTCTTCGAATAAATGGTTGGACACTGCTGCACATAGAATTTTTGCAAAAGGAATGGGTACCATTTTTGTACTTGATGTTAAACTTTCTGTGGAAACATTCATGTTGATAGAAAGCACACTGGATATTACAGAGGGTGCTAGTTTACATTGATGAAAAGTTGAACTGACTGAAAAAGTTTCAACATTGGGCACAGTAAAACGAAATCTCAAATCTCCTTGTTTTGGACTAAAATATCAACATTTATAAGCTAGTTCATACCGGCTTATTCGTAGGTTTTTGGAGACCGGGAAGTCTCATTTGCAGGCGAGAATACGTTTGACGCTCTTAGAGGCAGTGATGAACAGTAACTGTTCACATTAACCAGTTCTTTAACACGTAACGTTGGGCACTCTTATAAAGTGTTACTTTATATTTTCTGCTGAATTTTTATTGTAAATTGAGGATTAAAGTATTTTCTATGCAGATGTGCAGTAAGTGGAAAAAAGTGAAACTCTGGAGTTACCCGGAAAGACGTTTGTCAGTTACTTGTAGGGGGAATCGCCTTACAACCAATGTGTTCAGATTCCTCCTGGTGTATTGCATTTTCATACAACTGTAAGTTTTAAATGTGTGCAATAAAATAATTGTATTGTGTTTTCATGGTGTAAAAGATTGATGAAATCCGGGAGGTTCCGTAGAAACGCGTAATAATTGTTCATCAGCATCGTCTCAATTCAGTGAAGAGATGTGCATTTTTTATATAGAATTCTATTTTCAAGTAGAGTATGTTTATTCCGATGCTGGGAATTTTCCTAGGGGTGGTGGCGGGGGGGGGCAGAGGGCGGAAAAGCTGACAAAAAATGTTCAATGCTTTTCTTCCTTTATATTATCCTGCGTATTATATTTTTCGCCCTGCGACTCGTTTTCGTGAAGGCAGTCATCTGAAAGTTTCAATAGAGTGCATAACGACACTAGTTATTTTCGGCGTGACAGTCTTATCAACCAAACTGGCAGCACGACTACCTCTCAGCTCATCTCTCTTCAGTGACACTTCAAAAACATTTTTAATAATAAAATAAAAATACAGAAGTATATGCACTGGAACTAAAATAGAAAAGTTACAATGATAAAATGAAGCTGCGATTGTTCTACTTCGTATAATTTTAATCATCTTATTCAGGTCAGCACTTCTTGCAACGTCTCCTTGGTAGAAAGCAGTACCCTCCCAGGATTGCTAATCCGTTCATTACTCCAGACGGTAATGACTTCTCTAATATTGGAAGTCGAGAGCTCCTGATTTAGGTCAATATCGGCGACCGCGAAGTCGTAATGACGCAGGTAAAGAGAAGCCGACACCCCATCTTGTATTGATGGCAAAGTATTACCTGCGAGTATGAACTATATTGTCAGTTAATATCTCTCTCTGATATTAACTGACAATATTTTGAAATGTTGGTTGTAAATGTTATGTCGTTTTGTTCTACTAATGTTTCGGTAATATCAACCCATGGCTTGAAACATAGACTCACAGACTCACTATAGGTCATCAATTTCCCACCCGTGGTGACCCACCATAATATAGAAATGAAAGTTGTCTTTCGAAAAGTCGATATTTTTGCTGATTAGCGGCTGGCGAGTTCAAGTGTAGAGGGGTCAGTTCAATACAGTGTCGAGTAAAATTGGCCGGTGAGTATTGCTTACTCTTCTTTGGGAAGCACTGTCTTAATTTTGTTGGAGCAATACGAATTAAAGGAGACGTGAAGAATTACAAATTTACAAACTCCTACTCCGCCAGTAGTGTTATTCTAGACGAAATTATTACAAAATGCTAATATTTATCTTTTGAGCAGCTTCAAACTTTCAGATTTTCCTCTTTCAAAAGAAAGGTCAATCCAGAGACAAAGAACAGAAGCGGCACTCACCTGCCCTTCTACCAGAACTGTCACAACTTATAAGGTGTGTTCAAAAGTTCTGCCCGTTTTTTTAGTTGAGAAGCACAATTTTTTTGAATGAATAACATCTTTATTAATTTACATAATTTACATTATTATCTATGACCTCTTGCCATCTTTCTGGTAGTAATTCAGTTTCTCTTCTGTAGAACTCATCCGTTTTGGAGTCAAAAAACTCTTGTAATGCACTTTCGACATCTTCAACTCCATCGAAGGTTTTTTTTCAGCGAAGTTGTTCTGAAGGGATCGAAAAAGGCGGTAATCCCTAGGTGCGAAATCAAGGGAATAGGGGGTGGGGGTTGAATTAAAACTTCTCATACAGTGTCCAATAATTTTATGTTCTCTGTCTGGTTAAAGCTGTATTGGGTTTTATGTTGCCATGTTGCAAGATGACACCTTTGCGACCAACCAGTGCTGGACGCTTAGATTTCAATTTTTCTTTCAGCCTTTTCAACTGTTGGCAGTACAGGTCAGCATTTATCGTTTGGTTATGTGCAAGCAGCTCCTAGTGATTTACCCCTTGGAATCCCACAATACACTTAACAAGACATTTCTCGGACTCACTGCTCCTCTGGAAGTCGATGGAGCAGGTCCTACAACTCTGCATACAGTCCTTTGACGCCTTACATTTCTGTAAAGGAACAACTTTTCATCACACGTAATTAATCGTTCCAAGAAAAGTTCGTTTCTGGGACGCGCAAGCAAAGAAAGACAGGTGGTCATTCTGTCTGATAGATTTCTTGTGAATAGGCCATGTGGTACCCACTGGTCGAACTTTGCGATAAACCCAAGGGCATGTATCCCTCTTTCTACTATTGTTCTGTGTACAGAAAACCTTTCTGAAAATTATTCAAGGATCCTCTTCAGAACGCTCTGATGGACGTCCAGAACGTGGTTGATCTCTGAAGCTTCTATCTGCTTCATGGAATTTCCGGAACCAGCGGCAACATGTGCTTTCGTCGTCTGCTGCATCCTCGCAATATAGTCAGGTCAAAATAGGGTTTTCATATTAAATATAAATATGAAAGTTTTGAAAATTGGCACACTTGTTTATAGGCATCTAGTGAAGAATATACCAAACGTCCTGACAAATCAGACGTGAGCTCTATCCGCCATCTTGAAAATTAAGTACGTTTTTTCGGTTTTCTGTGAATATCTCGAAAACGTACGGTTGATCGTAGCCCAAAAATACTATTTACAAAATTGAAGCTTACAAAATTTCCTACAAAAAAGGTTCTGTTCACTTTTTTTTTGTATCTCTAATAGTTTCTGAGATAATCGGATGTCAATGTACTTTTTCGCTGATTCCTACGTTATCGCTACGGTTTTTCATACAATTGAGCTCATAACTTCTGAACCGTCGGTTTTTTCGAGAAAGAGTTCTTAAACACTATTGTAGAACATCAAATTCTCTTCAAAATGGGTATCTTACTTATTTTATAACTCCAGAAGGTCAATAGATATAGCTGTTCAATAGATCCGCCTGAATGTTATATATTATTGTACATACCATATGTAATGGTTTAATTATATGTAATGGTATAATGGTGGTGTAAATGGTGTACGTACATACATACTGTCTCCAGATAAGATGTTACAAGGTCACGCCTTTGCTAGAGCAGTGCGAGCTATCTTACTAATACAAACAGCTTTGTCGCACATAATTCTTGAGCAACTTGACATCAGTGCTGAGGAACGGAAGGCTATTGGTAAGCTTATGACAGATTTTCTAGATGAGTCTTCTTCACTGAGCTCAATGAATGAAAAACCCCGCCTAATAAAGCTAGCAAAGAAAATGGGAGACAAGTTTACTCAGCTTAAGAAAAATGGACGGACTGCAACCCTCTGCATTCAATATTTCAAAGTGATCACTTTGATGAAGGAGTATATTCATGCTGAACGATCAGGTGATTGGGATGCCCACCTGAATTCTGTACAGCAAATGATACAATTTTTCCATGCCTGTGACCATTTTGCATATGCTAAATCCTGTCAGCTCTACGTACAGGATATGCTGAAACTACCATCCATAATGTCACCAGAAGAATTTGACAAATTCGTGAATGGAGGGTACTTCACGATGCGAAGGACGGATCGCTTTTGGACGGGAGTTTGGTCAGATATAACCATTGAACAGACTTTGATGCGTGGCATGAAAAGCATGGGTGGCCTAACACAAGAACGGGGCATCAGAGACAGTGTCGTAAGTAAGTGGGTCCTAGGTATGACTGCAACCCATGACATTTGCATGTCACTGGAAAACTTTTGTGGATTTTTTTCCCACATGTGAGCAGCATGAAGATTTAGGGGGAGCCCGCAAAGTTAGAGATGCCGCAGACATTGCTAAGTTCTCACTTTGGTTTGACAATCACCCCATTCCCTGTAACAGACGACATCATGGCAATAGCTACTGGAGTCGTGCGCGACGCCACAATCACGTGATACGATGTTATAGCAGTTGGAAAGCAAGCAATGGCCAAAATGGTTGGAAAACTTTTTTCAGACGTGAAGTTACCACGGAAAGATGGAGCACTCTCCCTGGCCAGCATGACTTGTTCTATTAAAATTCACGATGATACTGTAGTAGTTAGCCCTTTGCTGATTTTACAAAGGATATCCATCAATAAGCTAACCGATGAACACTTGAAGACATACTTGCAGCATGAGTTGGCTCCATTTCCGTTAGCCCTCTTTGAAGCTGGGATGCGGAAAACAAAGAAACCTGCCCTCTACGGCATGTTTGAAGCAACCAAAAAGGACGTCAACCTCCACAATTTCGACGTTGTTGTGGATGGTGGATTCCTCTTACACACAGTCACATGGCCAAGAGGTTCCACGATTTCGATGATTTGCCAAAGCTATGCCAGTTACATCCTCAAACAATATTCCGGTGAGAGTCGCACAGTAGTTTTTGATAGCTACTCCAACACAGCGAACAGTACAAAAGTAGCTGAACACAGCCGACGATATAGAGTCAAAAAGTCAGTGGACATACATTGGTAAGGACATAGAGATCACCGTCAAGCAAGACCACTTCCTTTCAAACGAAAACAATAAATCAAGACTGATTCCATGCTATTAGCCAGACTTCGGGACAGTGGTATTGAATATCGAGAAGCATCTGACGATGCTGACACATTAATTGTTACAACTTCGATTGAGAAATCCATGGTCAGTGACAACGTAGCAGTTATTGGCGAAGGCTTTGACCTGGTGGTTCTGCTAACGTCTTTAACACCAACCGAACGGAAAATATTATTTGTGAAGCCAAGCCATGGCAAGACTGAAACAAGGATCTATTCGTCCAAGGATTTACAAGGGCTGGAACTGATGAACAGCATACTTTTCATACACGCGTTTAGCGGGTGTGATACAACGTCAGCAGCATTCCGAAAAAGAAAACTAAGCTGCTTTTAAACTCTTTAAGAAGCATACTGATCTAAAAGATATTGCTAACGTGTTCTATAGTCCCACTTGTTCCCACGAAGTAGTAGCAGAAGCAGGGAACAGATGTTTCCTGAAACTGTATGGAGCACCTGTACCGCTACCATTCATTCAGAAAGTCTGTATCCAACGTCAAACCGGATATTTCTGCGCTGCCACCAACAGAAGGAGCAGACAGACAGCACTCCTTCCGCGTGTACCACCAGGTGCAACTATGGCTGGGGAATCAACTACCTCCCGAATTCTGGCGATGGGAACACAAGCAGAATCTGCTCGTGCCAGTGACAACCAAAGAACCAGTCGCACCTAAGGCAGTTATAAACCTCATATTCTGCAAGAGCACCACTGGCTGTGGTGCGGGCAAGTGTGTATGCAGAAAAGCTGCAATGAATTACACTACCATTTGCCACAACTGCCATGGATCAGTGTAATCCTGGAAGAGGACGACGAGGAAGCCGACGACTTGGAACGACTTATTAAGACCAGCGACGAGGATGATCCAAAACCATCTACGTCAGCTGTTGATGAACCAGTCTCAGGACCCTCCCGTCCCAAAAAAGAACAGAGAATCATGTGAACCAAATGTAATGTACATTCATTTTAATTTCAATTAATTTTTAATCATTCAATCATGTATCCAATAAATCAATAACGGTATCAGTGAATCAATACTGTACTCTATTATAAATCAATAATGAATCCATTATAAATCAATAATGCATCCGGTTTGGTTTACATTTTTGTTTTTTTCATCATATTTACTTGTCATTCCCACTTTTTAACATTCATAAGGGTATGTCTTCGGCTATATGTTGTGATGGTCACATTAGATAGCGATAGCTTGTAATGTAAGCATACAGCTGTATCTATTGACCTGCTGGAGTTAATAAAATAAGTACGGTGCCCATTTTGAAGAAAATTTGATGTTCTACAATAGTGTTTAAGAATTCTTTCTCGAAAAAACCGACGGTTCAGAAGTTATGAGCTTATTTGTATGAAAAACCGTAGCGATAACGTAGGAATCAGCGAAAAAGTACATTGATACCCGATTATCTCAGAAACTATTAGAGATACAAAAACAAGTGAACAGAACCTTTTTTGTAGGAGATTTTGTAAGCTTCAATTTTGTAATTAGTATTTTTGGGCTACAACCAACCGTTCGTTTTCAAGATATTCACGGAAACCCTAAAAAACGTACCTATTTTTCAAGATGGCGGCTAGAGCTCACGCCTGATTCGTCAGGACTTTTGGTATAATCTTCACTAGATACCTATAAACACGTGTACCAAGTTTCAAAACTTTCATATTTATTTCTTATATTTGCCCATTTTCAGCCTTCGTTGACTGGGCTAATACACCTCACAAATGTTGAGGCAGGCTTCAACTGCATTGTTGTCTTTGTCGAACTCCTGAAGAAAACAATGCCTAATGTGATCGTTATTCTTGAAATATTAATCCTTGTGTGACTTATTTGCAAATGAGATGCACTTGCATACTTTGTGCCATTTTATAGCCTACTCCTGGAAACATTTTGGTTTCACATGCGCCATCTGCTATGGTACTTGTTACTTCAATTTTTTACTTGGAATTTTCATCATGAAAAACGGGTAGAACTTTTGCATACACAAATAATAATTTGCATTCTAACGGCGTGGCCACCCTGTGACGTCACGCGGACGTGCGTATAGTGTGCTTGTACATTCGTTAGAATAATGAAGAATATTGCACAGAAGTTAAATATTACTGTAAGTAAGAAACAAATGAATTTGAATACCTTTAAAAATTTTAAAACAAAGTGCGTAATGATTCTCTGAAGTTTTATGTAAAACACTTCTGTCATTATTTGCAAAAATATATTTGCCAACAATTTTTGGGGAATTTTTTTCTGTTCAGCATATGTGTAAAGGAAACGCGAATTATCATTCTATATTTTAAATATTTCAGGCTGTAGCAACACTACAGTTTTAAGACCCCGGGAACTATAACTGTACAGTATTAAAATGAGGGACTATAAATTACTTATATATTGTATCCAAGGCAAAAAAAGGAGGATATATTTCGTGATTTTTTTAGTCGGGGGAGGTTGTTACATCAAGTGGCCTTTTTTTTTTTTTTTTTGTAAAGAGACTACTCCTGTGTGAGATTTCTTGTCAAGATCTCAGGAAAGCCTGGATGTACGATTGCTTCCTATGGAGAGAATTCGCATCCACGGTGGCCATCTGCCTATAAACATTATTTGGTATGGCAGAACGAGACCACAAAAAGCGCGCTGCACTTTGTTATTTCTTCATAGTGGACACAACACAAGAAATGCCATATTTGGAATTTATAACAGCAAGTGCTGAGTTTCCCATTTGCCTGAAAAGAATATAAAATATTGGTTTTCAACATTTTTTATTTCGAACGTTCTCAAAATGTATAGTCCTCTTCAGTTTCATTCAAAATTGTAGGGCACGTTTCGGAATCAGTATGATGTAGACTACCCGAGTCGCCACGGATTGTAGCCCGGGCACATGAAATTACTGTCTACCAAAACAGTTCCTCTGGAACTTCAAAAAGCTGTAATTTTTGGCAGAATTTCTGTTGCTAATGTAAATAGAAGGATACAACGGTGTCGCGACCACAATGCCTGGTCTCCAGATGGGCCTGATTTTGTCGGACGAATCATTATTCATACTTTTTGCAACTTCAGCAAGAATTAACATTATGCGAATGCTGAAGAAAGCGTGTAATTTCAACTGCCTTATGCCAACCATCGAACATGATGGTGGACTAATAAATGACTTGGGCACCGATCTCTTTTTTTTTTTTGGTTTCATCATCACACTTAACAGGGGAGTTACAGCCACTTTATGATTTGATATTCTTAGTGACTAGGTTCATCTCATGGGGCAAAAATTATTTCCTGAAAACGATTGCATATTTCAAGATGATGATGCTTCCAACATACACAACCAGATGTGTCCGGTATTGGTGGTTTGATGAGCATAAAACTGAAGCGAAACATCTCCCATGGCTTGCACAATCACCAAGCTTGAATATCATTGAGCCTCAATGCGCAGAAATCGGCAGGAGAGTGAGAAGTAGATATGATGAAGAATTCTCTGGGAATTCTCTCGCCGACGTTGACTTGGTTTTGCTCTCTAAGTCGCTAATCTTAAGTGTCGCGTGAGACATTCGTCTCGTTTTTTTTTTCAGCTTTCTGCAATTCAGCTTCCATGAAGACTGCAACCCGAGATCAATAATAAAAATGGACTCGTGATCTTCGGGTTTCAATGGGATACAGAAATTGTAAAGCAGTAATAGTAAACTGTGGGTCCAAATTGTGTTATTTATGTCTAAAAGTAAAAATAATTCTTATGAGAAAAAATTAGTTTGTCTCATTCGTTGTTCGCATGCTTTTCATGGTTCTTTAATTTGGCTAACATGTTATTTGCGACGTTTTCATCCATGCTCAAAAGTTTTTTTTATGGTTTCCTTTCTTTGGTAGGTCCACCTAGACCTCTACCGGATGCTTTGGACTTGCAGAGGGTAGTACCAGAAGGAACTGTTGTACAGCTACCATGTCCTGTTGAGGGGGATCCAGATTCACTGTACTTCGAATGGTATCGAGAACGTGAGCCATTAGACACTTTTGCGGATGCCAGATACCGAGTTATAAATAGTGGTAGCCTTCGAATAAAATCGGTGATTCCAGAAGACACGGGCCTTTACATCTGCAAAGCTGTGAACGGATTCGGAAGTGTAGAAGTGAAAGTCACTCTACTCGTTTTAGGTATGTCCCTTTTTTCTCTGTGCATGTGTGGTGGGTGTTTACTAGTTTCAGGTAAAATGACTTTATTTTACTTGTACCGAAAATAAAAAAAAATGATTTTTCTGTACTTTTTTATGATTTCCTACTTCCTAGCTTTTAAACTTATATCTATTGCCAAGGAGTGAATCCTTGTTTGTCCAATCACACATTCACAACAAAAGAAATTTCTCATGCGGTCCCCATAATTGTGATATTCTTTCATCTTAATCTCCTTTTCTGACTTTGTACATCATTAAAAGTTCAACCGCGCATTCATAAATAATTTATAACTACTAAGCTTGTGGTGTTAAGATAGAATAAAATAGCAACTTTTCTCACAATGAAATATTTATTATACAGTACATTGAGTATAGTTTCTGTCTTCGAAATTATCCACCTTAACGACTTATTCGAACAAAACAGCTGTGGAAAATTCCATTAAGTTTGTCAATCGGCTAAGCCGACATCCATCCAACGATCAGTTCATGTTATCCTTTGATGTGAAATCCATGTTCACAAGTATCCCAGTGAATAGATCCCTCGAATCATTGAACGAAATATCAAAGAACGTCATTTCAGCCAACCGGAAGTAGAAGAAATTTTGAGACTAGTGGAAATATGTATAAGACAAAAAGTTTCCTTTTTCGTGGAATATTTTTTCAACAGACGGAAGGAATTGCAATGGGTAGCCCACTGTCACCTATTTTATGCGAAGTCTACATGTGTCACTTTCAGGACAAACTCTTTCAGCTTGTTACATTCGACCTATGGATTCGATATGTAGATGACACTTTTGTTCTCAGGAATGGCATGAATTCGGAAATACCTAAATTAGTGGAACTTGTCAATTCAGTTTATCTTCATGTACAGTTCACGTGCGGGACTAAAAATAATGGATGCTTACCATTCCTTGATGTCCTTGTACTAAAGGATCCTTCAGAGCGTGACACAACAGTTTATCGAAAACTATTTGCTGTTTCCTTACCCTCCGCCCCCATGCAAAATCAAGTCATCCATGGGAACAAAAGATCTCTGCTTTCTTCACATACGTCTGAGGATTCCTTACAGAAAGAGCTTGATTTTCTTAAACTAATTGCAGTACACAGAGGATACAGCCCTTCAGTTATAGACCAAGCTGTCCAAAAATTTAGGAAACCGAAGCCTGTCTGCATGCTCACGCCCATAGATCTCCCAATACGAAAGAATTGGGCGGTTATCCCATTTGCTCCTCAGATTTGCTTCGGAATTTCAGAAATTCTCAAAAGTTTTAATTTCAAAGTTATTTTCAAACGCATAAACAAGTTGAATTTTTACGGATCAAAAGACTACTTCGGATACATAAACTCATGGGGAATTTATCAGATACCTCGTGAATGTGGACTTTCATATACATGACAGACCCGCAGGGCTTCACGTTTCCGTGTGAAGGAACACAAGACTTACGTACGGAACTATGAACTGAAGACGTCTTCTACAGCCCAACATTGTCTTAAAATAACCAGAAATGTTTGTTTGGAAACGCTATGCTTATCGATAAACCTGACTCGACTATCAAGCTTAATATATTAGAAGCTTTCCACATATACCGGAACTCGTCACGGCTTGTCAACGACATGACGTCGGCTCCATTTCTTTCAAGCGCGTGGAAACAACTCACCAAAATCCGTGACCGTCAGAATTCTAATGATGTCACAATGGAGCGTATGTTTACGCTGCATTCTTCCTGAAGATGCCGAGCCAAAAACGCTCTGCGAAGCTATAGTCGATGTATAATAAGAATTTTATGGTGAGAAAAGTAGCTATTTAATTCTAGCGCATTCCATACTTTATACTTTTAGATATTTCGTTCCTAATACTTTCCAAGCTTTCCTTTTTTTCGTATCTAACGTTTAAAGAGGCACTAAATGAAACAAAAATACCCTGCAATATTCAGATATTCATAGTTATCGATTTATGTTGCCTAGAAGCAAATATATGAGTCAGTGTTTTGTCACAAGGACGAAAATAACATTTGCTCTGCTCGGTTTTCGTAGAAAACAGACATCTCTCTTTATACACGTGTGCTAATAAACTGATACTGCTTAGTTTGAAATATAACATTGCTAAAAGTAAGTTCTTACCCGTTTGAAAACTGGAAAAAAAATATCTAGCGAAGGATTTTAATAGTTGTGACAAAAAATTCCTAAAAACAGTGAGTAATGCTAAACAAAAAATATGGCATTTTCATTGTGCCTGAAATTAGAAAATTAATAAGACTTCTCAAATGTAAAAACCAAAAGTAATCTTTGAGACAACAATTTTTAAGAAACGAAAATCTCCAAATTACAAAAATGGTGTGACTGACACATCACAAATGAAATGCAATATATCTCGCAAACAATACCCCCACACTCCACCCTCTCTCTCTCTCTCTCTCTCTCTCTCTCTCGATTCAAATCTTAATGTTTTTCCCAGAAAATCTTGGGTCTATGAGCGACGAACTTAGTGAGCTGCTCCACCAGCAGATCTTGAACATGGAATAGAGTATAAGGGAAGGTGGAGTCCAACAATGTTGGAATATTGCTGTTGGGATTTCACGACAGAAATGCTACGACCATCCTACAAATGGG
The DNA here is from genome assembly GCA_039090855.1 of Macrothele yani. Classification (NCBI taxonomy): domain Eukaryota; kingdom Metazoa; phylum Arthropoda; class Arachnida; order Araneae; family Macrothelidae; genus Macrothele; species Macrothele yani. The sequence continues at coordinate 143,977,418 of CM076989.1, forward strand.
AGTCCTCAGAAAAAACATTCTACGTAACGTACGTCTTGCCGAAAGGACTTTCTTCTCTGTGTTTGTTTGATTCTAATGTATAAATCTTTTTATAAAAAAATTAAATGATACAAAAAAAATTAAAAACAGATTTGTAATCAGCGTGAAAAGCTCTGCAGATGTCACAGACTTCCGTAAAGGAAACAAAACAAGTTGGAAATTTGTTTAACAGTGTAATTATCGATGTTTCATATCATTATCCTATTTTTTCCTAATCAGGGAGCTTCATTTTTTCATAGTAATTACTGGAAAAAAATCGCACATTATGACCATGATAAGTCAAGAGTCACATAAAAAATTACATTGTTGTCCTAATAGGTTTTTCTATGTTTGGACGCCAACTCAGCGTACAACATATTTGTTGAAAATGTTGTTTATACCTGTTAAAACTAGTAAGAAGCATGTGTGTCTGGCGTATGTGTGTGCTGTTCCCGGAAAACCGTGGATAACTAGAAGACTTAACAAAATCTATTAAAATCGAAGATAACCTGTACAAGATAATGAAGAGAAATTACGCCTAAGTCTCATAGGAGTATAATAAAACTACAGAAACTTTCTTACTTCCCGCCTCTAAACAGCAAAACGGAACTGCTTTGAGGAAAGTTTTGCAACTGCTTTTGGTAATCCGTTCAAAACCTAGAAATTAATTAACAAAAATATGAACACACAGGAAAGAATCTGTATTTCTAAAACTTTTGCTCATGTGTAAAGGTGGTATTCAAGCATTTATACATAATGAAAAATCTTCTATGGCCGCAGCTTTCAATCAACATTTTGCAGCAATCAATCGTATTTCTAGTCAGGGGAGTTTGTAATTCTGAGGTAATATTAATCCGCGCATGGCTAGTCAACCAAACCTTTTTTTTTTTTTTTTTACTCAATCCCGGCTCTCTTAGTGAAACGAGTTTATGCATTTCTTAGATTCCAGGAATCAATCGTGTGGGCACCAAGTTATTAGCCCAAGCATTGTCAAAGATGATTCCGATTCGAATTGTTTTTTTGAACCTCTCACATTCATTAGCAATATCTTATTTGAAACTGATGTGTTTCTAGACAACTTGAAAATTGCTGAAATTATTCCAGTGTGTAAGAACGTAGATTCTTCCAGTCCTAATATCTATAAGCTCATTTCCATTCTTTTTGTTTTCTCGAAAACTTTCGAGGAAACGATTCACATGCGCTTGACATCTTATCTTAAAGAGTATAACATTCTTTATATGCATCAGTTTGGGTTCCGAAAAGGATTTCCCACACCAACAGCTCCAGCTGATTTTGCAAAATCTGAGAAATTCCATTGACAAAGCTAAATTCTCAGAATGTGTTTTTGTTGAACTCAGAGAAGCTTTATAATGTAGATCACTCTATTCTGAAAGACAGACTTGAATCTTTTAGTGTCTGAGGTGTGTCTCCTGGACGTTTTCTAATTATCTGAATTGCAGAAAAATGTTGGTTAAAATATGTGACACAGAGCCGGAGCGGATCAATATACGAGTAAAATGTGGAGTTGCACACACAAGGATCTTGCTTAGTATAAGCTCTTACTTCTAGTCTGTGTAAATAACCTTCCCTTGCATATCTCATAATGTAAGACTATAATTTCAGACGATACAGTTCTACATTCTGGTAAATTCTCACTAATGTGACCTATGACTCCAATGAGGACTTGTATAGTCTCTTTACATGGCTATCCAATAAGGCAATAGAACATAATACATATAAATCAGTCTGTTTTGTCTTCAGGTCTCGTCACAAAAAACGCCTGACTGATTTTCCTCTTATTCAGTATTATGGGTTTACTCTTAAACTTACTGATAGTGCTCGGTACTTGGAAACCATAGCTGCTCCCCATATTTCTTGGAAACCACATCCTGATGACCTCTACAAGGATCTTAGCAAATTGATATACGCTTTCTCTCTAATTCAAGATTTTGTTTCCCCCAAAATTCTTCGACATATCCACATTGTTTTATGTGGCTCAAGGATCATGTATATAATCTAGAAACCTGGGTTGCCACATACCAAATACACCTAAATCCGTTCCTCACCCTACAGAAGTTATTGCGTATGATTACCCTTTTTCTTTCTCTCAGCTAATTAGGCCGTATATCAAAACTTGGCGAATGCTGTCAATATCTGGGTTACGTCGATATAGGACAATCTCATTCCATTTACTAGATCGTTCACACACAAAAATATTGCTTTCATGCTTCCTTTGCTCTTCATAAGTTACAGTGCTGAAACTAGACCTTGCTTTAATCTCTCTCTCTCTCTCTCTCTCTCTCTCTCTCTCTCTCTCTCTCTCTCTCTCTCTCTCTCTCTCTTCAGAAAGTACCAACTTTAAAATGTTTAGCATTTCTTTATAGGGTACTAAATATTTTAATAATGTTAACTCATCCGTCATGACATTCTGATTCTTCGATATTAAGAAACATTCTTTGATTCATTTCTGAGTAACATCTGCAAACCTGTATTATTTATATTAATCTTACATTTAATATAAATAATCAGAGTTATCTCTCCTTGAATGGCTTAAACTTACACCCCCTTTTTTCCCCTAAACTTGTACTTTTTTCTTCATGACATTGCTTAAAACGACTGAAACTTAACCTCACTCACATCCGTAATATGGAGACAGCACTAGCTAGCTATTGACCGTCCCTTTTCCGGTATATGTCCTCTTTTGTATACGAAGTATTTAATTTGAATCTTATTCTTTAAGAATTGTTTTAAGTCGCTATACATTCAAATGCTCTCCGCATATATAGCAATAATTTGTTCTATTTTGTAATAAAAATAATGGAAAATATGAAAGACGAGAAAATTAAGGTTAACTTGGAATCTTTTACGTTATCTTCTGTCTTCCACGAATCTTGTGCTATTGATAGATGATCAAGCATCAAACAACATTGCTGGTAGGTGAATCATGTGTCATAAAATATCATTAATGCATCAGCCAGGTGCATCACTGAGCCGTCGTAAAGGTATAGTATCGATCCATCACTGTCCTGTAGCGACATGTCTAAAATAACTTGGAGGACAGGCGTATGTTTATGGCATCAGTTTTGCTTCAGAGTTGATGACGCAAAATAATGTTTGTCTTGTTTTACACGCTTTTGTAATTAGTACAGTGGTATGAGAATAAATTATGCGATGAATTAGGCAAACAGATATAAAAAATTTGTGAATTCAGAAATATAAATTAAAACGTGCTTAAGACAGGGATGGGAGAGAGACTGGGATATGTCTTCCTACGGTGCTGCACTATTTACAACGCCAGCCGATTTCTTCCTTACCCCAGGTGCCACTACTACCCATGTGGAAACGTTTACTTTTTATTTCGCCACACCCATGTAACGTGATTTCCACAGTATGATTCCTTTCCCACTCTGTAACTGTAGATTTGAAGGTCTTCAATATTTCTGGAGGGGGACGTCTGAAAGCCGCAACCGAACAAAATTACGAGGCTGTCATAAAAGACAATAACATAAAAGAAAATACTGAATAATGGCATTGTTATTAAAATACGCACTAAGGAAACCTTAATGCAATAAGAACATTTACATCATGGGATGTATTTTACTTTCAAAATTCAAGAAATTTCCTTTAGCAAGTGAAGTTCAGAGCCGGAAAGCACCACGCTCACTGAAACTGTGACGTACCTGCCAGAAGGACGCACACGACATAAAGGCAGATAGGAATCAGAATAAAAAAACGTCTGCGTAGCTCAATTGGTAGAGTGACTTATTCCGGAATGAGGGGATCCGGGTTCGAATCCTGGCGTGGACAGAAATGACGGAGAAATTTACTTCGTTATAAAACGTTGAAGGGTTAAATATGCATAATGTTTGTTTTTCAGAGTATGAGTCGCTGCATAGCAATTTCAGCGGTATATAAATTCATTCTGGTGAGTTTCTGACTCTGAATACATAAATGTTTGATTTATATAGATTCCACGTTTGAGTATGAGAAGATGGGTTATCTATAATAACTAAGATCACATGCGCGCAGAGCTCATCATACACAGCAGGAATCCAAATCGATGGAAAAACATAAGGGGGATAAATAATTCCGTCAACTACGGATGTGTGTGTGCGTCTGTGCGACGAGGATATTTCAAGTTTTTGCAGTATGTTGTGGGATAAATGAATGTACAAAACAACGAAACGTAGCAACTACAAAGTGGAGTTTTATATAGACATAGATTCCACGTTTTCTGTTTTGTTTTTTCTTTTAGGGTTTAACGACCAATGTGCGAATCTCGATGGGCTATAAGCAGTCTCCCATCCCTAATATTGGGCCATTGATTCTAAGGATGGAAGAGAGCCAGTGCCGTAAGACAAACAGAGCACAACATCCATGCCTCACCGGGATTCGAACCCATACCCATCTCGGGTGAATGGTCGAAAGCTAGCGCTTAGACAACAGCGCCACCGGAGCGACATTCTGTTTAATGACAATGCAAATATACAGCACAGCACAGCACAGTACAGTACAGGAGACAGTACAAGGATTAAATAAGAGTTGGCGTTTTGTCTGTATCTACTGTTAGGAGTCTAGGCACAAATACTTATGACACTATGATGAACAAGTGAAATATAAGTTATCTGATCACACACGAGACTGCACCAACACATTTTCACACATTTTATTTAAACTTATTTCAGAATTCAGAATTAATCTTTAATATCTTAATAATTTATCCTACAGGTGGCCTTTCTAGACTTTTCGTAACTGTTTTCCAAACATGGCATTCGTCTAGTTCGTACCCTTCCCTGAAGAACAAAAATGAGCGATTTTTTTTATTTCCGTATTCAGGACCGCAATATTGAATTTGTTTAGCCTTTCCAAGACCTAACACACAGAAATCACAAAAAAAAAAAGAAAAGAAAAAAATTACACAACACTGCTTTGTTCTTTTGTCAAATAATCGTTCTACCGATTGTGACAGACATAAAGTGATAAACTGTATGAATGAACCCCATTTAGCAAGTAACTGCACAAGCGACAACAAATATTCGGGTGTGATGTGTAGGGCATTTGAACCTTTTCTGACATACATACAGAAAACATTTCCAAAGAGAATATTTAGAATATTAGAAAATAAACGAGAAAAAATATGCACTTACACCCTAGCGGAAAAATCAACGCATTAATTAAATTGCACAGTGAATGGAACCGGTTACAAAAAGAATTTTTTTCTGTGGAGTTCCTGGAATCTGCCAAATATTTTCTATAATAAATAGCAACATGCTTCCACTACTGGCAGAAAGGTACGTTACAAGGCATCCCGAATTGAGCGCGAAATCTTCTTCAAACTTAAAAGGTATCCGAAGCAAATTGTGTTTTTTAAATCTAACTACTAGATACAGCGATATGGTGAAAAACTTAATATAATTTCACGCCCCCTAGAAGAAAACTGTGAGCTATTTGAGGACAAAAATAATTTCCGACTAATTTTTAGAACAGGAAATACTCTTGCAAATGAAAGTATGCACTAAAGCCCAGCAGCAGAAGTGTGCGTCAATGAAAAAGTAGAAAATATTCGCCAAATATTATTCACAATGGAAGCTATACCGTGGAAAAGAATTTTTCAAGTACGACTTTTAAAAGCCAATATAGCAAGAAAGCAGTTCATTCATATACACCTTCGAGAGGAAAGACCTTGCATTATTTGTAGTGGATAAGGTTCATAGTCCCCATCATAGCAAAACGCAAACAGTAAAAAAAAGGTAACTTCAACCGTAATTTCAGAAGCTGAGATAAAGTTTCCAATAGAAATCCGTTATGAAAAATATGTACAGCATTCTCGCCCAAGAGGTGTTTTGTATCTTATGAAAAGGGAAGTTTTTAATCTGACTTTTTAGAAGCAGATCTATTGTAAAAAATGGAATGTACGTGTACACCATCGATCGGGAAAAACGTGGAATATTTTGGACAGAAAATGCGAATGAAATTCTTCATATAGTGAAAGGTATCTAACCAAAAACTTACTTGCAATCGGGATTGCAGACGCGACTGCGTAACAAAGAGAGAGATGCTTTTATACCCCTGGTGGTGGAATTGTGCACTACGAAAAACTAAAAACAAACTGACAAAACGTTTTTCTGCGTGAACTTTTTCCATCGCAAATGGACTTTTAGAAACAGAGATATCTGGAGAAATGCGATATATATTTACTACCTATAATGAGAAATCTCGACATTATCAGAAGAAAAAAATTTGCATGTAAAATGGTATCCATGGTAAAAAAGTATCGAAGGAAAAAAATTGTTTCAATCGAATTATTGGAAGCTATGTTATGGAATAAAATATATTTTGAATTCTATAGCATCTGTATTTATCCTTCTTAGCGGGAAAGTTATGCATTGGAAAAAAGATTAAAGTGCAAGAATAATTCTTCTCACAGCTCAAACTTCCCAATGAAAGAAAAATATTTCAAATTCGGACTGATGTGTACTGAGATATTGTGACTACAGACTGATTGACAGACGTAATTATAACATAAGCATGTAATTTTTTGTGTTTTCCAAACTATGTGCTAAAATGAATGAAGTAAATTGATCCAATTAGGCAGATCCGTTTCAGTGTAGATGATTCACAAAACTAATATTTTCCAACTGTTCCACAAAATTTAACATTTATGCTATACAGGTCAAGCAAATTAATCCAAGTTGGCATCTACAACGTACTAAATACGACCTGATCTAATAATTCAGTACAGCTAAGACATCAACTACCAGAAAAAAGAGTGAATTTGGGAACACATCACTACCAAGTGGAATTGAAACTCAGTTTATCAGATGTATATACAGATTCCAAGGGACAGGAAAAGACCCAGAAGAAGGCCACATGGGAGATGGGTGGATGAAATTCGAAAGTATGCAGGGGTGACATGGAGGAGACTGGCACAAGACAGACCGTTGTGGAGGAATCTTGGGGAGACCTTCGTCCAGCAGTGGATTGATAATGGTTGACAATGATGATGATGATGATATAAGTGTCATAAAGTATTTCGATACATTTTTCTCTCTTCGTCTTTGGAAAATGGAAGTTCTCTTTTGTGGTGCTTTATTATACCTATGATCATTCGTGTCTAATGTATTTATGCACATTTTGTGTGCTGTGCACAAGATTTGTTTTGCATCTCAACACTGATGCTTACAAAACAGTTTTCATGGAACTATGTAAAAATTTTACTCCAGCTTTTGAAGTCACTAAGAATTATACATGCAACAAGGAGAAGAATCCTGAATCCCCAAAATTAGTAGTACACTATAAATTGCAACTGTTTTATGCATGACCTCTTCTTATCTTGCAATAATTTTTCGTTTTGGCGATTGCTCTTTGAAACAGTAACTGCAGATTTGGATTAACTCTTAAAATGAAAAGAGCTCTGCTGTTCTTGTTTCATCTGCAAATTGGAATTCCATTTATCTTCAAATAGGATTCATTAAAACCAACAAGTACTACATCAAAGGAAAAGATATCAATTCATATTTAAAGTGTGTTTTTAAGGGAATCCTGCATGTCGATCAAAAAATAGGGGCGGGTCTTTACTCCCGTCTTTGTACATCCAACCGAGAAATTACGAAGATATAATAAATGGCCGTTTTAGTACAGTATATTTCTATGCAACGGAAATGCGGTTACTTGCCTTCACATTAAAGAAAACCGCAGTGTCATAAAGCTGTCATCAGAGCTGCCTGATTTGCATTTTTTCTCTCGCTTGCGTGACGAATATCATCACTGTATCATAAGTCATACATTCCTTTCCATATATTACTCTTGTTTTTGTGGGATCCGATGGCTATCGAAGGTAACCTGTTCCTATCAAAGATCTCATTAATTTGACTTTCTGGAGCTTCAGAAAGATTATTTTGCGACTTGACCCAACAACTGTTTAAGTGGGCTTCAGTTGTAACGTTAAGCCGTGCTGTATTCATGTCACTTGTGAGTTATAAAACCAACTCTAAAGATAGAAATGAAGTGCGTCAGAGGCTAGATGCTGCATTATGGACGAATTTTCTCATGGAAGATTTTTTTATGTGCTTTAACCTAGACATCATCTATCTACATTATGTATCTTCTGATAATGGCATCACTATGATCCAACGGAGAAATTTACTTTGTTATAATGGGCGCCATCATAACGAAGTAAATTTCTCCGTCATTTTTGGTCCACGCCGGGGATCGAACCCGAGTCCCCTTATTCCGGAACAAGTGGCTCTACCAACTGAGCTACGCAGACGTTCGTCTCACTGCTATCTGCCTTTATGTCGCGTCCTGCGGGGCAGGCACGTCACACATCATAAACTGCCCACACGTTTTCGTCTAGCTGCTGTTCTAGTCTTTTGGTACTCCTTATCCTGTGATGTTTTCGTCTTACTTGCAGGCCTCTGATAACAATTTCTCAGAAGATCAACATATTTCAGTACTTCACTAGAAAAATAACGTGCATAGGAGTTCATAGGTAAAATATAGATTGGTTTCGTTTTCCTGTTGGTTGAGAAATCCCATTTTAAGGATTTATTTCATGGCGGAATTTTATCAAAATGGGGGCATTGGTATAAGTAGATTTAGAACCCATATACGATGTGATATTTCGCTACTCTTGTGCCTCCTTTGAAAACTAGAGTAATCATGGATTGACGTAATACTTTGTATTCAGTGCAGCGTAATAACGGAAATAGCCTTCACCTCACCTTCGTGAGTGAAGAATTCGTGGACTAGTTGCTACAAGCTGATTTTTTGGATTTACGTTCACACTTCATGCAGTGATGTTCTTGGAATATGATAGAACCGTAAAGACTGTTTACATTGAAATTTTGCCAGTAGAAGTGAATGTCAGTTACAATGTTCTGGTCGCCTGTGGAAATATGATCGCTATGTTATGGGGGGAGAGGGGGCGATAGTAAGAGCAAATATCCCTATCACACAATTCTCATTTTTGAAGTCTGTGACTCTTATTGCGAAGCTGCGTATAAAAAAGGATATACCTAGATTTTTGTGGAAGGGAGTTATTAAGTAAGAACATCATACGCCCTCGTTTTGAAGAAATGTCAAATGCCTACTATGTTTACTTTGGCATCTTATGCCGGTGTGGTGGTAAATCAAAGGGTCAGTAAGGATGATGTTCGTTTCAGGATGAAGAACAATTTTCTGCCTGAGCTGTGAAAAAGAGACTGGAAAAAAGAGACAAACTCTTCACGTCCTCGTGGGTGGAGATGTAAAGATTTGACAAAATAAAAGGTACCTGAAGGTTCTGGGAAATTTTTTATAGATCAGTTGCGTAGTGTTGTTTCTTTTTGCAAATAACCTGAGAATTTCTTCTCCAAGCGAGTGCTGACAAAAAGGGTAGAAAATGGTACTGTGTACTGCCTTTCCAGATGAATTAGTAGGATACATTATAAAGATACCTGGAAACCTGCAGACCAGCTTGTCTGCCTATACATAACAGATGAGCGTAAACCATATATCAATAAGAGCTATGAAAGCCAACGAACTTTAAACATAGACTTTGCTGTAGTTTTGAATCTGTTGTAATTGTAAACTTAAAACAGATTCTTCAGAGATCAACGGATTTTAAGAGAAGCAAAACCACGCGAATTTAGCTGGTCGTCCGGTTGATGTCACCATAGTAGGAGCCAACCTTGTTAATATATTCTGAGACATTATTCTCTTTGATGAAACATTATGCGCTTTGCTCCAATAAAATTCAATAAACAATTCAAAACCTTAATCTGTGAATTCTGTTTTTAGAAAGGTTCAGCAGATCATATATTTGAACATGCAGCGTATTCTTTCCGTAAGTTTTACAAATTGAATTCAGAAGTGAATGTTCTGTACAGGCACAGTTGTGGCTTGATACGACACATACCATCATTTTGATCATATATTCATACGATGAAAGACACAGGCTGTAACTTCGTTCTCTACCATACAGCTGCTGTTTGATATTTTCTTTCAGTTATAAACTGCTTCGATTTGGTTCAAAAACCAAAGTTTAGGCAAGTAGTAACGTCAGCCCCTGTATACACGATTTCATGAAAATATTCACCTCTTTTTTTCATACGCACTGGATTCATTTGCAGGTGAATTTTATCGGTGAACACGTATTCTTCTGTACAATCGAAAGCTCTGATTGGGACATTTATTCATATAACTGCCCGTATCATTCAGCTTTTCCTCGACTTGCAGCACACTTACACTATTGTATTATATGTACTGTGTGAAGTTGATACATGATGTTGCACTGCTTGAATAGGCCTCCAGGTATGAGGATCATTGAATACTATGTGAAATATTAGTTTAACTGTTTTAGTAGTTGGTTTCTTCTGTAATCGTAGGTTTAAGCTGGAACGACAGTTGCAAAATTTTCTTGCTGCAATATTAAGGCTGTGTATGGAATGAAGTAAGGTCAAGTGATGCGTAACATCACAGCCTCTCCTTGACAAATGTCAACCCCGCCTTTTCGTGGTGCATCCTGTTCCCACTAAAGGGGCTCTGACGACCGCCAATAGCGGTATAACTATACCATCGGGATCAGAGGAAATGCTATCCCACACTCACCAACCCGCTTGGCCAGCGTGGTGAGTTATGGCCAAACACCTCCAAAATGACTCTACAACTTAAATCTTGGCCCTCAGTCTCCGGCAGCTGGAATGTACCTGGCCAAGGCAGCGGCCAGTGCGACATGAAGGCAGAGGGTGCTAAAAATCCCCGGAGGACCGGACTAGGCTGCCATTTGATGCTGACCTTGGCTACCTATAACGGACGCTCCCTATCTTCTGATTCAAGGCTTCTTGAATTGGAAGAGGAACTACAAAGGATCAAGTGGGACATCGTCGGGCTAAGTGAAGTAAGGAGAAAAGGAGAAGATCTCATTGAACTGAAAAGTGGACATCTCTTCTATTATCGTGGGACAGATACTGGCAGAACTAGTGGTGTTGGATTTATAATAAACAAGAAACTGAAGGATAAAGTGGTAGAAGTTGAAAGTTCCTCTGACAGAGCTGCACGACTCGTTATCCAACTATCGAGAAGATACCAGGCTCAGATTATTCAAACTTTTGCACCCACCACAAGTCATCCTGAAGAAGAAATTGAAGAATTTTATGAGTAAATTCGTCATCTAAATAATAAAGGTAAGCAGCACTTGAAGATAATTATGGGAGATTTCAATGCAAAAATAGGGCAACGGCAACAGAATGAAACTTCAGTAGGTAAATTCGGTCATGGCAACAGAAACCAGCGTGGAAATACTCTCGTTGAGTTTGCAGAGGCAGAAGGATTTTTCATCTTGAATTCCTTTTTCAAGAAAAAGCCACACAGGAAATGGACATGGAGACATCCAATTGGGACGACAAGTGAAATTGATTTTATTATGTGTAACAAAAAAATTCGTCATCGAAGACTGCAGTGTGCTGAACAAGTTCAACACAGGTAGTGACCATAGATTGGTGAGATGTAAGATGCACCTCAACACTAAACTGGAACGTAGCAAGCTCATAAGACAAACAAAATGTATTGACATAACCAACCTTAAAAAACACCATAATACTTTCAAGTTGGAACTGAAGAACAGATTCTCTGCTTTAGAAGGCCTAACATCGGAAGCAGTGGATATTTAGGAAGTTAACAGAAAAGTAACCAAAGCTCTAATGGAAACAGCAACAAAATTAGCTGGGTCTAAGAACAAGTTGCATGTGAACAAATTATCAGGAAAAACCAAAATGTTGATGCAAAAAAGAAGAGAGATGAGGACAACTAAAGAAGATGTGACTTCCAAAGTGGAATATATAGAGCTATGCAAGACAGCACGAAAAAGTATCACTGAAGACGTAAGGAAATTCAACTGTGAGCTAGTGAGGAAAGCAATTGAAAACAACCAAAGCCTTAAGATAGCAAAGGGACATCTCAGTAAGGGAAGAAAACAGATTATGGCTCTGAGAAAAGAAGATGGTTCTATAACAAGAAATAGAGGCGAAATTTTGACAAGAGTGAAAGATTTCTACTCCAAATTATATGAAAGGGATGATACATGTACTCCAGACATCATGAAAGGTACCAGAGTTCTTCCAGTCCTCCCAGCAGAGGTTGCTCATGCAATCAAGAACATGAAGCGGGGGAAAGCTCCAGGAGAAGATGGAATTACTATAGACATCATACAAGAAGCAAGTGGAGAAATTGAAACAGTACTCGCCCAAATTTTCACTCGATGCCTTAATGAAGGGAAGATTCCTGAGGATTGGAACAATGCTACAATGATCCTGCTACATAAAAAAGGTGACATTGAGGATCTCAGGAACTACAGACCTATCAGCCTCCTATCAGTGGTTTATAAAATCTTCACTAAAGTTCTTTCACACCGCTTGAAGGTAACACTGGACATGGCTCAACCGAGAGAACAAGCTGGATTCAGGAATGGCTACAGCACAATAGATCATATCCACGTACTGAGAGAACTAATTGAAAGAGCGAGGGAATATGAACTTCCATTGTGCATGGCTTTTATCGATTATGAAAAAGCCTTTGATTCGGTGAAACCATCAGCAGTTACCACGGCTCTGAAATCCTGCGGTATTGAAGATGCATACATTAATATTATTAATAACATCTATGAAAATGCAAGTGCAAAGATTCGGCTGTTTGAAAATACAACACACATAAAAATTGGAAAGGGAGTGAAACAAGGTGACACCATATCTCCGAAGCTCTTTAATGCCACATTGGAAAATGTCTTTCAATCACTGAACTGGGAAAACAAAGGGATAAAGATTAATGGAGATTATCTAACCCACCTTCGTTTTGCTGATGACATAGTCATTTTTGCAACTACCCCATCAGAGCTGCAGAGTATGATCCAGGAACTTGCTGACAAGAGTAAAGAAGTGGGATTAAAAATGAACTTTCAGAAGACAAAAGTGATGTTCAATGCTTTTACAAGAAATGAAGATTTATCGATTGATGGAGAAAAACTGGAGATAACAGATACGTATGTTTATCTTGGACAGCAGATATCAAGTGAGGGTCACATTGATGAAGAAATTAATCGGCGTACAAAACTTGCCTGGAGAGCTTTTGGAAGAAACAGCATAATTTTCAAGAGCAATATGCCATTATGTCTTAAAAGAAAAGTGTTTGATCAATGCATCCTTCCAGTGCTTACGTATGGGGCAGAGACGTGGACCTTAACTAAAAGAGACATACAAAGGCTGCAGACAACTCAAAGAAGCATGCAGAGGTGCATGCTTGGTATAACCAGGAGAGATAAGAAGAGGAACTCGTGGATCCGAAAAATGACGAGAGTGGAAGACATCATGATCAGAGTTAAATCCCTGAAATGGCAATGGGCTGGACATACTGCCAGAAGGACAGACCATAGATGGACAGCCGAAATTTTAGATTGGATTCCAAGGGACAGGAAAAGACCCAGAAAAAGACCACATGGGAGATGGGTGGATGAAATTCGTAAATATGCGGGAGTGACATGGAGGAGACTGGCACAAGACAGACCGTTGTGGAGGAAACTTGGGGAGACCTTCGTCCAGCAGTGGATTGATAATGGTTGACAATGATGATGATGATGATGATGGAATGAATCAACATAAGGTCATTTACATGATTCCACGTTTATTCGTTCTGCACTTGCAGTCATCACACTAGAACATTCCTATTTAGAATACAACTTGCTGGCATCAAATCGTCTATTAGTCACAATACTTCGTAACATACGTTTGTAACACGTCGCTATATCAAATGCTCTTATCGTTATCGAAATACTTTTTGCTAACAGGACGTTATTTAAACAATGATCTTATCGTTAACCACTCGCTATCACAAAATGTACATCTTACAAATCGTTATCTCAAACTGCCCTATTAACAAATTGTTACCAAAAACTGCACTCTTACTACATTCAGTGATTACACTTTATTAACCTCTGACCCACTGCCAGTAATGCCAAACCTAGAAATCTCTTCGAGGAAAATAATATGTTTTTAAGTCAGAAAAGGTTTGACTAGAAGAAACTAAATTTACATAAGAACAGAAATTCAAAAGGAAGGTTAAATTAAAGATATACGTCACAACTACTGCGGTCTTTTACTTTCACTCTTCGGCACAGACTGGTAAGCACAAAACTTTCACTCTGAATCTATCTTGTGTAAAAGTAATCGATTAGTGCATATAGCTAGTGTGAAAAAACAATCTTCACCAAACAACTGTCAGCCCAAGCAAAAATAGAATTTATACTTGAAACAATAAGCAATGTACAGAGCTCCTTGAACAATTTTGTCTCGATTCAAAGAAAGACAGAACGTTCACCAAAAGCCTGTGTAGGTCTGTCATTCAACACAAAATGTTTATTGGCAGCTGACGCGTATAATCTTGTGAAAAAATAATAGCAGGTCAATTCTTTACAAAATGTCTACAAAGTTTGGAATGTTTAATCGCTACCAAAGTCTTCTTACAAGCTAAGTTCATAGATCAATGGTTATAAACCTGAAGCTAATGATGTTCATCTGCACTAATAACTAGCCACAGCAGGTGAAAATGAAAGTTTAGAAAAAAGACCATTCCCGCAACAGAAATAACGTATGTTGACTGTTTTCCTGTACTGTCCGGGTGCTATTCTGAATGTTCCACAGGGCTGTATTCTAGGTGAGGTTTTTGGGTTTAAACATCCCGATGCCGGGAAAACCGCTTGATATGGCCCAATGTAGAATTCTATGCTCCCAGAAAATACCCAATCTGATATTTTCATGGGGCATCAATGGTTATAATGGGGCACCATGCGATGTAGAATTCTATGCTTCCAGAAAATACCCAATCTGATATTTTCATGGGGAATCAATGGTTATAATGGGGCACCATGCGACGTAGAATTCTATGCTCCCAGAAAATGCCCAATCTGATATTTTCATGGGGGCATCAATGGTTATAATGGGGCACCGTGCGATACAGAATTTGTTCACAATTGTGAATACTGCGTTCAGTTACCCAACTATTGCTAAACACCGACACTTTCATCGTAACACTGTCAAGGACGATGGAATAAGTGCTTGCGACGGGTTTGAATACTAAACTCAATGGATGAAATGTTAGAGATACCTACCTAATAGCGTGTTGGTCCCCCTCTAGCGCAAATAACAGGCTCACACGCCAAGGCATTGACTCCACCAGATGCCGGAGTGTTTCTGGAGAGTATTGACAGCCATGCCTGTTGCAGCATTTTCAATTCTTCCCGAGACGTTGGTCCAGGATCCAGGGCTCTGATGTTCCGCTTTGCGGAATCCCAGAGAGCTTCCACAGGGTTTCAATCCGGGTACTTTGGAGACAATGGAAAAATCCAAACTCGGGTGAGTTTTCTTTGAGACATTCCTGAGTGGTTGCGGCCCGGTGGAGCAGCGTAATGTTCTGCTAGAACAGCACGAAGGTATGAAAGCGTGTAGGTGATCAGCCAGCACATTTTGGTGGTGCCGAGCGGGTTATGGGTCTGTCCAGGCAAAATAAGGGACGTAATGTGCCTCATGAGAAGGCCCCCATACCATCACAGAGCCACCACCGTCTTGAACAGAGTCGACGTTGTACCACGGTACCATGGCCTCATGCTGTCGATGCCACACTCGCACCTCCTCGTTAGTTCGGCGCTGCTGAAAACGCGATTCATCTGACCACACGACGCGGCACCACTCTGAAGAAGTCCAGTCAGTTTTGATGTTCTCGAAACCAGGCGAGGCGTAATGTCCAATGACGAGCAGTCAACAGTGGCACCACTCGAGTACGACATCGGCTCCCGTAGCCCATGGTATGCGTCGTGCGTCGCACTGTTCGCTCGCTGACGCTGCTTGGACGGCCGACATTTAACCTGGATGTAATTTCCGCCGCCGTTGCCAAGCGGTCGGTCTCTACGAGCCTGGATAGTCTGCGTCGACCCCGGATATCAATGGCGTTTAGTCGGCTACCGCTTGCTCTATGGTCCGTCGATGGTACATTCGCAATACACCCTTGATATTATTGTTCTCGGGAACTTTGTGGTTCGTTCCACTTGAGTAGTAGAATAGCTCATCTGTCTTGCGCAGAAGTTGTGTCCACGATCAAAGTCGCTCAGATCACCACGTTTACCCATATTCGTTGATTGCGACACACTGTTGGGAAGCCCATCTGTCCGTCTATAGCCTGAGTTAGGTTTGTGTCTGTTCCACTCCGCGCGAGGGATGCCCATGTAAAATGTCAATTACCCATATCTCTAATGTGTTGTCTACTAAGTGTATTTTCATTGTAAGGAAAATACCTCATTTTTACAAATTCAAACTCCTGATCATTTGGTTAAGCCTGATTTTGTGCAGGATGTCAAATGTTTTGGAAAAAAAACGTTAGAATCGATAATTTCGCGAGAATGAGTTTTCATTATGGATTAGAAATTAGTTGCAGAAAGCCTTTCGAATGTTTCGAAGACATGATTATTTTTCTTTTAAATTAAGAATAGTTAATTTCTGTATTCTTTGGAGAATTTGTATTGAAAAACAGCACAGTAAAATGAAAAAAATACTAATCTTCCGCTTATTCTCAAGTCCTATGTTTTATTAATGGCCATAACACGCTGGAACTGAAGTGAAATTCGTGCTCACTCGGTTGCGGTCCTGTTGAAATAAAAATTAAATATTCATGACAAGAGCAAATTGATTTTCAAACTTAATTAGCAATCAGGCTTGCGAAGAGCAAGCGCACGATTCGGCTGTATATCCGTCAAAGCTTGTCTCGTGTATGCCGAGTATCTGAACATTCCTCGTCATCGGAAGTAACTACTCTTCTCTTCTCTTCGCACAAAGGAAAAACAAAAGCGATTTTCCGTTTTTAAAGGGATAAGAAACCTTTGTTGCCAGTATTTTTCCAGCGTTCCACAATTCTAAATTATGTTAGTCCTAAAAACGCCGTCATAAAAACAGTTACACAAGTAACCCTCCGCAATCTTTTTCTTAAATGACTCCATTAGGGGTTTTCTAAATGCGCCATTCAACTCAAACAATAGTAGAAAAAGACCTCTCAGTTTTTTTCCTTTTGCATCAGTAGCTGGGAACTTTATTCGAACATTTTCGCAACGCTTGTCGTTTCAATTTTAATCCTTGCCCAGAGAGGAAGAAACAGAACCCATTGAACTATAAATGAAAAAAATAACAAAAACATAAAGAGTCGGGAAATTAAAATGAAGAAAAACAAAATTCACAAATTTTGCGACAGGGAAATGAAGTCGGGATTTTTTCTCTCCATTGCAAAACCCCTGAAAAAAAAGTGCATGAAATCTTTGGTTTCAATTTTTTTAGCGATGTCGACAAGCAATGAAGTATCGCAAGGCAATTTTTTTCACAAAGAGGCAATGTATTACTGCACAGTGAAATAAGTGTTTCTCCGAGAGACGTCAGAACGTTTTACGGATAACATATAGAGGTCCAAATGCTAAAGCTGAGCTGTCTCTTTTTTCTCCTTCGAGTATAAAAGTGTTGAAATGTTCGCTGTTTCGTGCCATTTTCTTTTCTTTTCGCACTTTATCCTGTTGAAGTCAGCAAAAGGAGCTAGCTATATTTCTCGTAGCACGTCTCTTAACCTGTCAGCCCTTGCTAGGAAACTCCATTCACATAATCTTCTGAAAGGTTCAAAGATGTTTGGACGATTTTATCTTCTTTTCTTTCCTCATATATTCCGACAGCTTTGTTCCTGTGTTCACACATTTTCTGTTATTTAAAGTAAATCTAATCCTTCTCAAACAGCTAAAGTGAAGTGTGGATTTACGATGTAATATTTGCAGATCCTTAAGACACAACCGCGCAAATAAGAAAAACTGCTCAAGCTCTTTTCTTTTCAGACTCTCTTTTCCTCGTAATGGTCCTATTATCTTATGACAGAATTTTGAAATTAATTTCCGGACTTCAAGTTTTCTTGATTACGCTATAAACTGTGTTTCAACTGTTTTCAAAGGAAATTAAATTATTGGGTTCATGCATACGTTCATGCCGTTTTATTTCACGAGTGTTTCCCATGTCAGCAGCGACGGTGCAGATGGCCAGTTGTACTATATATCAAAATGTAGCAGTAATATCGTGTATCTAAAACATATTGCGTTGTGTGACTGTAGTTAATGGTTTTTTGGTTTTCAGGTCCGGAAGTATGGAGTGTCAAGTAGAGAGGAATGAACATTTTCGACATCTACTCCTCTACGAGTTTAACAAGGGATCCACAGCCACCGAGGCTTCTCGACAAATTTATACTGTGTATGGGGAGAATGCTATTGCTCCGAGGACAGCCGGTAAATGGTTTGAGCGGTTCCGATGTGGCGATTTTTACTTCAACGACTCTCCAAGGTTAGGTCGTCCATCTCGCTTTGATGAGGATCGTTTGAACAATCTCATCTACTTGCATCCGCGTCAAACCACACGCAAATTGGACACTGAGATGGACTATGATCAAGATAACTAGGTGCGACACCTGGAACATATGGGAAAGGTCCAGAAATTGGGGTTTGGGGTGCCTCACACCCTCACCAAGGACAAAAAGAATCAGCGTGTTGCCATATGTGGTTCCTTGCTCACCCATTATTGCGAATGTTTTCAGCAACACAAACCCTTCCTGTGACCTATTGTTACTGGAGATGAAAAGTGGTGCTTGTACGTGAATTTCAGGCATCTGATAGAATAGGTAAGCCCAAGCAAGACTCCCACACCACGCCCAAAACATGACCTTCATCCTACGAAGATCGTGTTGTGTGTCTGGTAGGACGTGGAAGGCATTATTCACTGAAAAATGCTGCCGAGGAATGGGACCATCAACGCTGCACTCTATTGCGAGAAACTCCACCGTATGGATTGAGGAATTCATCAGAAACGGCTGCATTGGCGCCATGGTGTCCTTCTCCAACATAACGCACACCCTCACAGGGCAAATATGACCAAAATGGCCATTCAGGACATGAAATGGGATATCCTTCCACATCTGGCCTATTCCCCAAATGTCTCCCCTTCAGACTATCACCTGTTCCGATCTATGTCGAATGCACTCTTTGGCAGAACGTTCAACAATGATGTTGATCTCCAAAATATCCTTGATAATTTCTTCGCAGCAAAACCTGCTCACGATTTTTCAAGAATGGCATTGCAGACCTACCCAGACATTGAGAAACCATCGTAAACAATGGCGGTGGGGAATACATAGTTGATTGATTCCGTTTTTCTTTTTTATGTAATACTGTACATTCCTGTAGTGCGGTGAAAAAACGGCATGAACTTATGCATCAAACCAATATAACTGATTCGTTAATGAAATTTTGGAATATTGCCTTCATGTCTGAAACCTATTATTCTGCGAAGCACCAACGGATCTGATGCGCTAATAAATATTTCTTTTTACGGAAAAAACAGTATTCCAACTCTCCAGAAAAAGCCACACGAAATCTAAGCATTATTCGCATGCACCTACACATAGGCGTAACTAGGGGCAAGGGGCCATCGCCACTCCAATGATTTTCACTTTTACAAATAATTATATTTTTATTACTTTCAAATAGTACCTTTTTAAAAAAACTGATTTCAGTCTCACTTTCACTGAGTTAAAATTGTGACGGAAATTCTTTGTGAAATCTTTAAAAGAGAAGGTTGAATTTTTCAAATGTTACACGTTAAAATTTCGTAGTTTGCTTGCCCTCACAAAAAGGACAGCTGAATTTACGCTTGTATGCAAATACACACAGACACTCATGCTACAATAACTGAAAATGTGCGGTGTAATAAAGTCCGATTTCGAGTCCCAAAAGAGGTATAGGCGATATCGTTATTTTTCTGTGCTGATTCGGTTCCTTCCTTAGAATAAGAGACCACTAATTAAGGGTGGTGTCTCCTTATATCCAGCAGATTCCGGTGTCATTAATAGCTCATGTGTGTCCGTATCTCTGATGTCTGTATCCATTGGCATCAAGACATAAGTAGCGTTTTGGCTTGTGACACCTCTATTCAAAGCACCTCGATTATTCTGTTTCCACGTCGGTTGATATCTAGCTGTGTTCTGGTAGAGCGTAGACATGCAAAGACAACGTCATTTGAGGCTACTCGATGCTTGCAGGCGCTTTACGTGAAATCTTCAGTACATCAATATCATCATCATCATCATTGTCAACCATTATCAATCCACTGCTGGACGAAGGTCTCCCCAAGTTTCCTCCACAACGGTCTGTCTTGTGCCAGTCTCCTCCATGTCACCCCTGCATACTTTCGAATTTCATCCACCCATCTCCCATGTGGTCTTCTTCTGGGTCTTTTCCTGTCCCTTGGAATCCAATCTAAAATTTCGGCTGTCCATCGATGATCTGTCCTTCTGGCAGTATGTCCAGCCCATTGCCATTTCAGGGATTTAACTCTGATCATGATGTCTTCCACTCTTGTCATTTTTCGGATCCATGAGTTCCTCTTCTTATCTCTCCTGGTTACACCAAGCATGCACCTCTGCATGCTTCTTTGAGTTGTCTGCAGCCTTTGTATGTCTCTTTTAGTTAAGGTCCACGTCTCCGCACCATACGTAAGCACTGGAAGGATGCATTGATCAAACACTTTTCTTTTAAGACATAATGGCATATTGCTCTTGAAAATTATGCTGTTTCTTCCAAAAGCTCTCCAGGCTGAACTGGGAAAACAAAGGGATAAAGATTAATGGAGATTATCTAACCCACCTTCGTTTTGCTGATGACGTAGTCATTTTTGCAACTACCCCATCAGAGCTGCAGAGTATGATCCAGGAACTTGCTGACAAGAGTAAAGAAGTGGGATTAAAAATGAACTTTCAGAAGACAAAAGTGATGTTCAATGCTTTTACAAGAAATGAAGATATATCGATTGATGGAGAAAAGCTGGAGATAACAGACACGTACGTTTATCTTGGACAGCAGATATCAAGTGAGGGTCACATTGATGAAGAAATTAATCGGCGTACATCAATATACATCTGCATAAATCGATCATACACTAAGAACAGTGGCACGGTGCATACAATGGTGGATTCGGAAGAGTACACCCGTAGCCATTGATCTTATCCAAACAACCACAAAACCACAAGATAGCTTAATTCTGATACAAGAAAGTTCAACCTCTCTGCGGCATGTGCAATGAAATTAAATCCAATAGTACGTATCTCCCGCATTATTATTTGCTCCGGTCTGTAAAACAACGTTTGGTGAAAACTAAGTTACATACACAGCATTTAATGTGTTGGTTGCCCCTCTAACAGCCCGCCACTGCGAGGAACGTCTGCTGAACAGACAAGAGCAGAGGGCTTGTGTAGCGGAATGACACCAAGTCATTTTCTGTTATTAGTACCGTTTTTATTTGGATGCAGATGTTCTTGTAACTATATGACGTCACCAAGAGAAGAGGAGTGATCGCCATATGACCAAATACGCAACACTACCCGCACCATCGAGGGTATGAAGTGTGGTGCCGTAGGTTACAAATCCAGTCGCCTTTTATGTTCATCCGAAGAATGTTGACAGTACAACGATAGATAGATGACATTCTGGCCGCCCATTGCTTACCTATTTGCCTAGGAATACCTCATGCCATTTTTGAACAAGATGATGCATGTCTGTGGCTTACGTCACCCTACAGTGTTTAGATGAAGTCGCCATCCTACATTTGCTGTCTGCGTCTCCAAAGTTTTCCTCCTATTGAGCGCATCTGTGATATCTTGGAGCGTCTACTCCGAAACCATGAAGATCCAGCACAGATATTCGACACTATCAGTGTACAGTTAGAGGAAGAGTATTAAAATGTTCCACAGAGTACTACTATTCGTGACATTGTGCGTGAAATAGAACGTCCTGCTGCGTGTTTCACAGACAATGAGGATAGGGTGGGTACCCTGGAAACAGCATAACACGATCTACATCAGAATGTGTCATTGTTTTCATTGACACTCTATTACAATACTTCATTATTGTGCCAAGTTTCAACCATCTTCCCATAATATATTTTTTTTATTGGAGGTTTAACGACCACTGTGAGCAACTCAATGGGCTATAAGCAGTCGCCCATACCTAATTTAGGGCCACTGACTCCAGGGAAGGGAGAGAGCCAGAACCGTAAGACAAACACAACATCCATGCCTCATCGGGATTCGAACCCGGACCCATCTCGAACGAATTATCAGAAGCCATCGCTTAGACCACTGCGCCACCGGGGCTTCTTCCTTCTTATATTCCTTCATGCATCAATAAGTGTATTTGGAAATGTAAAGTCGGTTCTACGAGAATATTATGAGTGTCTAAATTTTCATATAGTCACGTAATAACGGTGTAAAGATAGCCGCGAAAGGTGGATCTCACATAAACGTTATGAGATATGTTTGCTAAAAATAATGAAATATGGAAAGGAATAAAGGAAACTAAGAGAAGATAACATGAAGTAATTAGCCGCTGTTCAGCAAGTTCATTGAAAGAAGCAGTAAATACGTTCTGCAAAGGAAAAAAAGCCCATTCTCATTACAGAATTAACACTCGTAATGGAATGTTGCGAATTTAACAATAAAATGCTTAATGTTTGTTACGGTTTCTTTTCCTTATATCCGCCGTGTATGTTTACTTAATATGGAGAGTGTGAAACGATATATTTTTATTTCTAAAACACAGAAGAAAGGTTTTTATTTTCCAGACACTTAAAGGAGATTATTTTCATTTCCAGGATACAGGAACTTCACCTTTCCATTAGCATGATATGGGCGCAATATCGTTCATATCCAGAACAGTGTAGCGGCACTTTTCATTCTGACACATAGTAGTGACATATGTTAGTTCCGAAACATAAGAGCGACATCTTTTGACATCCAAGACGTAAGATTGATATCTGATTTTCGGGCCATTGCAGTTTGAGATCTCGCATTGCCAGGATGTAGGAACACCACCTTTTTATTTTCAGAACTTCCAAACGTTATCTTCGCAAGTTCCGTAAGATATTGGTAAATCAACGGTAATGACGTCAAAGTTATAACGTTCTGGAGTTCGAAATTTTGATAACTTCCCTTATTTTAACATTCCTTTAAGAGGGATAGCAATGTCGTTCCTATATTTTGCCATCCGTGCATTAATATGTAAGAATTTATGGAGATAATACAAAAAGTGTTACGCATAAAGAAAAGTATTTCAAAGATCCACGTAATTTTACCTTGAATGGACCTTTCTGAAAATTACGCGTGAAAGATGGGCTGCTTGGCTTATGTTGTTTTCGGGAGTTTGTGTGATAAATCATCAAATGAACAGATCTTTGAAAAACTGTTAAATCTTCGTTTATGCAAAACCTGGTGTATTCATCATGAAGGTGAAGTAAAGTATTCACTGCCTCATAATTACACTAAAATATATTTTGGAGTTTGTTTCTTCAAGGGTAAAAACTTCCTTTACTGACATTTAACAGAAACTGAAGTGAAACTAGTAAATTATTACTTCATGATTTAAAAGAAAACTAGCAGCGTTGAACATTGTGCTTTCTTAAAGGTTCTAGAAAAATTAAACAGGTACGCGAATTCAAACAGGTAAGCAGTGAAGCTTAACTTGATCCATAATGGATGAGCAGGATCACATTTCGGATGGAAATTAAAACGATGGTGTTTCTCTAAAACAACGTATCTTAAAAGCAAAAGAAAAAAATATACGTCAATTTGAACTTTAAACTCTATGTTGTTCGAAAAGCTTATTTATTTATTTATTTATTTTGCTAATCGGATATCAATGCACAAAGCCTTCTTTCTCTTGAAAGAAGAGTATGTGTTTTTTCAGAATCATTTGATGTTTTCATGAAATTGTAGGAGTTCACGTAGAATATTCGCTATAATACTAACTTTGAGTGATGATAATTATCTGCCATAAAGAACTTAATGTTTCTCAATACAAATTTGGAAGATGTGAATCCGTTTAATAGTGTAAATATGGCATGAATATTAAGTCAGATAATATCCGAAAACATGAAAATTTGGTCGTCCTGGAGCGGGAATCGAACACGCGTCTCCCGGATAGCACCAGAGTATGCTAACCATTACACTACCCAGAACGACCAGGTTTCAAGTTTCCGATTAAACTTTGTAATTCTGGGTCGGTAATTCTGTTAAACTTGATAATTCTCGGGAAACTTGGTCGTTCTGGGTGATGTCGTTAGCATACTCGGGCGCTATCCGGGAGACGCGAGTTCGATTCCCGCTCCAGGATGACTAAATTTTCAAGTTTTCGGATGTTATCTGACTTAACATTCATGTCATATTTACACCAATAAACGGTTATACATTTTCCAAATTTGTATTGTAGAATGGTGTAATCCCGTGTTTCATTCATTAATGTCTCTCTTTAATCAAAGTTTTGCTATTTTAATCTTTGGATAAATTTGCTTTTATGTTAATATTAAAAATTGGTTTAGCGCAAAGGTAAAATTAGGTGCTTTATTTCTTTCTCTTTTGTCCTACTGAAAAGCTCCATCTCAGTACAGTTGCAGCTACAAGCTGTCTGCAAAAAGTAGTTTTTTACCTACGAAACTTTTAATAATAATTGTTGCATGAGACACCGAATAATTTAATGAATCATGATTAATAGTATTTAATATTAATAATAATTTAATATTCATGATTAATAAAGTTTGTTTAGTTAACGTCCTTACGATCGACAGTAATAATTTGCTTTATTTATTCGAGGATTTAACGACCACAGTGAGCTATTTAATAGGCTATGCGTAAGCAGTCACTCGTTCCTAATTCTGGGCCACTGGTTCCGTGGAAGGAAGACAACCAGGACCGTAAGACAAATGCCTCATCCAAGGGTTCGGGTACGGACCCGTTTTTGGACGACTGATTTGAAGCCAGCTCTTCTTACCACTCAACAATGAGGACCGCACAGTAATATTTGGATATTTGTTATAATAAGGCTTAAATCTTCATAAGTAGTCTGTGGTGCTATTTTATATGTAGCGATACATTGTGAAATGTTGATTTCAAAGATTCGATTTTAAAGGCATTGAATGTTTTCTAAGACAAATCACCTTAGTATGTGTGCTGTTTAGAAATGAACATTCAATACTGTGAACCTGCTGAAATTAATTCCTTTAAGAAAGAAAAAAGGAATACAAACGCATGTTCTGTAAATGAGTTTCTGCGTAGTTTTGCCTAAATTTGTAAGATGAGAAATTATGATTTTCACATTAGTGAAACGCATCCGTACAAACAAAATGTCGGCAAAATATTTAGTGTTCTATTATTTTCGTTGATGTGAAATCGTTCGAATTTCTTCTGCCTTTGCGACAGTTCTTATATCGTTTCTTTAAAATGCAAAGTATTGATTTTTTCTAACTTGTCCACTTTCCACCGTTATCGAAAAGGAGTTTGTTTAGCAGTTCGTTGCCTCAGGTTTCTCCTCATGTATCGGTACATCTTTTAGTCCTTTATCTAAGCAATGCTATAGAAAGTCTACTGTCAATATTTCAAGTTAATATTGCCAGTATCTTACTGGTGCTAATAAAACACATAATGTTCTCCCAGAACTCAATGTTTGCGTTTTATTCGAGACCTCAAAGCAACATTATGTATATTTTTATTTAAAGAAACATATGTAAACGAAAGCATAAGAAGCAAAATGTTGTTAAAATGGCGTAAGGAGTATGCGAAAACAAAAGTATTGCAACGGATTTTAGGAGACTTTAATTGAATTAACAAGAGTGAAGGTCCGTATTAATTTCGTAAACAATTAGAGGCTTAATGAACCTATTAAATAAACGTTAGAGTAGCCTGTTGCTATGTAGCAATTGTGGTGCGGTACATCGCTAAGGAAAAGATCCTTTTATTTGAAGCAATAAACGTGTCTTCCAAGAGTACGAATTTCGAATGCGAAATAAAAGGGCAGCCATTTAAAGTGTGTTGGCCGGTCAGCAAAGTTCTGGAGTCGCACTTTTGCAGGTGTGAAATCCATTAAAACTGTCAAGCGCGAAAAAATCTGAACGAACCTTTCGTCAATTTCCATGAGTAGCTGGTGATAGTTATAAAAAAGTAATATGTGTGCGGTTAAAATCGCAATGAACAATGTTACGAAGTTCAAGGGATCTAAAAAGGAAACTTCGGTTTATGCGGAACTTCGCATTATGCGAATTCGTTATATAGGAGTTCGACTGTATTTATCTCTACTGGCTGTATCAGTGCATACTCTTTATCACTCACCAATAAGATTTCGGCGGATTATGACAGTCCACGATCAAGTTCAGTGTTTGCCTCTGGGTCACCAGCCAAGAATGACACGCTACCCAATTATTTCTTAAAGCAATGCTGAGTAATTTTATAACGATTCTCGGGGGTAATAGTATAATGAAGCAACGGTGTACAAAAAGAAGTTTAATGAAAGTGATGTGGAGTTTCTGGTAATGATACATTTCTGAGTATAGGTAATTTTCATTAAAAGTTGCTTGATTTAACATTTTTTTTTAAATTTTTAAAAGTCGCAATATATTTGGAATGATGTCATTTTCGGACAAACAAGGTATTTTAATTTTAGTAGTATTCATTAATTCATATTGTATACGTGGATTAACAGGAGAAATAGTTGCCTTTTTTTTTTCGAGTGTCATTTGAGTTGGTGTTGCTTGGAAAATATACGTTATCAAAACAAGAAATGAAGAATTAATGCAATTTCTTCTCTATTTCAGGTAAACCTGATACATCGGTATTAAGTTCCAGCACGGATGAAGACGGAATTGGCACTTACGAGCAGACGAGTGAAAGCGAGAAGGACACAAGCAGTGACACACATGATGACGTTGACCGAGGAAGTGAAGACGATAGCGAAGTTTCAAACAAAGGTATTGACTATCACTGCAGTGAAAAATAATATTGAGACCCTGTATGGTTTGTCTTGACAATTTGTATTTCCATTTGCGATTTCTATACTAATTACGTGGCACCAGATTACTGCGGTACAAAAAGTCGATTGAGTCAACTAGAGATCAGGATGATTTCAGATTAGACGCAGCCTTAGTTCGTATTCATTGCCTTCTACAATATGTCTGTTCTAGGCGTTATTACGATACTACACACTTTTCCTGCGACAAGGAATAATTTATAAATACCTTTGATTGCTAAGTAACAAAAAGACAGTTCTACAGGGTGTATTTTAATAAATGTCGCATCGCAACACTGACTTCCGGTATATTTTGTTATTTTTATGGCACAACTTTACGATGCTAGTGTCAGTAATAAGGAGTAAGTATTTGCATGAAAAGTAAGTAAATGTACTGCTGTTAATAGAAATTGCAACACCAGGAAAGGAACAAACAATCACAATGAAATTTATGGGAGTGATTAGTTATGGTACAAGCTGCAAACGATCACAATTGTTAATCGGTTCGTGATGAGGAAGGTAAAAACGTTAGTAATAAATAAATCCACCATGGGTGGTGATAACCGACCCCACACGCCTTGGGATCGAATGAAACAGAGTTTGAATGGTCGTCTGCGGTATTGCATTCCATTCTGCTTGTACATGCATCCACAATTCGTTTGGTGTGACAGGTGACGAGGCCATGCGAGGCAGTTTTTGCTCTATGACACCCCAGGTGTTTTCTATAGGCGACAAATCTGGCGAGCGAGCAGGCCAGGAAAGACGAGCGGCTTGATGCGCACAGAGTACGTCTTGGACAGTACGAGCAACATGGAGTCGGGCATTGTCTTGTTGGAAGACTGCTCCCGGGATTGTCTGAAGGAAGGGTAGAAGTTCAGCTTCCAACACATCCGTGATGTAGCTTTGGCTGTTCAATGTGCTTGTGATGCGTAGTAGCCAAGTGCGTGAATGAAACGCAATAGCACCCCAGACCGTCACGCTCGGCATGGGACCGGTATGGCGCTGCACAATGCAGCCTTCCAGATGCCGTTTACTTCGGTATCTGCGAACAAGGATTCGCTCGTCGTGATGCATTAGATTGGATCTGGACTCGTCCGGAAACACTATGCTCCCATTCAGCACTCCAGTTTCGACGTTCGCGGCAACTCTGCAATCGCTGGCGCCTATGGTTCAGAGTCAAGGAAGTCGTAGCAATGGACTGCGAGCAACGAGGCCTGTCTGGAGCAATCGGTAAACAACAGTGCTTGCCGACATCGGACGATGTGTGACCAACCTCCATTGCTGCGCATGTGTTGTGGATGGTGATGTGCGCGACGTCACTGCCATGCGGTACAGGTGCCTGTCTTCCAACTCCGGCGTGCGATCTCGAGCTCCAGACCCTGCACGACGCTGCATAGAATCTTCTGTTGTCCATTGACGCCATGTACGCCAAATGCGTGCTGCAATATCACGATATGATAAACCACCTTCTCTGAGTCCAACGATTCTAACTCTTTCAAACTCCGTCGTCAAGTGTTCATATAGTTGTCTCGTCCTCCTACGCGGCATATTTACATGTTAACAATTGCGTACGGTCGAGTTTAGCGATAGCAAGTTTAAAAACCTGCTCTCTGTACGCCTACTTTTATACCCCCTAGTGTGACGTTTCCGATGGCGTGGCGCGCGCTTCACATTTTCATGTCAGTTGCAATTGTAATCACTTGCATCTCTCATGGTGGCCTATTCACCCTGCAAATTTCGTGCGAATCCGAGCATTTCTTCATGGTGTTGCAATTTCTATTAACAGCAGTGTATTTTCTCAAATGCACTGTGTATTTTTTCTTATTTATCTTTTAGTATTCTCTCCATTACTGATAAAAGTAATTACACATCTGCGACGACACGTTCCAAATAGGAACAAGTAAAGCAATGTTAATGAATTTCTCCACGTTAACCTCTTGAGCGGCTGCCACTACCTACCGCCAAGTTCATTCGTTTCTGACCTCCGCTGATGTAAATTAGGATATTTTACACCTTTGGTGATCATCCCCGTAAAAGGCGGATAGTATCCTTTCAGTTGATAC
Source organism: Macrothele yani (assembly GCA_039090855.1). NCBI lineage: Eukaryota > Metazoa > Arthropoda > Arachnida > Araneae > Macrothelidae > Macrothele > Macrothele yani. The sequence goes on from CM076989.1 coordinate 144,006,413, forward strand.
ATGAAAGAGGGATAACATCCTTTCATTTTCATGTGCAAAGCAGTTTGTGGGCGTCTGTTATGAAAAAACCTAATTTATACAAACTTGTGACTAATCACCAATGGTTTGAAGTATTTTCAACCTCAAACAGAAAACTGTAAAGAGCTTCTTAAGTGATGAAATCTGGGAAGTCTGATTTAAAACACAGAATAGACTGAGGAATTTAAAACACAGAATAGACTCGGAATTTAAAACACAGAATAGACTAAGACTTTTGACCATAACCTTTGATCATTACAGAGTTGACTCGGAATTTAAAACACAGAATAGACTGAGACTTTTGACCATAACCTTTGAATTACGTTGAAGGACTCGGAATTAAAAACTTTTAACACAAACTCAGCTTGTGGTATTATTTTCACCAAGAAGCCAAGACGCTCTAATGTAAAGCTCTATGGCTGCGAACGTCTACGTGAATTAAAGTAGTTTCAAGAATGGCACCACCTGTAATCACATCGTCAACATCTACTCTTCTTGCAGTTTTTCTTTTCTTTGTAAGTACGAGATTTTTTGCGTCTCTGATAAACTACTTCTTCATTTTGGAAAACAAATTTATCTCTTTTTTTTTTCAATTTAGATTTTAGCGATAAGTAAAAACCTTCGAACATTTCTAAATTATTTCTAGAGAGGCTGCAGTAAGCATCGGAAAAAAATAATGTGACAATTCAGGTATGATGGCAAATATATACCCCAGGACTATTATATCTGGCTACTGTCTAATATATTTTCAATAACAACGATATGTCAGTGGTATGGTTTCTTTTTTCTTCTATGAACATAACCAGAAAATTAGAAAAGTAAAAGTGATGTTTATGAAAGAAAGAGAAAATATGCTACGAAAAAAATTAAGGAATTGCTGTGCAAAAAGGGAAAAAGCATTGCATAGCTGATTCTATATGTAATATTTTATGAATAATCCCCCCCTTTAGTTTTGTGTATAGTGAACTGTGTGCACTGTCTTTCGTTTAGAGGAGTTCCTTTAAAGAAAATATCACAGCATCTTTACATCAAGGATAACGCTGACATCCATTCTGCAAAACCTTCCATTCAGGGCCTCCGCAGTGTTCCTAGAAACGTTATTTCATTATCAAGAATTCAGTGCCCCCCCCCCCGTTGAAAAATTTCCTGTGATAAGCCGAACTACGCCCTTTGATATCACCAATGAGGCCGGTTTTCTTACTTACGAAAAATGAAGAAAGAATAAAATCCCGAACGTTAAAGTTTTCGCGTATCGTTTCCATCTGTCGAATCTGAAGCGAATGAGTTCCGTAGCTTTTCACCTCAATGTCAGTTCAACGTCTAAGAAAATTATGAAGTACTTTTCAAAGTAGAAAAAAAAATTCTCAAATTTTTGTTCTTCAAAAGCATGGTGACTTTTATGGAAAAGAGAAAAGTTAAAAGAAAGTTTGGCGATTTCGTCTCGTTAGTCAAAATCGATAAATTAAGCGGAAGAAAATATTTTTCTGGATTCATTTTCCAGTACTTTTGCTTTTCATTTTCTGGGCTAAAGATTCTGTTCCAGGTTAAAACTGGTGAATCTTCATGCGTGTTTTTGTGCTGCCCGTGAAAGTGCAAGATATTCACATCCATCTTCAAAATATAAAACATTAAGAAACTTTATAAACGTGTTCATTCAATCTATATGCAAAAGATTTTCTACAAAGCAGCAAAAAACTGAAATCAGCATGCATCTGCGTTTCCAGCTTTCTGCCGCTCTGAGAAAGGATGATTCCCAAGAGTTTTCTTTTAGCACGTTATTTGGCGTAAGAGCCTATGTCTTAAAACGATGTGCTTATACGAGTAATATCAGTATTATTCTTGCCATGTGTCTGAGTTATTTAAACTTGATGTAAATAATAAACATCTATCACACGCTGAAAATATTTTTAAAGCTCTTACCTACATATAAGCCCCCCCCCCCCAAACAAATAAAGATTAACCTTCAGCTGTGTAGCGATAGTGTGACTTAACGTACGAAGAAAACAACGTATGATTCCGTCTTTCCAGCACTGATGTATAACAAACACTACGAGATAATGTGGAAGTTTTTGAAGCGCCAGATATATGTACAAAGAGCAAAACATGAAAATGTGCACTAACGTTTACACTGTATTTACATCTTCTGGTTATTAAGTAAAACAAATATAAATTTCATTTTTAAGAATTATAATATTTCCCGCGTTTTTCTGTCTTAGCTACAGCATAGGCTTTCCTTCTTCAACTAAGAAAGAAAAAGGGAGACCATTTTTAATTCTCTTAATGAGCATTTTTCTCACTGTAGCCAGCAGTAGGGCAAAGTCCTCCTTAGTAGGAAACTTTTACTTAACCCAGATCATTCGCTGAAGCAACAACAGCAAAATGGATGAATGCATGCATAGTTGCAGCAAAGGTGCGCCATAGCGAATTTCCATCAAATTCATTTGTTCGTCTGTTCTTACAAAGCGGTACCGCCCATCTGTTGGAATTCGGAACTTCTTTTTTGTGTTTGGTATCTGTTGAGAGTAATGTTCTCAGATTTTTCTGGTTTTTTCTGGTGCTCTCTTCTCCCGCTAGTCTGCATAAATGTATATACACGAGCTTTCCTTTCTTAAAAAATAAAGTTCCAATTTTAAATATTTTCCATTCTTAAAAATGAAGTATCCGAACACTTTCCTATCCACAAATTCCCTGGAATAAGAAAGGAGTTAATATCGAGTTGATACACCCTTTGCTGCTCTCGCAGACTCCAACTCCTCTGGAAAGAATTTCCTTTAGGTTTTGGTTTGTTGCTGCGGTATTGCCTTCCATTCCACTGTTGGTAAAGGAAATCGTCGAACTTCACCAAACTTGTGGATGATGTTGGGAGCACAGGGTTGTCGAGAATATTATTGTAGGCAGCAGCATTAAGATTCCCAGGCACTGGAATTAGGGAGGGCCAACCCAAGCCATGAAAAACAGCCCCAGAGCATGATACCTCCTCCACCAAACTTCACTGTTGGAACAACACAGACTGGAAGGAAGCGTTCACTTGGCATCCTCCACAGAAAGACTCGTCTCCCACTAGGCTGCATAAATGTTCGTTGATCAGACTGCCAGTTGATGTAGCGTGATTTATCACCCCCAGAGAATGCCTTGCCCCTGCTCCAGAGTCCTATGGCGCTTAGCTTTGCACCACTACAACCGACATATGGCTTTAGTGTTCCTAATGCTAGGCTTGCGTGCGGCTTCCCGGCCAGAAAAGCCAAGTTTCCTTTAGCTCTCAACGAACCGTTATGGTGGTGGTGTTTCTAGAGGCATTTTAGAACTCGGTGGTGAGTGTTGCAACCGAGGACAGGCGATATTTTTGCACCACCTGCTTCAGCACTGGGTAGTCTTGCCTGTCATTTTACGTAGACTGGCAGGTCGCGACATCGCTGTTATTGCTACTAGGTGTTTCGATTTCACAATAACATCACTTACAGTTGATCAGGGTGAGGATGCAGAATTGTCATTTTCATGTAGGACTTCCGTCCACAGGGAGTAGAGTTTAGGTCCCAGCCACCTACAGCGAGATCGCCTTTTGGGCAGGACACAGAAACGGAAGGAATGAGAGCAAGTCTAGCAACTTTGACAGAACAGTTTGTAGTGAGATTAGAGTACAGTAGATGGCGCCACCGTACAAGTACGATATTGCACATAGATGGGTGAGAGAATTTCAGGGGGGACATAGGAAAGGATACCCATTTTACCAGTGGGTCCAGCCTGGGGGCCGTCACTTTACGTGCTCGTCCGATTTACGGCGGATATTCAGCGATTGTTAGTAAATCACACCATCTCTGAAAGATCAGCCCAGGCTTGAACCTGGGGACCCAGCACTTGTAATTGAAAAACGCTTGGACGCCTTTATTAAAATTGGAATACCATGTCCGTCTTTACTACATGCTCCTTTCCAAAAAACGTTAAACTTCAAACATTACCCTGTGCATTTCTACTGGGTCCGACCAGCGATCAACAGGATTTCTTAAAAATTTAATTTAAAAAAAAATTCTTTAGCATAAATATCAGAAATCATTTGTTAAAGTTTTAACTTTGACAAGAAGTCCTGCTGATGATGGCTATCCCGACTCAACAGAAATGCATACGGGTGATATTTAAAGTTTGACGTTTCTGGAACGGAGCCTGGAAAAAGGCCGACGAAGTATTTCAATTCTAACGAATGCGCCCAAGCGTGTGTTAGTTACAAGTCTAAATAAATACTTTTACAAAGTTACTAGTTAACATGCTTGTTCTATTTGCAAGTCTATAACAGCCATAGCCCATGCAGGTGTAAGAAGACGCAGGTGACAAGGCGCCCAAGCGTGTTCTGGTTATAAGTCTGTTTCCGGCCTTGTTCTGGTTATAAGTCTGTTTCCGGCCTTGTTCTGGTTATAAGTCTCTTTACTGCGGAAGGAGCCATTTGACAGCCAACCTTGAAACTGAAGCGGTGGTGAGAAGAATATCTTCTAAATTCTTGTACTGGGTTGTAGTTATTATAAAATATTGCCGCAGACGCTTTATTCTTGACTCGTTAATCTTTCTAGCGTCTAAAGAATACGAGATTAACAGATAAACTCATGAAACTATATCACTATTTTCAATATATTTATCTTGTTTGAAATGTTCATACATTACATAAACGGCACAACTTGTAACATACATACTGTGCATATGCATCGGATTATATGATCAAACATGCTATTATTTATATGTAGCTCCTGTTTTGTATGTGCGCAGCATTTGAGGTAGGCAAAGAATAATATACACTGAATTTTACGAGAAGTTGTATGTTTACAATTTATGCTTTACAACATCATATTGTCTAACTAAAGCATTTTGCTGTATCCTGCATCAGCAAATATTCAAGTATTATTAATGTGTAGAATCCGTATAGTCTACAAGATTTTAAGTATGATTGGAAACGAAAGTACTTCTCGTGAATTCGTATTGTGCTAACTTTTAGAGGAGTTTTTGTCATCCAATAAGAACTTTAATGTGTATCAAATCAAGAATACTTTCTTGAACTGATTGTTTTCTTCTTAATCGTTTTCCTGGAATCTTATATTTTGCTTTCTATTAGAGCTAAAGTAGTAACTCATTGAAATACTCGTTACTTTTAATACTGGCACCTTGGATTAAGCTTAAAAATAAACTGTCATGTATTCTGAGTACAGTATGTTAATTTCTAAAGTCTTCGAATTTCTTTCCCTTGCTGTCTTACAAATAGTTTCACTTTCACAGGCAAGCCACAGCTAACGCAAATATCAAGGTTTCCGGGGTCATCTGTTCAGAGATTGGTTGGTAGCTCGATCAGCTTCAAGTGTGCAGCGAAGGCCCATCCACGGCCACAGATTGCTTGGCTGAAAAACGGGAAGCCCCTTCCTGACAGCAACTTGCCAAGTAACTCCAAGAAAGGACACTGGACACTTTATCTCCAGAATTTGCAAGTTTCCGACACGGGAAATTATACTTGTTTGGTCTACAATGGCATCGGATCCGTCAGTGTCAGCTATAATCTTGAAGTCACAGGTAAAAGGCACTATTTAAACTTGTAGTGTATTTTTCTCTGAGTACCAGATATATGTAATGTGGGAGGAACAGACGCCAGACTTAAAATTGAACACTATTTTAGCTTCTTGCGGATGATAGAAAAGCGCTCAGTGTTAGTAAATATTTAGGAAGTAAAACCAACGCCAGTTACATAACGACTGACAAAAGGACCTCTTTTAGTTTCTCAATGCGCAGATGGTAACGCTGTTCTTCATTTTCCAACATGGCTGTTGTACTCAATGGCATTTCAATAGCGTTGATTCGCTTTTTTCCCCTCCTCCGACTCTACAAAGTCCAGTGACGCATAACAATGAAGCCTTGATGTTGAGGTCACATACGCACACAGAACAAAGTGAGCATGTGGGGTTTTAAGAACACGAAATGTTTACAAGTTCATTATCGTATATTTTGGGCACAATTTTTTTCACATCTGGCACTAGGCGATTACTCACCGTTTAAATTAAGAACATGTCAATATAACTTTCGCTTGATCCAAAATTTAAAGAAGTTAAATATTGATGCACGCCGTGCTGTTGCTTGTGGCTCCGATATTTTATTTGATTTTGGTGAATGACTCAAATTTATTCCGAGAATGGTATTTGTATTAACACTTCTTTCTTTCCATTTCATTCTCAGGATAGTACTTTATTGTAACCCCGACATTCACCAGTACAATTTTTCTTCCGTGAAAACATTGGAGGGCATATTACTTTGAACAAAAACACTCGTGGGATGCTTGTAACAAAAACAGGATTCAGATACGAACAGATCAGCGTAAGATATAATAAAACTCGGTGAGAGTTGTAAATTAGAAAAAATGTCTTTTTTTTCCCCAAAAAAATTATCATGTAAGGGTGGTAAGTGCCTTAACTCTTTAGCGGCCAACGTACCAGAAGCAAATGGTGCCCAAATTTTTCTATGATCCCTAAACATAAATTATTCTCATAACGGTCGGGTTTCCGAAAGCATGGCAAAACAATCCCCCCTCTCATCTCATCAGTACCGCACATAAACCTTTCAAAGCTGATAAGCGCTGCCCTTTCGTCTTTGCTCCATGATCTAAGGCATGATGGGAAAGGGATAGTCCCCTTTACACGGACATCATACCACTGAGTAGAAGCAAGTGACTAAAACACCTTTGCTGTTCTTTCATAGGTTCGTAACCATTGTTATAGCCCTTATTGCAGGTAATCAGTCAGAAGATGATTAATGTTAAATATCCCTCTGAATGACCACTTATGAATAGCAAAGGTGAAGAGAAAGCAATGCTTTCTGATACGCAGATTCCAGTAACGTTCGCCCCCACTTCTTATATAGTGAATGTATTCGTTCTAGCTGATTTCAGCCTATTTTGCTGACCCCTGGTGAATTTGTTTTTGCCGGCTAAAGAAGTAAAAACCTTATTGAAGATCTGGTACCAAATATCTGCAAAAATCCGAATTAGAATACTCCTAGGAATCTGTCGTGATCTCGTTAGTGGAGGTTCCCGGTTTCGCTATTTTCTGAACAGCAATAATACGAAAAAAATGCCTGAATTCAAACTTTCTATGTATTCCGCTTACTCTGGAAAACTTCTTGTTTTACTCGACGCAAGTGGAGTTATTTTATTACTGCATTTAATGTGATCCAGCCCTCTGTTATATTCTGTCCTGCTGCCATTCCTGGAAGAAGTACAGCACAAGCTCATAAGCTGGGTTAACAACAGAGTGAAATCCCTAAAGTGCGAAATTTAATATTGAAACTTGATAAAGGTGTCATTATGAAGCTTAATGAAAAGTGATTTGTAATTAACTCGTGACATGAGTGTATGTAGTTTCGCTTCGAAAAGAGATTTTAAGATGAAAAGCTGTAAAAACTGTATTCATATTAACGCAGGATAGTAAGCCCAAGGAGAAGAATTAAAATTCATGTGTGTGAAGAGTGAGATTGCTTCCCCGAAGGATGTTCCGTGGAGGCACGGCAAGAGCGAACTCAGTCATTTCCTATTATGACCACTTCCTTCGAAAGCGATATTTCGTCCAATTTCTGCGGGCTGCACTTGGTCCAGTAGTGTTCATATCTTGTGCTTGGTCCTCAAAGCTTTATAAATAACTCATTCAACTCTATCAAATTTGATTCAAAAAAATTAATCAAACAATTTTGGGATTTATGCCAAATACCCACTTGAAGATATCCATTCGATGTGCTTATTCTCCGATTTATTTATTTTAAAGCAAATTCAAGTCTTTTGTTCATTTTTAAAGCACTTGTTCTTGATCGAAATACCTACACTGCAGATGATGCAAAGAAAGTATATTTGTTGTTTGGTTCATGATTGAAATTTTGGACTTCAAGTTTAACATATTATACATTTGTAATTTGAATCTCCTATTTCTATCGACAACAAGGACCTTTCCAATGTGAAATAATTATCATTATTCGTGTTTTTTAATAAAAATAATTCGGAACATGAAAACGTTTGTCTACTTCTGTTACTCGCGTCATAGTTAACAACGACGCGAGTAACAAGTAAGCGAAACTTTTCATGTTCGAATTATGTTCAAGTTCACATTTGTTTCCAGGTTGTTATGTAATGTTTTTCGATTCTGATTTCGTTTGCTGTCACGAATCAGCCCATTGAACACATGGCTTTGAAATTTTGTGGGGACAATAGTTGATGCCTTTTTAAGCAGGTCTTTGAAAAAAAGATCGTGCTTATGTTACCGGTTTGTCCGTCTGTGGACACCATATCTCTGCAACTATTACTCTGCTTTGAAAAATTATTTCTTCATTGGGAAGCTTAAAATGTGAGAATGATGATCCTTGCATTCCGTTATTTTTGCGATGTACAATTTTGCCTCTAGAGAGCGTAAATGCAGATATCGAATTCAAAATACATTTCATTCCATATATTTGCTTCTAAATATCAGATTGAAAAAATTATTTTACCTTTCGATTCCATTTAGGTGCAGTCACTTTTTCAAGTTAAGCATAGATTTTCCGCTAAAGGGCGTAAAAGTAAATTGCGTTTTCCCCGATATATCTGCTTCTAAAACTCCGATTTAAAAAATTCTCCCTGTACCAGATCTTCTGAAAACTCCTGGTGGGAAATGTTTTCCATATAATTTCTAATTTTTGGTAAAGAATAGTTTGGCCACCAGGGGGCGTAAGTGTTAATTTCTGCTTTTGATGTATTTTCAGCAACATCTGAGCTTCTAGAAGCTCGATTGAAAAAATTATTTCATGGACTGATACCGCTCATGTCGATAAATCTTTTCGGAATATTTTCTTCTTTAAATAATGCATGGTTTCTCCGCCAGAGGCGTAGATGTTTGCCTTATTATTGTCAATAATTTTGCTTTTAACAGTCTGATTTGAAAATGTTTATCTTCGTTGGATAGCGTTTCCGGTGCTAAATGTTCCTCGTATAATTTCAAAATTTTCAAGTAACGCATAGACTTTTTGCTTGGGGACGCAAAGATAAATTGCGTTTTCTCCGAGATCTTTCTGGGCTTTTAAATCTCCGATTTGAAAAATTCTTCCTGTGTCGGATACAGCTTCTGATGGGAAATGTTTTGCATATAATTTTTAACATTTTGTAAGGAATGGTTTGGACACCAGGGTGCGTAAGTGTTTATTTCTGCTTCTGATGTATTTGCAGAAAAAAATGAGCTTCTGAAAACTCGATTGAAAAAATTATTTCGTGGCATTTCAAATGTTTCTTAACGCACAACTCTGCCACCAGAGGGTGTATATTCAGATTCCCGTTTACAGTAATATCTGCGGGGCTGAAAATCCAATTAAAAATATTCTTTTTTGGTCAGATACAATTAACTATGCAAACTTTTTGTGTGTATTTTCTTCCCAAAATAATGCACAATTTCGCCGCTAGGAGGCACAAATGCTTAATCTGTTTTTCTCAATATCTTTGCTTCTACATGTGCGATTTGAAAAATTCTTTCAGCACATGATGCCAAGATGCCATTTACCTTGTAGAAAACTTTAGGTCAGTATATGAGGAATTTTATAGTTCTCAGTTCTGTCGCTTGTTGGTATTTGTGTACTTCAGATTGCAGCTGTATCTTCGCTTCTAAGAACCCTACTAAGAAATTTCTTCTTTACTGCATGACATTCGTTACATATAATAATACTTTATTATCCGAATAAGCAAATTATGTACAAAAGCAACGACAACACAGACAATAAAAAAAAAACTCATAGAAGAGAGTGCATAAATACAATAAAGATGTGGAGCATTATCTTCTTTAAATAACGCACAGATTTTCCGCTAGGGAGCGTAAAGTTCGAAACTTTTTTCACGCTATCTCTGCTTCCGGGGGAAGTATTTGAAAAGTTATTTATCCTTAGCATTGCTTTTCCCATGAAGAGTATTTTTCGCCTCTTTTCAACTTTTCCATTGATCCCCCCCCCCCCGGTGGCGCAGTGGTCTAAGTCGTGGCTTCTGATCATTCGCCCGAGATGGGTCCGGGTTCGAATCCCTGTAAGGCATGCATGTTGTGTTTGTATTACGGCGCTGGCTCTCTCCCTTCCCTGGAACCAGTGGCCCTAAATTAGGGACTGGCGACTGCTTGTAGCCCACTGAGTTGCTCACGGTGTTCGTTAAAACTTCAATCAAAAAATAAAAACAACTTTTCCATTATGCAGATTTCTTCTGCTAGAAGGCGTAGACTTATATCATGTTTCCTTCTGCATGCATATTTCTCCTTTCAACTGTCCGATATGAAAATCTTCTTGTCTCTGATATGGCGCTATAAGAAACTTTTTGTGCACCATTTGTTAATTTTCATAACATACTTTTTAGCCGCTGTTGGAAGTAAGTAACGTTTCTATTTCTGGATGTTTTATCGATTGTAGAAACCCGGTTGATTGGTTTTCCAAACCAATTCCATTAACTTTGGATAACTTCGATAAATTTAACTCGCATCAGAAAGGATTCAAAAGACGTGCTGATCACAACCGAAAATTCGGTGCCATCTTTCATGTTTGAATTGCAGTGACGTCTACCAGTGAATCTTCTGTTGAAACTGTGTTCGAAAGCTAATCATCGTACTTGATACCGTTGATTTTCCCTCGCATATTTAAATATGTTTTTAATACAGGTAAAATACATGTTCCCTAGATCTCAGTTTCAATGTACAATTGGATTTCCCAGTGTAGCAATTATTACTGTATAATGACGTTAAGGGATTTTTTTTCACGATCTTGTGTCTTGTGTGGTTTGCTACATGTCTGAAAAGTTTGCTCTTTTCTTTGAAATGTAGTTGCTGTTCTCTTTTGTATGGATTTCTTAAGTGCTTAGATATTATTGTGACTTATCCATATTCCTTTTTGATGTATACAACGTGCATTCTTTTCTGTATTATTACGCCTCGGTTTTATTAACGCTGAGAAAATGTCATCCCTTTGCCAGCCTTTGGCTAACTGTAAAGTAGTTTTCCTCGACAAAATTGGAAGTTCTATGCGAGTCGCAGTTCCATTCTTGCGTGGATTAAATTTGTTTCCAAAAATGCAAGTAGTTGTTTTTACATCACAGAAGTTACTTGCCTTACGAGATGGTGAATATAATTGCTGTTTACTCCGAAAATGCTCTGAGTCTTATAAATAGTAATCTGCTTTTGCAGCGCCCGCCCTTTTCGGACATAGTTTAAAACACGGTGTGTAATCTTAAAACATCAGAGAGAGCATTTATATTGAAGTAAAAAGTAAAGATGTGGGTGAATTTATCCGATTTCCTTCAAGCACTTCTTAAAGTAAATTAGATTTAGAAAAAAATATCTTTCCGGTTTCCTGAAAACAAGCATACCCGCTAAAGAGGTGAAGTGGCAACCAAGTAATATGGGTAAAATGCTTTTCTATTCATCGCATTAATAAGGGCACTAAACACTCTGGTCCTTGTTTGTAAAACGATATCCCATGGAAATGGCGATCGTCATTCCTTGAGCGCTTTAATGGAAAAGCGAGTTAGGTATCATTTCTGTGCTCAACGTAGATCGCGAAAATTGAATTTTTCGAGCGAGAGTCATGGTTTGAGGAGCGAATGGATTTGAATAATGAAATTTATGCCCGTCTTCGTTCACGCGATCCACTTTCCTTGGTCTTCTATTTAAGGTTACCAAGCACTGCGCTAATTCGGAAACCGAAAAATGAAAGTAAAAATGCATATAAAATTCAGAATAAATAGAGGCAATATATTTTCGTATTGGATAAGATGACCCCATAATGGCATCTTAAAGGAAAATTATTTTCGAAAAAATAAAAAACCAAGCGGTGCATTTTGCTCACGGGATTTAAGGTAAGTTTGTGTTTCCAGAAGAAATCCTGTTTCCTCGGGTACTCCAATTTATTGTAATATTTCGAAATTCTTGAAGTTTATTCGTCTTGTTTTAAATATTTTATTTCATGTGGTAGTGCATTTGAGTGTGGCTTCATTATATAGCGCTAATTAAAAGTGTTTCGTATCTTTTAAGCACTTTATTGTTTGGGTTTCTGTTTCATTAAATGCAAAAATAAAGTAAATTTCGCGTAATTTAAAAACGTTTGAAAGTTTCTGTCTAAAATTATGTGCATAACTCATGATCGCTTGCATAAGAAACCCCTAATTTGTTCATTGGTGAATTAACTAAAGAAGAAAATGTTCGTTACCATACACAATACAAATAGAGCTTATGACTTTTTGAATCCTAGAAGTCAGACAAAGGTTTTAATTACCTCCTAAACATACGCGAATTTTTCGTTTATTGGTTTAATACACTATTGCTACAGTGCATGTTCCGCCTATCGTAGGTTTAATTTTTTATTGTCAAAACAGTTGTCCCTTTTCGAATATTACACACCATAACTACCCATCTGAAAGAATGAGAAAAGCAAGCGCTCTTTTAATAATATACTGCAGAGAGTTCAAATGCATATCAGTTGCAGATTTTAAATCTTTGCCAAATTTTTGCACATTCCAGAGCAACTGAGAGCAGCAAATGCTGTACAGTATGCAAATAAATTACAACAAAATAAAGTATTTTCTCGAACCAGGAGAATTCCTACCATGAAGTAATGTAGTTTCATCATTAAGTCATGTGATAGATTTTAGTTATTGTGAATTATTTTGTTCGTCTCGAAATTTAGTTTAAAGCAAATAAATATGTACCGTCTTCTCTTGGAAGCATACATTCTGACAGTCTCTCAAAACCATATACACGATAAGCGACATGCTTAAACTGAATAGGTCTCACTCTTAACAATCAATTCTTTGCGGAAAAAATCTTGTGCAAGATAACGCTCTGCTGTAGCTGAAAACGTTACTTTGGGAAAATGTACGAAGTACAGACGTAAATGAAAAATCAAAAGCTACTGTTGAATTAATAGCAATAGGGCGTGGGATTCTGTTAGCTAATATTCGGTTGATGCATACGTTCATGCGGTTTTTTCACCGTACTACAGGAATGTATTACATCGGAAGGGAAAACGGAATCAATCAACTGTGTATCCCCCATTGTTAAGTATCGTGTACCAACGTTTGAATAGGTCAGCAATGCCATTCTTGAAAAAACGTGCATCTTTTGCTGCGAATAAATCATCAAGAAAATTCTGGAGATCAACATCATTGTTGAACGTTCTGTCACGGAGTGCATTCGACAGAGATCGGAACAGGTGATTGTCTGAAGGGGTGACGTCTGGGGAATAGGACGGTTGTGGAAGGTTCTCCCATTTCATGTACGAAATGACCATTTTGGTCATATTTGCACTATGAGGGCGTGCGTTATCATGTTGGAGAAGGACACCATGGCGCCGACGTGGCCGTTTCTGCTGAATTGCTTCCTCCACACGGCGGAGTTGCTCACAATCGAATGCAGCGTTGATGGTCCGATTCCTCGGCAGCAAATTTCAGTGAATAATGCCTTCCATGTCCCACCAGACACGCAGGATGAAGGTCATGTTTTGCACGTGGTGTGGGCGTCTTGTTTGGGCTTAACCATTCCCTCCGATGCCTGAAATTCACATACAGGCACCGCTTTTCATCTCCAGTAACAATACGTGACAGAAAGGGTTCGTGTTGCTTGCTGAGAACATTCGCGATAACGGGCGAGTAAGAAACCACATATGGCAACACGCTGATTCTTGTTGTCCTCGGTGAGAGCGCGAGGCACCCAAGACCCCAATTTTTGGATCTTTTCCATACGTTTCAGATGTCACACCACTATGGCCTGATCACAGTCTATCTCAGTAGCCAATTCGCGTGTGGTTTGACGCAGATCCAAGCGGATGAGATGGTTCAAACCATCCTCATCAAAGTGAGACCGACGACCTGAGCGTGGAGAGTTGTTGAGGTCAAAATTGCCACCTCGGAACCGCTCAAACCATTTGCGGGCTGTCCTCGGAGTAATAGCGTCCTTCCCATACACAGAATAAATCTGTCGAGTAGCCTAGGAGGCTGTGGATCCCTTGTTAAACTCGTAGAAGAGCAGATGTCGGAAACGTTCATTCCTCTCTACTTGACACTCCATACTTCTGGACCTGAGAACCAAAAAACCATTAGCCACAATCACACAACGCAATATGATTTAGATACACTATATTACTGGCTACATTTTGATATACAACTGGCACCGTCACTTTTAAACTGGGAAACACTCGTGAAATAAAACTGTATGAACTTATGCATCAACCCAATATTTATGATCTCCGTGCTCGAAATCCATGTAAAGATCTGATACTGTGCCCTTTATCACGAAGCTAGATTCTTCCTTTACCTGAAGTAAAGGGTCATACATCTGAGGGGACCATAGGAAACGTTCTGGAGAACGTATTGATCTTCTATTTTTCTTCTAAACATAACTTTTAACAAAGTGTGATATTTGTTTAGGTAAAAGCTTATCATTCTCTGTACCTGATAATGTTGCAAGGCTCCATTCCATTCATGAAGAAGAGTTCTAACTACATTGGCACCCTAACTGAAAGAACATGAGAGGGGAGATAATATGTACTTGTTGTTGTTAGTATTAACAGAAATGTGCTCGAGCGTAGTTCGGGTGGTCCTGAGCATACAGTCCAAACTTTTTGCAAGATTCATTTTTACATTGGAATTCTTATGCCGAAACGAAGCTTTGTAACATCAGTTCTATGAAACACATGTTCAATCAGCCATGTTTCAGGAGAAAAATGAGCTCGCATAAATGTAAAAAAAACTCTGAGTGCAACATAAAAAAATAGCTATTTTTTCCTTATTTTGAAGCTGTATTAGAATCAGTACTAACGAAAATATTAAATTCGCTGTGAATTTGTTTTTTATTCCGCGCACTTCAGGTCACAACTTTTTTGAGTACAATAATAAATGCATTAATAATTAAGTTCTTAAACTTCCCGCTAAAGCAGAATGAAGGAAAAAAGAACTCTCCATTTAACCAAACTAATGCGGAAGCTTTCTACTTAACAAAAACCACAGAACACAAATGAAAATACGTGAATGATACGCAAGCGCCAATACGCAGTTATGTCAGAGCAAAGCAAAACAATGTTGCTTCTGCTAATTAACATCTGACAGTCAGTGAGGTAATAAACAAAGTAATACGTCACACTTCACACGAAGGAAAAAATAGGGCTTCTGAAGCCTCAAAGAATGTAATAGAGGATGAATATATATGTAAATATGAATATATATATTTAAAAAACTGTAATAGTTATTCCTGAAATTAGCTGGGTATATGAAGTATTTAACTTGAATATCTGCAAAGCACGCCATCCTGATCTCATATGTGTTAGGTGTGTTCGGAGATGTTTGATTTCGAGACAAATGTGATTGCCGGATTTGCAATTCATGTCGCAATACCAGAGCCACGTGGTGACCAAAGCGTATAATAAAAGCACTTTAAAATATACACTGAGAAAAAAGTTTGTTTGAAGCAACAAAATAGTTTCGTTGAGCTGTTTTGTCTATTTATTTTGTTGCTTTAGCCAAACTCCATCGAAATTGTTTTGTTGGCAACACAAAGTTATTTCGTTGGCTATATTTTGTTAATTCAACTAAACGTTTACGATAAACTTTTGCAAGATTCAGTGTTGCATCAAACAAATTCCCAAAAATCTACCTAGGCATTTTGTTAAATGAAGAAAACGTTTTGTCATGATAACAATAACTTTTGTTGAATCAACAATAATTTTCAGCAAAATACATTTGTAAATCCAACAAGCATTTTCGTTTACTGCATATCGACAAAATGTTTTGGTTGATTCAACAATTTTTTTGCTGAATTAACAAAACGTTTTTCTCAGTGTATTATCATAAAAAAAGGCCACTAAAGAACGGAAATCTCAGACATACACGATTGAGTTGTCAGCTCTCCTTAACACAGATTGCCCGTTAGTGCTTGCCTCATTTGAACCGCGCAGCAGTCTGTCAAGTTTTGACACTTCTCGCACGGTTGCTGAACAGTAAGAAAACGGTAAAAATCTGAACCACAGAAATGTTGAGCTGAAAATATTTCATTTCGTAGTTAGTGCGCTAATAATGAGAAAATTTTAGTTGATAGCACTATAGCTGTTTATTAATATAACTAAGATGGCAGGAACGCTTATCGGGTCAGGAAAATGTGAATTACAGAGGGTGAAATGAAAGTTTTGCAATATTTGGATCACTTTGTCTTCAAATATTGCAAAACTTTTCAGAAAACTGAAAAGTAATCTTTGACTTGTTGTGCTTTCTGTCGAAAACCTTCATACGTACCTTTACGACGAAAGCTGGCTAGCATTCAAAGTATATGCCATTCTGTTGCACCGTCTTTAGCCATCTGTCTGCCAGTTCTTGCCTACCAGTTCTTGTACTTCGAGGCGAAAAACCCCTTTACCCCAGCTGCCACCGCCTCGTGGTTCTTGAAGTGCCGCCAGAGAAGGAAGTTGGCCCTGGACCGGAACAAGTAATAATCCGACGAGGAGAGATCCGGACTCTATGCTGGGTGTGGCATTAGTTCGATGCCCTCAAGTTTCTGGAGTTTTGCCCTGGTCGTTCGCGTGGTATGAGGCCGAGCGTTGTGCTGCTGTAGGAGAGCGGGCTTTCTGTTCACCAGTGTCGGACACTTCTCCAAAACTGCATACATCCGCTCCAGCTGTTCAGAGTAGCGGTTGGCCTTGATGGTCCGACCGTCTGGAACAAATTCGTAATGAAATTCCACCTGACGCAGAGCATCACCTTGTGCTCGAAGCGTTCACTTTTGGCAACAGGTTCAAGAAGCTGGCCCCTGCTCAACCACTGCCGTTGTGTTTTAGGATTACGGAAATAGACCCACTTTTCATTGCACGTCACAATTATTTTGATGAAACGTATATCGCGCGGGTTTTCTAGGAGTTGCGTGCTCACTGCACACTTCCACTCGGCGGTTTGCTTCAGCTGGGGTCAGTTCGTGAGAGACAATGCGGCAGCTCCTGTAGATCTTGCTACGGTCCTGAAGGGGACGAACTAGGGTGGTCTGTGATATGCCCAGCTTCGCCTGATAATCTCAGAGTGCTGGTTATGGGGTTTGTCTTTACGGCCTGGCGCACGGCCTCCGAAACCACGGTTAGCGGCCTACCTGGCCTTAGCGGATCGTCGAAGTTTCTGTCACCTGAGCAAAATTTATTGCGGTGCTGTAGTCCACGGAACCTTCTTCTTTCGCATAACAAATGTTTCGTGTTACTTGAGCAGAGTTGTGGCCTAGTTCAAACTCGTAAAGCAAAAGTTCCCTAATTAGCCGGTTGTGGGTGTTCATATTTTAGGCGTCCCAACCACAGAAAAAATGACGACATGCAATTCTGTTCACAACAAATTTATATCTCTTTCGACTGACTGCAGTACGTGACTTGAACTAGTTTAAACACGTGACATACCCGCCGCAGCACAAGCGTTTATGCAAATATTGCAAAACTTTCGACTCACTCTGTATTTTGCATCTTAATGAGCAGCATGTATGCCTTTTGGGTTTGTTTACAGTGCTACAATTATTTTATGCATTATTTCGTAGGGAAGAATCGGGCATGCTTTTTACGCGGATGAATTCATCTTGTGCGTTCAAATTAAAGCCGCAAGAGACTGATTACATTTGTTACAGTTTGGCAGAAACGACTGATAACTGCATGAACTTTGTGCTTCGAAATTTTAAAGAACTGCTAAATACGGAATATATTCTGAACTTATAGTTTTAGTTAAATATGCTTTCAGTAGAAATTATTCCTACTTAAAATATAAATTTATTTGTTTTGTTAAAATTAATGAACCACAAACTATCTCCCATTACACCAGCAGATTAATATATGTACGTTTTAAAAAGTTTTACTGCAATCGTAGATATAATGTTTTGTTAGTAGCATTTCTGGATCTAATTACAGGTTGTTGTTTTTTTTGTTAAACGCATCATTTTTTCATTAAATAAAACTTGCAGCTCAAAAACACCCTGAGTTTAAAATAAGATGCGATGAATTTAGATCGGCCTAGCTGTACCAATTGAGGAGCATGGTTATTCTTAAATTAACAGACGTGGTGAAATTAGATCGGCTTAGCTAAACTAATTGAGAAGGAATTTTACGCTTAGAACGAATAAATTTTGAACGCATTTTTCCATGATACACCCACTTTTTTAAGTACAAATTATATAGTGTTTTTCAGCTTGGAGAATAATGACTTCCTTATTATGTGTAACTTTGAGTAGTTTGCTGATTGGAAAGCGGAGTAATCCTTGTTCTGCAAAAGATGGCGAGATCGTTCTTGAACAAATTTTTGAAGACTGTGCAGTAAATAGCTATCTGTTGATCTTCGGTAGTGTTGGACTTATTCCGCTGAAAACTTTTAATCCCTGTAACTAAGTCTTGCTCCTTGCTTCCCGGCTGCATTTTTTGCAAGGTTTTTTTTTTAATTCGAACACTTCCTGGAATTAATTTCTGCAAAAATAGAGGGTTTAACAGTTGTTTGAGAATGGTATCTTAATGACTTTTGCAGATAGTATTAATTAATTTTCACTTCTAACTGATCTTCTGTGGATGGGAAAACGCTTCGGCCGTATCTTGTAAAAAATAATCATGTAGCACATTGATCGATCTGGAATTGAGAAACTAAATGCCACTCTACGGTTGCGTCCAAAATAAGACGAGGCAAAAAAAATCAGTAAAGAAAGAGAGAAGCATTTTCTAGGGTATCGACGAAGACACGTCGGTTTCCCTGTAAAACGGACCCTCAACTTAAAAATCTCAGTGTAAAACAAAATTTTGCTTCAGCCAAAAGTTTCCTTTTAAATTTTGAACGCAGTGGGGGTTTTTTTTTTGTCTGTTTTAACACTTAACCACCCGTTTGAGCTACAAAGATTAAGTAGCTAGTTCTCAGACTGTGGATATGGGTCTACTCTTTATTTAAACAAGATATCCGCATTGGAGTTAGTATCGTAACCCTAAAAACACAGAGCTGAGGATGAAGATTTAACTAATGTTCTGTACTCTTCCGTCTTTTATTTAACCAGTACCCTAAAAAAGAAAGAACCCACTCGGCACAGACTGAAAAGTTTCGTTTAACTGGATAAAAAAATATACCATCAGATACAAGTTTTTTAATTTCGTAAATCAAATAATCGTTCTCACTTACGTTCCATTCTCTCATTGGATTTTAGACGCTGTTTGTTTTATTTCAGTAATTGCTAATAAAACATATTTTGACTTGCGAAATAAATGCTCGTTCTGTTTTGTGGTGTGAAGATTAAATCATTTGAGGCAGTTTCAAAAATATGTAATATTCTGCATAGCTTCTGAGAGATTCACCCTATAGCGACATTTCAATGAAAAATAACTGTAACGGTAATTCCAACTGTAGAAAAAGAGGAAAGAAATAAAACTGATGATTTCACTAAATCTTTTTCAAAACATTTTGCAAGTATGCATTTGTCCTTTTATTTTTTCCATAGACGGTGTTCGGCAGTCTCCTGAGATGGTGGGAGTTCACCCGATGAATACAACAGTGAGAGAAGGCGATACAGCTGTGATGCAATGTCTTGTAAAAAGTGACGTCACTCCTCATGTACAGGTGAGGCAGCTATTCTTACTTTTCATTGGATGTTGTGTTTGTGAATCTGCTAAATTTGTCTGACTCAGTTTATAATATTTACTCTATCACGAAATTTAAATACTTTATCACTATATTTGCATCGCATTCAGTCGTGAGGTATCGTATTCTGTTTATCGCTGGAAGCAGGATTTTTTTTTCTATTTTAGTTCGGTATTCGTTTGTGCTTTTTATATCTCTTAGTAATATTTTCAGTTCTTTATACTTCCGGAATTTTTGTCGCATTTAAAAAAATTGTTTTCCTCCATGAATCTCATTCTATGTCACTCAGCATTATTTCCATTAAAATTTATTAAGGAATATCGGATTGTTTAGCTGTGGTTTTGTTTTAAAATTAGAGTAAGAACTCGGGCGAATTTTACGCACCGAAACTGCAGTAGATGTATAATGGTTTGTTGTTTTATTCTTATTTAAGCGTATCTTGAAATATTTCATTAGATCTTCCTCCTTACCTGATCCGTGGCAGGCAAGATAAGTAGTTTTCATAGGATTTTGGCGCAAAAGTGATGCCCAAATGGCGGCTCAAACTGACGATGTGATTAAACGTTACTGTTTTCGTTTTATTATAGGCTTGGAAATATATCATTTCCGGTTTTCTGCATTTCGTCTTCTACGTAGCCATCACGTACCTTCTTTTTACCTCTCATTTTACACATATATACTTTTGTGTCTTATTCTGTTCACGGAAACCATCCCTAGAATGTTGAAAGATGTATGTAAGTGTACTGTTCCCTTGCTTCTTGTAAACAGAAAAACTAATGTCTTTTGCATATTTTTAAGTAACATATTTTAACGGGAAAAAACAGCTTCATTTTGCAAAATCTCCTAGCGCAAAACTTTTGTTTTCTATTGGCTAGAAAAATTTTAAGTGTTCAGAGTAAAACAATATTTTCGTGTATTTTGTTTTCGTTCTTTTGAATATTGTATCTGCTTATCTGTAGGCCAAAATTTTTTTGATCTCATCTGGTGAGTTGCAGCTAATTGTTTACTCGTTTCTTCATGTGCGTGAAGAGTGATTTTTAGTTACGTGTTAATTATGATATCAACTGCGGTTCGTCCGGAATTTCTTCCTAACCAAATGCAGTTATTGTGTGATTACAAATGTATTTATTATGTGTACGTAAACGTGGTTCAGCATTTCAGACTTTTAAGTATCCTGTGTAAACAAAATAATGCCGATGGCGCCATGACTAGTTATGAAATGAAATCTAAAATATTAATTCGTAACTAATTACTGAGAAACTGAAGTGCAAGCTTCAAATAACTAGCGTATCCAAACTTGATCTTCACCAAACTATCTGAACAGCCGCAGAGGAAGAATATTGGCATGAAAGCCGTGACATTGGCTTTCAAATAGCATTTGTTGAACAAAAATATAAAATCCACTTACATAGAAACATCAAATTGCTGTTCCCAAATACAAGTCGCTGTGAATATCTAGACTATAAATGCAAAACGCGTCAGAGTAGCCCTCAGCAAATGAGGCCACTTCTGTTACTTATGTGGCAAACTACCCTTTCGGGGCATTCCACCAGGTTGTTCAAGTATTTTTGATCTGCAGCGTCCCACTCTTCCGGAGCATGTCGAAGGCCCAGAGCGTTGCACAGGCAGTTTCAGTTGTTCTTGAAAATGCTTCAATAGATTCAATTTGGGAGAGTAGTGTGAGAGCAATTCCATCAGTGTATTGAGTGTGGCTTCTAGGACATTAGCCCTGCATGATAGACTAGGGCACTGTCGTTCTGTAGTACGAACCTATCACCGTACGGCTGCGTCGTTGGCAAGAGAATGCTGTTCTTGTGCTGCATATCGTTTAAGTTTCTCTGAGCGAAGTGGAACTTCGTGTGGCTTCCGTATATGATCCCAGGCCTGATTACCGCATTGCTGAAGACGCTCTCCGGTACTCGGGAGATGTCTAGTGTGTCATGTCTTACATCCACATACTTTACCCCTTTCCTCTAGTTGTCAGGTACTAGACTAATTCCTTGAGCAGGACACTGCCCCAGTTATCTGACGCTCATTCTGCTTGGGAGCTCGCGTTTTAGCAGAGTATAACGAAGTAAATTACTCCGTCATTTTTGGTCTACGCCGGGATTCGAACCCGAGTCCGCTTATTCCGGAACAAGTCGCTCTACTAACTGAGCTACGCAGACGCTCATTCTGATTGCTATGTGCCTTTATGTCGTGTGCGTCCTGCTGGCAGGTACGTCACAAGAGTTCTGCTGTAACGGTGTGTGTGAGAGTTAGTGTGCCCACCATAGGCGCCTGAACAAAGTTGGTCGTCGTGCAAATGGGTCCGGATGGTTTTCGTCGACTTTTAGGATCCAGTTGCCATCAGGAAATCATTTTGCAAATCTGTGATGTTATCGGAGCGGAGTCGTCAGGCAATCACCGCCGATTCGTCCAATAACGATTGATCCAATACCGATTCGTCCAATGGTACAACAGGTTCAATGATGATTCGTCCGCTGGTATCATTCACCCAACGGTCATTTTTTTCAGTTGTTAAAAAATGAATAATAAATTACTCTTCTTTTTAAGGTGTTTCCTGAAAATTTTGCATCCCCGGAATTTTTGTTTTAACTAGATTTTACGTATTACTGTACATAATTTAGTAAATATTCAAGGTTTTCAAGTCTAACACCCTGTAATTAACTTAATAATTAAACAGTTCACCTTATCACTGCTTGAACAATATTATAAATTTGTAAAATATTAGGAAAGTATTTACTGAAAACTTCCACCAAATACGAAAGTGTATAACAATAGTAATATTTTTCCATTTAAGATACTCATAGTGTCTTGTATATTATTCAGGTTTTATAATAGAAAAATGTGTTTTCACTGAAATTAGGAGCTTGCTTTGCCTGCTCTCATTAACAGGCGCTCATATTCATAGCGCTATTAAAGAAACACATTTTTGGTTTTTGCGTATTGGTAGACCTACTCATTATTGCGTAAATAAATTCTCTAATATTTTGGTAGGACAGTGTGGATATATTATGAATGCATATGTCTTCCCTGTCATTTTATTTACCTAAATGAATGGAAATGTAGCAGTAGAAGACAAAGAAATAAACAAATCAAATGTATTTATAACGCAAGGGGCGATTATGAAAACGTGTCTGACCTGAAGCTTTACCTCTTTTTCTGTGAAGTTCTCAGAGATTTCCAAAGTTTCAGTATTTAAGACTGTTTCGATCTGACCAAGTTAAATATCCCAGCTCTCTCCATTTGTCAGTCCGTGTTTCCTAAAAGACTTCAGCCAGCACGTAAAGGAGATACGACTGTGAGAAGAAAAGTCATTCACACGCATCCAAAAGTGGAAGGTTCTGCAAGTATCTTGCTAATACAAACAAAAGGTCTTAATATTGATTGTGCGTTATTAAGGTTAGTAGATGACAAGGTTATGCTCATCCTTTACTTCCGGTGATTTTTTTGTGATGTCACTGTCCAAAACGCCACGTTTCTTTGTATCTGCACAATAGCAGCGTGTCAGAATTATTATTCTTAAATCAGCTGGAGTAATCTTCATAAATTCTACCAGATTTTTTATTCATAATGCTTTCAATTTTTAATTAAAAAAATTGGGGAATGTTGCCGTGATACTTTTCCTATTCTTCATAAAGACATACTTTATTCTATAATATGTCCTGCTGTGCGTTTTCCCTTCTAAATTTATATAAAAATAGCGAAAATTCCCCTTGTAACTAAATTAGCATTTAAACGTATAACCGTTTTCCCGCCCTTTACGTAACAAAAATGTGTGGAAGGTATTTTTAAAATTTATCTTACTAAAATATTCACATGACTGTGAAATTTTTTTTTGTATTTAATGTAAATGTGTTTTTGCATAAGCTTTTGATCTGTGTTTGAGTTATAAAAATTGTTGACAAGACATCTTCCTCCATAGCTACAGTTTGGATGTACGTTTCACATGTTAGGACGGTGATGTCACTCGTGGTGTCACGATTATTCCTCTGCGAGGAAGACGGGATGAGGAAACCTTACTGTCTATTAACCTCGGGCGTTACAAGGGTTCAATGCTAAACTAAAACCCATTATGACTATTAACCATTTGCAATAGGCTGGCATGATATGCAATGTATTTTCGTAACTGATCATTCATTCATTTCCATGATGAAAACAGCTTTGAGTGTGGAACACTGTTTTTTTTAAGTTTCTGCAGTAAAAATACATTTTGGATAAGGACGAAAGGCAGGTTGGAATATTTGGCCATGTGTAATAGATTAGTTCAGGTACTCTCAGGGAAGCTTTTCGACTTCGAAAGGATTCGCTCGAAGCAACAAGTAGAATGCTAGGGATAGTGTATCGTAATAAAAAAGCTTGTCATATATTCCTGTTTTGATAGAAGAGCCATTCGCACTGAAGTTTTCCCCCAAAGCTCTTTTTTACGTTTGATACGTTTTGAAAAAATTACTTTGGAGGACTGTAACTTCTACCTAGGTATATTCCTCACAAAGTTCTGGCAAGTTGCACATGGAAAGTATTTGAAATTAACTGCATGCACATTTAATATTTAAATATGATTTTAGAATTTTAAGCCCCAAGCATATCTGAGAATAAAGTGCCCTCCTCTCCTGTTTTCGTTTTCTTTCCTGGAAGTTTTCCTGTAAAAAGTAATGTTCTATACTCAACAGCAGAATTTAAAGTAAGAGAGAGAGAGAAAGAGAGAACTGTAGGCAACAAGTATCAAGAAAACTGAAAAGTAATCTTTGACTTTTTGTGCTTTCAGTCGAGAACCTTCAAATTCCGAATAAGGAATTCTGGTTTACTTCCATATGAGGTGCTAGTAACCCTAAATCAGTGGTGGGCTACTACGCTGAACCTCGACTGTTACCTGAGAAATAAAGTTTGTCGGAAGAGAACATCTTTGGCTGCGATGATTTCAAATAAATTTTATGAAATAGTACGATAGAAATCGTTGTCTGTCCGAAAAGTAATTTCTCACAGCTAGAACCTGGGTTTAAATCCGTGGTAAAATATGGGTGTTTTATTTGTCATTTTTTTTCTGGTTCTTTCCCATCTTTTGAACCAGCAATGCTAAGTTAAGAATGGGCGTGTTTGTGTTGGATTGGATGTTGTATGTTTCCAAAATCCTGTCGTTTCGCAGTTTGTAAATCAGAATGTGCTTTCATTCAGTTCTACGCACAAAAAACTGTGAGAAATAGTTAAACACATACACACACATAGAACTCGCCTTATTTCTTGTATATCATGTGAAAGCACAAATTTGCCAGTGACAGGGATCGAATCTGCATCCTTCTGCTCCGGAGCCCAATGCTTTCCCAATTAAGATACGCGGACTAAATTTATTGCCGCAACTTTGGGTCTTGACATTTGCTTCACCTCCGTAGTGCATCACAATCTGTTATGTTTTGTTTTATGTTCATACGGAACTGTTTATTTTTTCATGGTTAAAGGAGCAGTAATATATTTTTGAAAGCGTAAAAATAAAAATTACTAACGTAAGGAAATCTTTGGCGCGAATCGTAGCCGATTGTGACAACTGAATTTGTCCATATATGATAACAGGAAATGATTCACGTGTACTTTCCAAACTCTAGAGATGAGAGTACGATAAAACCTTAATGGTCATTCAGATTTCTTTTCTCTAATAACTTGCTTTGCCTAATTCATGACGGATACATGTTTAAGACGAAGCTCTGTCTTGAGCCGCAGCTTCAACTTGCGTTTCATTACATAGGCTACAACTTTTGGAAAGCACTGAAAATCAAATAAAATTTATGGCCCTTGCAGACCTTCGTTTTCTGCTTTCGATGGCTTCCACTAAAACGTGCCTTTTTCCCGAAGGATTCTTATAATCTCAGGAAGCAGCTTATGCCTGTTGCACATCTCCAAAAACAGGATTCAATAAAAGAAGACTGTTCAGTTAAATTGGTAAAGCAAAAATATCCATTTCAAACAGAAACTTGTTGCTGCTCTTCCGGGATTTGCTTTACAAGATCTCAGGAGATAACAGTGTGAAGTCCTTAATGTTGTTTCTGCTCGTAAAACGTTTCAGCAAAATCGCGAAAGAAAAGGAAGTTCAGCAAATTGAAATTGTCAATGTATCGGCCTTGGGGAAAACACAAGTTCCTACTTGGATTTTCTGAATCCCTTTCCGGATGCTCTCTCTCTCTCTCTCTCTCTCTCTCTCGCTTTCTCTGTACAGAGAATACGATTGACTTATTTGTTGCAAACAGAAAAACAAAGATAATGAAACAATACAAAAGACACATAAACAAAATTTTCGTCCAAGATGTCGCCAGACTGCTACCAGAAACATAAACAAACAAACAAAAAATGGAAAGAACTCAACGGCAATTTTATCGCAGCTAAATCATTCGAATGTCGTTGCTGCTAATAAATAAAAATTAGATTTATTGCAAATTGCATTTGTCAGTAAGATTCCATAAAAGAGCGACTTTTAAGCGAGCTGACGCCAAATGCTTCACTTCAGAAAGTGTGGGAAATGCGTGAGAAACTGTCACTGTGGTTACTGTAATCTCGCACAAAAAAAAAAAAAAAAACTTTTGAAATATCACAGAACGGAAATTTAGAATCACGGATATAGTTAAAAATGAAAACATAGTTACACTCCCTAATTTCCATGGGTTGCATCCGGAAGATAGTAATCATGTGAGTACAATTTTCACATCTCTTAGGTAAAATGCTCTTATACGTAGGTATAATGCTCATATCTCTTAAAAATAATGCTCATATCTCTTTAAAGTAATGCTCATTTCTCTTTAAAGTAATGCTCATATCTCTTAAAAGTAATACTCATATCTCTTAGGTATACTGCTCATATCTTCTTAGGCATAATGCTCGTATCTCTTAGGTATAATGCTCATATCTCTTAGAACTAGATATTCATATTTGAAGGTGGTGAATCGAAGCTATGAACAGGTCTGGAAAAACGCCAGCTGGATCAGGGTAGCATCGAACTACGATAACTTGTTTGCGAAGCGAACGCTTTAACAACTACACTAGGTTGCCACCTGTGATAGGGTGCTTGAATGCGAGTCTCTTTCCTGCGCGATGTGAAACGAAGAGCCCTTAGTTTCATTTTACAATATTGCGAGTTATTTTTTAGAAATGTCCATTTCATATAATTCATAAATTTACTTTTTCGGCGAAACGATTTCTTTTTTATTTACCTTAAGGGGAGCTTCACTAACTTTTAACGAGTGTACAAACTTAAAAGTGTTTTCCAAAGTTTTGTGCTGTCCTTGTGCTCTTGAAAGGCGATTGTTTAATTAATATATGTGCCCGTTCATGTTACATTCGGTTACATTTTTAACGTTATCTTTTTTTTCCATGGTGCGAAGCTGCATTTCTTCTAAATAGGAAAGATATTTTATTTTACTTCTGGTTATTTTCCGCAGGGGATTCCTCCAATCTTTTGTATTCAACCCATGGATGAGTGCATTATATTCACACAGCGTTGCTTTTTTTTTTTTTTTTTTTCATACTTTACTATTTTCTAATGAAAATACCTATTTGGTACATGTATAATTCTTATTTTCTCCAACATAACGATTTTTAATGTCTTTTCGGGACTTTTGTTTGAAGCGGTTTAGCGTATGTTAAAGAAAGATTATAAGGGGCCCCTCCCAAGAAAAGAAAATACAACATTTACTAAGTTTTCAGAAATTATTTCTTGTTATTCATGGGAATGGAGTGGGTGTGTTTCATGGCTGCAGTGTTTGTATTCTCGATTCTTCATGTGTTAGTGAAGGAATTTTGCTATGAAATGAGTTTCTATAAATATACGAGAGTAATTGACTATATCTTACGGTTCATTAATTATTTATATAATTTTCCTCCAACAGTAATCTTCGTCGACCCGGCACTTCATTAGGAAATTTGTTCGTCTCTCTACATATGACTTTTTTTTTTCTAACTTCCACTAAAATAACATGATGGCGTCGTCTTAAACTTATTAGTACCACGAGAGACTGTGCACGTGTTGCTTCTGAGCATGCGCAGTCCCTCTGCTTCCACCTAGTATTGGGGTTTCTTCGGTTGCCAGTTACGGGCCACTTGTGGCGCTTTCTTGGAGGCCTGTAATTCACTGCGATGCTGCAGGGCCATCAACGGCTGCCAACTGATGGCACTGCCACCAACTGATCTCTATCGTACCATGAGCGGCAGATTTCAGCCAGCAGTGACCCATCGCTGCCAGCTGGTAGCCAGCAGTTTCACAACACTTGTGATTTTGCTTAGAAGCGATGACGGACCACACGCCATTAACGGATGGGGTCGACGTAGGCTACCCCGGACCGCGCAGCGCGACTGCTTGGCAACGGCGGCGCAAATCCCATCCAGTTTATATGTCGGAGCCCCAAGAATGTCAGCAAACGAATGGTACGACACACTCTGCATACCACGGGATACAAGAGCTGACATTCTACTTGTGTGCCACTGTTGGCTGCTCGTCATCGAACATTACGCCTCGCCTTGTGCTGGGAACATCAAAACTTATAACTGGACCCCTCCAGAGTGGTGCCGCGTCGTGTAGTCAGAGGAATTCCGGTTTCAGCTGTATCCAGCTGATGGGAGGGTGCGGGTGTGGCTTCTACAGCATACGGCATGGCCCCGTCGTGCCAGGTCGGCTTTGTTCAAGACGGTGGTGGCTCTGTGATGGTTTAGGGAGACTTCTCATGGGGCACAATTATGTACGTTAGTGTGTTTGAAGAGGTCCTTAAGAGCTACACGCTACCGGCATCTGCTGTCTGATCACCTACACGCTTTCATGGCCATCGCGCATACTGCGGCCGATGGTCTGTTCCAGCAGAAAAATGAGCAGCTCCACCGGGGCGCAGCCACCCAGAAATGGCTCGAGGAACACTTATCTGAGTTTGGAACCATTCATCGGCCCCAAGGTCCCCGGATTTAAACCCTGTGGAAGCTCTCTGGGTGCCGTGGAGCGAAACGTCAGATCCATGGATCCTGGGCCGGCGCCTTGTGTGGAATTGTGAACAATGCTGCAACACGCACTGCTGGCATCACCTCCAGAAACCCTCCGTTATCTCGTGGAGTCGATGCCTCGGAGTGTGTAGACTGTTATTCGCGCCAGAGGAGGACCAACCGATGCCTCGGAGTGTATAGGCTGTTATTCGTGCCAGAGGAGGACCAACACGCTATTAAGTAGGTATCTCTAATGTTTTGTCCATTGAGTGTATATAATATTATGTTGCCTTAGCCGAAAACATGCTTGAATGTCGTATTGATAAGCCTTGAAATGATAATGAAACATGAATGAGCCGCCCCGGTGGTGCAGTGGTCTAAGCGATGGCTTCTGATCATTCGTCGGAAAGGGGTCCGGGTTCGAATCCCGGTGAGGCATGGATGTTGTGTTTGTCTTACGGCACTGGTTCTCTCCCTTCCCTGGAACCAGTGACCCTAAATTAGGGACGTGCGACTACTTATAGCCCATTGAGTTGCTCACGGTGGTCGTTAAACCTCCAATCAAAAAAAAAAAACATGAATGTACTCTTGGGTGCTGACGCCCATTTGGTAGGATAGGCGTTGTGGCATCTGTAATGATTCCCCAGATTCCACATAGTTAGCAGCCTCCCTTGGCCTGTTCGGTGGGAGTTGCGTGACTTTGCTTATACACCTTTATGTGATGACGATGATCTGTGGTCTAACTGTTGCTGAATGAAATCCTCCCAGAATAAATGACTCACTTTCTTGAGCACATTTCTTTTGTCTGAAGATGGGCTCACATTCATATTCCACCTGTCTCACCCACCTACCAATTTTCTCGAAAATCGGGCCACATTTGTTGCGTTGTACGAACAGAAATCATATGTGATGCCTTGATGATATACAAGATGTGTATAATATTATGATAGTATTCGGCACCAGTGATGATGAAACCAAATTTCATATACGATACACTGCCTTTGCTTTCTGGACCCTTGTATTTGATGCACTACCTCTTTTGCAACTAGCTCAGCTTTTAACTCTTTGTCGTCGTCTAAATCGGAATCACTGTCAAACAAAAGTGAGTGCTCAGGAATTCAGTGTTGTAAATATTTATATGATAAGAGCGATGTGTAAAATAAGTTGCCAACACTTAAAAGAAATTATATATAATTTGTGACTACTAAGCTTGCGGTGTTAAGATAGAACAATAATAACAACGTTTCGCCCAATAAAATGTTTATTATGCATCGACTATAGTTTCGCAGAGCGTTTGGCTTGGCTTCCTCGGGACGAATAGAGCGTAAACATTCAAATCATTGTGACATCATCAGAATTCTTAGGGTCGCGGGTTTTGGTGAGTTGTTTCCACGCGCTTGAAAAGAAATGGAGTCGACGTCATGTCGTTGACAAGCCGTGGCGAGTTCCGGTATATGTGGAAAGCTTCTAATACATTAAGCTTGATAGATATTTATAAGATACCTTGTGAATGTGGTCTTTCATATATAGGACAGACCCTCAGGGCTTTAGGTTTCCGTGTGAAGGAACACAAGACCTATGTACGGAACTATGAACTGAAGATGTCTTCTATAGTCAACATTGTCACGAAAATAACCATACATTTTTGTTTGGAAACGCTACGCTTATTGATAAACCGGACTCGACTATCAAGCTCAATGTATTAGAAGCTTTCCGCATATACCAGAACTCGCCACGGCTTGTCAACGACATGACGTCGACTCCATTTCTTTCAAGCGCGTGGAAACAACTCACCAAAACCCGTGACCGTAAGAATTCTGATGATGTCACAATGATTTGAATGTTTACGCTCCATTCGCCCTGAGGAAGCCGAGCCAAACGCTCTGCGAAACTATAGTCTATGTATAATAAACATTTTATTGCGCGAAACGTTATTATTATTATTATTCTAACTTAAAAGAAATTAAAGCATTAATTCATCTAAGTCTGAAGCCAAAGCAACTGCTTACAAAAGGAGACGGGTGGGAACACAAACGATTTGCTTACCAAGGTTGACATGAAATACTGTAAACTATGCCTATACGAGACGTCGACTTCAGTTAAGAGCAGGAAGCTCCTGGACCGAATCGATGTAATGACAGGTGAAAATCCTCCAAATACGTGGCGTCAGTAAATAAATAAATACATGGCTCTTTCCACGTTCCAGAAGCACATTGCAACCGAAAAATTGTTTTCAGCCTCCGCCGTGGAAATGAACCACGGAACTCTCGATATCTAGCCGAGCGCGTTAACTTTACACAACGGTGGCCAACAATCCACGGTGCTAAGTGTATTTTTAAGTCGGCATCTGACATCATAAATCCGTAAGATGGGCTCAGCTACTGAGACGTCTCCATCTGGTGGGCATTAACGGCACTGGCTATATATATTATAGCAGTTAAATCCAAAGGGCGAGATCCAAGGTGAAAATCCTCCAAATACGTGGCGTCAGTAAATAAATAAATAAATACATTGCTCTTTCCACGTTCCAGAAACACATAGCAACCGAAAAATTGTTTGCAGCCACCGCCGTGGAAATGAATCACGGAACTCACGATATCTAGCCGAGCGCGTTAGCAAACAATTTTTCGGTTGCTATGTGTTTCTGGAACGTGGAAAGAGTGATGTATTTATTTATTTATTTCGACGTAATGGCATTCTCAGGGAAATGGCAAAGTAACTAAACCCCCAAATAGACTCCTGACAGTGTCAGAACAGACTTGTTAAAAGTGTGTTCTTTGGTAGTATATTTCTAGGTTTTTCCCTGTTTTCCATTCTCACATTATCTCAGGTTTTCCTAATTAACGGGTGTTTTTTCAATCCTTGGAATATAGGCTAACGAATTATAGGCCAAGTAAATTCTTCAGACTATTACTAAGAGCAAGAAAGCAGTAGCAACCTTTTCTATGTATGGCTGCAAGTTATAGATTTATAATATGTGAGAAAAGCAATGTCTTACCGATATGACCACGTAAAAGCTGATTCAAGCAATGTTATTTCAATTTCACTTTTAATAACTTCTTTAGCTGTGTGTATTTCTTGCTAGAAATTCTGAAAAACTTATATTAGAAACCCTGTTTTTCGAAGAACAATTTGATATTAAAATTCTTACCGAAATTCAAAGGGAGTGATTTTCTAATTCTTACAGAATTCTCAGCACCAGAAAAAGTCGCTTCAGTGAAATGAAAGTTAACATGGTCTCATCAGCGCATGTCTTTTGTTTAGAATACGTACTCGGAAATAGGCCGGATAAATTTGGTTTATTAGACGTTCATTTCTAACCCATCTGTGTAGCTCTTCCTTTATTTGTATGTCATTTAGTCTACAAAACATTTATATTACACCTTTGATTGGTTTTAAAATTGGTGAAAAAGTAATTCATAAGTATCCATTTTCATTTCTCTGAAAATGTACCCTAATACTGACAGAAAATTTTAAAAATCTAATGAATTAATTTTGTAGGAAATGTTGGTGATATTGGTGTGTGAAAACTATGCCAGGTGATTGTTCTCTTATATATCGTGGATCTGAAGTTTTGCAGAATTAGCTGTTTTGCAGAAAGATAAGCTGTTTTGCAGAATTTATTTGGAAGACGTCTATCTGCCATAAAAGCGTTTATATCATCCTTTATTTGTATGTCATTTAGTCTACAGTTTTGGTTACAAAATTTTCAGCCAAAATGTAAACGAAAAAATTGGGCAAACAAACGACTTAAACTAGTACTGATTACAAATAAAAACAAGAAAGATGACGCCAAATTTTCGGGTGTAATGGGCACGTCTTTTCAATCCGTTTTGACGCAAATTAAATTTATCAAAGCTATTCAAAGTCAATGAGACCGATGTGGAAAACAATAGTATCTGACCGAAGAAAAAAGTTTTTTAATCGAGGTTTTAGTCCCGCATATATTGCTGTAAATTGAATCGTGAGCTTACGCCGTCTTGTTGCACACTTGTGCGTTAAGAATTTTTTTTAATTTATATGTAAAACATTTCGCAGCGGAAAAGCTCTCCAACAAAAAAAGAATTTTTCAAATCTGACACTTCGAAGCAGATATATGGATAAATATAAGATATGCGTCTACGCCGCTGGCGAAAAACCATGCATTATTTTAGGAAGAAAGTATTCTCAAAACATTTTTCGATGTGAGCGGTATCGGTCCAGGGAAAAAGAAATTTTTAGTAGAGTTTTCAACAGCTCAGATTTTGCTGTAAATACATCAGAAGCAGAAATGAACACTTATGACCCCTGGTGGCCAAACCATTCTTTACCAAATATAAGAAATTATATGAAAAACATTTCCATCAGGAGCAGTATGCGATACAGGAAGAATTTTTCAAATCGGAGTTTTAGAAGCAGAAATACCGGGGCAAACGTAATTTACCTTTGCTCCCTCTTGCGGAAAGTCTGATTTGCTTGAAATTTTTTAATTTATATGAAAAACATTTCGCATCGAAAACACTATCCAACAAAGAAGGAATTTTTCAAATCGGACTCCTAGGAGTGGAGATATTGACAAACATACGATATACATCTACGCCCCTGGCGTAGAAACCATGCATTATTTTAAGAAGAAAATATTCCTAAAAGGTTTGTCGTCGTGAGTAGTATCGGCCCACAAACGAATTCTTTCTCAATCCAGATTTTAAAAGCTCAGAAATTATGCGCAAAAGATTTCCCATCAGGAGCTGTATCCGGTGCAGAAAGAATTTTTCAAATCGAATTTTAGAAGCAGAGCTATCGGGGGGACTCAATTTACTTTTACGCTTCCTAGCGGAAAGTCTATGAATTACTTGAAAATGTTTTAATTATATAAAAAATATGTCACACCGGAAACTCTATCCAATAAAGAAAGAAATTTTCGAATCGGACCATTAGAAGATGAAGAGATATTTATAAAAATAAGATACATATCTACGCCCCTGGAGGAGAAACCATGCAATATTTTAAGAAGAAAATATTCCGAAATAGTTTATCGACGCGAGTGGCGTCGGTCCACGAACGAATTTTTTCAGTCGAGATTTTAGAAGCGAAGATTTTATGGCAAATACATCAGAAGCAAAAATTGACACTTACGTCCCCTGATGGCCAAAATATTTTTTACCAAAAATTAGAAATTATATGCAAAAGGTTTCCATCAGGAGCTGTATCCGCTGAAGAAAAAAAATTTCAAATCGGAGTTTCAGAATAAGAGATATCGGGGAAAACGTAATTTATTTTTGCTCCCACTAGCGAAAAATCTATGCGAAACTTGAAAAACTATACCTAAAAATATTCTTCGTTGAATTCGATATCTTCTGCATTTACGCCCTCTAGCGGCGAAATTGTACATCGTAAAAAAAACAACTAAATAAGGGGTCATCACTCGCATATTTCAGGCTTCCCAAAGAAAAAAGAATTTTTCAAATCGGACTAATAGTTGCAGAGATATGGTATCTACAGACAAACGGACGGACAAACCGATACCATAAGCAGGATCTTTTTTTACAAAAGACGTGCTAACAAATCACTTACCAAAAGGAAAAGGTTTTAATATTTCCCAAAGACTTTTTCAAGTATTTAGCTGTAAATAAAGAAAATAATTAACTGGAATGGAACCTCAAAGAGGTTAGTTACCTTTAAATGTCAGAGTACAATATGTACGTGAATTAACAAACAATGTGTACATCAAGTGGTTCATGGAGCTGTAATAGCGTATGTAAATAAAAAGATTAGAAATGTAGTCCTTTATTTACTGAATTTACTGATGATATTCGTATGAGACTACGTAGTGACGGATTTCTTTTCGGTACCCAACTGAAACGAGAATTTTATTTCAGAGACTAGATCTTCCTTTCCAAAGCAAAGTTCTGCTTATAGAAGTAAAAGTGCGATACTAAATATATACTTTGTTTCTCTCGAGGATGAAATGGTTTAATAGAAGTGCTGTGGCGACGGAGAGCACACATTAATCCGGGCCAATGCCTTAGGTGAAGTTTGGCGCTGGGATTAGTTGATTGTCTAGGAGCTCCGTGCTGGGAAAGATAGCACCGGATCTCAGAATAAACAGTGTCCACTCAGAGCAAACACAAGGTCGGACTGTTTGTACTCGGACGGCTGAGACAGAACAGATGGTCAGATTCGTAGTTGGTCCTAGACCAGTCACGTGCCATCTGCTCTTAATTTAGTTTTTGGCAAACAGATGCTGCTGTCACTGGTGTAAAAGGTTGTTTTTTTATTTGATAGCCCAGCAATTTCAGGTCGGTGCAAAGTCTTGGAAAAGAAGCCAGTTTTCAGGGCTACGTTTTAGAAGCCAGTTTTGATGTCAAAAATCACCGCTCTGCATTTTTGCATGGATAGTTCCAAACCTCCAAGATTGTAAATATTTTTTTCGGTTTATTTCCAATTATTTGTTCACGACATCTGTGAAGACATCGGAACTAGTTCGTCTGAGTGAGTACGAAACTGTGTTTCCTATAAATTGAAATGCATGTGATTTTTAGCGATACGATTACAGTACGTCTCTTCAGTCCTGTCGAGAAAAAAATCGAGAACAACAAAAAAAGTTCTGGCAGGCAACATAAGGTTTAACTGCATTCTCGAAGTCTTCAGTGCCTGATACTTTGAAGTGTTATATTTCTTTACGAGGATTTCAAAGATAAAATTCCTTTTTTGTGCCTGGGGCGAACTCTTTCTTTGTTTTCCATAGAACTCCAAAGCCTGACCATAATGCTATAATGGGCTATTACTGTAATACTCTTTCGTCTGTAAGAGGTACAGTTTGCTTCTAATGAACAAGGATAGTTGGAAGAGTGAAGGTTTAAAGGTTTTCCATATGAAAGGTTGAGAAAATTATACCATATACTGTACTGTAGGACGCCATAGCCTACACAGTAAATTTTGTTGCATGCACAAATCAGGTGCTCAACAGTTTCATAATTAGATAGCAGAATTGATTAATGCACCAAGCATACAAGACTGAAATGCTAATCCATTTTACCGGCGTAAGAAAACAAAATACAATTTGCCAAGCTTTCGGTCATCTACGGATGGCTTTTTCAAGGCAAAAAGCGTAAACAAACTGAAATATTAAAACTTTCTGCCAAGACTAATAACATGTTCTAATATTTCAGTTTGTTTACGCTTTTCGCCTTGAAAAGCCATCCGTAGATGACCGAAAGCTTGGCGAATTGCGTTTTTTTTCTTACGCCGATAAAACGGATTACCACTTCAGTCTTGTTTCATACTTGTTTTCGCATAGTCTCCATAAGCTATTAGTGCCAGTATTTTAAATTTTGTATTTATTAGATTTATTGGCAGTGTTTTTCCTCACCAGACAAGATCAGTCTCTCTTTCTTCTGAAAACCCTTTCGCAGCCGTTCACTTTTGTCAACATTTATTTCAAAATCTTCCAGATACACTGGTGTGCAAAAATTAAGGACGAAGAGGAGAAATTAGCATAACAGCGGCACGAGCTGCCAGAACGGACCGAAAGACCACTCAGGAGATAGACTAGGGTCCGGTACGTAGGGCATGCGCATATATGCAGCATGACGTACCGGGGAGTGTCGGAAGGGTATAAAGCACACGGGCGGTGTACGCTTAGTAATCCGGTGAAAGCTATTGCACGGTGTACATCGGTTTGAACGACGTCGAGTTGCTACCACCGTGTGATATGGCCAACAGGCAATCCAGTAGACGACATCTGGATGACTTTACCCGAGGTCACGTCATTGGGAAGTTGGAAGAAGGTCGAAGTGTGACTAGTGTGGCCAAGGAGTTCGGGATCGCTCAGCTTGGACAGCATTTCAAACGACAGGAACTCCTGTCCGAGAGTTTAGCAGTGGTCGTCTACGAGAAACCACGGCAGCGGACGACCGGTATATTGTGCTACAGGCGAGAAGAGACAGACGGCAGATAGCGGAAGAAATCGCTAGGCACATGCAACAGACAACTGGACGTCCGTTATCTTGTTTTACCGTGGCCAGGAGGCTGCACAAAGGTGGTCTATTTGCACGACGACCAGTACAGCGTGTGCCATCAACGCCTGCTCATCGCATTTCTGTGGTGCCAGGAACACAAGAACTGGACACATCAGCAATGGGGTCGAGTTCTCTTTACGGATGAGAGCCGATTTAGTCTGACGAGCGATTCTGGGCGTATACACATCTGGAGATGGCACGGAACACGCAATCACACCTCCAACATCATCCAAAAGGGACCGGTTTGGAGGTGGCAGAGTTCTTGTTTGGGGCGGTATCATGCTTGGTAGCCGCACTGACCTCCACATCTTCTAAGGAGGTTGTCACTGGTGTCCGCCATTGTACCGAGGTTCTCCTGTCTCACGTGCGTCTATTTAGAGGTGCTGTGGGTCCTGAGTTCCTCTTCATGGACGACAACGCTACACCTCATCGAAAAGTGGCTGTCGTAGAGCTGTTGGAGAGTGAAGGTATTCAAGGCATGGATTGGTCCGCAAGATCCCTGGACCTACATCCAATTGAACACGTGTGGGACCTTCTCGGGAGACGCTTGGCAGCACGTCACCAGCTGCCAGCAACGATTCCGTAGCTGTGATTGGCGCTACAAGAGGAATAGGCCGCAATGCCTCAACAGCTCCTTGACAACCTCGTCCTCAGCATGGACAGACGTTGTAAATCCTGCAACGCAGTCAGGGGAGATCATATCCCCTACTAAAGACTGGATTTTTCTTGGCAGCCGCCTGTCACATAGACGTTTCTGTCGTCTGTCCAGTTGTGCTCGAAGCTACCTTTTCAATAAAGTGCCTTTGTATCCTTTGGATTCCTTGTTTGGACGGTTTTGCTCACTTGTCCCATATTCTTACATCTTGGGAATCTTATGGTATGATTTGAGTCGATGTGGAGCACTTCTGCACGACGTTACATTCAAAAAACAGTCTCGTGTCCTTAATTATTGCACGCCAGTGTATTTTTCGTGAACTACTTCGCTTTTCAATGTTTTTCTGTTCGCCATTTCTTATTTTTTTCATATTGTTGTTTTGATTCCATTGTGTTAAGTATATTTGCCTTGGATACTTCCATGAACTCCTTTCATGCATTCAGTGAAACCTCGTTTCTTTTCTTTTAGTGTTTGATTTCACTTGTGGTAGTTCGTTCTCCCTGTATTTCCTGAGAGGGTATGATCTCCTCACATCACTACGAGGACGCACTAATTCATGGTCAATGATTTTCGAGTCTCATGATCCAATATTTACAAATCAATTTTTGTCTCATTTATTGGGTTGATACACGAGTTCATTCCGTTTTTCACCGCAGTACAGTAATGTATTACGTCACAAGGAAAAACGGAATCAATTAACTATGTATTCCCCTCCCCCCATTGTTTACGATAGTGTCCCAACGTCTGGATAGGTCTGCTATGCCATTCTTGAAAAAACGTGCAGGTTTTGCTGCGAAGAAATAATCAGGGAAATTTTGAAGATCAACGTCATTGTTGAACATTCTGCCACGGATTGCATACGACAGAGATCGGAACAGGTGATAATCTGAAGGGGCAACATCTGAGGAATAGGCTGGATGTGGAAGGATCTCCCATTTCATGTCCTGGATGGCCATTTTGGTCATGTTTGCACTGTGAGGGAGTGCATTATCATGTTGGAGAAGGACACGATGCGCCGTTTCTGCTGAATTGTTCCTTCCTCACGGCGGAGTTGCTCACAATAGAGTGCAACGTTGATGGTCCGAGTCCTTTGCAGCATTTCCCAGTAAATGTCCTACCAGACACACAAAATGATCTTCGCAGGATGAAGGTCATGTTTTGCACGTGGTGTGGGCGTCTTGTTTGGGCCTAACCATTCTCTCCGATGCCTGAAATTCACGTACGGGCACCACTTTTCACCTCCAGTAACAATACGTGACAAAAAGGGTTTGTGTTGCTGAGAACATTCGCAATAACGGGCGAGCAACGAAATACATATGGCAACACGCTTATTCTTGTTGTCCTCGGTAAGAATGTGAGGCACCCAAGACCCCAATTTCTGGACCCTTTCCCATACGTTTCAGGTGTCGCACCACGGTGGCCTGATCACATTCCATCTCAGTGGCCAATTCGCGTGTGGTTTGACGCGGCTCCAAGTGGATGAGATGGTTCAAACGATCTTCATCAAAGAGATGGACGACCTGAGCGTGGAAAGTCGTTGAGGTCACGATTACTACCTCGGAACCGCCCAAACCATTTGCTGGCTGTCCTCGGAGTAAAAGCATCCTCTCCATACACAGCACAGTTTTGTCGAGTAGCCTGGACGACTGAGGATACCTTGTTAAACTCTTAGAGGAGCAGATGTCGGAAATGTCCATTCCTCTCTACTTGATACTCTATAATTCCGGACCTGAAAACCAAAGAAACCATTAGTCAAAATCACACAACGCAAAATGGTTTAAATGCACGATAGTACTGGCCACATTTCGATATACAACTGGCCATCTGCACCGTCACTACTTACCTGGGAAGCACTCGTGAAATAAAGCTGTATGAGCTTATGCATCAGACCAATATTATTCCTGCTGCATATCCGGTTGCAGGGACTGCCCATGTAGTTTTGGCTTTGATATTCTTACCTTTTTAAAGTTTTGATTTTAAATTTCTTTTTTTCTCTGAGATAGCTTTTTAACGTGTGAATGGAGAATATCATCTGCTAAAAGTATTTCTAGCATTTGTATGAATCATTTCGTTATACGTTTTTCATTGTTTTATCATCAGAGAACTGGATTTCTGTGCTGTTTCTTTTCCTCGGGTCAAGGGTAAAGTTTGTTAAACACGTGTCAAGTCCAAATTTCATAGAGATGGCGTCGTGGAAAATTCTGACCATAATAAACTTCCTCCTTAGAGGGCTTAGCAATGTCAGATCATCCATTAAAAGCATAAGCAAGGAATCACCCTGAGATATTCTTCTCTTGATCTCTGTCATTGCAAGTTCTCCGTTTAAAAATGGATGGGTTTTCGATGAAGAATGGCCACTGCTAAACCTTTTCTGATATTAGTGATCTCAATAACATTAGAAAATAATTGTTATTACAATCATAATATGTGACGTAACTGCCAGCAGGACGCACACGACATAAAGGCAGATAGTAGTCAGAACAAACGTTCGCGTAGCTCAATTGGTAGAGTGACTTATTCCGGAATGAGGGGATCCGGGTTCAAACCCTGGCGTGGACAGAAATGACGGAGAAATTACCTTCGTTATAAATATCCCATGTAGCACAGCCTTTCACTTTAGCTTAGGTCCAACATTGAGCCATCATCTTTTAGGAATAGAAGACGGTAGCTCAGTGTTGGGCTTACATTGAATTACAAGTCTGTGCTACCTGGGATTAGTTATGCACGTGATGCATCATGTTTTATTACTTTGTTCTTGATATACAACGTCGATTATTGCTGCAGTAATGAAATGCAGGAGATATATCCATAATTTGGTCCTTATGAAGATTTTATATGCCGGTTATTTGGCGGGCGGCACCCTGGCTGCTGCTGTTTGTGAGTGTCCCTATTCTGACTGGAATTGAACAAGAGCCGTGTAAGAAACTAGTGAGGAAATTTGGAAATAAATACCTACTGTCTTACATTCTAAGAACGCTGTTTCACTGAGGACCGGCAATCATTCCACGGCCGCCTCGGTGGCGCAGTGGTCTAAGCGATGGCTCCTGATCTTTAGTCCGAGATGTATCCGGGTTCGAATCCCGGTGAGTCATGGATGTTGTGTTTGTCTTACGGCACTGGCTGTCTCTCCCTTCCCTGGAACTAGTGACCCTAAATTATGGACGGGCGACTGCTTATAGCCCATTGAGTTGCTAACGGTGAGCGTTATACACCCAATCAAAATAAAATCGTTCCACGGATAATTATTTTCGTTGTTCAAATATTTTCAAAGTAACGTATCATTCAAGAATGTTATTTTTTACTCTGTTCTATAGTGAAATATTAAAAGTTTCGAATTTTTATGATGTGAATTCACCTTGGTATCTAGTCGTCTGTTTGGCCTGCTCGGATCTCATCTACGTTGTGACGTCACGACGATTGACTGATTTTCTGAGTTCAAGAAATCGCATATTGCAAGCTTGCCGTCTCGAAAAGAAACACCCAGATTGATTTAATTTATGCATGAAAAAGAGTCTGTGAATGTGTTTCAGGGAAGAATGATATCCAGCATAATGAACATTTACATTCCCTTTTTCTTTAAAATTTTAGAGGTATCTGAAAAAGCTAATAACTGTTCCTTATCCGTAGGTGGAGCACGTTGACGATCATATCTGTGTCTTGAAAACTATAAAATTTCATCAGACTGCGTATAAAATTATACAGACAACATAATAATCCAGCAAAGTTACCGTTATTCAACTGATTTATCTGATAGCTAAAAATGACTTTTTGTAATTTCTTTAATTTTATCTTTGCACTGTATCGCAATGAATACAAAAAAAGAGAAAGAAAAGAATATAAAGACATTTAAGTTCAAACTGTGATTTTTTTTCACCTTAGAAAGTGTTTTCAATCATATTTTTCTGTACATATTATTCACGAAAAGTAAACGAAATTTGAAGATTTAAAAATATGTATATATGCACGTGCCATCCCGTACTTATTACAGTGCTGTGGAAATAATTGCGTCGAAATATACATACACGGAGATTACGTATTACGTAACCTTCATTTTCAAATTATGGATAACTATTTGGAAGATATTAACCTTTCAAAAGTTTTCGAAAGCTAAATATGTGGATAGGAAAGGATTCAAGGGGATCGATGGTTTACACCCCTCTGCTAAAGCTGCATCAGCAAGAATGCTATATATACACGGTTTCCACAAAGTCTCTTTACAACTTTACGCATTTATTACGGATACACTGTATGAGATTGACAAATATGGTTGAGCACACAAGTACGATCAAATACTAAAGTTTTTTTCTACCTCATTACAAAAGCTCAATATGCGCAGCATTTGTTGCGCGTAGAACATCTAGCCGAAACTCCATTTCCAACCATGTGCGCTGCAGCATGTCCTCGGTAATGGTCAAAATAGCGTTGCTGATCCTTGATTTCAGGTCATCAGTGTCCTGCATCTTTGTCCGATACACGATATCCTTCACATATCCCCATACGAAAAAGTCCAGAGATGTGACGTGGGGGGAATGGAGTGGCCATGCAAATTAACCATCCCGTCCAATCCACCTCCCTAGGAATTTTGTGTTTAAAAAGTCCCCAACGTGCCGTCCTCAATGTGGTGGCGCACTGTACTGTTGGAACATCACGCTTAGTTGAAGGTCCTACAACTGTGGCACAACATATTCGCACAAAACAACCAGGTAAACATCTGCCGTCGCTGTTTTCTCACTGAAGAAAAATGGTCCAAGGACTCGGTTATGCCTAACACCGCACCACACGTTCACTTTTTAGGACTGTCTCTCGCAAGTTTCATAAACGCATGAGGTTTTTCAGACACCCCCTCCCCCAAGCCTGACAATATGTCTGTTTAACTGCTTAGAGACATGAAAAGTTGCCTCATCCGTAAAACAAATATGTGTGAGAAAATCGGGATCTTCACTCAGTCTATCCAGCATCGTTACTGCGAATCTTTTTCGCCGTAGTCAGTCGTTCTCCTCAAGTGCTTGTATAAGTTGCACTTTGTATGCATATAAGCATAAATATTTATGTAGCACCCTGTTACCATGTACCGGGGCATTTGTAGTTCTCTGGCAGCACAACGAATGGACTTCTTCGGGCTTCGTGAAAATGAATCGCGAACACGTTCGATGTCTTCATTCGACATTCGTGGGCGGCCACTACGATTATGACCCAACACGGACCCAGTCTCCATGATATTTCTGGTGTCATTGGTGGATACTAGGACGAGAGGGCTGGGTTTTCCATACTT
The DNA here is from genome assembly GCA_039090855.1 of Macrothele yani. Lineage (NCBI taxonomy): Eukaryota > Metazoa > Arthropoda > Arachnida > Araneae > Macrothelidae > Macrothele > Macrothele yani. The sequence continues at coordinate 144,048,922 of CM076989.1, forward strand.
AGTCCGGAAATGTCATTGCGTTTGTGTATCAGATTTTGTTACGATTAAATAAGCGACGCACTGCGCTCTCTCTCTCTCTCTCTCTTGGGGACCACATTTTCATAGAACAACATCTGCTACGTCAGTGAGGGACTTATAACAAAAAACGATAATGTCAATTAAAACTTTGATATGTACAGTATATTATACAACAAATACCATGAACTTACATAGTACAGGGTGTTCATAAAAAATGTGCAAATTTGTAAAGAGACTTTGTGGGCACCCTGTATATACAGATTCGAGTCATATTGTGACCAACTCTTACTTTTGACGTCAACAGCGCGTAACCAATGAAAGAAGGCACGTGTCGTGAGCTGGCTTGGATGGTATATAAGGTGTGAAAACATATCCCTCGTTGCTGTCATGGATAAATGGAGCGATTTATCAGATTTTCAAAAAGGGATGATTATCGGCTTTCGGGCCAAGGGTGGAAGTATTTCTGAAACAGCGCAGTTTGTGAACTGTTCGCATCCTGCTGTGGTTAAAGTGTGTCGTGATTGGAGAAATGGCACCATTGCGAATAAGCGAAGTGGAAACTGCGGATCACCACGTACCCTATTGATGTGAGAGGGGAACGTCGGATGCGAAGGTGCGTGAGGGCCGATCGACACGCTACAGTGGAGCAACTCACTGGCCGAATGAACCAGGGGGCTACCGGAGGTGTTTCTAAAACCACATTTCAGCGAACCCTGTTGCGTATGGGACTCCGAAGTCCACGGATGGTCACTGCACTTAGGCTAACGAAGGTGCATCGGTTGAAAAGGCTTACATTTGCTCGGCAGTATCGGAATTGGACCTCCGCAGATTGGCAAAAGATTGCCTTCTCCGATAAGTCACGTTTTCTGCTTCATCGAACTGATTGACGTTGGCGTATAAGGCGAGAAACATCGGAGATCAAACACTCTTCAACCAATGCTGGAAGAACACGCGCTGGTGGGGACAGCGTTATGGTCTGGGGAATGTTTTCCTGGCATTCTCTGCGTCCACTCATACCTATGGAAGGCACTATGGGCCGAATTCGTTATGAATCCGTCCTTGCAGATCACGTACACCTATATTTGCTGATTGGGGACAGATGGGATCTTCCAGCACGACAATGGGACGTTTCACACAGGTAGAAATGTCACAGAGTGGTTGCAAAAGCACGATGAAGACTTCAAAGTACTTCTTTAGGCCCCTAATTCCCCAAACTTAAACCCAATTAAGCATGTGTGGGACCACCTCGATCGTGTTGTTCGCTCTATGGATCCTCCACCACGTACCCTCCAGCAGCTGTCAGATGCACTGCTGTCAGCATGGCTCCACATACCTGTGAACACCTTCCAGCACCTTCTTGAGTCACTCCCAGCCCGTCTAGCTGCTGTGCACGCGGCGGTAACTCTGGATAATAGCTGATGGTCACAGTAATGTGACTCGACTGTGTGTGTGTGTGTGTATTATAATCATCCACTATCAATCCAATGCTGGATGAAGATCTCTCCGAATTTCTTCCGCAATGGTCTGTCTTTAGCCAGTCTCCATGTCACTCCCGCATGATTTCGAATTTCATCAACTCCTCACCCATGAGGACTTCTGGGTCTTTATATATATATATATAGCGGCCAGTGCGACATGAAGGCAGAGGGTGCTAAGAATCACCGGAGGACCGGCCTAGGCTGCCATTTGATGCTGACCTTGGCTACTTACAATGGACGCTCCCTATTTTCTGATTCAAGGCGTCTTGAATTGGAAGAGGAATACAAAGGATCAAGTGGGACATCGTCGGGCTAAGTGAGGTAAGGAGAAAAGGAGAAAATCTCATTGAACTGAAATGTGGGCATCTCTTCTACTATCGTGGGACAGATACTGGCAAAACTAGTGGTGTTGGATTTATAATAAACACAAAACTGAAGAATAAAGTTGTAGAAGTTGAACGTTTCGCTGACAGAGCTGCACGACTCGTTATCCAACTCTCAAGAAGATACCAGGCTCAGATTGTTCAAACTTATGCACCCACCACAAGTCCTCCTGAAGAAGAAATTGAATAATTTTATGAGGAAATTCGTCATCTAAATAATAAAGGTAAGCAGCACTTGAAGATAATATGGGAGATTTCAATGCAAAAAGAGGGCAACGGCAACAGAATGAAACTGCAATAGGTAAATTCGGTCACGGCAACAGAAACCAGCGTGGAAACACTCTCGTAGAGTTTGCAGAGGCAGAAGGGTTTTTCATCATGAACTCCTTTTTCAAGAAAAAGCCACACAGGAAATGGACATGGAGGTATTCCAATGGATGGACAAGTGAATATGATTTTATTATGTGTAACAAGAAATTTTTCATGAAAGACTGCAGTGTGCTAAACAAGCTCAACACAGGTAGTGGCCATAGAATGGTAAGATGCACCTCAATGCTAAACTCGAGCGTGGCAAGCTCATAAAACAAAGTGTATTGATGTGGCCAAACTTACAAAGCATCATATAACTTTCAAATTAGATCTGAGGAACAGATTCTCTATTCTAGAAGGTCTAACATCTAAAGACGTGGACATCTCTGAAGTTAACAAATTATCAGGAAAAACCCAAATGCTGATTAAAAAAGAAGTGAGATGAGGACAATTAAAAAAGATGTGACTTCCAAAGTGGAATATATAGAGCTGTGCAAGACGGTACGAAAAATTATCACTGAAGACGTAAGCAAATTCAACTGCGAACTAGTGAGGAAAGCAATTGAAAACAACCAAAGCCTAAAGATAGCAAAGGGACATCTCAGTAAGGGAAGAAAACAGATTATGGCACTGAGAAAAGAAGATGGTTCTGTAACAAGAAAAAGAGGCGAAATTTTGACAAGAGTGAAAGATTTCTACTTCACATTATATGAAAGGGATGTTGCATGTACTCCAGACATCATGAAAGGTACCAGCACCAGAGTTCTCCTAGTCCACCCAGCAGAAGTTACACATGCAATCAAAAACATGAAGCGCGGAAAAGCTCCAGGGGAATATGGAATTACTGTAGACATCATACAAGAAGCAAGTGGAGAAATTGAAACAGTACTCGCCCAAGTTTTCACTCAATGCCTTAATGAAGGGAAGATTCCTGAAGATTGGAACAATGCTACAATGATCGTGCTACATAAAAAAGGGGACATTGAGGATCTCAGGAACTACACACCTATCAACCTCCTATCAGTGGTTTATAAAATCTTCACTAAAGTTCTTTCACACCGTTTGAAGGTAACACTGGACATGGCTCAAACGAGAGAACAATCTGGATTCAGGAGTGGCCACAGCACAATAGATCATATCCACGTACTGAGAGAACTAATTGAAAGAGTGAAGGCTTATGAACTTCCATTGTGCATGGCTTTTATCAATTATGAAAAGGCCTTTGATTCAGTGAAACCATCAGCAGTTACAATGGCTTTTAAATCCTACGGTATTGAAGATGCATACATTAATACTATTAATAACATCTATGAAAATGCAAGTGCAAAGATTCGGCTGTTTGAGAATACAGCACATATAAAAATTGAAAAGGGAGTGAGACAAGGTGACACCATATCTCCCAAGCTCTTTAATTGGAAAATGTCTTTCAATCACTGAACTGGGAAAACAAAGGGATAAAGATTAATGGAGATTATCTAACTCACCTTCGTTTTGCTGATGATGTAGTCGTTTTTACAACTACCCCACCAGAGCTGTAGAGTATGATCCAGGAACTTGCTGACAAGAGTAAAGAAGTGGGATTAAAAATGAACTTTCAGAAGACAAAAGTGATGTACAATGCTTTTACAAGAAATGAAGATTTTTCGATTGATGGAGAAAAGCTGGAGATAACAGATACGTACGTTTATCTTGGACAGCAGATATCAAGTGAGGGTCACATTGGTGAAGAAATTAATCGGCGTACAAAACTTGCCTGGAGAGCTTTTGGAAGAAACAGCATAATTTTCAAGAGTAATATGTCATTATATCTTAAAAGAAAAGTGTTTGATCAATGAATCCTTCTAGTGCTTACGTATGGTGCAGATACGTGGACCTTAACTAAAAAAGGCGGCTGCAGACAACTCAAAGAAGCATGGAGAGGTGTATGCTTGGTGTAACCAGGAGAGATAAGAAGAGGAACTCGTGGATCAGAAAAATGACAAGAGTGGAAGACCATGATCAGAGTAAAATCCCTGAAATGGCAATGGGCTGGACATACTGCCAGAAGAACAGTCCATCGATAGACAGTCGAAATTTTAGATTGGATTCCAAGGAACAGGAAAAGACCCAGAAGAAGACCTCATGGGAGATGGGTGGATGAAATTCGAAAGTATGCGGGAGTAACATGGAGGAGACTGGCACAAGGCAGACCGTTGTATTAGAGGCTTGGGGAAACCTTCGTCCAGCAGTGGATTGATAATGGTTGACAATGATGATGATGATATATATACACACAGTATAGGGCAAAACAAAGCAAATTTTTGAACAAGAGAAATAAAAATAATAGAAAGACCATCAGCCACCAAACTGTCCATGGAGAACTATACCGTTATACTCAAGTCGTCCCAGGTTTACCACGCTAGATAATATATATATATATAATCTTGGTGTAACCAGGAAAGATAAAAATAGGAACTCGTGGATAAGGAAAATCACAAAATTTGAAGACATCATGATCAGGGTAAAATCCCTGAAATGGCAATGGGCTGGACATATTACCAGAAGGACGGAGCACCGATGTACAACCGGAATTTTAGACTAGATTCCAAGGCACGGGAAAAAACCCAGAAGAATGATACATGGGAGATGGGTGGATGAAATTCGAAAGCATGCTGGAGAGACATGGAGGAAACTGTCTCAAGACAGACCGTTGTCGAAAAGCTTGGAGAGACTTTCATCCAGTAGTGGATTGATAATGTTTGACAATGATGATGATGTATATATTAGATTAAATATTACGCAACTTTCATTTTCAAACTTTGGGTAACCATCTGGAAGAATATTAACCTTTTAAATTTTGTATATACACTACCTACCAACAAGTAATTGGACACCTGTGATAGCAAAGGAAAACGAAGTTTATTCACCTTCAATAGTTGATGGAACCTCCACGAGCTTTGCGATTACAGCTGCGACCCTCCGGGACATACTCTCAACCAGGCGTTGTACGTCGGATAGCGGTATTTCCTTGCACTCGGCTTGGAGAAGACAGGTCAGTTCCTTCACCGATTTCGGACAGTGGGGACACCCCTTAAGTCGAAGCTCCAACTCGTCCCAGAGGTGCTCGATAGGGTTAAGGTCCGGGCTCTGAGCAGGCCAGTTCATTCGATTAACCCCATTGTCACCATACCAAGCCATGGTGGACCTCGCAACATGACAGGTGGCATTGGCATCCTGAAAGTAGCATGGGTCCACCCCGTAAAACTGCCACAACGTAGGAAGCGTATGGTCATCCAAAATGGTGCAGAAGGTCTCGGCGTTGAGTCTACCAGGAATTGCGACCAAGGGTCCCGTGCCATACCAGGAGAAACACCCCCATAGCATAATTCCACCGCCGCCGAACTTCACAGTTGGCACAATACATTCCGGCAGGAGGCGTTCTCCAGGCAGACGTCAAACCCAGACCCTGCCATCCGAACGGTAGAGGGTGAACCTTGATTCGTCGCTCCAGAGAACCTGTTTCCACTGTTCAACGGTCCACTGTCGGCGTTCTTTGCACCACGTTAGCCGAGCAGCGCTATTGGACTTGGTGATCAAAGGCTTGTGGGCGGCAGCACGTCCATGATAACCGAGCTGATGGGCTTCCTTACAGATGGTATTCATCGAAAGAACACTCCCGGATGCCTGTTGAAATTCCTCGCGGATGTGTCCCATCGATTTGGTGCGGTTCTTCCGAATTTCTCTGGCCAGCACCCGTCTTTCTCTAACTCCCAGTTTTGTGGGTCTGCCAGGTCGAGGTACATTCCGACAGTCACCTCTCATCTTCCACTTGCGAATCACGTAGGGCACTGCCGATTTTGGGTACTTCAATTCGCTGGATATGTCACGTATGGATCGGCCATTTCTGTGATACCCGACGATTATACCTTTCTCGAAATCAGAGAGCTCCGAACTGCGTGGCATCTTGCAGGCGACTGGTTGCGTTGTTGTTTCCCACACGATATTTAACGGCGGCGGCCGTGACGTGTATCAGGACCGCAGATGTCGTCGATTGCAGGGGTGTCCAATTACTAGTTGGTAGATAGTGTATATAGCATTCTTTGTATATATAGCATTCTTTGCAGCTTTAGCAAAGGAGGTGAAAACCATCAATTAGCTTGAACTTAAATCCTTTCCTATCTGCATTTAGCTTTCGAGAAATTTTAAAGGTTAATATTCTTCCAAATAGTCATCCAAAGTTTCAAAATGAAAGTTGCGTAATATTTAATCTCCCTGTAGTACAACCATATGTTCTGTATCTAAGATTAATCAGAAATTATTCAGCGTTTGTGGCTGCTGCACTCTCGCCAAAGAGCCTCAATTTAAACATGCCACGTAAATGGCAACAGATGACACAAGATGCATTCTTGAGAAGCATTCATACGATATCCAATAATATGTAATTTTCTTTTTGTAATTAAATTACATTGGGCCATTTTATATTTTACCAGGCTAAGATAATTTTGGGATTTATGTAAGACAAATTGCATTGGTCTCCACTGAAACTGCCTCGCCATAAGTCTCATATTTCCTGCGTTTTTCGGAAATATGTCACTCTTTGTAAAGACTATCAAAGAGCTTGTGACATTATCAACGTTCTATTGCTAGTTAGTTATCTTTTGTTTTATTAAATAAAAGTCGTTATAATTTTACTTTTCTCTTTCGCAGTGGATGAAAGTAATAAAGGATGGGCAACTGGGAGATGGCAACACTATCACTGTCCATGGGGAACTGTACCGTATACTCAAGTCGTCCCAGGTAACGTCCCGGCCAGATGGTTCCTATCTCAACAAGCTTGTGATCGAAACTGCTTACACAGCAGATGCCGGCAAATATGTATGTATGGGAGCCAATAAAATGGGATACACCTATCGATCAGCTTACCTCACTATATTACCAAGTAAGTACTGGAATTAGTATCATAATACTCGTCACTTTTAACTTCTCTGTACGCGCTATCGTATGACTGATAAGAATGTTCTGAGTTTACATTTTACTGTTCTTTCCTCCTCACCTTAATAATATAAAATATGTATTAATTTCGTAGCAGGTATTAACTTAGCGCATTAACTATTCTCATTTCATTTTCAGGAATCCTATGGACCTTAAATATTGTTCTGAATCTTTACATTTCTAACACTTTTGGTCTAGTATAATATAAAGTAATATTTTATGCTTATATTTTCTTTGCCTAAGCTCACATTCCTTACGCTTCTCTTTGTCTAAGCTCGTTAAAGTACCAGCTTTTTTTTTTCATCAACGTAAATGTGATACTCTGAAAAACTTTAGATTTAAAAAAATATTTTTCAGTTTTGATATGTCACATTACGTGTGAAAAGTTTGTTTCTTTATTTTATGTCTCATGCCCGACTTGAATAAAAGCCGACCATGAGGGATTCATAAAGAATTGTTAATGATTCAGTTTTTTCCTGAAGTACATTTAAACACATCTTTTATTTACTTTCACACCATTTACTTAATCTAAAGATTAACCTTAAAATGCGAAATTTATTTAAGCTGCTATTTTGCAGAATAGATAGGTAAGGAACACTATAAACGAGTTCCTGGGTTAAAAAACCATAGAAAACCAAGTTAAAATATTTCTCACAGATACATTATTCAAACCAAATTCCATGTGGACCCAAGAGATAAAATCTCACAATAAATACTTATAAATTATAGCAATATTCTTTCACATCTTTCATACAGATCGGTCAAAACGTCTTTGCGGGGGGAGCCTGCCTGTTTAAAAACCACATGAAGCAGGTTTTACACATTTTATTTAGAATCAGCCCATCAAGGAGCACTATGAAAAAACCCCATGTTGAAGTGATTCTTTAAAAATGGGAGAAAAGAAAAAAAAATTACAATATGAAAAAAATTTAAAGTACGAAAACAAAATAGCTACAGGAAGAGAAACAGTTTCCAACACATGAAAGATGAAAATTTGACTCTGGATCTTACTATGAATTCGTGACTTATTCAATATTGTTTCATTCTAATATTTTATTAAGAATATCATTACTTTTTCTACAAACTATTGGTTTTAATGCTATCCGTTTTTTTTAAGATATATTTCCACCATATATATTTTCTATTTTCAAATTTTAGAACTCTTCGAAAATCGCATTTTATTGCTAATTTTATTTGCTCCGAATTTCGATATTTCTGATTAAATGACTATTTTTCTATTTTTTTTCAGAGATTATATTTATTTTTATATTTTGTAATTGCTACTAGATAATGAATTGCATTATTTTTTTAATTACTGGGTGCAAGATATGAGATTTGTTTACTGTCAAAAGCCTCCTTTAAAAAGATTGAAGTAATTCTTTATCCATTTCCAAATGTTTTTTGCAAAGTCACATTCAACAAAAATGTGTTCAATGTTCTCCAACAGGCCACAGTTTTTACAATGCAGGTCATTTGATAGATGCATTTTATGTAACCATTTACCATTAGGAATAATGTTGTGTGAAATTTTGAACTTCAGATCGCGGATTTGTGTACTTAATTTAATCTGAAGCTGTTGTTTCCAAATGGAATTTACAAATGGAGTATTCATTATGATTTCTAGTTTTGTTTGGCATGCAGTGTTGAAAGAATTTTTTAAATCGCACATGTAAAAGCAGTGATATTGAGAAAAACGGAATAAGCATATGCGCCCCTAGCGGCGAAATTGAGCACTATTTTGGAAAGAAAATGCACAGTACAGTTTGCATAGTTAATAGTTTCTGGCCTAAGAAAGAAGTTTTCCAATCGGATTTTTAATCCCGCATATATTACTCTAAACGGAAACGTGAACGTACGCCCTCTGGTGGCAGACTTGTGCGCTACGAAAAATTTGAAATTATATGAGAAACATTTCCCCACGGAAATGCCCTCCAAGAAAGAAAGAATTTTTCAAATCGCCCTCTTAAAAGCACAGCTTTCGACAAAAATAAGATATGCCTTTACGCCACTGGCGGAAAAACCATGAATTATTTAAAGAAGAAAGTATTCTCAATAGGTTTTTCGATGTGAGTGGTATCGGTCAACGAAAGAATTTTTTCCATCGAGTTTTCAGGAGCTTAGATTTTACTACAAATACGTCAGAAGCAGAAATTAACTCTTACGCCCCTCGTGGCTAAACCATTCTTTAACAAATATTGGAAATTATAGGCAGAGCATTTCCTATCAGTAGATGTATCCGGTGCAGAAAAGTTTTCTAATCCGAATTTTAGAAGCAGAAATATAGGGGAAAGCGCAATTTACTTTAACGCCCTCTAGCAGAAAGTCAATGTATTACTTGAAAATTTTGAAATTACATGAGAGCATTTTACACCGGAAACGCTATCTAACAAAGAAGGAATTTTTCAAATCTGACTCTTAGAAGCAAAGAATTGACAAAAATAGGATATATGTCTACGGCCCCTGGCGGAGAAACCATACATGATTTTAAAAAGAAAATATTCTCAAATGTTTATCGACATGAGCGGTACCGGTCCCCGAAAGAATTTTCTCAATCGAGATTTAAGAAGCTCAGATTTTGATGAAAATACCTGCGAAGCAGAAATTAACACTTACGCCCCCTGGTGGCCAAACCATATTTTATAAAAAAAAAAAAAAGTAGAAATTGCAATCAAAACACTTCCCGTATGGAGCTGTATCCGGTGCAGGAAGAATTTTTCAAATCTGAGTTTTAGAAGCAGAGATGTCGGGGAAAGCGCAATTTACCTTTACTCCCCGTAGCGAAAAGTCAATGAATTTCTTGAAAATTTTGAAATTACATGAGAGCATTTTACACGGAAAACACTATCTAACAAAGAAATTTTTCAAATTGGACCATTAGAAGCAGAGATGTTGACAAAAATAAGATATACATATCTTAGTGGCGGAGAAACCATGGAATATTTTAAGAAGGAAATATTCCGAAATGGTTTATCGACGTGAATAGTATCGGTCCACGACAGAACTTTTTCAGTTGAAATTTTAGAAGCTCAGATTTTGTTGCAAATACGTCAGAAGCAGAAATTAACACTTACGCCTCCTGGTGGCCAAACCGTTTTATACTAAAAATTAGAAATTATATGCGAAATATTTCCCATCCGGAGCTGTATCGCTGAAGAAAAAAGTTTTCAAATCGGAGTTTTAGAAGCAGAGATATCGGGGGAAACGCAATTTACCTTTACGCCCCCTAGCGGAGAATCTTTGCGTAACTTGAAAAAGTGACTATACCTAAAATAATATTTGCCATGAGTAGGATCGAAAGGCAAAAGATTTTTTGAATTGGATTTTTAGAAGCAAATATATGGAATAAAATGTATTTGGAATTCGATATCATCTGTCTTACGCCCTCTAGCGGCGAAATTGTGCATCGTAGAAAAAATCAAAATCAAGAGTCATCATTCTCGCATTTCAAGTTTCCTAAATGCAAAAAAAAAAAAAAAAATTCAAATCGGAATTTTAGCTGCAGAGGTATGGTGTCTACAGACGGACGGACAAACCGATAACATAAGCACGGTCTTTTTTTACAAAATACGTGCTAAAAATTCGCGTCCTCTGTAAAGGAGTGGGTGGTGTGTACATAATACAATATGCTGCTTGAAATAGAACCCCTTGTTATGATGATGGGATTTACTCTAGACGCTGTTTTAGTTGTTTCAAGAGAAATTGTGTTTTTGTCTAAACTACGTTCTGATTCCGCAAAGTGGGGTGTAAGTCGACAGTCAGAAAGCCTAGTAAACGAGTTAGTTCTTTGGATTGTTACGTGATTTAATTTTTAATCAGACGAACTCTGGCCGTATTTTTATTTGAGTGCTAATGTTAAAGTAACTGTTGTTACAATCAGCAAAACGCACTACCTAAAACCATGAAACATTATACTGTATGATATACTACGTATAATGAAATCTTTTTCAATGAATTGCGATTTTTAGCATCTGCTTCTGCACAGGAAAATGAACATAAAGCAGAGAATAATTTCATATTTCTGAAAAATTTTCCACAAATACATTAGCATTTATTTTTGTGGTTTACTTCCTTCTTTCTTATACTTTGCGGTATGGAAGTTCTGCAAGTAATCAAACGTTTGAGGTCCTTATTATCACTTTGAAACTTCGTAATAGAAGCACTGCCAGTCGTTCCAACCTACCAAGTATTTCCGTTCTATATTACCGTGTCGGTGTTCCGAATACTTCCTGCAGTTCTCGCTGTGCGTTAATTTATTGTTGCAGCAAGGAAGGGAATACTGCAAGTGAACTTCGCGATCTAAGGATTGCAGAATATATATTTTGGTGGGGAGGACACTAGCATGTTAAATGCACCTCGACGATAGTGATCACAGCTGTGACGGCCATATTAACAAAACCCCGTGTTACTCTTCATTGCTGAGTGTTCCTACATTCTCAGTAGTTGTGTTGCTATAACTGAACTTTTTATTACTCCAACTGGCTTGGTAACGACTGTTCCGACGACAGTGCGGAAACAGTGGTGGTGACCGTGTGATCTTTATGCTGTCCTGTAACGTACTTCTGGTGTTATTACCATGCCGTCCATTTCAGCATATGATTCCGTTACAGAAATGTCGTCGCTTTCTGTATGTAAGCCCTAAGCTAATTAATAAAAGACGAAAGAGGTAGTCTGTGGGCAAACCTTTCTATCTCTTCAAACCTGAAGTATCCAAACCCATTTCAGTACATAATACTTCGTTCCTGAAATACACTTTTCCGATGAGATTCGTAAACATATCAAAGAGCTGAATCAGACTAATATTCGACTACCTGATTAAAACCCCGTGGTTCGGGTTTTACCTGTTTGTTGCATCGAGTGAAAAGATCAATCTGAGGATCTGTAGCACTTTTAATTTCCCCTTACTTGAACTGCCAAGTTAGATAGTTCAGAGATTGAGACTCCAATTCACTGGTGAGTCCAGAGATTGAGACTCCAATTCACTGGTGAGTCCAGAGATTGAGACTCCAATGCACTGGTGAGATCCAAAGAATTTAACGTCTCCTGTCAGGAGAATGTTCTGTAGACTGGTGAGTGGAATGTTGCTGATATCCTAGGTATTTCTTCTTATTTTATGGAGCTTTTACGTAGCTACAGTTGTTTTTCTTTCCTTCTTTCCAGTTGCTGACAACACAGCCGGTTTCAGCAGTACTAGCCCACGCTCATATTGGTCAGTTATAACAGCCTTTCTTCTGCGTAGTTCAGGCTGAGCGTAGGTCGCTTCAGTTAATCTATTCAGATTTCATGAAATGATGTCTGAATAGATTTAAAAAATTCTTAAAAATAAAAAATTTTCGGAGCGAATTTTCAAAAATGTAAAAAATTAGTTCATCTCCTCAGCATCGACTCTATGGAAACATAGTGCACGTGATTACTGCATGTTTTTACTTTTAGGGTTGAACGATCACGACGTGCACACATTGCATTGAAGAATCGCCCGTCCTTACTTTAGGACCACTGGCTCCAGCGTAAGTACTGAACCAGCGCAGCAGAACAATTAGCTACGTTTTGTTTTGTACTCAGAATGGTATTCCGTACTGTAATGTGTTCAGTGCAGTATGAATTATCATTCGACGTCTACTGATCATCATACTTGCCTTGAATCATTTCTCAGAGAAATGTTTCTGCGTGACATGACTGATTTCTTTTCGTTCTTATCGACATCGAAAACACTTAAAACTGGGGTAAAACACTCTACCTTAAGGTGACTAGACGTCCTCATTTTCTGGGAACAGTCCTCAATTTTAGTGCTTTGCCCTCGATTACCTAAAAACTGATTGAGGACGTCAGATGTTCTCAATTTCTTTTTAGTTTTTAATTTTTGAAATGTCCCCAAAAAATTGAAATAGGAAAACATGTGCTAAACAAAAGTCGTAGAATTCAATTGAATCTACCAAATCACTGTAAAAAAAATCTGTGGAACGTTACACAAAAAAAATGGGGCAGCTTAGCTGCCTCAACGTTTTTGAAAACGTTAGCAATAAATCCTGACAAACGTTCCACACATTTTTGAAGAAGTCTGAGACATTGTCCCGGGAGGATTTTGTGGAACGTTCCACAATGCGGAGAGGAACCTTTTCAACAAAAGTGATCAACCTTCCACACATTATTGAAACATTCCGTCCCAGGGTTTCTGCATCATTATGAGGAACGTTCCACAATAAACTTGAAAACATTTCACAAAAGCGGAAAGCGTCCTGTGAAACCTTTTCAACAACTTTGAGGAACTTAGCACATGCTACTGAAAAATCTTGAAACAGGCTGGCAACCTGATTTTGAGGAACGTTCCACAGTAAACAAAGAAAAATTCCAGAAACATTTGAAGCCTTCAGGGAACAGAAATGTGAAACATTTCTAGCAGATCTGAACAAGGTTTTGCATAATATATCTGACAAATAATTCTCTATAAAAATGTTCCTGAAAATTTCGTTTGCACCATGATAGATAATTTTTTACCATTTCCAGAAATTACTTTTAGCATTTCAAAAATGAACTCCAATAAGGACAATTCATGATGTACTAGTTAATTCTTAATAAACATGGGTAATGTAGTAACAGCCCGTATTGAAACTTATGCTTACTGAATGAAGAAAGATAAGGACAATTTACTCATGAGTTTTCTCAGATTTGAAAAGAGAAGTTATAAGAATGAAATATTCATGAAGAAACACATTTCTTAACAAATGTTAATTGTGTTTTACACATAGATACATCTTTTGCAGCGAATGCATCTGTACAAACAAATGCGTTCGAGGATATTCTACCTAGGGCACATACAAAAACAATTTTCAGTTTACCCAAGCTTGACTGAAAAATCAATGATTTTTACATTCGAGACACTTTAAATTTATATAGTATGGTGCCTTCGCAAGACGTTAATTACTCACTGAACAAACGATACAAGATAGAACTTACCCTGTATCATGTGTTACACCCAGTTAAGATTTATGTAACTTATCCTGTATCTTTTCACACCCAGCTAGAACTTATTTTTCTGCAGTGATCATCAGAAGTGATGACTTAATCATTTTTAACAAATGCCCAGTAATCAGCTTAATTGTTGGATGATGGTGTCATTTGCTTGTTTCTTTTATTTTCGTCGAACACCTGCAGCAAGTTTGCACTTGTGAGTTTCGGTTCGTGCTTGCGGACAGCCAGCAGCTCGTTACAGAGAATTATGGGATCACGACCCTGGATTAGTTGGAATGACGTCGCAGTGATTTGCGGGAACTTGCTGTTTGTTGTTCTTACAAAAAGTGCTCGAAAAGAGTACATGTATTACGATCACCTAAAAGGATTTTCACTGGAATATAAACTGTTTTGTGTTAAGTGCCAAATGGATAGCATTTCAGGGTAAGACTGTTTAAAATAGACTAATTAGAAAGTGCGGAGTCGTTGTTTAATAACTCATTCATTCTATGTTTGTATTATCGGTGAACTTACATTAGCATTTTAGTTGTGTGACTATTCAAGAATAAATAACAATAAATTATTTCAGGAGTCTGTCGATTATGAGCATAGTTACCGTTGCAAATCATTTCTTAGTTTTAACTTACACCACCATTAATTTCATGTGCAATGTTTGCACTCGAGGAGGGGGGGGCACAACTTAATTTTGAAATATAATTGTGGGGATCACGTATCTAAACTCAGTATACGTTAATCAAACTTAAATGACATGGAAGGGAGACACCAAATATTTGCAGGGGAGGAAAAAATGAAGTAATGAATGTATAGATGTGCTACGACAATTCAAAAGCAAATAAGCAATATATAAATTAAAAAAAATAGGACTAGAGATAAACGTTCTAGGTGTAGCCAGTAGTAGTGACACCACAATTTTTAGAGGAAGTTGGCCCTCATTTGTTGCGATCTTCCCGTAAGTAATTGGGGAATTTGGCACCAGTAAGAGCATCTTATTCAACCAATCACAGGGCTTCCAGAGGTTAGAAATTACAGTCATACAAAGTCAGGATACTGCAAGGGGTGTGTCTGTTGGATGTAGACATACATGATCATTATTGCCATTAGTTCATGAGGTTCACATGAAGAAAACAGCGTCATAGTGCTGTACACATTTCTTACAGAAAAGGCCTGGTTTCATTTAAATTGGAGCATAACTTCTCAAAAAAAATAAAATAAAATAAATAAAGCCCATCGGCTTTTGAAAATCGCCAGGAAGCACACCAGGCTGTTTCCAAAGAGAGAACTGCGGAACCACATTTTTTGAAGAGTCTACTTTGACCTTAGCTATCAACGCAAATATTATTACACAGTTTGTGACTTTGCTGCATGAGGATGAACGCTACTGTCGGTGCCAGCTAATGAAGCAATTAGACACACATCAAATAAATCCATGGAGGTACTGTACATATTCCAGAATTCACTCGTTTTCTCCTTCAGATTCCTTCCTGTGAGTGGAATCTAAAGGAGCCAGTGTACAAACATGACCCTCATGCGCTGGCGCCCCAACCATAAATTTAACTATGCCTTTGCAAAGAAAAGAACTGCACTGATGGGAACACATTAGGTTACAAAGAGAAAGTCTTGTCTTTTATCAATAATATCAATCATTAAAAAAACATAAATGCAGTTATTACAAAATACCTGATTTTTTTTTCAGCTTCTGAATGGTACAAACTAAAACTGACATCTTAATTTTGACATACGCGTAGTACACTGAAAATGAAAACACTGTCAAGCTTTGAACTGAGGGACCGCAAAGACTATCAGCAAACTCGAAAAAAGACTTTTAAATCTGGCAGATTAGAGCTAATCTTCGCCTTAGCATATTTGATTACAATTCACATTAGTTGAGAAATAATTACAACATTCATCTGATAAAACATGAAATTCTCAAAATAACTAGAAAAATATAGAATGCTAAAAAACGGATATGACCATTACATTGGAATTCACCATGTACCTTTCACCAAACCATCACAAATTTCTTTAAACACTAACATCAATCATTAAAAAAGCAGAGATGGATTTAATACAAATACCTCTCATTTGTTTTCAGTTTCTAGCATGTTCACACTAACATTGACATCTTAATTGCTGATTTTTTTTCTTACATTGTACACTGAAAATGAAAACACTGTAAAGCTCTGAACTGATGATCTGCAAAGACTTTCAGCAAGCTAAAAAAAAACCGTTTGAATCTGGCAAATTAGAATTAATCTTTGCCTCAGCATATTTGCTTACAATTCACATTAGTTGAGAAATAGTCACAATATTCATCTTACAAAGCATGAAATTCTCAAAATAACTAGAAGATTATAAAAGACTAAAACACGGATATGGCCATTTCATAAGAATTCACCAGGTGACTTTTATCAAACCATCACAAATTTCTAAGATCCCTTTCCCCAAGAAAATATCCCAATAAAAGACAATGTAAGACATTCCAAATTTGTTCATTTTTTAAACTTAGAGCAAGCACAAGAAAATGACAACGTGACTAATTTAGCAGCACGAAAACTGATCTTTAGAATTTTATCATTTTATCCTCAATCCGGCTTCATTTTTTTTTAATTTTAGCTTATTTCTGAAAATACAAAACCAAAGCTATCTGCATATATCCACTTGTCCATCCCCCACCTCCTGTTTGCAACTTGTACATTGAGGAACGGATAAAAAATGTAGTAAAAACTTGGAGAGAAAAAAGTAGGGAGCATTAGAAGTTTTTCAGAACATAATTTCTTTTTATGGATGCATGGTACTTCAACCAAATGGGGCTGTGTATATCTGACTAGCTAAGTTTCAATATAATCAATTTTTATATAGTTATTATGTTGCGACTCATGAATTGTTTGAATTTTGCTCCATTGATGATTGATTGCAACTGAGATAATCTAAAATAACTAGTAAAATTCCCAGCAGCACATCAGTACTTGAAAAAGTTTCACTCGATTATAAACACGTAAGCGCTAAGAAAGAAAGAGAGAGAGAGAGAGAGAGAGAGAGAGAGAGAGAGAGAGAGAGAGAAAGGCAAAAAAATTATAAGGATATTTTAAAACTGGGCATAGCAACACAACAGTGCAAGGACCTTGTGCAATAAATATTCCATTGAACATCTACCATCCACCCGGTGGCGCAGGGGTCTAAGCGGTGGCTTCTCATCATTAGTCCGAGATGGGCGCGGGTTCAAATCCCAGTGAGGCATGGATGTTTTGTTTGTATTACAGCATTGGCTCTCTCCCTTCTCTGGTGTCAGTGGCCCTAAATTAGGGGCTGGCGACTGCTTATAGCCCATTGAGCTACTTATGGTGGTCGTTAAACCCCGAATCAAAAGAATATCTACCATACATCAAAATTTATAATATTACGTAACCATGGTTCCTCACCTATTCAATATGTTTTAAACATGCACATGAAAAATGCCATTAGCTGTTCAATACGAGTACGAGCTTACGAAACAACTTTAGTTGTACATTTTTTTGCTTTCGATAGGGAAGGGGGAACTACAGTTAACACGGTTTTAATCGTAAAGTGTATACTTAACGGACATTTATTCCGTAACACTCAAACGTTTCAGGCTTCCTAATTTTTAGAAACAAAAAGGACACGAGTAAACAGTCTCTTAGTGGAATCGTTTATACATTAGGCCTAACGATCAGCAATTTTATTCGGACACGAAACGCAATTAATCTAAAGCTAGGGTGAGACATTTCACATTTGTGTATTACATGAATTAATTTGTCTTTTGTTAACCGAAAGAAAAAGTACTAACCTTGATTTCCACATCCAACGTAGGTCAGAATCCACGTCGCCACAATTCGGAATCCACGTCGCCACAAACCACAACATGCTACGATGACCAGCAAAGCAAACACAGCTTTAGAGTTTCACGGCGCATGCCCTAAATCTGAGACAGATGTCACGCAGCAAGCGAACAGCGATAAAATTCCGAAACGTTACGCCGATATTGAAAACATTACACAATTATTAGAAAAATACTCATGCACATTTAATCAAATTCCGAAACGTTACACGGAACTCTGAAACGTTACACAACCTCAGAAAAATTTGCGCATGCGCATTGAATAAATTGCGGGTATTGTGGAATGTTACACCAAACTCCGAAACATATTACACAAAGGCTAAGATTTTTTTTTGAAATGTTCCACAGAACTTTTCAAAAAAAAAATGTGTGAACTTATTCAAATAATCTCAAAAACGTTACACAGATTTCCAACCGTGTTACAGACAAATTTAGCATCGTTACTTATAATTGCACGAAAATGGACTAATAAAGGTATGGAACTATTTGCTGAGGCGGAAAATTTTTTCCCTTGAAGTAAGTTAGAAATCCCCCAGTGTTAATGGGAGACATGCCGAAGCATCGAACACAGTCATTTCGGTAATCGTGGTGTTATTTCGTTTCTGTTTTAACTGGATTTAACTAAAATATTTATAGGATGGGAAATAAATCTAATCTTTTTCAGTATCCACTTTCTTGTAATAAAATAAGTGGTTGATGCTAAATTTGGCTGAATTTCGTAAATTCCATTGAGAGTTCTACAATTTGTGTTCAGTACTTCCTTTCATTAAACCGTTTCTTCAAGTAAAGTTATTGTACTTGAAATATTTTTTCTCAGAGATGACATACAGGTATTCCATGATTTCTGTCCGCTCAGTGTATAGTAATTTTCTGGCTTCAGATACTTTTTCTTATACAGAATCACTTTGAAACTTTAGTAGAACATCAAAATGTAGCGTTGTTTGCATATGCTGCCCTTTATGAGTAACATTTAAAATTTATCAGTGGTAATATTCTGCATGGTAGTTTTTATTGCTATTTTATACTTATTTCGCATTAAAATCATCCTTCAGATTCATCGTATGTTTTTCGATGAAATTTGAACAATTAGGATACAGTTCATAACATTTTTTGCTTATCGGATACACCATAATGCGTCAGATGTTATCCTCAGTTATGTCCTCATTTTGAAATGAAATTGTCCTCAATTATGCATTGAAATTGAAGACATCCATTTTGTGCCCAATTTCGTTCTCAAAATTCTGGTCACCTTACCCTACAGGGTATGTGTATCTTTCACCAGTATAATTTAGTGATCAGTTTTCCAGTATTTATTAACAACCGTTTATTGCACTCACACTCAATTTTCGAACCTCTTTTTTTCTCGCCATATTGGTATACTCGAGATTTTATTTTGTACATCATTTTGTATAATTTTTGACTGAATTTGCCACAGCATCTTTGGACTTTACAGCATCCTTTAACTTTGAGCGTGAATGGTACATATACCTACTGCACACCTCCTTCCATGAGTTCTACGGGTGCAACTTACAATCAACTGGGTTTCGTCCTATATAGTTCATAAAGGGTTTATTTAACCTGCTCAGAAAATGATTGGTTTGTGGCTATAAACATCTTGCAGTACCTGTCTTGCTGACAATTGCATTTGTCTAGTCTCTTATAACGGCTACGACGCTCTTGGACTCCACTTCGATTGCGAGCTCAAAGCTTGGGCTTCTATCTGATGTTGGTCTCCGCTGCGACTGTGGGCTCAAAGCTTGGCCTTGTATCTGATGTTGCGTGAAAGCAATGACAACCCTAAGTTTTATTCCCTCTCCGCTGCAATAATTGTCTTTTAAGACATTTTCTAAATTAATTTTACCCCAAGGAATGTAAGAGGTAAGTATATCTTAACTAGTTCGAAAAACTTTATAGTTTACCACAAAAGTGGCTTCAAAATATACACTCCGTAGGCAAAACATTAGAGATACGGGGGATGGGCAGTTGACATGGACATAACCCGCACAGAATGGAATGGATCCAAACCAAACGCAGGCGATACATAGGCGGACGGGTAGGGCTTTGCAACAGTGTGATCTGAGAGGAATTGATTGTGGACGCATTTTCGGCTCAAGACAGATGCGTCATTCTACCGTCCAAGTCGAATATCCCCATGGTTCCGGACGACAAAAGTATCAAGAGTGTACCGCGAGTATACCATCGACGGACGAACCAGCGCCCATAACGTTAGCGGTCGCCTACCACACGCCACTGATGACCGAGGTCGACATATACTACCCATGCTCGTACATACCGACCGCTTGGTAATGGCGCCGCAAAACACATCCAGTGTAAATGTCAAAGGCCCAAGTAGCGTCAACGAACGAACGGCGTGGTGGGAGCCGACACTCTATTCATGTGCCACAGTTGACTGCTCGTCATCGAACATTACGCCTCGCCTGCTGCCAGGAACATCAAAACTGGACCTCTGCAGTGATGCCCCGTCATTTGGTCAGATGAATCCTTGTTTCAGCTGTACAGAGCTGACGGGAGGGTGCGGGTGTGGCGTCGACAGCATGAGGCCATGGACTCCATCCTGCAAGATCGGCTCTCTTCAAGGTGGTGGTGGATCTGTGATGGCTTGGGAAGCCATCACAGATCCACATGGGACACATTAGGTCTTATTGTGTGTTTGAAAAGGTCCTTCACCGCTGCACACTACCAACATCCTGGTGGCTTAATAACCGACACTCTTTTATGGCCTTCGCGAAACCTGCGGCCGATGGTCTGTTCTAGAAGGACCAAGCGCCTCTTCGCCGGGCCGCAACCACCCAAGCACGGCGCGAGGAACACTCATCTGAGTTTGGAACCATTCAGTGACATCGTTGGTTCCGTGATTTAAAGAGTGTGGAGGCTGTCTGGGTTTCTGTGGAGCGGAACATCAGATCCATGGATCCTGGACCTATGTCTCACGATGAGTTTTAGAAAATGCTGCAAAAGGCATTGCTGGTATTACCTCTGGAAATCCTCCGGCATCTAGTGGAATGTGTCTCTCAGCGGGTACAGAGTGTTATTCGCGCTTGAGAAGGACCAACACGCTGTTTGGTAAGTATCTATAATGTTTTGTTCATTTATGATTTATACATATTTAGACTCATGGCTCCTTCTATGTATGTGCCTCGTGAGAATATGGAAGAATAGTGGCTAATTCAGAGTTACCGGGGCCCTGAGCACTGCATCACTTTTGGGAGCCCTCACTTTTCCGATCATTCTTGTTTGTTGTCCCGAACCCCCTTCACCCGACTTCATTTTCTCATGTACATAGTAGTATGAGAAAGTACCGTAATTGCAAAAAAATTCTATTTCCGGATGTCAGCTGAAATATACATTTTGGATTCCTCCGAACAACATGATTTGACTTTTTCACGGCAGGCTCGATGCGTGTGTGCGTGTGCTCGCGCGCGCTTCTGCCATAACTCAAAAACTTTTATAGCTATCAAGACTAAATTTAATATTTAGGAATTTTTGTGTTACCCTGAGGGGAAAGAATTAGCGGAAGTTGCAAATAGAAATCCTTTGTTAAGGAAAGAAAAGTCTGAACTCGTATAAGCATAGTCATTGACGCATTGCATTGGCATTTAACATGTTACATTGGCACTGCTAGCACTGCTTTTGGCACGGCTTGAGTTGACATTTATGCTACATACAGTGTGAGATCTACTGCCGCATATCATCAGATTCCTCCACCTCCTCATAGTTCTTCTAAAGAACGCGAACATGGATGAAATCGCTTAACGTGTCTCGTAAAACCAGCTTTTCCTCTTCTACTCGTATGGCAATGAAGACTAGCGGACCGTAGATTGTGATTACCTCTCAAACTGGACTGAATGAAGAAAAAGGGTTTCGAGGGAAAGATGGGCAGTTATATCAGACACCGAATTAAAGAGCAAACTGTCCATTACATTCAGATCTCTGAGCCACTTATAGTGGAGTATTAGGTAATATTACTCTCAAACTATAATTTCTAGTTATCTTGAATTCCAGTAAATTAGTACTTGTAGATGAAATACTGTGAGTTAGGGCGAAATCATGCTTACAAAATCCAGATCAGGGAGTTTATCCTCCCTCATCCCTTCCTTCCTTTTGCGTGTGTGTGTGTTCTCTCTCTCTCTCTCTCTCTCTCTCTCTCTCTCTCTCTCTCTCTCTCTCTCTCTCTCTCTCTCTCTCTCTCTCTCTCTCTCTCTCTCTCTCTCTTGTAAAAGCAAAAGAAGAAAAAAATTTTAAATAGATAAAATAAATCATTATTTCGGAACCTCTCCAGCATCGCGGAATCCAGCGTGTGGGCTACAGTAAACAACGTTTTTACGTTGTTACTGTAGCCCAGTTTTAAAACAACATTTTTACTGGCAGATACCAAAAAGCGTTTTCATCTACTAGATTGGTATCACACTTTTGTTAAGGTGTTCTGTTGTTTGATTTGCCATAGATCTATGTCTCGGTATTCAATGTATCATGGTAGGATCCATGCCTTCGAACTTTTGGACGGCTGTCCTGAATTCGCTGGCAACCGCTGATGCCCGTTGGCTTTGTTCTATCCGTTCTTCTGACACTGTCTCATGTTTGTCATCAGGCATTGTATTCTCTTCTGCAGCGCGCTGCTCTATGGTTGATCACCCAGTTCTTGCTTTCAATGGCTTTCAAGGACAGCAGATGGTGTCATGTTCTACGCGATAATATTCCGTCTTTCATCCGCTAGTCGCTCTTCGCTGACTTGAATGCCTGGGTATTGCTGTTACCATTTGTTATACAGTCTCTTCCTGTACAATATCATATCTGTCTCCAAAAATGTAGTTTTAAATAAAAAAAGTGCCTTAATGGTGAACGGATTAGGAAGAATTACCCTCAAAATGTTCGTTGTTTTATTATTTTTATATTGTTTTATTATTTTTATTCGTTGTTTTTATTACTTATTATTTTTAACTTTCATTGCTAATTACCAATATTAATTAATATTAAACATGCGTAATCTGATCAATTTTAAATAACAGGAAGATTGTAACGTGAGAGATATATGCTAAGATTATAAAATGTTTATTTAAATAAGGCTCTGTGTCGTTCTGTACGATTTTAAACATTTGGGAATATTTGTGAATTAACAGTAATATCAATTCAATATGACTAATGCACTATTTTTACTAAGATTATGTGGTACGTGTAGAAGATTTTTGTGTTTCCCATAAGGAGGCAGAGAGTAAGCTCAGGAGAATACTTTTATTGGAGCTGATACTAGTGGCGAGTTGTTCAATATACATGTTCATCAGTACCGTTTTCTCTCTGAGCACTGCAATCTTAACCTCACCGAGTTGCCATCTCCTACAAATTTATTTTGACTACCGTCTAGACAAAGGAGTTCACATTCCCTTTGTGACAGAATCTTATGATTTGTGAAATACTCTACTGCTTGATCCAACTGTGTAGATTAATCTGCACGATATTTTTTTTGTTTATTTCCGGGTTTAACAACTACCATGGGCAACTCGTATGACTATAAGCAGTTGCCCGTCCCTAATTTCGGGTCACTTGTTCCAGGGAAGAGATATGCACACCACCCATGACTCAGCCGGAGTTGGGACTCAGTTTTAGCTCGGAAGAATGGTCAGAAGCGAACATTTCAGACCAATTTGCCACCAGGGCGGCCATTTCTGTAGTATGAACATTCGGTTAAGATACGAGTATGTTTGCATACATGATCATTACTATTTCTGCATACATGATCATTTGCAAAAGTTCCTTCGCCCAGATTCCCTTGCCATGTAACCACGAAAAGTGCCTTAGCGGCGCTAAGCCTAGAAAAATAGTGCCGTAGCGCCGTTAAGGCGCGCTAAGCCCCTTCTACATCACTGTCTATCTCCATTTTAGTCTATGCTTGCATGATGTTCATTTTCATTTCTGGACTCCAACTCATGCGTTGCCCTGTACTTCGGTCCGGCTTGGTCTTAGGCTTAGTACACCTAGAAGCATCTCTGGCCGATTGTTGACTATTTCTCGTGGTATACATGAGAGTGGCAACGCCACTTGCTTCACTGCTTTCCTCTGGAGACTGCAACTTATTTGTCTAACGGGCCCCTTTACCTAAAGCTCGAACGCGAATGACTTTATCCGCGCCACACTTGATGCAGTATGTGCTGATCTCTTTCTTAATATTTCCTGATAGAGTTGAGATTTTTCAGTATGGTTTCTCAACTAATGGATATTTTATCTTTTTAACTGATGTTGTTAGCACTAGATGGCGCCACATATTTCTGAAACTGTTTTGACACCTTTTCAGGAAGATAATCTCAAGTCTAAATCCTCGGCGGCTGTCGATGGTTCCAGGTGTCATCGAACTGCGACCGCTCGGTTGGTGACTGCTTACGCTATCCCCTGCGTGGGCTTGGATAGCGAAAGCAGCTACATTATTATTATTATATTTCATTTCCTCATCTACAGCAATTGCATCTGTAGCATGGTCCACTTGTCAGTGAGGACATAAAGTCAAGTAAAGACAAGGTCACTCGTGGTTTAAAAATCGTCGTACGATGTGGCACGTACCGAAAACTACTACTTCTTAGATTTTGGGTCTAAGGTGTTGACCTAAAGCATCAAGCTGAGTTATAAGAGTTTGAGGAATTATACCAGTTGCAGAAATAATCAGTGGACGTATGTGAACTGTTTTCAGCTTCCACATCTGTTGAATCTCTGCAGCCAGTTCTACACACTTGTTGATTTTTGCTTCATAGGTTTCTGATATTACGATATGTGGATAATGGCTGCTTCCTTCTGCCTTTTGTCATACAGCACTATGTCTGGACGATTGGCAGAGATGGTTAAGTCTGTTTTAATCTCATGGTCCCAATATAATTTGTATTGTTTATTATCTAGCACCTCAGTGGATTGGCATTTACTCTATGGTATTTCTGACTCTGATAGTTCTGTATCGTGTGCTAATTGTTGATGTATCATCTTAGCAAAATTATTATGTCGCTGCATATAATCAACGTTTGCTAGCTTGGTGCATCCCCGCAGATGTGTTCAATGGTCTTGCTGCACATACCACATCTTCTACATTTGTCATTTTTCAGATCCTCCTTTAAAATGTATTTTCTAATTTTTTGTTGCAATGACTTTGTCTTGAACAGCCATCATGAACCCAATGGTCTCTCCATATAATTTTCCTCACTTCAGCCTGTCTAACTGGTTTGCATGAGCCCCATGAAGTTCCTTTTGCTTCCATATTCGAATCTAGTCTTCCGTAAACGATTCTTCTATTTATTTTAGCATGACATCAAACATATTATTTTCATTACATTTGGAGTGAGAGTATTTCTGCAGTGAGAGAATTTTCGCATCGTGAATGCGTTTTGTATCATGAATGTCTACTCCTCCTCCTCCTTGTGGGAACGTGGTGTGATGCTTGCGCTCTACGGCTGCCTTTGGGTATCTCATTCGATGTTGGGTCATATTTGATCGCACAGCTCTATTAATTTCCTCAAGATCTGTTTTCAACCATTTGATGATACCAAAAGAATAAGTCATAACCGAGACCACAAAGTTGCTTTCACCTTATTAGCTGTGTTTAGATAGGTCTTCAGGATCATTTTAAGTCGATGCTGGAACTTATCTTTTAAATTATTCTTAATTTCACTGTGTTTAATGCTACGTGCTCTTGTAAAAATCTCAGGTACTTGTATCCAGTTTCTGCATTTAAATCTTAAATTTTTTCATTGTTATCTATAAAGAAACCTTCAGATTTAATCAGAACTCCTCTTTCCAAATGCGCTACCATAAAATTTTGTCCAAATCCATATGAATCGACCTGCCAAACGTGGCAGGAATCTGTAGAAGCTGATTCAATTATGTTTGGGAATTGCTGTATATCTTGAGGTCATCGATGTATAATAAATTATTCATGGTATTACTTCATGTGTTGGTCCCTCGTATGCTGAATTCATATTGTGTGCTGCCTAGTACGTGACTGAGAGGATTAAGGCCTATGCAAAACCAAAGTGCACTGAGAGATTCACCTTGAAAAATACCTCTTCTGATTTTAATATTTCTGGAATTGATCATTTTCGTTCCATCTGATATATAGAGATTTGTTTGCCACTGAGACATGGCTTGTTGAAGCAACTGAATGACCTCATTGTTCACTTTATATATATTCAATATTTGTATGAGGTAATCATATGGAATTAAATTCATATGATTACCTCAATTGAATCAAATGCTTCCTTGTTGTCATTATAAGCCATGTTCAAGTTTCTTTTCTTTTTAACAACCTGATTCACCACAATACTATCAATATGTACTTGACCTTTGCACCCTTTAGATTTCGTATAACATCCTTTTTGTTCTTCTATCATGACACAGTTATCTCTTAAGCGATTGTTAATCTTCATAGTTAAAGTGGATGTTAGAAGCTTATAAATTGTCGGCAGACCTGTAATAGACCTATATTTTGATGGATTATCTGTATTGTTGTCTTTAGGTAAAAGTAAGGTTTTTCCTTTTGTAAAGAATGTTGGAATTTTAGAAGGATTTTCTAGTAGTTCGATTAAGTATCGGGCGTATAAGAGCATGCGTAACAGTCAGTTTCTTGTAATGACTGTTACGAACGGTTGTACCAAACGTTTTGGATATGATCAGGCCCTGGGGCTTTCCAGTTGGTTTTTCTAACATTCCCAACCAAGTAGCTCACAAAAATGCAAGTGGTAGGTATGTGTGTTATGCTTTTTCGATGTCTTTTTCTTCTGCAATCCAGCTTGCTGCTTTATCAAAGCTCTCTGCTTTTTCCCATATTTTAGACCAAAACTCTGTAATGTCAGTTGGTGTCGATATTCCTTCATTATAATTGTTAATCTTACCTTGAGAAGTTCTGTAAAGAGCTTTTTGATGTTTTGAATACATACAAACATGCCATAAAAAGCTCTTTAAGTGTTTTGAATACATACAAACATGTTTTGAATACATACCAAGGTTCCATAAAAAGCTCTTTAAGTGTTTTGAATACATACCAAGCTGTTTTGTTTGTCAATAGCAGCAGTTAAATTGGAATCATTTAACTTCTCAATATCTCTTAGTTTTAAAAGTGCAGCTACTTTTTTCTTTAATTTATTTGTTCGTATCATTCTTTTGTATTGGGTGAGTTGTCCAATTTCTCTCCGGATATTGCTGACTTTCTTTTCTAATCATATCCTCCATTTAGATTTCTTGGGGTTTTGATTCCAGGTATTCTGACTTCCCTGCGTTCTTGTCTTCATTCTTATTATTCTAGTAGTAGCGACAGCAGCACAATAAATGATGAGATGAAGTTGTTCAAGTTGATTGCAAGTTTGAAGATTGCTGGGCCAAACGCTTTCATTTAGGTGGCATAGAATTTGTTGAACCTTGCGAGTTGGCACCAATTTAGGAATTCCATGTCTAGCACAAAGGTCTTTTCCCGAAAGTTCTGTTAAAGCTGTGTTGAAATGGTGTTGAATTTCATGTTTCAGTAGGTAGTTATGTATACGATTCTGGGCATCTTTCACTGAGATATTGACTAATATATTGCAAATCTTTGTTTGTTTTTTTCAGGAGAAAGTTGTTTGCTTTTTTCCAGTCCTTCATTGTTCTCAGTTTGATGACAGTTCTGGTGATTTCCATTATTATTTGTTCTTTTATTTCTTGTATTGCGATAGCGGACACAAGGTTCCTGGTGTAAATAGCTCTTCTGCGATCCCTTATACTGTATATATTTTGTTCATTCACTCTCATTTTCAGTTCTGGATGCATTTCCAAAAACATATGAAGTTTTAATTTATACGTTGTCATGTTCGTTTCTATGTTTTTACATCTCATGCATCACCGCATCACTTCTTTGTTCATTTCAGTGGTCCATTTGATGCGTTGTCGTGCAAAACCCGCTTTGGTAGTCGATTGATTGCAATCAGCCGAAACACTGGTAGCGGTAGCGACAGGGTGTTGTGGTCTCATTTTTCCGGTAATACCATTAAACTGAGAAGAGTAACTGGAAATGCTGAACCCAGTTTTAGGTTGTTCATGGTTTGGAATAGCACCAGCCTCCGTTGCTACCCTTTTTCGGGTGTATGGAGTTTTAGTTTTATTATTCATCGTTGTCCCACGAGTTATCAAGGATATATTTTGTCATTCATAGCAGAGCCTTTCAAACTATGAAAAAGCCTTCTTCCGTCAGGTGTCTCCACTTTCTGATGGGCACACGTTCATGACTTCTAACCCTCAGCCACATCTTCTGATGCTGTCTCTCGGCACGGTTGCTCACACCTTAGACTAGGGAATTTTTTTTTCGAGATTTACTCCTCTAGATCCGCCGTGTTTTTCCATCTTGAATAGAGCTACCTCGGGCCGCCCTGGTGGCGCAGTGGTCTAAGCGATGGCCTCTTATCATTCGTCCGAACGGGGTCCGGGTTCGAATCCCGGTGAGGCATGGATGTTTTATTTGTCCTACGGCACTGGCTATCTCCCTTCCCTGGAACCAGTGACCCTAAATTAGGGACGGGCGACTGCTTATAGCCCATTGAGTTGCTCACGGTGGTCGTTAAACCTCCAATCAACAAAACAAACAACAGAGCTACCTCGAGAAGGGTGTGGCACTTTGTTACGCACGGATTGTCTTTGACAAGGAGAGGCTAAGTGTTCATAGAACAGATTTTGCGCTTCACTTGTCCCTGGGAATGGTGAAGACAACTGTCCAAGGAGGCTATTCATTCATGGTGAAAGGTACTACCTCTCCCAAACCCCTTAGCCCCTTTATTATTATTATTATTGTAAGATTCCACCTCTTCCTGATGGTTTTTCTTCTTTTTCGTCCGGGACAGGTACGACGTACCAAGTCTGGGAAGTGGTATTTTTTTCTCAGTTGTTCAGGAACTTCCTTACTATCTTACAAGTGTTCAGGATAGGGCCGTCGGTAGTTCCATGTAGGTGTTAGGTTGAAGGTATAGTATCTGTATAGAACTGTGAATGGTCTTAGGTACAACTCCTGTAGCTCATATTACTATGGGGACGGTAGTGACGTTCTCCATATGCCACATTTCCTTGGCTCCGTATCATAGGTCGTTATACTTTGACAGCTTCTCTCTGTGCGTCTTCTGGATGTCGCACGTGTTGAGCACGGCTATATCAATGAGATATGTTGACTTCTTCCCCTTGTCGACCAGGACGATGTTGGGCCGATTGTGGGGGATGGTCTTATCTGTTCTGATCGATCTGTCCCAGTACATCTTGTGGGTGTTGTTCTCTAGAAGCGTTGTTGGCTCATACTTGTAGTAGGGGACAGGCTCAGTTGTAATGAGGTGGTGTTTTCTTGCCAATTTCTGATGGACTATGTTGACGACTTGATTGTTCCTGTTCGTGTACTCTGTGTGAGAACTCTGCACCCTGCTGTGATAACTTTTGTTGGATGGTCTCTGGCGCTTGATGGCATTGCCGACATGTGTCGCTTTCCACTGACTTGTCCTTCAGGATATGCTTCCGGTAGTTTCTGGTGTTTTCATACTTGACCATCAGGAACCCTTCGGTCTCGGAGAAAAGTGATCCGTTTGTAAGCCATGCATTGGATGCAGTCTTATCCACATGGTCCGATTGCAGATCGTTGTAGTGCCTTCCGTTTAGGACTTTCTTGCCCCAAGCTTTTTCTTTTTTCTCCCTCGTTCCAATCTCGATGTTCTGAGTAGAGAGGTCTAGGGCTGTGTACTTCTTATCACTCTGGTTTATCGCTTGGTAAAGGGGTCCCTTGCTCTGATGGAAGTATTTCCTGAGGCTGCTGATTTCTTTGTCTCTGTGTTCCAGGAGATCAATCATTCCCCGTTCTCCTTCTGCCCGTCCAAAGGTCAGCCTTTCTATTGCTGACTTCGGGTACTGCTGGAGATATTTACTGAGGGTTGTTATGGTATTACGCATTATTTCCTCAAGTTCCGTTGTGGTCCACTTGATTATTCCAAAGGAATACGTGAGGACTGAACCTGCGTATGTGTTGATAGCCTGAGTGATGTTGCGAGCGTTGAGCTTGGTGTTCATTAGTCACCTTAGCCTTTAGTTGTATTTGGCAGCTAAATTGTTTTTGATTTCTTTCTTTTCTAGACGTTGTGCATGAAGCATACCAAGGAACTTATAAACTTCTCCTTCCTCCATAGCTGCGATCTGTTCTTCCGGTCAATTGGTAGCTAAGTGCATCATGCTTTCCTCGGTTCATGCCTTCTGTCTCGCATTTCTGTAGGCCGAATTCTATCCCGATGTCATTGCTGAAGCCCTCGGTGATCCGGATTAATTGCTGGAGTTGATTCTGTGACGATGCGTACAGCTTGATGTCATCCATGTACATGAGGTGGGAGAGTTTGCACTTGTTGGTTTTGTTGCACTTGATGGTAAACCCATACTTGCTGTCGTTGAACATGGATGGCAGCGGGTTGAGTGCTAGACAGAACCATAGTGGGCTAAGTGAATCTCCCTGGAAGATGCCTCTCCTTATGTGTATAGGTTTGGTCGTTATCTTCTCGACTTTGTTGTCTTCCATCCTGTCGTGGCCGCTTTAAGGAAGTTGATGATTACAAGACTTACTCTGTAGATCTCAAGGACCTCTATCAGCCAGCTATGGGGTACGGAATCGTAGGCTTAATGGTAATATATGTATGCTGTGTACATGTTGCGGTGCATCTCGAAAGCTTGCTCCATTACACCAGCGTCGATGGTAAGCTGTTCCTTGCACCCTCTACAGTCCAGTTGGTATCCCTTTTGCTGTTCTGCCATAAGTGCTTCTCCTTCTATGTGCCTCATTATCTGATTGGCAATGCACGGTGTAAGGATCTTATACAGCGTAGGTAGACACGCTATTGGTCGATAGTTGGCTGGATTTCTTGTGTCTTCATCTTTAGCTTTTAGTATCGTTACTCCCTGTGTGAGGAAATCCAGGATTAGCGCTGGATTTTGGATCATGTTGGTCAGTTGATCTGCCAGATATTTGTGTATACAGGTGAAACTTTTGTACCAGTAGTTGTGGATGTTAACAACACCTGGTGCTTTCCAGCTGTGTGTCTTAGCTATGGCTCGCTGAAGGTACTCTGCTGTGATCTTCAAGTCGGTCATTTCCTGATATTAGCTCGCTGTCCTTTTTTCTCGCTTTAGCCATGCGGCTTTGCTCTTGTGGTTCGTATTCCCTGCCCACAGGTTACTCCAGAATTTTTACACCGCTTCACATCCTGGTGGTCTTTCGCCTTTGGCGTCTTTCTTGGTAATGTTACGGTAGAAGGTCTTCTCCTCGTTTTCGAATGTGTTATTGTCCATATGTCGCTGTGTGTTCTTTTCGTATCGTTTTAGTCTCCTGCTGACAGCTAGTAGACTTTGTTTTAGCGTGTTTAAGAATTCTTCCATTTGCTGGTTTTCTTCGAACCTGGTATGGACTTTGGCGCTTTTCAGGATGAGCTTTGCTTTTCCTACCAGTTTTTTGGACCTATTTCCATTTATGTACTGTGTGAGTTGGCCGATTTTCTTCTGGAATTCATCAACTCTGCACTGCAGTCTTCTTTGCCATGCTGGTAGAATGGGTTTCTTGGTTCTTTGATGCTTCTGATGGATGGTGTTTTTCCCGTTTAGTCTTGTGGCGGCAACTGCGGCACAGTACACAGCGGTGTGGATGGATTCTAACGTGGTGCCATTTTCATCTAGGTAGGCTGGTAGCACATAATTTTTGAGATGTTCTGTTATTTGCCATAGATTTCTGTTAGGCTTTTGCCTTGGTATTCTATGTCTCATGGTAGGGCCCATTCCTTCGAACTCTTGGACGGATGTCCTGAATTTGTTCGCAACCGCTGATGGCATCCGCTGGCTTTGTTCGGTCAGGTCTTCTAACTCTGTGTCATATTTGTCATCAGCCATTGCATTCCCTTCTACAGCGTGGTGCTCGCTACTCTCTGGTTGGTCACCTAGTTCTTGCTTGATAATTTCCAGGACAACAGATGGTATCATATTCTTCGCGGCAATAGTCCGTCTCTGGTTTGCTAGTCGCTGTTCGCTGACTTTAATCTCTGATTATTATTATTATTATTATTATTATTGCTATTACGAACAGTTTGCGGATAATCAAGTGTGTTATTACAGTGACAGAATAATTTCAGTCCGCTATCAGGAAATTTTAATTGTTAATTTTTATTTAACGAAAAAAAAGTAAAGAACGAGGACGAAAAGAACAAAAAAAGTGATAATAGCAGAGTCAAAGAAATGGCTACGTGTGGCCACCCAGATATGTAAAACAAGGGAGAACAATATTTACTCTCAAACGACATTCGGGGAATACCTCAGACACATAAATTAGAACATAGCCCAAACATTTCAGAAATCACCAGCGATATCGCTTTTCCCCCAGCAAGACAACCCGTGATCAACACCTCGAGAAAATAATTTATAGGGGATGTTAATGCTTTCCCTTCTCCCAGAAAAAGCGAAGGAATCCTCGGTGGAACCCTCCACACACAGAAAGCACCGGACAGCAGGGGGAAAAGAGAAAAACAGAACAAAAAAAGAAACAAAGAGGGTTCCAAACGTTACATCGAACATTTTCCAGACATGCAGAAAAGAAGGTAAAAGAATACATTGAAAGGAAGCCGGCAGTGTGTATCTTGTGCCCGAGCGAATTGCGAAAAGCGGAGACCCTTACAGAAACAAAGTAAAGTAGTTGTCTCTCTAGCTCAGAGTCCTCCGAAACCCGAAAATTTTCCGCTCTAACCCCCAGCGTTTAAAGTTTTCCAGAGACCAGGAAAATAAGGTGGAAAAAACACTGCTGAAGGACGTGCAGTTTAAAATAATCCGTCTACTACTGGGAGGCCCAGGTAACGATCCGTCGGTGCAATGGCCCCTAAGTCAAGCCATTGCCTCCCCTGTGCAGAGCAGAAATAAAGTGAAACCATTAACAACCACCTCCCCTGTGCATCTAAAGTTTCTTCCCAGCTTAATGTGCTACGAAAGTCAACTCATGTGGGTGGATGAGAGAGAGAGAGAGAGAGAGAATAAATACAGGCCTCAACGTCAGTACTGTCGAAATCAACGACAGAAGGACGGCTACCTCAACTTTAACATTTTAAGTCAGTTTTCATTGCACTGAGAAGATATAGGACCTAGAGTATACAAAAACGCCCTTTCCTCACTCCCCTTTTGGCATCCATAACCCCACGAGGAGGAGTGTATTGCATTGATTTTGTATTTATATACACTATATTGTCAAAAGTCACCGGACACCCCTTCAAAAGCAAGTGAACGGATCTGCTGCGTTGTTAAGATGCGCGGTACAGCTGCAAACTGTATAAAAACAAACCTGCAGCTGACCGCGATCATATCGCACTGTGAGGTTGAGTGAAAATGTAGCAGCGGGAGAGAACTGACTTTAAGAATGGAAAGATTGTTGGGTGTTATATTAGTGGGTTGTCCATAAGAGAAATCTAAAGGCGTTTAAACATACCCAAGTCAACTGTTTTGGATGTACTGAATACGTGGAAGACACATGGCGTGTCTGAAGCAGCAGAACGTACCGGCAGACCAAAGAAATTCAGTGATAGAAGACGTCGAAGCCTCAGGAGTCGTCGTTATAGCAAATTGATGGAGTACCGCACAAGACCTCAGTGTAAAGGTGAGTAAAAATGCTTGAACCTCGGTATGTACACGTACCATTTGCAGAGAACGTCATTCCATGGTCGTGCGACTGCTCATAAGCCTTTCATCTTCACTCGGAATGCTACTCGTCGTTTAGCAGGGTGTAAAGAACAGTGATCGTGGACCGTAGATTAATGGAAACGGGCCCTGTGAACTGATGAATCCAGATATACGATCCATCAGTCTGATGTATGGGTATGGCGGCAGCGGGGGGAACGCTATTCACCACAGTGTACTACTGTTCCTACGGTCAAGTTTGGAGCTGGCAGTATACTCATGTGGGGGTGTTTTTAAAGTGTAGCAACAGTTAGCGGCAGCATTATGTACTGAATGAAAGCGAATGCCTATCGCTGTGTTCCATAACATTGTCGAAAGCATGTCTCGAGGGGTCAGTTCATGCATTAAGGCCAAATGTGGACCGACCCCGTACTAATGTATGTCAATAAATGCTATATTGTGTTTGTCTTCTATGTGTCCTGTGACTTTTGTCAATACAGTGTATAATAATTGAGTAGAGCTGGCAAGTAGTATTTTTTTTACATATTCTAGTGTGTGTGTGTGTACACGATTGTGGTTTCTTAGTACATTCATGTGTAAAATTTTGGCGTGGGGACACGTCCATATGAACATAGAATATTGATGCCCAAAACGCACTAACAAAAGGTGAAGTGAGAGCGAAAAGATATAATTAATCAAATAAATTATTTTGTTGCTTTTTGCAAACCTTGCTCTAAAATAATCTGTGGTTCAACTAAATCAGTGGCTCGCGTAACACGACGGTTTCTGCAGTAGTTAAATCCTACTACAATCAGAATCCGATCGCGGTGGAAAGAGTGGCCTGAACACAATTCTGAACAAGGGTTTATGGCTACAATTTCACTAACATTAGAGGGTAGTACAGGGAGATGAAAATTATACCAAACCAAAAAATTACGCAACGCGATGTCACTTTTATCATTAACCCAGTAGCCCAGTAACAAGAGTCCTAACACTTTTGATCAGATAGTGGATATTTAATTGCCTACATGTCGCAACTGCTTGAATATTCCTCAGTCTTTTTCTTCCGGTTATTAACAGCTGTATTGCTATCTCTTACTTTTCAAACCACATGCACAGTTGTTGTTGTTTAATACTAAAGTGACACTTAATATCATTTCAGTCTTTTACAGTCGGGCATAATCTCGCCGTCATCTCATCCTACTATTTGAATGAAATAAATATGTTTTCTGTTTCTTGATTCTTTTGTTTGCATGCCATTTTTTCAATCTTTCTTCCGTTCGGCATACGTCTTTTCATTTTTACGCTTCATCTCTTTCTTTCCCTATCTTTCTCCGTGAGCACACTCTGGTTCTCCATTTCCCAATTTCTGCATCGCTCAAAAGTTATCAGTCTGATTTCTTTTTCCCGATGCTCAGCAAGATTCATCCTTTTCCCGTTTTCCATAACAAGCAACTTATTTCTATCGGAGTGACCCAAGATCCCCTGACCGCTTTAGAGAATAGAACCCTCCAGTACGAATTCAAGGGTTCATGTTCCAAACTTCGTATATTATATCAGAGATCTGTTTTCGAGCCATTTCATTCTGCGCCGTGGAGACACGTACATACATCTTCAGATACCATTTTGCTTCTCCTCGTAGGCGGAAGCACGGAAGCCTCCCAAGAATTAAGAAGAAAAATAGACGTCAAAAAGATCGATTACAAGCAAAACAAAAGAGGGCACATCATCGTTTAGATTCCTTTTACACATGTCACGTCGCAATCGAAGATCATTGAACTAATGAGCGTCCTCCCTGCATCCACCATTAACAAAAAACCCCTTCCACAGACAGAGAAAGAGAAAGAAGGCAAGACATTCCTGCACTCAATCAGATTTCTCCATCTTCCGTGTGACACGACTCCTTTTATGTTTCTGCTGTTTATATATCATATAAGAAAGAAAAGGGACGATTGCGATAGAAGGGATGCCATGAAGGATGGCAATCGTTTTTCGGACCCTCTCCTTTGCTGTACGAAAGCATTGAAACAAATCCTCCGTAATGACCCGCGAGTGTATAATGGCCCATTAGAGACAAATACACTGAATCAAGGGATAAAAATGTTAGTTACAGATCAACGGCAGCAGTTATCGGTTGAAGAAGAGTTATAGTATTCTTTTATCTATGGTCGTTCATGTTCGTAAATATTTTAAATTGGCGATAACTTATAACCATCAGAATCCCAATAGTATCACTTTAACTTTGAAATTTCTGCCGTGAAAAGTGATGCATGTTTTCAAATTATCTGCATGGTATATGTGACACAAAACTTCCCATATGTGTACACTTTCATGTTTGGGTAGTAAAATGTAGTTTTTTAGCTATTCTTTGACCAGCTAAATATCAAAAGAAAAAAGAGAAAGAAGGACATATTAAGCGCCCTCTGTGTCTTATATGTTGTATGTTTCTGACAAACCACGATTTGAGACAAACACTCTATGCAGATCATGATGAAATTCTCGTGTGAATAAAGCAATAAATTATAGTTCCTAACTATCCACAAAAATAAGGGTGTAAAGAAAATTTTCCCATGGATCTTGCTTGCCAGTTTTGGTAAATTAGCACCAAAACCTTTTTCAGTCATCTTTGTTCTGCTTTTGCAGATTTTGAAAGAGCTCCGTAGACGGCTGCGGTAGAGAAGAGTTTAGACCCCGCCGACAGTGGATGCAGGCGATTTTATAACTCAGAAGCCGTGTGTCTGTGCACATCGTGTCTCCAGACTAGCTGTCGTGAATACGAATGACAGTGTTTCACGAAAACGGTGAAACCCAACTCATTCCTCTCGACCCCAGCCTGGCCCACTTCATCGTTAATAGACCAATGATAAAACTAGGAGGAAGCAATAGAGCTAAACGTTTAACATGAACAGGAGGTTTAAACTTATTTTAAAACTCTGCGTTTAGCGAAAGAAGGCGACTAAATTTGCTGGTAATTGGTTTTCTTTGCTCATAATTTATCAGGAGATTAAGAAAGTCGAAACTTTTCGTTTAGTTGAACCCCTACCACCAGTGAGGAAAGGATGTTAAGAATAGCATATTGCTTTTGCTACGAAAGGTAAAATTGAGCATTATTTACTGCCAACAAAGCAAAGTTTACAGCGAAGATAATTTGGCTCTTCGGTAGACCTTTATGCTATGGACACTAAATCTGTTTTTGTTTCAAAAACTTGGCCACCCTGTATTGCCATCCGTTCGTATCCTTCTAAAGGTCTAACATCTGCTTTGGCGATAGCCGCTTTAACAGAACGCAGTGTCTAAAACCTGTAAACGAAGTTAAGAAGATAATAGGCAAAAAAATAGGGCCCAGCAGTGTCATTTCCACAGATCATGTTGGTGACAAAAGGTAATCATCAAGTTGTCATTCATCAACCCATAAAACGGTTTTCTCTTTCCACTTGGCCATATCTGTTGTGACAGTTAACAAATCACAAGGTATGAGTTGATAGGCGCCCATAACTTAGTTTTCACGAGGGGGCAAAAATAAAAACTGTAAACATAAATAGCATAAACAAACATCATATACAGGGTGATCAGAATCGACCACACAATAAACTTACCGGACGATTCCTCGTGGAGAAAGAAACCGTTGTCCGATCGGACGTCACATTCCGGAGATATACGCGCCGAAAGTTCGTGACGTCCCATCCGTTAAGAATACAGACATTAGAAATAACTTACCCAATCACTTTGACAGAAAACATGCAATTTATTGATGTGTACCACTACAACACAAATGATAAAACACGTGGATTCGTGTCAGATTACAACATGTGTTCAAAATGACCACCTTGTAGTGAGGAACAGGCGGCAACCCGCCGAGGAATAGACATCTGCACGCGTTGCATAATAGCAGGGGTTACAGTTGTGAGAGCCGCGTGTAAGGTGTCCACTAGGTAGTGCAGGCTGTTTACATACCCGTTCCTTTAGATGACCGCAGAGGAAGTCCAATGGGTTAAGATCCGGCGATCTAGCAGACCATGCGACAGGACCATCCTGGCCAAGCCACCGATCGGAATACTCCGTATACAGCCACTGGCGAACATTTGCAGCGTAATGCGCCGGTGCTCCA
The DNA here is from genome assembly GCA_039090855.1 of Macrothele yani. Lineage (NCBI taxonomy): Eukaryota > Metazoa > Arthropoda > Arachnida > Araneae > Macrothelidae > Macrothele > Macrothele yani. The sequence goes on from CM076989.1 coordinate 144,086,683, forward strand.
TCATGCTGGAACCATAGATTTCTGAGAACAGACAATGGTACGTTTTCCTGTAAGTCCGGTAGAACATCACGTAGGAACACCATGTAGTTGGCAGCTGTGACACGTTCGGGAAGAAGATATGGTTCCACTAGGATATCGCCCACAATACCACACCAGATATTAACACACCACCGGACCTGGTGAGCGTGTTTACGTGTTGCGTGCAGATTGTCCATTGCCCAAACATGACTATTATAGGTGTTGCAGATACCCTGCCACGTAAACCTTGCTTCATCAGTCCACAAGATCCTGCGAATGAAACTATTATCGGCAGCATGTTGCTGTAGCAGCCACTCACAGTATGCCTTCTTCGAGGATAATCTAGTGGTAATAGTCCTTGCACCCGTGTGATGTGATATGGATGCAGGTCTTCTTCGTGTAGAACGGCAAGTACGGTACTTTGGTGAACACCGAACTGTCGTGCGATCGCACGGCTGCTGGCCGTTGGCTCCTCCTCTATGAACTCTAGTATGGCGTCCTCGAGGGATGGTGTTCTCACAGAGGGTCCAGCGCCACTGTCTACACTTGGACGTGGTGCTATATTGCCTGTGTCACGCATTCGAGCGTCAAGCCGCCGTATGGCCTGGGCGTCCGGTGCCGTCGTGCTGGGTATCGCTCGCTGTAGACCCATGCTGCACGCAATGCTGAACCATGGCATTCCCCCAATAGGAGATACATGTCACAATACTCGCTCTGTACGAAATATCGCTAACCACACTACTGTCAAATGTACCAGCGCGTTATGAGCTTACCTACTACCGTCGCCAACCCTTTTATCCCTACCTGCCGCATCGCGCAGGCGTACAACTGATGGTTTCACGCCACCACGTCCTTCGAATTTGCATACCCAAGCCGTGCCACATTTTAAAATGTTGATTGCCTTTTTTTCTTTCTTTCTTTATTTTTTTTTTAAATTGGAGCTTTAACGACCGCCGTGAGCAACTCAGTGGGCTATAAGTAGTTGCCCGTCCTGAATTTAGGAACACTGGTTCCAGGGAAGGGAGAGAGTCAGTGCCGTAGGTCAAACACAACATCCATGCTTCACCGGGATTCGAACCCGGAGCCCTTTCGGACAAATGATCAGAAGCCATCGCCTTAGACCACTGCGCCACCGGCTTGATTGCCTTGTGATATGTGCGTCTGTATAACCATCCGCGTCGCTCTTCAATGAGCATGTGCGTTACCGGATGTGACGTCACGAAACTTTCGGCGCGTATATCTCCGGAATGCGGCGTCCGAACGGACAACGGTTTGCGGCTTCTTTCTCCATGAGGAATCATCCGGTAGGTTTTTTGTGTCATCGATTCTGATCATCCTATATGAACTTCCACTGTGCCGTCTGAATTATCTAACCATTTTTATCCCACCCACTAGATAAATTTAACTGAAGACCGAACCACCCAAAAGCTGAAAAAAAATACTGATAAATGAATTTTGATATGTTGGGTCAACAAAAAAATTCTTTGTTGTTCTTCTGAGCCTTGCGCTTTTTGGCCACTTGTGTCCCATGCACCACAAAACCCGTGATCATTCAATTGGTCAGCAAGAAGTAAAAAAAAAAAACACCTTCTAGACAAATTGCTGGAAAAAATCTTGTGGAATTCTTTGTCCAGTAGCAAATGGCCGTTGTAGAGGATGATGTGTTTTTCATTTCTTTGTCTTTCACACTGCCTTACATTGTAGTCATACATGCTGTGCTCCAACCAATGTTCCCTCGAAGCCGCGCAACGACATGACTTTCTCCGCGCAGTAAGCATTTTAGATTAAAATTCCCAAATCCCTCATTAATTTTCATAAATAGAAAATTAGTTACCTGCAAAAATAATAAGTAAATAAAAAAAATTCGGGCCCTTAAAAGTCAAAACAATACTTTTCTTAAATGCCGTTCGCCTCCTTCTAAGTTCGTCCCATTCTCCTCTTCATTTTCAAAGGCTTGTGCATAGTAGCCTCGTACGAGCAGATAGTGAACACGAGAATGCGGATTAGTGATTTTCCTAACCGAGAAAGAGGCAGATATTTAGTCTTTTCTCAAAACAACACATCAGCCCCAGCCGATCACAGCAAACGGTAACTAAGTTCATTGTACTAACTAATGTACCCACGCTAATTGGCGGGGAAAGGCATTCCGGCCAGTTAAATTGTAAGTCGCTGCTAAAAGGGTGTTTTGCTCAAAACTTTATTAGATAATAAGACAGATTTCTTCCTACATCGAAGACGTTGAAAGACGCCTTGTGTTTGCGTTCAGGTTCGTTTTTTGTGCAGTGTTTTTTTGTTTCTTATTAGCCTTGATATTTCGATATGCAAAGAAACTGTATTATGCGTAAACATGCTTTTCCTAATTTCCAGTGCTTTAATTCCAGAAGTAAATTTGTGCTTCTCACTTTTTATAAAATGACAATTTTAATTAATGAAATGCTTTTAATATTTTTTTTCATTTAAAATCAATTGCGAAAAGAACGGAGATAAAAAATGGGGGATTGCAAAGAGATTCAAGTTCCAACTTGTACTGCATTAGTAAGAAAAGCTGAAAAAATAAAATTTTTTGCTCAAGTGGTTTTGCTGCCTACCCAGCTCACTGGGTTAGGCACGCATTCCCCATGTCCTCTTAGAGGGAAATATTGGCTCCAACATGCAGTAGAAAATTTCAATATTATTACTTTCTGCTGGGAATTTCCAATATTTTTACTTTAAACCCACACACACACACACACACACCTGGAAGTTCAACGAATTGGATTCAATTTAAGGACCAGACTGCCAAATTGCTGGACTCTGAAAGACTAAGAGATGAGTTCGCCTGCGTCTTTGGATAACTACATCAGCTATTTGAATACATCGATTCAGATGATTTGTGAGAAAAAGATGGTTAATAGGCCAACTTATCGTAAAAAGGGAATAACTTGGTGGAACGATGATCTTAAGAGAATGAGAACCAGAGTTCGTATTTAGCGTAGATATCAGAGAGCTAGGACAAATGCGATGGATCGACAGGCTCTTGAGATAGAATATAAAAGGTTCTCGGCTTCTTATAAGAAAGAAATTATTTTATCGAAAAAGCAATTTTGGAATGATTTGTGTGGGAACATTGGACCTAATAATGCTTTTGGTAAAACCTGTGTCATAGCACGAGATAGAGTGCGACGTAGGGTTGAAATATCTTCAATCTTGTGACAAAATGGCACATATACTGAAACAATGGATGAGGCTTTGAATTAATTACTGGAATATCATTTTCCATTGGACTCTGCTTCAGAGGATTCGTTGGATCAAGATCACATTCGTGGGATATGCAGGGTTGCTCCAGACAGTGAGAATGGCCCTTTTTTTTCAAGTTTTCGGATATTATCACATTTACGCCAAAAATCGGATTGTCATCTTCAAAATTTGTATTATATGGCGTAATCCCGTATTTCTTTCGTTGTTTATCGTTGAAGAGATTGAATATGCCTTGGGATGTTGTAATCAGGATTCTGCGCTGGGCTTCGATGGTATTGAGATGAATATTGTTACTGAGTTTTTTCGTACAAATCCTGAGAAATTTATCTGTATTATGAACAGCTGTTTGAAGATGGGTATTTTCCTGAAATTTGGAAACGGGAAAAATGTGATATTTTTCAATAAACCTGGCAGAGATCAAATGAATCCGGCATCATATAGTCCCATTTGTTTCATTGCCTGTTCGGGGAAAGTTGTTGGACAAGATTATAACGAATCGTGTGCTTCATTTCCTGGACGAGAGGAAGGGGTTTAGTGAATTTCAGTATGGATTTCTGCTGGGGCGTGATTCCACACAGGCTATATCTAATATCAAAAGAAAAGTTGAGTCTAACATAATGGCTGGAATGCATACTGTTTTAATATCATTGGATGTAGCAAATGCATTTAGTAATGTGTGGTGGCACGTGTTCTGTATACATTGCAAGAATTAAAATGCCCGAGAAATATATTTAGTGTTATCAGGGATTTCTTATCATCCCGGATGGTGGAATATGATTCCCCGGAGGGTGTTCTTTTTCGAGAATATGATAAAGGTTGTCCACAGGGCTCAGTGTCTGGGCCAGTTTATTGGAATATAATTGCTAATTACGCATTAGTTTATGCATTTGAAGATGGAGTTCATGTTCAAGCATACGCCGATGACTTCGTCATTCTCGTTTCAGCTCCGGGACGTCCGGCTATTGAAGAAAATACCAGCAGAGCTTTGGCTTGCTTTCTATCGTGGGCCTGAGAGATGAAATTGAGTTTCATCTCCATGCGATTTACTGGAATTACTCAAAAACTGATCTATAAAAGAACAGTTGAAATTATTGTTTATGCTGCAGGTTCCTGGTGGTGGGATACTGTTCGACTTCGTCAGAAACTGATTCAAATACAACGAATGGCCTTATTTGTGTATTTCGGGATGTTTTCGTACTGCTTCCAGCACTACTCTTCAAGTAATAACGGGGAGTGAGCCCCTGGATCTGGTGGTGGAGAGCGAGGCGGAATTATTTCATGTGCGAGAGAACGTTCAGCTGGTGAGGATTTTTGGAGTGACTTTTGAGATGAGTTCATATGAGAATCAATTGCGACGAACTAAGATTCATCCGGCTTTGGAATTTTGTTTAAAATAGGATTGTGTGGCCCCGACCGGATGCGAATATGAAATGTTTACTGACGGCTCCAAGTTGAATGATCATGTGGGAACTGGATTTTGTGCTTTTTTGGATGGAAGACATGTTACATTGATGTGCTCTCGTTTAACAGATACGTCCACGGTTTTTCAATCAGAATTATTGGCAATTTTAAGGGCTCTGGTATGGATCAATGAAAAGGTGGATGATCAGCGTGTTGGCATTTATGTGGAGAGTCAAGCAGCCCTGAGGTCTTTGGCTAAATTTAATAATTGTGATAACATGGTAAAGAATACGAAGCAGTTGATCCGTGATAATAACATGGTGAATGTGTTTTTTCATTGGATTAAGGGTCATGCTGGAAATCGTGGCAATGAGCTAGCTGTTGACCTTGTTAAGAGTGTAACTAGGAAACCAGTGGTGGACATGGAGATTCCGGAAAGTTTTAGAACTATCAAAACACGTGTATATGATATGATGATATTGGAATTGTAGGAACGATGGACACTTGGTGACACTGGTCGAGTGACTTACGGATATCTTCCGGTGGTAAAAACCAAGTGATGTCTTTCTGATAGGCTCCTAAATCAGTTTTTGACTGAGCATGACACAGCTCCAGCCTATTTTAATCGTTTTAACACAAAGCACTGCACCTATTTTCGTGGATCTGTTAATGCATCTATGTTCCATCTTGTGATGCAGTGCGAGGGATTAAGTGTCTATCGTGCTGCGGTGCAGTTACCATGTGTAAATCAGACTTTTAATTCTTGGACGAACAGACACTGTACTGCAGTTTCCTACATGATCAGGAGACTTGTGGAGGAGGAGGGGACTCTGTGAAAAATTTTCCTAAGAGATTCGTCTATTGGCCTTGATACTGCAGAGGAGTCGGGGAGGAATGGGAACCTTCGTTTTGCGTTGTTTGTGTTATTTGAAATTTATTGTTTGAAGTTATGTTGTAATTTTTACTGAAATGGATTACTTAATATGGTTCGGTAATTCAACGGTCGGCACAAGCTCGGATTTAATGGTGTACGTAAGTTTGGATTTAATTTATCATTGATTTTATAATATCATTGATTATAAAATATTTGGGGTTTGAATTTTAACTTAATTTATAGCATTTGTTATTAATTATTTCTTTTTCTTATGTGATTTCAGTTGATTTGAGAGTTGGAAAATGTTGATGTTCAGTTGTTTGAGTGATTATGTGGAGTTTAGTTTTGTGTTGTTGAACACCTTTTTTTTTTTTTTAACATTCTTCTTTTGGATGATTGTATTTATATGTGTATTTGGATTAGCGGGGTTTTTTTTTCCCACATGTAATTTGTTCTGTTATCCCTGTGAAGCCAATTGACGGTACAGGTTTTATAATAAATTACTATTACTATAAAAATTAGCAATTAGAATTAGTGTTTCGGCGAAAATCTTTGTAGTGCCTCTCAAGAACTAAAATGACAGTCAGAGTGCCCCTCTTACCCCTCCTTAAGGGCGCCCATGTATGAATTCGGTCGCGTTGGCCCTTTTATCAACAGTAAACCATCGTGGTCAACTACAAAAGTAAGTCATAACCAAATACATGTAATGTTGTCTCGAACCCGCTCGGTGGTCCCGATTAGATTCAAATACAGTTTCCAAACCATAAATAAAATAAAACGATTTCTAATAAATCTTGCAATAAATAAAGAGATATCATTTAATAAAATGTTTTTTATTTTGCCGTTCTCATCCCCCTTTTTTTAGAAGAATTGCAGGATAAACCACGCATTCTGGTAAACTGATTTTCGCTGGCGGCAGTCCATTCGTTATGAAAAATTATTAATATTCTTGAGTAGTTCTGTTTGGTATGTTATAATGATTATAGCTTGCACCGCCCATAGGGCTTCGCAGGGATTAATGAAACTCACTGAAGGCTATTACGAGAGCAATCCGCATCAACAAAGGGACCGCGAGACAGGACTGAGGCGCAGTGCGGCGAAACCACCACCCCCTGGAACGCGAATTAACAAAAGTTGAAAATTGCAAAAAGGGAGATTTGCTGAAACCTAACTAAGAAACAAGGGATCAATCTGGTCATTTATTAACAGAAACCAGAAAAACTATGTACAACATAACAGTCCTAAACGACTTCAAGAAATAATAATTGAAGGTGCTCAAAGTAATTTAGAACTCCACAATCAAATAATTCCATGCATTTAATATAAACATATAAAATTAAATAACAAGGAATTGTACACCAACTGTACTTAAATAATATAACTATACTGATAATCCGAAATTTTCGGTGTAGAATAAACATGTCATTCAAAGAATAGAAGCATTAACAAATTAGAAGAAATATTTCGTGCTAAAAGAATATCGTTTGTTAGAGTTAGCTGTCGAAGCACGATACTGTAGTATCGTGCTTCGACAGCTTACTCCAACAAACGATATTAACGAATTAAATTAACAAATTTAATGATTATTCCAGTTTACATAGAATACTAATTCCAAATAGTAGGTCACGAAAGTCATGATTTGCGAGTACAAACGCATAGGAACCAAGAGTTACAAATACACTGATCAAAATATTAACAAACCAAGGTAGAACATTGAAACCAAAATAGCAATTTTGAACAATTCTATTCCATTATCATTCATACACAGGAAAATAATAATAATATATCAGTGAAAATCAATGGACACAAAAATTATACAATTATCAAGAAATATTTACATTCAAAACAGCAATAAAAAGATACAACATTCAGATATTGAAATCAAAAACTGCTAATATCTCATTAAGATAATCATTAAAAATCATGAAATCAAGAGTTTCGAACAAAGAACTCAGTGTGCTTACACAATTAAAAAGAATAAGTAATAAACTGTTAACATTATTACAATCATATAGAAAAAGAACAATCACTCTTTTGATTCACAGACATTTCCTGATCGAAAATATATTTTGTTTAGTATGAGCATCGTAAGGTGGGACGTATCTCGTAAGTATTTTAGGGATTTCAGTGATAATACGAAATGGCCTTTTACTGAAATCTCAGTCGCAAAAAATTAGTGTGAAGGAATCGATATTTCTTTTAAATTAAGGGTATATTATAATTCGTTTAATCTTACCGGAATTATCAAATCCCAAGCAGACGCATTCAAATGCATGGGAAAATCATCACTTTCTTCTTCTAAATTGTTAAGCATCTTTCTTCTAGCTTGTCAAACCACAAGCTAGAAGAAAGATGCTTAACAAAATTATTGAATTTGCTCGTATGTTAAGGTCGTTTCTTGTGTATACAAGTTCTGAAGAAACTTGTACACACAAGCAACAATATTAACAGACGAGCAAATTCAATAATTTTAAAGTTACTTGTGTATAGAAAAAAAAGTTCAGTAAGCAACCCCAAAGATGAACTGATCTCGCTTACAATGATTTTTGAGGATGTGAGAAATGTCAGTCGTTTGCCCGTTTTAAGTATCTTTTTGTACCACTACTCGCATTTCACTTTTGCTGGAACTCGAACTTGTCGCCGTTTCAAGTAGTAGAGCGTGGGAAAAGGAGAGGGAGTTTTTGAAAACATGGCGAGTTTGAAACAGAAAGCAGAATGAAAAATAGCAGAGGAATTACGAGATGTGCTAATCGTAGTTCACATTTTTTGTTATTGTTTTTGTTGATTCATGTTCATACACTGAAAAGCCACAACATAATGACCACCTGGCTAATATGATGGTGGTCTTCCACGTGCCGCCAAAACAGCCCTTACCAGGCGAGACATACACCCTTCAAGATTTCGAAAGTATCTGGTGGTATCTGGACCAACACGTTATCAGCAGATCCTTTAACTCATGTAAGTTACGTGATTGAGCAGGCGCAGATATGATTTTCTGTTCCATCACAAACCACCGATGCTGGATTGGATTGATGTCCGAGGAATTTGGACGCCAGAGCGATACTTGGGAGTTTTTGTTCATGTTCCGCGAACCGTTCTCGAACAATCAGGGCAGTGTGGCATGGCACATTACTCTTCCGAAACAAGGCACTGCTAGAGGGGATACCGTTGTTATGAATGGATGTACGTGGTCTGCAATAATGTTTAGGTAGGTGGTAGACGCCATTGTTTCCTGCACATGAATGACTGGACCCAGGGTTTCCCAGAAGAACGTTGCCCAAAGCATTACCTTTTTTCAGCCGGCTTGTTTTCGTCTCACTCTGCATCCTGGTACCAACACTTTCCCAGGTAAACGACGCACACGTACCCGGCCATTCACGTGGTGCAAAAGGAAACTAGATTGATCGAACCACACAACCTTCTTTGATAATTCAAGGTCCAGTTTTGATGCTCGTGTGCTCATTATAGGCGATTTCGACGGCGAACCGAGGATAGCATGAGCCCTCTGAGTGGACTGCGGCTACTCATTCCCATTTTTAGTAGGCTTCGATGGACAGTGTGTTGGGACACATTATTCCTGTCACCAGCATTCAAATTACCAGACAGTTAAGCTACAATATTTCTTTTGTTGACTCGTACCATACGGGATAGCCTTTGCTCATATCTAACATCGATGAGCAGTAGTCGGCTCACACTTTGCTGGCGGTTCTTGGTTTTTACCTCCTCGAACCACTTTTTGCCGATGCTAACCAAGGCTGTCCGTAAACAATTCACAAGCCTTTCCGTCTCGGAAATACTTTGACCCAATCGTCAAACAGTTACAATTTGGCCTTTCTCAAACTCCTTTAAGTCCGCTGGTTTTTCCATCTGAAAAACAAGAATAAACTATAATTAACAGAGCTCAGTATCAGGTGTTATAAGGTTTTATGAACTTCCCACACGCTCAGTCGTTTACCTGCAGTTGCTTCGATTTGCATAAAGATGCGCTGGTCATACATAATTTTTTGGCTCTTCGGTGTGTATAGTATTGTCTTACGTTGTCTTCGTGTTTTGTGGCGTTTTACAATAGAAGAATGGAAAACTTATAGACGTGCTTCGTCTTCTGGATACTTTAAATGGAGCCACCATTGAGGAGATGTCGACCAGAAGTGGAAGAGGTCCGTAAAGATAAGGTTTTAGCATCTACGTACATAAACATGTGGGTGTAGAATACTAATAAGTGAAACATATAGCTCTGTATACTTATATTTCCCTCAATAGCTCTTTGTTGTTCTAAGAGCGCGGATGGCCTAGCGGTTAACGTTCGTGACTGCCACGGAAAAGTCTCAGGATGGATTCCAGGCAGGTACGAACGCTCGAATCACCAAATATCCACCGTACATTGGATGGGCACGTTAAGCCGTCGGACCTCGGCCACTGGCCCCCGGGGTATAAATAAGGGCGTCTTTCCACCCCTTTCTACCTCGCTTCTGAGTGACTTTCCAGTCGGGCATTCTTGCGCAAATCTCCTAGCTTCCTACTTCTAACGGTTGTTTAAGACCTGGTGTCAGACACTTCCTCCTAAAATCCTCTACATAAAAATAGCTTAATCTCTTTGGTGTTCTTGAGGGTTGTATTCATTTTTCCATTGATTGATTTTTATATTTTGGTCCGGTGTTTTGAAACATACATAGGCAAAACATTACCAAGTTTCTCGGAGTGAAAACTGCTTGAATCTTGGGGTGCTGTTTAATTCTTTTCGGTTTTAGAAAAAAGGAAGATGATAAAACTTGTAAAGTTTTGAACTTATTCTGTAATTTTAACTTCAAATACAATTAATTTCACCGTTCTGCGTACGGGACCTGCTAAAGAGGCGGCGGACGGAGGCAGATGCATTCAACACGGGCCAAATATGACACACGCACTCACATTCAGCAGTGAAAAATTTAAACAACCCTATTTTATTGCTGCAGTGGGTTTGCTTTAAAGGAAAAGCATGGTGCAAAATATTATTTGCCAAAGCGTATGTTTTTTTATTTGCTTTGTTTTTTCTATGCTCACCATGCCTGGAACTTGCCAAGTGTTGTTAAAATTAGCTACGCTTGCTGTAGGTTGCCGATCTCTGGTGTGTGCGCTATCATAGCAAGATAAACATGCATGTACTTTATCATTTGTAGTAGGAAAATTGTTTCAGCTCACGTGAATATTTTTTATTTTATTTTACGAAACATATAGCCATCAAACAATGTGCAAAAGGCATATCTTCCGAAAGAAACATATACATCAGTACAGACCTCAAATTGTCAGTAATACAGTTTCTACTTTACGTGAATCAGTACTTTCCCTATTCACATTTTTAATTTAATTGGTAAATGTTACCATTTGTTTGTTATCAAAACACGTATGACCCGCACAGTACATTTCCTGTTTTATACATGTCATAAAATTTGCCACCAAAAAAATAGTAATATTTGCCTCTAATTAAAACTATCTGAACTACATGGATGAAATACAGTTCTGCGGAAACATGATGTAGCCATAACACATACTCTCTGAAAAAAAAAAAACACCCAGAAGTAATCATCCGATCGAGAGAAAAATTAGCATGTGCAATGTATTATGCATGTATAGGAAAGGAAATGATTGCAATCCAGAGCATTTCGCCCATTTATTTGGATGAAACAGCTACACGACTGGAACAAGTCAGTACGTTGCAGTGCCACTTCTGGCTCTGATACAAGGGCTTACCCGGTGTGGCATAGAGTTCACGGATACTGTCCTGAGGTATAGCATACCAGATGGTGTCGAAATTGTAGGCCAGTACGCAGACATTCCGGGATGGGCGTAGATGGCGTCCCATCATACATGTTCGATCAGTGAAAGGTCGGGTGATCGGTCTGGCCATGGACGCGTGTCGACATTACGATGGCAGGCCTTGGAGAGCCGTGTCGTGTTTCGCCGGACATTATTCTGTTGAACAGTTGCTCAGTGATGCTGTGACAGGAATGGCAACACAACAGATCGTAGAAGGTCGTCGATGTACCGTTGAGCCGTGAGGGTGGTATGGAGAACTACCAAGGATGTCCGACTATCGTAAAAAATGTCTCCCTAGACAGTCACTCACGGTGTGCGGGCAGTCTGCCTTTCCACGGTTAGGCAGGATTCGTGCGCTAGCTGGATCGTCTCCATACACGTATGCATGCGGTGGTCATCGGCGCCAAGTGCAAACGGTGACTCATTACTGAAAACAGCAAGACGCCACTGGACACGATCCCACGTTGATCGAGCCCAACATAACTGCAATCGGTGCTGGCGATGTTCTCTGCTCAGTGGTAGGGGGCGGAGTGGCCTGCTCGAATGTGGTCCCCATTCCGCAAGTCAGCTGGCAAAGGTCCAGATGTCCACTTCCGTACCTGCAGACGAAGCAGCATAGCCACAGATGGTTGGAAGAGACGAAGTCGCTTCTGTTTGTGCGGATCTCACATTCGTTCGATTCTCGCGTTTTGTCGTTACCCTCGGCCGTCCACTGCCCGGGTGCCGCTGGGTTGTGTCCTCTTCGATCCATTGGCACCAACATCGTCCGATGGCCGCGTCGCTCCGGCCCAAACGCCTGGCTATACGGCCAACTTGACCAACCAGCCTCTCTTAGCCTAATTATACATGCTCGCTCAACTGCTTGTACTGTACACGGATCCGACGTCGAGGCATCCTCACAGTCCGTGGAGGTTAATGCAACCCCCTCTCCGCTGTCACAATTAACCTTGTGTGCGAACTTTACTCTTGATATAACCTCCTCAATGCGCGGTTGCCGTGTGGCGTGGCGAGCCACTATTTAGTCGTAGGTTGTTATTTGTTAATTATGTGCATATTTGGCCCTGAGGTACTTGCATGCGGAGTTTTATCAGGATCGAATGACTTTCTCGGTTCGTTTTTGTTTTCTTTTTTTTGGGGGGGGCGTGCCACCTACAACTAGCGATTTTATGCTTTACGTAAGACAGCGGAAATTCACGTTAAAGTCCCCGATTGGATCAATTTAACGACTTCCGGTGTTATTTTACTTGCTCTTTCGCGGAAATCTCTGTTTCCGCAACTATTTTTAGATTGGTAACAAGAGTTTCAGCATTAACATTTCTTTCGTTTGCATCACCAAGGATCTACAGTGTTTCCCGTTTTCCGAGCTTAAAAGTCAGTTTCTTCGATATATCTTGTATTGTGCTGCTTTGGTCTAATTTCACCACTATACGGTCTCATTACTACCATTATTTTATGTTAATTTACTCAAATCTGAAAGCACTTTTCCCTCTTTGTTTGTTGCGCAAATATTTCCTGAAGTTTCTTCTGAATCCATTTAGAACAGCAAATATCAAGCTCTTGCTAACAGTCTCGTAATATCTGACACTGTTTAGTGTCCTATTTTGATGGCACTTTAGATATCATCTTGCAATTCCGACGCATGGCAATTTCAGCATGCAAGCCGAGGATTGAATAAAAGGGGCCTGGATGATTTCTGATTGCAGTATTATTACAGGCCTTATTCCTGACGTCTGTTTTTGCAGGGAGTTTTCGAGTGATATCAATTTAATTGGATAAAAAAGTTAAAATTTTATTTCTGGGATGCTACAAACCGCGTTTCACTTCGACACCCGTGTAGGTCTTTAAGTTTATGCATCAAAGATGCATTGTTACACAAGTGAACCACCGAAATGAAAGATATTAATTCACAAATAAGTGACAGAAATCCTTTACATCATGAAATGTAAATGTGATGACTTCCCCCTCCCTTTGTTTTGAGTGTGTGTTGCACATTCTTTACGTTGTAGAAGTTAATTCAATCGGAATGCTCTCAACGCATTTAAAAGTTTAAACATCTGAGTACAGATCAATAAATTAAAAATGTAACTGTGCGTCCTAAATAAAATAATCCAGGTGAATTACTGAAACTACGGTAAACTAAAACAAAAATTTTGATATACACTGCTCGACATATAAAATGTCAGTCCTGAAAATATTTGGAGCGCCATGCAAATCAGTGGGTATGCGTCGTCAGTTCAGTTATGTAACATGATCGTTGAGGGATATAATATGGCAAAACCGCTCGGCGTAGCTGAGATTGGTCGTCCAACCCTGGGCGTGTGGACCACTTCAGCAGAGTGATCTCAGTGGCGAAAGCATGTGTGGGAAGTGACAATGCCTGGACTATGTCACCGGAATCCTTCCATCACCCGACATCTTTATCAGAGACTTCATCCTAGGGCAACGTGCAGCTGGTTAGTCCCTGCGTCGCATTGCCACGGAAACATATAGGCGTGCAACAACTGTCGGCCAGATGTGGCGACACTTGTTGGAAGAAAATAACGTGCGTCACCGCATTGGAACAAACTGGCGCGCATAGATGAACATCCGCACGCCTCGATCTTCGTACTCGACGTCTTGCCGTCGAATACGAAGATCGCTGTTTGGCTGCATCAGGTTTGCGCTCTCGTCAGCCATTGCGACAATTGCCACTCACCGCAGAATATCGTCGCGTAAGGTTGTAGTGGTGCCGTACCACACATGGTGGTGGGACGAATGTTGTGTTCAGCGACGAGTCTCGCTTCTATCTCAGTGCCGATGATCGCCGATTGAAAGTCTGGTGAAGACATTGTCGTCGGGCTGACCTTGCTGCCATCTGTGAGCGTCATACTGCTCCTCAGTCTAGTGACATGTTTTGGGGCGCTATCATTTTCCACAGCCGTTCACAACTCTTACGCGTAGAGGGCTCAATGAAAGCACTACGATACGTCGATAAGGTGCTGAATCTCTTTTTGTTGCCGTATCTCCGTGGTATCCCTGATGCCCAGTTTCAACCAGATAACGCCCGCCGCACGCACACTGAAAACAAAGTGTTAATCTACTGTTCTGGCCAACGCGATCCGCATACTTTTTTCCCCAATAGAGAACATGTGTGACATTATTGGCAGGCTACTTAACACCTCTGCATGATATCCGCTCACTGTCGATGAATAGTGGACTCAGGTCAACTATGCATGGTCAGCGATACCTTAGGGCACCGTCCGAGGACTTTCCACTCAAAGCCACGCCGTGTGGCAGAATGTATAACCCAGCATGGCACGTCATACGACCTGCTGACTCAGATCACATTCTACTGTCTCCTTGTCTATAGCATCCGTGTAATCCCTCGGAAATGAAATCACTATGTCCTACTTTTTGTCTCATTTCGTGCATTCCTTTATGGTGGATAATTTTTTATATCGAGCACTGTGGTACAGTATCGATTGTTCGGAAAACCGATCATCCGAATGATTCGCTCGAAATACAAAGAAAAAATAATTATTTACTCCCGTAATCGGAGTTATAATTTTACACCGGAAGGTATGAATGTTTTTGGTGTATCTTCGCACATTCCACAGAACACATTCACCGGAAGGTATACCGAACACAAAAAGATCATACTGTGTGTATGACCTTTTGCACTTATGACCTTTTACACAGTATGACCTTTTTGCACTTGAGAGCTAAGCGTTCCTACTGTTTCTCCTGCAGAGTGGAGAGGAGGAGTTCCCTCTTAACATCTTCCAGAGATATTTACCTTCCGCTGTTGCTGGTATCGGCGGCTTACTCACGCATTTATAATTTGACATAAGGCATAGTCCACACCTTTCAGATTTCCTGTGGTTATCAGTATGCACAAATATATTGGCTGTGGTTTATACTTTTCTTGGTTTTCTTGCTTTCGGGTTCTCAGAGAATTTTCACTGGCTATCCCGTCCAGTTTTTGGAATCTCCTATCTGCAACTAGACAGTATACCACCGACTCTGAGTTTTGACCCCCCCCCCCCCGAACGTTGAACGGCCGACTGCTTTGCCTCAAAACTGAATTCTTTCGCCTCTACTTTTATTTTCATTCTTTGATTCTCCCCCGACTCTGATTAAACCAAATAAGACGTAATTCACCGAAGACGTTTCGTTGTTATGACCGAGAACTTTTGAATCTACCCCTGCCACCCCGGTGCAGCAGTGGTCTAAGCGCTGGATTCTGACCATTCGTCCGAGATGGGTGTGGGTTCGAATCCCGGTGAGGCATGGATGTCGTGTTTGTCTTATAGCACTGGCTTTCCCCCTTCTCTGGAACCAGTAGCCCTAAATTAGGGACGAAAGACTGCTTGTAGCCCATCGAGTTGCTCACGATGGTCGTTAAACCCACAAACAAAAACAATCAAACAAAAAAAAAAAACATGAATCTGCTGCTTATGGTTTTTCATGTTTGTGACTATCCAATTAAAATGGGGTTTCCTTTCCTACAGCGTGACGACCCACTCTTAGCTAGAAACGGTGTTTATCCTGGAAGACTGTGACCAAAACCTTTTACCTTCTTTGACAGGGTGAGATCAAGTTTCGCCTGTCACTTGTGTTTAGCCGCATCCCGACGTCGTAGCGCAACAGAGGAATGCCTAAAATTTAAAATCGTAATTATCAGTTTTGAACTCTTAATTCCGTTAATTGGCCGGAAGGTTCATAGAAAAAGTTCGTCCTTCTGCATTTGTAATAATATTTTATTAAATGTCAATATACGGTTTCTTTCTTTTTTAAGTATTCCCCTGCATAAGAAAAAGACCTCCAACATGATGTTCAATGGCGCTTGATGTCGAACTGCTCTAACATTACTTACTGAACTTTTTTTTTCAGGGAATCAAGAGAGAGACAGTGAATCAAATGTGTCATCATCCAGTAGTGTTGCCTTTCCCATCATCATTGCGGTGACAGTGACTACAGCAGTAATGGTGGCGGTGACTGTGTTCATTTGCGTCCGGTGCAGAGGACGAAAAAACAACCGGCCCACCACACCGAGTTCGCGGGCTACATCTTCATCCAAAGCCAGTGTGTCCACGGAAACCAAGAACGCGTATTCCTGTATGGCGTACAGCCCCCGTCTTGGGGGAGTGTTTGAAGCAAACGTTCCCTCTGTTGCCGGAAGGGTGTACATTCCTCCAAATCAGATGCAGCGAGTCGAGCCCCTCGCTTTCGTCTGAAATTCTCTGAAGCACTGTCAAGTTCCTGTGGGAGCGTGGTACAGCCTTAATAATGTCACGTACACAGAGAACTACAGACACGTGATACTCTGATTGCGATACCAACTAGCTTCGGAACGTCCACCTGAAAATATATCATGAGAGACCTATTTTCAAAATAATCTACCAAGAAGTACTTTGCTACAATGTTCCCAATTTCCGTTAACTGCACACTTTCTGTTGTTTCAAAGCTACCACCATTTGTAACTTGTTTGAAATCCATTCGCCTTGGTGTCATCAGATGATGAAAACAATAATACGCCGAAGCTGAATTTCGTCCTCTGACTTTTAGAAGCAATGATTATCGCTCAGCTTGGAGAAAAATGTTGTACACAAGTTGTAATGAATTTTTATTTCTCAAAGTGTATTATTTTGAATCAGCCATCTGTTTGAGCCTTGCTTTGGTAACACAGGATATTCTATATGACCACCTCAAGAAGCAAAACTGATAGACTAAAAATATTTAAAAAATTAAAAGCACAAAAATAAAGCACTATTACAAAATAAAAGGCTCATCTCATGAAGAAAAAAAACTACTATGGTAATGTCTCTAATGATGAGTGATATTTTCGTGTACCAGAAAGCGGAGGAAAGCCTTTTGTTCTTGTTAGTGACCAATGATTAAAACTGTCCTGCCAGAATTTCATATCACCTGATTTCTAGGAAAGTGAGTCCGCAAATGTCATCAATTTGCGGACTCAGCTGTGTCGTTTCTGACTCACGAGCACGTGTTTATTTTCCAATCATAAGAGCGACATAATAAATTCTGTTGGACTCACACTCCTTTCATTTTTCAAACTTTCGGTTCCATCCTCCGCATGACATCTACGAAGTTCAAGTTTTGTTCCTCTCGCTTTTGAAATAAGCAAATAACTTTTACTTGCAGCAAAAAATTAAAAAGCCGCTGCCCAACATGCACATTCCATTTAAGGCTCCAAGAGTGCTTATCACCGTCGCGCAAAACGCAGTCACATCGATAAAGCAAAAATATAAAACTTGCGTCAATGATATGGTTCTACCAACTTTATATTAGCAAGTTTAAATTCATTGAATTGAAAAGTCCTGGTTTTCATTATCAGTTTCTTAAGATGAATTATTCAAGAATAGGAATCACTTCTATTCCATCTAGAACCTTCAGATTTCTTTCGATCTCTTTCTCATAAGAGTTCTTCCGATCTCTTTCTCATAAGATTTCTTTCGATCTCTTTCTCATAAGTGTTACAGGGCTTGGTGCTGGATTCTATTACAGCGCTCTGTGTGGAGGGTTCGTTGATGCATCTTTTGCAGTAAGTTCGGTATCGGTGGTTTAATCCGTAATTCTCCCAACTGGAGCAGATAAATACAATACAAAGCATAGAAAAGTGAATCGACTGAGGCTAAATTTTGCAGTGAGGAAAACGTTTATTCAGATGTTACGGGGAATGTCATCAAGCTTTTGTCCGTCATTTTCGTGCTTTCATTCTTTTAGCTCTCCCTCGGTATTCTACACCGCCGAAAATCCCTTTATCTCTTCCCGGCCATCCAAACCTCTTCCTTCATCCGTTCCGACCAACCCCCGAGGTTTTTTTGGGCTTCCTAAAAATATTCACTTCCTCTCTCGACTTTTTGCCACCGAGTCCCCCCTCTCATGCCCGGAGAGAGAAAACCCCCGTGGTCCGTCTAATTCCAAGAAAGCGCAGCCACGCCTTCACCCTCAAAACTCATGTTCCTAATTGCTTAGCTTCCCTCTCTGCTGCGACGCATGGGAAAGAAAAGTACTTTGCCTCTCGTCCAAATTGCGGGAATGAAAGAAAATGACTACAATTCACTATCTCTAAAAATGGCTACAGAATCTAGCTTCTGATAAATATGGAAGCCCCGGTTACACTACAGTAACAACGTACCATTCAAATGGCGGGAATGAAAGAAAATGACTACAATTCACTATCTCTAAAAATGACTACAGAATCTCGCTTCTGATAAATATGGAAGCCCCGGTTACATAAGCATACAGTAGTGGCTCTGTATACCTTCTTCCGGTACTATCGTAGGTGCGGCTATTCAAATGTTTCATCATTTTTCCCCTCCCTCAGTTTATCGTCTCGTTAAACGTAGCAGGATGGCAACACAGAGCCTGTTTTGTGTCGACTTGACTAAGTGCCTCATTAGTCATTTCCTCGACTTGACTAAGTGCCTCATTAGTCATTTCCTTGATGCATTCGCTTCTGCTGCTTCTAGACTTGGTAATTCTTATCTCATTACATGTTATCAGAAACTTACAACTTTCGGCTGTCTAAAACAAGGTAAAACAGTGTTTTGGGGAAGCCCTGCGTTTTAAAATCGAAATATAAACTAGATCAACATAAAATTTGTGTTCCTGGATTTTATACGCCGAGAAAAAAAGCAAGAGTTCGTTGCTTGCAAAAAATTCCAACATAATGCAACACACTTCAGATGAATAAGTTATTAAAATTCCAGTTGTTGCAGCCCAGGTAACGCAATGATCTCAGCTCTGGATTCTGACCATTTGTCCGAAACATGCCGAGATTCGTATTCCGGTGAGCTATGGATGTTGTGTTTGTGTTACGGCACCGCCTTTTACCTCTAACCAGTGGCCATAAATTTGAGACAGCAGACTGCTTATAGACTGTCGAGTTGCTCACAGTGGTCATTAAACCCCAAAATAAAACAAAATCCCAGTTGTTTTGGTCATTGTTTCGTCATACACTGAAAAAATAGTTAAAATAATCCTTTAGTGGTTATGCATTCTTTTGAGAGTGTCTTTTCTTTTCCCCATCTCATTATTTCTCTCTTTCGCCAAATGCACCTGATTTAAGTTTTTCATGTTTAGAACTTCACTTGGAAAATTCGTATTCATAATCACTAGGACATTAAGATAAACAATAACAGATGAGCACTAAAATGCCCCAAGTTAATGAACTTCGAAACAACTCCGTAGAGTTTTATTACTGTAGGAAACAAATTGGTTTAGCCGAACTTTCGCAAAAAAATGTGTGGCTTTGTCAAGCCTGATTAAAATCTAACTGATGCGGATTGAATCAACAGTGATCGTTAACATTTGAAAACATATAAACATACATACATGTATACATACATTAAGTTCACATTGTTCAGAAAAAAAAAAGTGCGAAAAAAATGTCAACAATGGAAGTATAAAACATAATGAAAACTCGGTCTTAACATTTCTAGAAATCCGTCCACAGAGGGTAGGTCACGGGAAACAGTATCGTTGCATGCGGACGTCGTTTTGAGGATTTCAACTGATTGTCTGTAGTCTGCCTCAAAGTGGGTGGTGTATGGTGCTCTTTGCTGGTATCTTGTCCACTGTGGTATTGCATTTCTTAGGCAAACCTCTGTGGAGAAGGCAGAGTTAAGGGCCTCATTTCTCACATTTCTTCTGTGCTCTGTAACTCTGGCACCAAATGATCTTTCAGTCATACCTATGTAGCACTTTCGCGTTCTTACAGAACATTCTAGTGGAATCGGGTAAACACCAGCTTTCTGGTCAAGGCAAACTTCTCTCATGGGAGCGAGAATATTCATAACTGAGGTAGTTGTTCTAATGCCGATGTCCATTCCTAGTCTCTTTAAGCTATTTTTTATAAAACACATGAAACCTGGGATGTATTCCAGTGATCCTATAAAGTCTAGATGGCGCTTGCGGGTCGGTGCATTTTCATTAATGCGGTTCTTTACTTTTTCAAAGATCGAAGTTATGAGTTCTCTCCTAAAACCAGTAGATGCTGCTTGTTTAAAGATGCTTCTAATTTCTATTTCTTTAGCTTCATTATCTGAAGAAAACTGGATTGCTCTTCTTAGACGGGTTCGAAATACGCTGGCTTTATATTCCAAAAGTGAAAATGTGTCAGACGCAGAAAAATTTGGAACTGCAAAAGTTCATAATATACTCTAATGCGTATAAATTTCCATTTTTCTGATCTGTGTAGTGGCACATCAATATACGGTAATTTGCTTTCATTTTCGAGTTCCATGGTGAAGTTAATAGTGATATGTATTCCATTAGTCTTTCTCAGAAAAGGGTCCAGTGAATTTCTACCATGAGGCCAGATAAAATAAAATGTCGTCTGCATACCTGTGCCATGTTGAAAGTATTGGCCCAGGGTCATTGAAAATTTTATTCTCGAGAGGATGCAGCACTGCTTCCGCAAGAACCGCAGAAAGTGGAGAGCTCATTGGTGTGCCTACGGTTTGCTTGTAAATTTTTCACCATAAGCCTGCATTCCCTATAAGAGCTATTGTCGGAAAAAAAGAATCGCCCACGTATTTCATAGAAAAGGAGTTAGCTATTTTCCTGAAAGAATTCCTGCCAAACTCAGATTACGTACTAAGCAGCTCATCTGACTTCATCAAGAAAGCTGCCTCAATAAAAATACAAAGCACTGACATCATGGGAAGTCTTGATGTCATCTCCCTGTATCCATCGATTCCCGTAGAAGAAGCAAAGTCCACATTATGGAAACCGTAAGAAGCTCAAACAAATTTCCCGGGAAACAATTAATGCTATTAATAGCCTACTAAACCTAGCGACAAATTACAATTTTTTCACATTCCTCGGAAAAATTTGCAAGCAAACCGTAGGCGCCTCAATGGGCTCTTCACTTTCTGCGGTTCTTGCGGGAGCAGTACTGCGTCCTCTCGAGAATAAAATTCTGAATGACCCTGGGCCAATACCTTCAACAGGGCACAGGTATGCAGACGACATTTCTTTCATCTGGCCTCATGGTAGAAATTCAATGAACTCTTTTCTGAGAAAGATTAATGGAATACATACCACTATCAACTTCACCATGGAACTCGAAAATGAAAGTAAATCACCATATATTGATGTGCTACTACACAGATCAGAAAATGGAAATGTACGCACTAGAGTATAATATAAGCCTTGTACAGTTACACTTTTTTCTGCATCTGACACGTTTTCACTTTTGGAATATAAAACCAGCGTATTACGAACCCGTCTAAGAAGAGCAATACAGTTTTCTTCAGATAATGAAGCTAAAGAAATAGAAATTAGAAACATCTTTCATCAAGCAGCATCTGCTGATTTTAAGAGAGAACTCATAACTTTGATAATTGATAAAGTAAAGAACCGCATTAATGAAAATCCACCGACCCGCAAGCGCCATCTAGAATTTATAGGATCACTACAATACATCCCAGGCTTCACGTTTTTTATAAAAAATGGCTTAAGGAAACACGTTTTTTTTATAAAAATGGCTTAAGAAATGGACATCGGCATTAGAACAACTACCTCATTTATGAATATCCTCTCCCCCATGAAAGAAGTTTGCCTTGACCAGAAAGCTGGTGTTTACTCTATTCCACTAGAATGTCCTGACAGAACGCAAAAGTGCTACATAGGTATGACTAAAAGATCATTTGGTGCCAGAGTGATAGAGCCCAGAAGAAACGTGCGAAATGAGGCCCTCAACTCTGCTCTCTCCAGAGAGGTTTGCCTAATAAATGCAGTTCCACAGTGGACAAGATACAAACAAATATAGTACCATACACCATCCACTTTGAGACCGCCTACAGAGAATCAGTTGAACTCCATACAACGACGTCCTCATGCAAAGTACTGTTTCCCCAAACCAGCACCCTCTGTGGACGGATTTCTCGAAATGTTAAGACCGAGTTTTCATTATGTTTTATACTTCCCTTGTTGACATTTTTCTCGCGCTTTTCTCGTTCTGAACAATGAACTTATGAAAGAAATACGTGATTACGCCATATAATACAAATTTTGAAGATGACAATCCGATTTTTGGCGTAAACATGACAAGGATGGTAAGTCAGATAATATCCGAAAACTTGAAAATTTGCATCATCCTGGAGCGGGACTCGAACCCGCGATGGTAAGTCAGATAATACCCGTTTTCGGATATTATCTGACTTACCATCCTTGTCATATTTACGCCAAAAATCGGATTGTCATCTTCAAATTTTGTAATGTGAACTTAACTCAATGTAAGTATATGTATGTATATATATTTTCAAATGTTAACGATAACTGTTGATTCTCTCCGCATCAGTTTCATTTTAATCGAGCTTGACTAAGCCACACGTTTTTGCGCGAAAGTTCGGCTATACCAATTTGTTTCCTACACGAATAAAAACCCACGGATTTGTTTCGAAGTTCACTGGGACATGGTTAGAAATATTTGCTTTTTTGCGTTGACCTATACAAATCCATAATGAGCACCTTTTCAATAGGTTGCTGATCCCCCTTTCCTTCTTCATATCCTGAGAACGAACTAATATTGCATTTGATCCTTTTGTCTGTGAAAAAGGCTTTGAATTACTGCAGTTAAAGTTTGCAAAGTTAACTTTACTTGAACGACACGCTCCATCCCGCCCCGAAACTACTGTATCGGATCGTGGTCCGGTCGTGATTTTGGGAGTTGTTTTATGAACCTTAAACAGATTGTCGAGGATCGCGGGCAAAAGGACAGAAGCTTTGTCGCTTCAGAACATGAGAATTCTTGTTTGGACACAGATACTCAATCGTATGAATCTAGCTATATCCGGCATAACACTCGCTGATCTAGCAGCAATGTAAGTTTCTTTACTAAACAACACAGTAATTCTTGATAATGAATCAAGTGTCCTGACTCTTGACAAAGCAGCAGCTGCTTACATCACGGTTCGTGGGTCTGTCTTGCGTGAAATGCGGGACACCTTATTACAGATTTGACAATGAATTCTAAAGTAGTAATGTTCGTAAAACATTTCTGTAGCATAAGGTAGAGCAAAATTATATTCCTTGAATAGTTCCAATAATTTTGTACCGTTTGGTGTAACTTCCGTCTGTAGCATTTTTTATAGTTTAACCCCTAAAGAACCGCTCCCGTCAATGTAACTGGCTGAGGTGTCGATAATACAAACACAGCTGATTTATCGTGCCCGTAACAGTAGATAGCAGCACTAAGCATGTATGTGTTTTATTGTAGAGTATGTCTATTATAGAGTATATCTCACGCAAGGAAAGAGATTTTACACGAAAAAGAGGTAAGGAATATTATAAAAAATTATGTTTTCATCTCTTAGATCAAACGATTCTGAAATCTTTCATTATTTGCAAAACCCAAGAAGGAAAAAAATCGCGTTTGATGTTTCGATTGGACTTAGTAGATGCTCTTCTAGAAACATATCGCTTATCCGACACTATTTCAAAGAGAGGCCGTCCCAGCTTTGAATACAACCCCAGCCGCTGGACAGAGCGCATTTTGTAAGAAAAATACCTGCCTCAGATAAGAAAAAAAATAACTTTCAAGGGAATGCAAAATCTGTTGCTCGAAAAGAGATGCAAATAATAACAGGTGTGGAAAAGAGACTCGGTACTTATGTCATGATTGTAATGTTGTGCATTTCATACTTTGAAAATATATCACACAAAGAAATTATTAAAACCTAATTAATATTTGTCGTAACAATATTTTTGGATATATTATCTTTATAAATTTCAAAACCAATAAAAAAGTTAGAAAATCTCAAGTCTTCTTTGTACGTTAATCTGTATATCGAAAAACGAACATTTTGGCGCTAAATCCCAGCATGTTGGCTTTTCCGTGAAATTTAATATCTTTGCACAACAGCTTAAAATTTTTGCAAAAATTAAAGATCATTGTATATTCCATTTAAAAATTCAGTAACTGTTAAATTTCTTGAATTAAAAAAAATAGGTACTTTTTTATGGTTTTTTATGGTTTTCATAAGTATCGAGATATCCTTAAGGGGTAAACGGCTTCATTTAAAGTATCCGCGCCGCCCCGGATTCTGAGTGATACGAGGCGTTGGCTCCTTTGAGATTGATCCGGGCTCGGGTCCATCATGGGTGGTGTGTTTGTTTTACTGAACTGGTTCCCTCCCTTTTCTGGAACTAGTGTCCCCAAATTAGGGACGGGCGACTGTTATAACCCATTAAAGAGAAACCTATTTATGTGCAGAATCTTCCGTCTGCAGACGAGGTGTTTGCTTTGAGGTACTGGGGATTACCTACTCTCTGACAAGTAAATGTACTCTAAAAGAAAACGTGTTGGTAGCATTTTGAATAGTGGAAGTACACGCCGATCCATGATGGGTAGCGTGCAAGTCGATTCGTCTGGCTACGTGGCACATTTTCATGCTTGCCGGCCTGTTTCTCCGTTCAGAACATCATCGGATTCGCTCAAGACTGTTGTATTTAGAGACAACAGTTTGTTGTTGAGTCATTCCGCGATTCTCATGCTGTAAGTGATTCAATACCCTGCATGTACAGTGTAGTTTCCCTTAAGATAAGTGCTTCGGAAGATTCTCCGCTCGTTTCTGTGATCCTCTGGACTTCGGAAGCTGCTTTCTTCTTGACTGAGCAGAACAATTTGCAGTTATATAGACTGGTTCACAGTGGTAGCTTTCGGCCACATTTTCGCCGCTATGCTTATCTGTCTGCTGTTCCTTCCCTTGCGGAATAACTGAAAGAATGTGGCATTTGAATTGTTTTTGAGTTCCATAGCCTTCAGTATGGAAGGCCAGGCAGTTGATCTCGAAAGATAAACCTTCCAGATGCACTACTTTTTCCATATTGCTGTTTGTGGTGATGTTGTATTTTAGCGTTTATAGAACACTGTTTTCCACTAGGCCTCGCGTCAGTCTTTTCCAAGTTAAATCCGTAATATTATCGTCTAGGTTCCTGTTCCACCGGGGTCTCATAATGAATTGTCCAGGCAGTGTAAATGCTCCCCATTAAACGTATAGTCGTTCTATATCATAAAAAACCCATGATACAGACATGAGAATTATAACAGTAACGACTTGGCTTAACTCAAGAAAAGCTCTTTCCTGTTAACTAAATGCATAGGTATCCCTCGCTACACAGATTTTTACCCCAGCTCCAAAATATTGTTAAATGTTGAATATTAGCAACGAATATCATATTACGTACGGTGCGATAGTTTTTATTCGATTGTAGAACCTGGGAAATGTATTCATGTTCTGTAGTGCAGTTTGATCTGTACTAGCTTACGCCAAAGTGATTATGTTTCCGGATACGCAATATATTTGTTTACTGTATTATTTAGGTGTGAATTCCGTTCAACAAGAATTAACTATACACTAGTATCTCGAGCAAACATCCTGAAAGCATTTTCTTTTGAAAATGAAAATTATATGTATCAGAAAATGCAGCTGGCAATTGATTTGTGTGTTTAAAATATTCGACAGGCTTCACAGGAAGAGTGAGACTATAGGTGGGTAGATTTAAAAACATCGCACACACCCAAAATCGAAAAATAAACTTTAAGTAATTTATGTGGGTAATTTCCGTGAATGATAAATTGATTTTTAAGCACTCTGGATAAAGAAAAATCTAGCACTTGTTTCGATGTGTAAATGGTAACTTCTTAACTGAAACATTCCGATAGGTACCAAAATTTTCTTCTGAGCATATTTCAAATATTCTTTGAAACGATTCACATAAGTTCCATTTTTTTCTTCATCATGTGTAGGTTTCCATTTTTTGCAAGCACCTAGAATTATGACATGAATTTTTTAACAGAGTACCGAAACAGGTTCCGAAATCACAAAACCTAAAAGGTGATGTACGCAACTGTGGGGAAACTTCAGTTTTTAGAACAAATAAATAACATATACACTGGCGGAAAGTGAAAAAAGAACACCAAGAAGGAATTGGCGGACGATCATGAAATTTTACATATGTTAATAGGGCCGAGTTTACGTAGGTGTGATGTTAATTTCGGGACCAACCGGTGAGCGCTTACGCCACAGCACAGCATAATATGCAAATTATTGTCGGTGGTATTTAAGGAGTACGGCGAAGTGAATGTAATCAGCCGTCGGCGGACGGACACGTGCGAGGACCCTGAAGAAGCTGCAATGCCTGGACATGGAAGACGTGTACGATTTCAGCAGTTATCGGACTTTGAGCGAGGTCGTCTAGTCGGACTCCGCGAGGCCGGGTGGTCGTATCGTCGTATTGCGGAGCGAATTGGACGGGAAGTATTGGTGGTGGTACAATGGTGGCGTGGATGATCCGAGGAACATTCCCACACGAGAAGACGTGGAACCGGGAGTCACAGACTGACTGATGAGCGGACCGATCGACGCATAAGAAGAGCGGCGTTGTCAAGCAGAACATCCACTGCGACGCAAATCCGAGCTACCGTTGCACCTGAGGTGATTGTGTGAACAATCCGCAACCGTCTACTGGATGCAGGACTACATGCACGTGTGCCTCTTACATGTGTGCCTCTGACTCCAGCCCACCGTCAGAAACGGCTGCAGTAGTGTCGCCAAGGTCTGCACTGGAGAACGCAATGGCGATCTGTCGTGTTCAGCGATGAAAGCAGATTCTGCTTGGGAGCCTCCGATGGCCGTATGCGTGTTCGCAGACGCGCCGGGGAGCGTCTCCACCCTACTTGCATCCGCCAGCGACACACAGGGCCTACACCTAGTCTCCTGGTGTGGGGAGCGATCAGCTATCACTCCCGTACACAACTAGTGTTTGTACCGGGTACGTTAAACAGCACCTCCTACATCAACATCATTCAGCCCGTTGTTGCGCCATTTGTAAGGTCGGTCCATCGTGGTGTTTTCCAGCAAGATAACGCACGACCACACACGGCACGTTCAACGCAACATGCACTTCAGGGTGTGAGACAACTTCCATGGCCTGCACGTTCACCGGATTTGTCCCCCATTGAACACGTGTGGGATTTTATGGGACAACGACTTATCCGGTCTCCACGGCCAGCCACGACCATCCCCGATTTACGCGTCCAGGTTAAGGATGCTTGGAACTCAATACCCCAAACTTACATCCAACATCTGTACGACAGACTCCCTGACAGAATTGCACAGTGTCACGCAGTTCATAGCGGGTCAACCTCGTATTAACCATGTTACATGGAAATGTTATTTTTCAGTTTACCAGCAAATACAATTGTATTTTGCCATAATGTTTTGATCACGTTATCCTCTGTATTCCGTTATTATGCTGTATAAATTTCGTTGGTATCAGACGTCTCCTTCTTGGTGTTCTTTTTCACTTTCCGCCAGTGTATATATATAATATGGAATCTGTTCTTCGTGAATAGAGCCACAGGCAATGAAATATATAAAAATTTTGTCACCGTACCTGATGCCTGCAAAAACAATTCCCAAACTTGATTTTTACGCTAATATGGTAACACAGGAAACACTGCAAGTGGCTGATGTTCTGCTCGAAGTCTTCCAGTGTGTGTGAATGACGATGATTCTGCTCGAAGGTGAGTTACGCATGCAGTAGAATGGGCATGGCAGTCTGGCTGTTCAACAAAACGGTTTAAAGCGAAAGATGCCCTTTCAGTTACCTTTAGCAAGTTCTTTGAATACTGCAATGGAATTGTATTGACGTGAGTGCAAAAACAATTTGTCTTTCTTTGCTCTTCAAATCTTTGCGTTCATACGGTGGCTCGAAAACAGTGAAGTCATTTCGCTACTGCATGCTCCATCCCGAAAGAAACTGTTTTCATCTAGCACACTGAGGAAGACAGTGGAATGTATTTACCCTACTTTCAGAGCAAACAGTGAAATAGTTGAAACAATTTTGAGTGCATTGTTAGTCAGCTGTCCAAAACTAATAAATCAAGCACAGTCAAAAACTTCTTGGAAGTTTTGAAAAGTGTCTTGAATATTCAACTGCCAAAGAGTGGCGCTTTCATAAAAAATTTCACACATTGCAAGATATATAGAACACCATTATGTACATATTTGCAAGATGTGAACGATTCCCATACACTTGACAGCATTGTGAAAATCCAACGCTAATTTCAAACATCTAGAATGTTTCGGAGGGAAATAAATAATATTTCGTGAACTCTTGCGGGCTTAATATATCATGATTTCAAACTAAAAGAATTTGTACATATGGACAATATTATGTTGTAATTACGAAAGCCGATACAGGACGGAAGTTTTTATTGTTACTGTCATGTTGCTAGTTACCCTGTAATGTTTCTTTGAATTTAAAAATACAATACTCAAAATCAACACAATGATACTACTGAAACTTTCATTGCGCATTGTACTTTTTGGTTTCTTTTTTTCTTTATGATCTTGTCATAATCAAATGATACAATAAAACTTGTACAATAACGTAGACTATGTTGTTTCTTTGTGTAATATTTCGTCTTTCTATATGAATTAAAGAAAGCATTATAATATTCTCAGCTTTCAGCGATGCAAGAATACTTTCACAGCATTCAAACAACATGGTGAGCATTCGCACGTTATTTTTGTTAAAACGGACTGTAATGGAACTCGCATCTCAAGGATGCAGTTAATGATCATTCGGATCACTGATTCAAACGGGATTATGAAAGGGAAAGGTCACATGATCT
The DNA here is from genome assembly GCA_039090855.1 of Macrothele yani. Taxonomy (NCBI): domain Eukaryota; kingdom Metazoa; phylum Arthropoda; class Arachnida; order Araneae; family Macrothelidae; genus Macrothele; species Macrothele yani. Next base: position 144,115,656 of record CM076989.1, read on the forward strand.
CACCAATCACAATTTTCTTTGTATACCAATTCACAGCCACCACGCCTAGAAGAAAGTTTGATTCACTCGTCGAAATGCCTTATGAGTCTTCCATATGGAGCAAAGCTTGTAAGAGGCAGCTGTGGCTGCCTCTTACAAGCTTTCTTAGCGTGGCTACAAGCTTTTCAAGCTTTCTTAGCATGGCTACAAGCTTTTCAAGCTTTCTTAGCGTGGCTACAAGCTTTTGAAGCTTTCTTAGCGTGCTTATCCTTTATGACAAACTTTTGTCGAGCAGGTGCCCTTTAGCCCGGAAAACAGCGGCCACTCGGCGAGGCATCTATTCGATGAAGTGGCGATAGGTATCCTGGGGTGCCTGGTACCATAGTGTCAAGAGCAGGTCCTTCAGTTCCCGTACATTTTGGTGTTGTGGTGATTTAGCGCGAACCCGCTTTTCCAAGTCTAACCACAAATGCTCGATTGGGTTCATGTCAGGTGAATTTGAAGGCCAGGGCATTAACTGAAAGTCCCCAGCACGTTCCTCGAACCACTCCTTGACGATTCTGGCAGTGTGGCATGGCTCATTATCCTGTTGGTAATGGCCATCCCCAGAAGGGAACACAGTTGCCATGAATGGGTGAACTTGGTCCGCAACGATGTTCAGATACCTGACAACTGTCAAGGATTGTGCTTATTGGGATAATGGGGCCTAAAACGCCCCGTGTAAACATCGCCCACAGCATAACGCCGGCCTGTTTCCGTCCAACAGTGCATCCAGGTGCCATAGCTTCTATTGGTAATCGGCGTATCCGCGCTCGGCCACCTACGTGATGCACATAGAATCTTGATTCGTCAGACTAGGCCACTTTTATTCAATTATCCACGGTCTAATCTCGATGACCTTGGGCCCATTTCATTCGCTGTTGGATGACTTGCAGTCAGCATGGTGACCCGGCTGGGTCTTCAGCTACGCAGGCCCATACCACGAAGGGTGCGATGAACTGTGTGCTGTGACACATTGCCCTGATCACCACTGTTGTAGCTGCCGGTGATTTTTCGCACTGTGGCCTTGCAGGTCGCTGTGAACAATGCGCGATAGCCTCCCCTCTGACATCAATGAGCTGCGGACAACACATGGCTGGACGATGGTTCGTCGTTTGGGTATCTGTGCACCACTTTTGATACGTACTCACTACAGTGGCATGTGAACAAGCCGTGCCATCACAATTTGTCTTTCATCAAACTTCAACAAATCGGCAGCTTTTTCCATTGATTTCGAACACTCTACTAACCGAAAGCCGGTCCTCGGGTTGTATATAAATACTGCTCTGTGAACTTCACCTGCGCCGCCGTTCGGTTTCCAGGCGCGCTCATTTCTCTAGACTGGGGGTGGTCATAATGTAATGACTCATCGGTGTAATTCTGTAAACACATGCGTATATACATAGCTTCAATGTTACACTGGCGCAATTTCTGAGTTATCTCTCTTGTCGCTGATAAATCGTACTGATAGGGTATCACCAAATTCAAATGCACACTGTTTACCATAGAAAATGACACACCAGGAAGTATTTCTAGGAGCGCTGTGAAAACTGATGGGTATGTGTCACTAGTTTATTTATGTAAATGATCGAATTTGCAAACCAATCATGCCGCCCCGGTGGCGCAGTGGTCTAAGCGATGGCCTCTGATCATTCGTCCGAACGGGGTCCGGGTTCGAATCCCGGTGAGGCATGGATGTTGTGTTTGTCTTACGGCACTGGCTCTCTCCCTTCCCTGAAACCAGTGACCCTAAATTAGGGACGGGCGACTGATTATAGCCCATTGAGTTGTTGCTCACGGTGGTCGTTAAACCTCCAATCAAAAAAAAAAAACAAAAAAAAACGATCACTTGGCAGCTGAGGAGATAAAAAGGCTCTGCGTGTCTGAGTTTTTTTTGGGGGGGGTTGGAGGTTTAACGACCACCGTGAGCAACTCAATGGGCTATAAGCAGTCGCTCGTACCTAATTTAAGGTCACTGGTTCCAGGGAAGGGAAAGAGCCAGTGCCGTAAGACAAACACAACATCCATGCCTCACCGGGATTCGAACCCGGACCCCGTTCGGACGAATGATCAGAGGCCATCGCTTAGACCACTGCGCCACCGGGGCGGCTGTCTGAGTTTGGTCGTCCTCACCTAAGCGTATGGACTACTGCATCGGAGTGATCTTGGTGGAAAAAGCACGTGTGAGGAGTGAGAATGCCTTAACGACATCGTCAGGAAACCCACATCGCACGGACACCTTTATCAGAGGCTCCCCCCACCCCCTCTATGATTGGAAGTTTAACGACTACCGTGAGCAACTCAATGGGCTATAAGCAGTCGCCCGTCCCTAATTTAGGGTCACTGGTTCCAGGGAAGGGAGAGAGCCAGTGCCGTAAGACAAACACAACATCCATGCCTCACCGGGATTCGAACCCGAACCCCTTTCGGACGAATGATCAGTGGCCATCGCTTAGACCACTGCGCCACCGGGGCGGCATCAGAGGCTTCATCATGGAGCTACGTACTCTTGGTTGGTCCGTGTATCACATCGTCAGGAAACAGTTGTCGGCCGAATGTGGCAACAGTTGTTGGAGGAAGGTAACGCGCGTCGCCGTAGTGGAACTGATGCACGTAGGCAGACTTTTAACTCCTCGATCACAGCATTCGACAGCAAGCCGTGTAGCAATACACGGACGCAATACTAGACATGCATGACTGGTAAATGAAAGCATATCGTATTCAACGATGTGTCTCGCTTCTGTCACAGCGCCGACGATCGCAGATTACGAATGATCTTGCTGTCATCCGTGAACGTCATACGGCTCTTCAGCCTGGCGTCATGGTCTGAGGTGCTATAAGTTTCAATAACCATTCTCCTCTTGTACGCATAGTGGCTGCAATGGCAGACAACGATACATTGATGAGATTCTGAAACCCGTTTCGTTGTATGTTAATGGTATCCCTAATGCCCAGTTTCAACAAAATAACGCCTGCCTGCGCACTTCCAAGGACAGCAGGAAGTACCTAAAAGGTGTGTAGGTGCTGCCCTTCCCAGCGCGATACCCAGACTCCACCCCTCTCCCGCCCACTAGAGAACGCGTGGAACGTCATTTGCAGTCGACTTAATGCATCTGCCCAACTCCCATGTATTTTCGATGAATTCTGGCCGTATGCCAACTATGCATGGTCAACAATACCTCAGAACACTGCCCGATGAGTTTTTCAATAAAGGATTGAATAAATGCAACGTGGGTCCTCAGTAAGGAGGGATTGGCTGGACTCTTGAATTTCAAATACGGCGAAAAACATTTCGTGGGAAGATCTTTTGAACCACAAGCGATTCATGTAGCAGATCATTACACACTGCGTCTACCCAAGATTCAATACCACCCCTTGTTTTCGCCCCTTACAGTGAAAAGAGCTGTGAGAAGTCATTTCATGCTAAATGCTCAAACCACACTCGGATAATAACCAAGGGTGAAGGACCTTTACTACCAGTATCCCCACCTGAAGAGAAAGTGAAGAATCTGAACAGAATGAATTCCTCTAACTCAAATTGCTAATGGAGACCAAAGTACTGGAAGAACTGACCTTTCAACAAACAGCTTTATCCACTCCTCATGAATGACAGTGCGATAAACGGAAAATCCAAATAAAATTAAATAAAAAGAAAAGGTGTAAAAGAAAAAGAGTTGAAAGCACCCTCCGTAAAATCTACTAACGATTACAAGAGCATGGTGTGTAGAACTGGGGAGCAACCTTACTTTACCAAAAAGAGGGTGGACTACTGCATACAATGATCAAAAAGAGGGAATATTTTCAATGAACCCAGAGCCAAAACTCTTGGAAATTCTACATTGGTACGTAACGTGTGAAACTCTACTCCGGGAACACCGCTCAGAAATAGAAGGTGAATAATAGAACGAGAGCTTTTACCCATCTTTCTTTCAAGAATTCATAACAGCGAAATTGTAAGATACTACAAGTACAATACAATCTTCATCAACTTGAATGTCAAACTGAATGAGCTTAGCCTTCCCGATCGCGCAGTGGTCTAAGCGATGGCTTCTGATCATTCGTCCGGAAGGGGTCCGGGTTCGAATCCCGGTGAGGCATGGATGTTGCGTTTGTCTTACGGCACTGGCTCTCTCCATTCCCTGGAACCAGCGTTTCTCTAATGCAGCTTAGTATAATAATAAAACTCTAATAAACTGAAGATCCATAAACTTAGGATAGATAAAACTTACCATAAAACTAGGTTACCGAGTGATCTAAGGTGCTGGGTTCTGACCTACCATCAGCAATATATCCTAGTCCGAGTTGTGGATAAGGCATGAGTGACATGTTTGTCTGATGGTTCTGGCTCTGTTCTCACCCTGGAACTAGTAATCTTAAATTAGTTACTGGTTAGTCACTGCATATAGCCTCTTAGAATTGCTCGTTTCGCACTTTAAACCCCAGAAGAAGAAAAAACTCCGAATGGAGAGAGAAGACCCAGCTAAGCAAGCGTCTGGCGTTTACACAAAACGCTGGAACGTCACGTCACTTTAGAGTATCTATCTGGAATCAATACTCAGTTTCATAGTGGTGAAGCTTTCAAGAGAATGAAATATAACCTGAAGGCGACAACGTCACATAATGTATAACAATTAACCGAACTAATACATGGTCGAGTCATATTATTGTGACCACCAGCTAATATCAAGAGTAACCACCGTGTACAGCGAGGGGAGGAGCTAGACGGGCTGGGAAAGACTCAGTAGGGTGCTGGAAGGTGTTCACAGGTATGTGGAGCCATGCGGACAGCAGTGCATCTGACAGTTGCTGGAGGGTGCGTGGTGGAGGATCTATAGAGCGAACAACACTATCGAGGTGGTTCCACAAATGCTCAATTGGGTTTAAGTTTGGGGAATTGGGAGGCCAGAGAAATACTCTGACGTTTCCATGATGCTCTTCCAACCACTCTCGGTCATTTCTAGCTGTGTGACACGTCATTGTCGTTCTGGAACATCCAATTCGCCACAGGGAAGACAATCAACATGTATGGGTGTACGTGGTCGGCAAGGATGGATTCAAAACGAATTCGGTCCATAGTGCTTTCCACAGGTATGAGTGGACCCAGGGAATGCCACAAAAACATTCCACAGACCATACGCTGCCTCTACCACCTTGTTATCTTCCAGCAATGGTTCAAAAGTGTTTGTTCTCCGATGTTTCTCGCCTTATAGGCCAACGTCCATCTGTTCGATGAAGCAGAAAACGTGACTCATCGGATAAGGCAATCCTTTGCCAATCGGCGGAGGTCCAATTCCGATACTGCCGAGCAAATATAAGTTTTTCTGCCGATGCACCTTCGTTAGCATAGGTACAGTGACCATCCGTCTCATCGGAGCCCCATACGCAACGATGTTCTCTGAGCTGTCGTTTTAGACACACTTCCGGTAACCTCATGGTTCAATCGTACAGTGAGTTGCTCACGCACCTCCTCAGCCGACATTCACCTCTCACATCAATGGCACGTGGTGCTCCGCAGTTTCCACTTCGCTTATTCGCAATGGTGCCATTTCTCGACTCTCGATGGACTTTAACCACAGCAGCCCGCGAACGGTTCACAAACTGCGCTGTTTCAGAAATACTGCCACCTTTGGCCCGAAAGCCGATAATCATCTCTTTTTGCAAATCTGATAAATCGCTCCTTTTATCCATGAGAGTAACGAGTGATATGCTTACAGAATGCCTTCAGTACACTTATATATCCTCCAAGCCAGCTCCCGACACATGCCTTCTTTCACTGGCTACACGCTGTTGACTTCAAAAGTAGGAGTGGTCACAATAATGTGACTCGACTGTGTATAAGTAGTAATAAATATATAACAACAATAAATTTAACAAACAAATCTATATAAAACTCCGTTTATTGGTGTGAAGATATATTTAAATACGAAATACAAAAAAATTGTTTCTCGCGAGTTTTCGCTCTCACACCGGGAGGCTTTCTCAAGACCTACAAATGTTACTAACAATTCTGGCGAGTATAAACAAGAAAAAAATTCGAAACACTGGTGCTCGAGGACTATATATTTTGAATCTTGATGTTCGAGGTACCAGGCGGTACACGGGCTTCTTTTACCGTATGAAGTTCAAATCGGTATACTGCTGATTGGTAACTTGTACATTTTCACCTTTGAGAAGAAATTCTATGTTCAGCAGAAATCCGAGTTTCAAGTCCAGATTTTCAGTTCAGGAGAACCGCTTTGGTATTTTCGGTTGAAGGACATCAAAAGCATTCTTCATGATTCTCTAAATCAGGTTATCTGAGCAAAGATGTTGTGGTCTTATACGTCTTTCGATGTTAGTTCCCATTTTCTGTGCTTCTGGCTTCTTCGTCTTTGAACTGCCGTTTTATAAAAATTAGCACGAATTTTTCCAGCTTAATTTGACCGGCGTACCAGTAAAATGATTCGTCTTATAAGCGCATAATGTGATGCGACTAATGTTTTCGAACTTTGTCAGTTTTCGGAAGTATTCTTTCAAGAATACAAAATTAAACTGAACAGTAAAATTAAAATTTAACACTAGGACAAGCCGCCAACGGTAACCGATAACTCGGGTACGGTTGGCAAATTTTGAGCGAAGTTATTGCAAAATCTAATCTCATTAAAGCGTCTATTATAACAAATTCTAAAAAACGAAACCGTAAAATGTATGACTTTCAGAACAAAAGTACGGAACATTCTAAAAAAGAAATGCCTAAAATATATCATGAACTACTTTCCTTCACGCCTTCACGTTTATTGTGATGAGGTTGCATGTAAACAAAGCGGAAAGACACACTCAGATCAGGAATCACGGGTTTTTCATTTTGTAACGCGAAAGACACACACACACACAAACTACTTTCTACACTGGTGTGCAAAAATTAAGGACGAAGAGGAGAAATTAGCATAACAGCGGAACGAGCAAGAAGTACGGACCAAAAGACCACTCAGGAGATTGACTAGGGTACGGTAAGGCATGCGCATATATGCAGCATGGCGTGGGGGGTGGGGGTGTCGGAAGGGTATAAAGCACACGGGTGGTGTACGCTCAACAATTCGGTGAAAGCTATTGCACGGTGTACATTGGTTTGAACGATGTAGAGTTGCTGCCACCGTGTGATATGGCCAACAGGCAATCCAGTAGATGACATCTGGATGACTTTACCCGAAGTCGCGTAATTGGGAAGTTGGAAGAAGGTCGAAGTGTGACTAGTGTAGTATGGCCGAGGAGTTCGGGATCGCTCACAGCATCGTTTCACGAGCTTGGAGAGCATTTCAAATGACAGGAACAGCTGTCCAAAAGTTTAGCAGTGATCGTCCACGAGCAACCACGGCGGCGGACGACCGGTATATTGTCCTACAGGCGAGAAGAGACAGACGGCAAACAGCGGGAGAAATCGCAAGGCAAATGCAACAGACAACTGGACGTCCGGTATCGCGTTTTACCGTGGCCAGGAGGCTGCACAAAGGTGGTCTATTTGCACGACGACCAGTACGGCGTGTGCCATTAACGCCTGCTCATCGGAGAGGGCGGTTTCTGTGGTGCCAGGAACACAAGAACTGGACACATCAGCAATGGGGTCGAGTTTATTTTACGGATAAGAGCCGATTTAGTCCGACAAGCGATTCTGGACGTATACACATCTGGAGAGAGCAGGAAACACGCAATCACACCTCCAACATCATCGAAAGGGACCAGTTTGGAGGTGGCGGAGTTCTCGTTTGGGGCGGTATCATGCTTGGTAGCCGTACAGACCTCCACATCTTCCAAGGTGGTTCAGTCACTGGTGTCCGCTTTTGTACCGAGGTTCTCCTACCTCATGTGCGTCTGTTTAGAGGTGCTGTGGCTCCTGAGTTCCTCTTCATGGACGACAACGCTACACCGCTTCGTATAGTGGCTGTCGCAGAGCTGTTGGAGAGTGAAGATATTCAACGCATGGATTGGCCCGCAGGGTACCCGGACCTAAATCCAATCGAACGCGTGTGGGACCTTCTCGGGAGACGCTTGGCAGCACGTCACCAGCCGCCAGAAACGATTCCGCAGCTGCGATTGGCGCTACAAGAAGAATGGGTCACGATGCCTCAACAGCTCCTTGACAACCTCGTCCTCATGCATAGACTGACGTTGTAAATCCTGCAACGCAGTCAGGGGTGATCATATCCCCTACTAAAGACTGGATTTTTCTTGGTAGCCGCCTGTCACATGGACGTTTCTGTCTTCTGTTCAGTTGTGCTCGATGCTACCTTTTCAATAAAGTGCCTTTGTATCCTTTGAATTCCTTGTTTGGACGGTTTTGCTCACTTGTCTCATATTCTTACATCTTATGGATCTTATAGTATGATTTTAGTCGATGTGGAGCACTTCTGCACGACGTTACATTCGAAAAACCGTCTCGTCCTTAATTTTTGCACGCCAGTGTATTATTAAAGATTAAGCAGCAAGTGTTGAGCTAACAGACGGAATCTTTCCATTTCTTCGTTTTTCAATTCAAACAACTTTTTTTAAATTAATGTTAGTGAGCCAACTTTCGTGAAACGGTTCAATTAAAAAAAGGCCATCTAGTTTTAATTGAAATTTCTCAATGACACGGAATTTCGGGAATCGGAAGGCGTCAAAGCCTGACCATGGACGATGTCCAATCGCATGCCAAAAATCATGGTGCTCGGATCTGTCATGTCGTAGCTATGCCCGAACAACTAATTGTTCCGAGTCTCGTATAGAGAGCGGATTTTTTTCAATTATTATTAAAATTTGTCAGTTTTTTAATGGTCACTATTTTTATACGACACGACCAATCACCATGATACCAACCCCATGTCACTCACCACGTCCTTCCCTTTCTCTGTGTTAAGTGTCATCGTGATCGGCTGAAGATCTTTGGAGGAGTTAGGTGACATACGACCCTTTCTCAAAATCCGGAAAAAAATCCAAAAATGCAAGTTTTTAGACGACTATGCCTCAACGACAGAAAATTTCGGGAATCGGAAGGCGTCAAAACCTGACCATGGACGATGTCCAGTCGCATGCAAAAAATCACGGTGATCGGATGTGTCATCTCGTACCTATGCCCGAACAACTGATTGTCTCGAGTCTCGTAAAGAGAGCTCCGCTCAATAACGTGTAACGGTCTCACGCATTTTCTGCATCATCTTCTGTAGTTATACCAGAGCACATTTAAGGAGACATGAGGGCCGGGGGCTCGACAGTATTTTGGGGCCCTAGTATTAGTGACACATCTTAGATCTCTATGGGCCGCCCCGGTGGCGCAGTGGTCTAAGGCGCTGGCCTCTGATCATTCGTCCGTAAGGGGTCCGTGTTCGAATCCCGGTGAGGCATGGATGTTGTGTTTGTCTTACGGCACTGGCTCTCTCCCTTCCCTGGAACCAGTGACCCTAAATTAGGGACGGGCGACTGCTTATAGCCCATTGAGTTGCTCACGGTGGTTGTTAAACTTCCAATCAAAAAAAAAAAAAAAAAAAAAAGAAAAGATCTCTATATGTGGATGAATAAAAATTCCTAGGAGAAAACATTCCTGAAAGATGTTGTGGAAGCCATAAAAATAATCCCGCCGTATTGAAGTGTGTATCCCATGATTCATGGACGAATCAGAGGTAGCAAAAAAAATGTAAAACTGCATGGTTGAAAAATGGATATCAGTTTAGTTCTGCTTTCATCCCCCTCCCCCCCTCCCCGCCCGCTCTCTGGATTGGGTTCAGCTTGTTGAAATTAGATCAAAGTAGTGGGCAAAATAATATCATCCAAATGCCATGTTTCAAACGAATTCTTAATGTATTAAAATTTTCTCCAATTACAAATTTATGCAAAAAACTTTAATGTTTTCGAAAGATTTGATGATGGACTTGAGGCGACTATATTTTTTGGGGACTCCTAAAAAAGCGGAAAGAAATATAGCATTTTTTTTCACATGGTAGTTTCTTATAATTTTTGCTGTGCTATCTGCAAAAAAAAAAAAAAGAAAAAGAAAAAAAAAAAAGAAAGAAAGAAACTGTGGAACTCTGTCAATTCTAAAAGCATCCTGCATAATTCTGGAGCCCTTCGAAAATGCTGGGCCCGGGGCTGCATCCTCCCTTTTAAATGGGCTCTGAGTGATACTCACTGAGAAGTTGAGTGAGGCAAAAAATTATTAAACGTTTACTACTATTCGTATTTTTTATTTATATACTGTATATATGGCATGGCGTGACAGTGGCATTGTCGTAATTTTTTCCAGGTTTGTCTGTGTGTTGAGGCTTTACGCCTTCCATGATTATCATCAAAGACTATAGGGAGTCTTCTATCTCTAACTTAAGGCTGCTGCTCCCATTGATAAGACAAAAATAGAACCGCAGGGCAAAAATGCGTCATCCGCGATTCGGGCCTACTTCCGAGTATTAGCAAGAACCCCTCCCTTCTAACTTCTTGGTCACGCGGGCGGAAACACACGCCTCTGCCACCTTTTCACAGCCTTGGTAGTCCGAATAATGTGATGTTGCACTGGCTAACGAACGCTGAGCACATTATTTAGCACGTCATTTTCCAAACACTGTAAGACGAGATACTGAAAATATGCTGCTCGGATGCATCGGGCGTCATCGGTTCAGCTAAATTTAAATTGTGATCAGCAAAATGCAAATGATTCGGACTCAGGAAAGGCATGTTCAGATATTCAATAGTATTTTCCTAAGTAAAGTAATTTCGCCGCAGTAGCCGCGTAGTCAGAAACGTGAGTTTCTAGATTGTCGTTCAAGTTAGGGCCAGGTTCGAGATGAGGCATGGGTATTGTATTTGCCCAACGCCACCGGTTCTCTCCCTTTCTCGGAACCCGTGTCCGCAAATACTGCGCGGCATCCGCTTATAGCCTATGTGTTGCTCGTGATAATCGATAAACCCCGAAATAAAAATAATTATACACTCACGGACAATGAAATTTGCGCACCTAGAAGAAGACATTCCACAACCGCGAAACTTTGCAAATAGCTAGAGTGCGTCTTGGTATGCAAATGATCCACGTTTCGTCTGAGTGCGCATGACCGCACACCCTGTGGTGGCGCTGCAAGCACAAACCGGAAGCGTTATAAACCGGCGTGTAGTCGATGCCCCATGAAAGCGAAAAGCACCGATCGATGCAAGCTAGAGTACAGAGTGACAGGAATACGGGTAAACGCCAGCGACATCGATTTACGCAACTTACGGACCTTGAGAGAGGCCGGATCATTGGGCTGAAATCCGCTGGGTGGTCGGCGCGCCGTATAGCCTGCCACGTAGATCGTTCTCACCATATCGTCAGATTATGTTGGGAGCAGTTGACACGTAACGGCACTGCCACACGGCGGAGCTTCTCCGGACGGACCAGGAGGACCACCTGTAGAGTGGATCGAAGTATCGTGCGCCGGGCACGAACGGATCCCACGGGGACCCGGTCCACTACATAGGCAGATGTACCGGCTCTTGTGTGCCCACGAACCATTCCTCGACGCCTCGCAGACGTGAACCTGCGATCCCAGCGCCCCTTACGTGTGCTGCCATTAACACCGGAACATCGCCGGCTCCGTGTGCAGTGGGCCAGGCCACTGCGACGTGTGGTGTTTAGTAGCGATGAGTGCCTCTTCGTTTTGGGGATAGACGATCATCGTGTCCTAGCGTGGAGATCCCCGGGTCAACGGCACAATCCCAACCTCGCCATCAAGCGCCACACCTTCCCCACTGCAGACATTATGGTCTGGGGAGCCATAGCCTACGATAGTCAATCAGCTCTAGTAGTGGTACGTGGATCATCAACCTGCCAGCGATATATGAATGAGATCCTACGGCCCCGTATGCTTCCATTCCTGCCCGGGATTCCAAGTGTGCTATATCAGCAGCATAATGCTCGCCCGCACACGGCTCGGGTTGCCCAGGACTGCCTACGTCATGTCCAGAAACTTCCATGGCCTGCCCGCTCCCCGGACGTATCCCATATCGAGTATGTGTGGGACCAGTTGAAACGCCAGCTACCGCCGTGCCGCACTATCTGGGATTTGGAACACTCCGTCCAACACGTGTGGGCCAGTCTGCCGCAGGACAACATCAGGCGTCTGTTCGCCTCCATGCCGGATCGTATTGCAGCATGTATCGCCGCACGAGGCGGTGCGAGCGCTATTGAAGATCCCTCTGTAATTGTCCTGCAGCTCTGTTTTTGCCATCATGTGTATCATTCATCTGTATCATTACATCCATAAAATTTCAGTTCAATCCGATGATTCCTTCTTGGTGCGCAAATTTCATTGTCCGTGAGTGTACTTGTACATTACAGAACATATGAGAAAATTGATCTGAATGTTACTTTTCGACAAGTCTTGTAGAATAAAGAGGAAAGGAGTTCATTCAGAAGAAGATGAATTAATGACGGAGGAGTCTTCTTTCGTCAGACCTCGGTCATTAATTCATTATGTAAGCACGCTGTTTATTTTACTTAATCTCTGTATTCATGGGACTAAAAATAGGCTCACTTAAATGCTAGAATGGCAAGGAATGAAATACGGGATTCCACCATTGTACAATACAAATTTTGAAGATGTGAATCCGTTTATTTTTTTGATTTTTTTTTTTTTGATTGGAGGTTTAACGACCACCGTGAGCAACTCAATGGGCTATAAGCAGTCGCCCGTCCCTAATTTAGGGTCACTGGTTCCAGGGAAGGGAGAGAGCCAGTGCCGTAAGACAAACACAACATCCATGCCTCACCGGGATTCGAACCCGGACCCCTTACGGACGAATAATCAGAGGCCAGCGCCTTAGACCACTGCGCCACCGGAGCGGCAATTCGTTTATTGGTGTAAATATGACAAGGATGTTAAGTCAGATAACATCGGAAAACACGAAAATTTCGTCGTCCTGGAGCTGGAATCAAATCCGCGTCTCCCAGATAGCGCCCGAGTATGCTAACCACTACACCACCCATAACGACCAAGTTTTGAGTTTGATGGTTATATTCAAATTAATCGGAAACTTGAAACTTGGTCGTTCTGAGTGATGTAGTGGTTAGCATACTCGGGCTCTATCCGGGAGATGGGGGTTGGATTCCGGGTCCAGGACGACGAAATTTTTTAGCTTTCGGATATTATCTAATCCATGTCATATTTATCCCAATAAACGGATTCACATCTTCTAAATTTGTATTGTTATAATGGCCTTACGTAAGGCGCTACGGTACAAACATTATGGGGTGGGGCATGAGCTCCCGCAGAATTATTTCCAGGTGGGTCCAAAGAAAAGTTCCTGCACACAACAATAAGCTCTAAGTCATTTAAAATGAATGACAGAAATACAGTCTCGGTCTCACTACATTAAGGAAAATGTATTTACTTCATAAGACAAAGAGAGAAAAAATGTTACACAGTATTTAATGGCAATTTATGTATAAAATAATTGAATAAATTTTGCAAAAACTATTCATCTGGTTAAGAACAACTTCTTACGTTAATTAAGTTGGATTATGATTGTGCCACTCCTGGTTGGAAGTAAATAAAAATTGCAGTCTTCTGTTGGTTTTCTCGAATAGGCCGACAACTTTTCTTATAAAATCTGCATTTCTGTACACCCAATTTCGGTGGACACTCATTATACACCGATCATCTAGTCTCTTTTCGGTCATGGTTGATCTCATCCCAGACGCATGGTAGTGAAAAATCTTTCACTGGTACATGCTATTGCGGAGATTGTGACTGCGTTTGAAAGAGCTCTTGAGGCTGCCGGGTTAACATTTTGTGCTTGTTGCATACTTTCGGAAGGGCCTTCTGTTTCCGCTACCATCTTTTCTTCCCAAAAGTGGTGCCACGACCTTGATTCTGCGTCTCAGTTATCAAGATGTACGTTGCTGAAATGGCTTTGACTGACAAATTACATTTAGCCTTGTCAAGTTTGTTAATATCTTTGGAAAGTAAATTAAAAAGAAGAATGAAGGTTCATTCTATTTCGAGAATCTACTTTCCAGAGAAGTTGTGAAAGAACCCATTTACAGAGTGTAGACAGATGGATGGTAATATTATTCCACCGAATTTGACCGCACATTAGATCAATGCACTTGTTTGGCAGCATTGGTGTAAGAGGAAATGTGTTTCGGCGGTTGAGAGGTCGACTGAGATGACAACGAGCGGTTGCTATGGCAAGCGTAGTTTGCGGTTGTGAGCGTAAGTGTGCAAGGATTGAGGAGAAGCCTTTACTCTTTAAAAAATGTAAACTCATCATTTCTTTATTCTGCCTTTATTTTTTAATTTCAATTTTGGGGGATTCCGATTTCCACTTTGCCCTCGCTGCGAGCGTTCATGGGCGAAGAGACGGATCAAACACCTGAAGTTTTGAAGTTTATCATGGAACTTTCCAACGTGGAACAGCTCTGATTATGAATTGGTTTAGAATGTAATCCATATTTTAAGGACAGAAATCAGTGGAAGATAGTGCAATGGAGTTTCAGCCCCCTCCCTTCCCCCACGCACACACCCACACACACTATATTTCGTATTGAAGCTTCCAGCGCTCTTTTAAACCGCACATTCTGCTGCTACAGCTTCAAGTTGAATTTCGGCCTTGTCATTTGAATGCCATCTGTAGAGAGCTACAGAAGCTCCAGCCCCAGGTCTACGCGAAACAACCCATAGTAAAATGCCAGTATCCGCAGCTGATATCAACACATCAGCTGCCTATCTGTTTTCATTTACAAGGCGCATTCTGATCACCCCCTTGAGGCTGCGCTGCCCACAGTTGCTTACAAGCAAACTTATTTCATTTGTTGGAATAAAGGAGATCGGATAGTTTGAGGGTAACTTAGGTCACTACAGAATTTATGGGCTGCTGATGTCTCGTTCTGAACCCCCTATATTACTTACCTTGTGATATCTTAATTTGGATTTGTGTCGTAAAACCGATGGACTGTCCACAGAATTTGCCATCTCGCCCCCTCATGTCCCTCAGTAAACCCCTCGTCGTTAGTAACCCTCCGCGGAGATGTAATGAGGGCTAAGGTCCATTATCCTTCTTCAGGGGCGGATTTACAAGGAAGACGAGGAAGCCCAGGTCCAGGCCCAGGGTCCCACAATTCTGGAAGGACTCAAAAATAATTATTTATAATTTTGCTTTTTTAATTTTGCTTCTAAAAAAAAAAGGCATAGAGCAAGGAATAAATTCGCTGTTCTGGGTGTGGGAAGATTTTGGGCATAATCCCGTCCGAAATGGAAGTACGTCATCTATAAGTATGAATTTACTAGCTTACATGCAGGTTCACTAAATATCGTTTTGAAAGTATTATTATTTAATTCTATGCTACAAATGAGCTTAGAAACTGGGTATTATTTCTATCCAACTTTCTTAGAATGTAATGAACATTTAGCTCTTTATTTAGTTCGGTGTTTTATATGTCTCCCCACCCTTCCCTTTAAATGCCTTCCCCACATTAAGTTCAGTTTAAGAGGGAATCACAATATTGTTATCGTACGAGTAAAATGGCATTGGAAAACGTGTTTTATGAGACCCATGAATAGATTTCATCCATTATCTGACTTTTTCTAAGGGTACTAACTGTCAGTGGATTGGAATCTGACGATATGCGAAAGCAGATTCCACACCGCATATCACATAAATGCCAATTAATCCTGTGGTTCAGTGGTCACCTTTCTAAAAGTTCTGACTTTTCTTCTTTAACAATATGCTTTCCAATTTTAACTTCAGATATTTCCTCCGTATCAGGATATCACAAAAACCCTGAGTTTCGTTTTGATAGTCATAAATAATTTTTCAGTTGCGGCGATAACCCTCTACCCCCACACACTGAAATCTGTAATTCAATTTGTTTTTACGATTACAATACTTTTTTATAATTAGTGAGAGAGAGTAGAAATGCGCGAGTTATATTTTAAGAATTCCCGGCCCGAAACCGATGCTGTGCGCAGGATCACGGTAAGTCTAACTCCGCCACTATTCTTCCTCTGGACTTTAGCCTTTTTATTTGCACCCTTATTTGGAATTCTCACGCTCTTTAAGTTGCTGTGTTATCTACTAGAATGAAAAAGCTGAAATCTGTGAGAGATTTGTAGGGCATTCAGTTCAGTAATTTCCCTTTGAAGGGAACAGTGCATGGGAAAAAATTTGGTAGGCAGACGCCTGATTTAAAAATAACCCTAACAGCAAATAGTCGAAATAGAAGCTACAGGCGCAGTTTCAATGCTAAAGTCTACGTGAAAAATGTCTGTATGTGCGGATGCGAAGTCTCAAATTTCTTTTTTTGTTTTCTGTGTCCGTTGTTTGGCTCTGTGTAGATCAAAGGTGAGAACGACCTAAAAAACTAAGTGAGAAAATGCACTAAAACCAGAATTCCGCAGAGCATCTAGAAAATTCCATCGACTTTGCAATGCCGCGGTGCATTGACATTGCTATGCAAATGAACAGTGCATACAATCTAAGTATTCAACGCCACAATAAACAAGTCGAAAAAAACTAGGAAATGTTATTAAAAAATATTGACTGCATTAAGTTTTGTGGAAATCAGGTGGTTCCTGTGTGGGGACATTACGAAGCTGACAGTACTCAGCTAATTCTGGAATATTTCGAGGATTATTTGACTTTGCCAGTCAGATGGATTCGACTATCACAGAACATTTTAAAAACTGCATAGTCTTCAAGCGAACATCAAAAACAATTTAAAATGAGCTCTTGGACTGCATGCTGGAAATTTTACGACAGCATATAAAGTAGGAAAATATATCTACACCGGTTTTGTCTGCTATGAAAGACGAAACCACAACTGTTTTATAAAGGTAATTGGCGATTGTATCAGAGTTAGAAGTTTGTGATGTGGAGCTTTTCTGGGATTTTTACAACCTTTCAGGGCATGATGCAGCATCCATTTCAGTGGGCCTTCTAAGAGCGTTAGTAGTTATTTCCACAGATTCTCAGAAGTTAACAACATAGAGTTATGACAGTGCACCTAATATGAGAGAATACGCAGCGTGCCCAAACCTGGTTAGATAAATTTATCTTAATGCATTTAATGTACACTGATATGCTCACCAATTAAATTTAATTATGGAGATAGACGCATCTCAAAACGCTGAAGGCAAGAGTTTTTCTCGAACTTATCTGGTATACCAACGTTTTTCTTACGTTCACTGCAAAGAATAGCAGTACTTCACATCCCTTTGGGGAACAGGATTACAGAATCAGCTGCAACCTGTTGAAATTTTAATATTCGCACTGCTAGTGTTGTTTTCTAACAAGCCAATCTTCTTGAATTATTCCTCCCTGTCAAGGAAAGAATATCTAAAGTAGTTACCATAAACAGGGCCGGCGTTTGAACGGGGCAAGCGGGGCACACGCCCCGGGGCACCGAAGGCGTAAGGGCGCCAAAAATAAAACTCGAAATATGGTAATAAAGAAACAAATCTTGAGATGTGCACTAAAAATAAAAAAAAAGGTATCACTCTTTCAAAAATTATTGCGGAAACGCCTTTTGCGAGGTCCGATCCTATCAAAAGGTTCCGAGACTAGGCCGATATACAAAAAAATACTTACGGTACCTAAGTCTGGCTATGATCTCTCTCAAAGTAGTCTCCTTAAGCAGCGATACACAGCTGCCAGCGTTTTTGCCACTGTTGGAACGCTTCCTGGAAGTCCTGTTCGCGAATCGTGTCAAGCACCGTCTGCGATTCGCGCTGGATCTCGTCCACGGCTTCAAAACGGCGACTCTTGAGCTTCAGCTTCATCTTCGGTAACAGAAAGAAGTCGCAGGGGGCCAAATCCGGCAAGTAAGGCGGGTGAGGAAGGGTAGTCATGCTGTTGCGGCTGCAAAACTGGCGTGTTGCTAACGCTCTGTGAGCTGCTACATTTGAATTTGAATTTGAATTTAATGAAAATTCTGCCACAGAACACAGTACATCAAATTTAACAAAACACAAACATCAAAACTGTCATGTGTACTAAACTAAAATTAAATATTAACACAATGTTAGCACAATGAAATGAAAACATGAAATCACAGTAATATCACAAAGTTCAATATAAATTAATAACATTTAGTACTAACTATTTATTCCAAGAGTAAACAAGAGCTCAAACCACCCCAGATGTATCTAGTATAATAATCATAAACATACAAGCACTAAAACTCATTTACAATTGACCAAAAAATCAATACAAAGTAATTCATCAGAAAAAAAAAAGATAGCGTAATGTACTATGGAACTGTAGCATGGAGCCAGGGGAAAAGACTTAAATTTAAGCCTGACGAGCCCCTGATCTCTAAAGGTAGATGTGTCAGGTCAAAACGATAAAATTAGCAATATTAGAAATACGACCGGTGTTGAGCATACCGTGAAAGAAAGAATGCGGGAACTCGATCAAACAACAAAAACTCTCGTGGCAGTTTTTTAAATACCCCAGAGTGATGGAGCAAGGAATCGCACCTACGCCACATTTCAAGTCGTTTGCCGCGAATGTCCTCCCCAAGACGCTGCAGAGCATGGCAGTAAGAAAGGGCGGGGACGGTCTGGCCCTGGGGGACGAATTCACTGTGCACAACCCCATGAATGTCGAAGCACACGATGAGCATGCTTTTGGTTGCGCTCCGGACCTATCGAGCCATCTTAGGTCCTGGAGATGCCGGGCTCTTCCACTGCGACGACTGTTGTTTGGTCTCCGGGTCGTAACCGTAGACCCAAGTCTCGTCCCCAGTGATGATCCGCGACAGGAACATTTCATGCGCCTCCGTTCACAATTTGCCGAGTTGGACGCCGAATTTGATGTTCGCTCGCTGCTCTAGTTTGCAGTCCATACCAAAATCACAGCTGTGTTCTGCACGAGGTCACCAAATATCGTGTGGCACAGCTCCCGATGTTCACAGAACGACGCCACTCGACGCAATGACTCATGAAGGTCACTGCCCTCGACCGCTGCTCGCGCATCCACGGCACGCTACGTACCTAGTCTCGGAACTTTTTGATCGCGCTACGTATTCTAGAACATTTCCAGCCACTCTAGTACATGCCGCCCTTATCAAAGATACCGCTGACCAATCAGGTAGAAGTATTGGTTGTAGCGTGCTAATCTTGAATACGCCTTTCTTCCATTGATTTCGGGAATTTTCCATCTGCATTGTTTTTTGTTAGCTTTGCGACTTCTCTTGAACAAGGTATAATTTTCATACTTTGCATATTTCAGCATGTCTAAAAAGCTATTTTGCGTATTTTGCATGTTTTACAATAATTTTGAGCACGAAATTTACTGTAAATATATAGCAAGAACAGAATGAAATAAGTGAAGTGTTGCGTTTATGTGTACGTTATGCGGAGTCTCGAATGAGAATGATCTGTACAGTTTTCTCTCCAGCGAACTGAGTTTACGCTTCCGCGCATAGAATAGAAACAAGTGGTATATTATATTCCTCTTGTTTACATACCATCTCTTTACAAAGAGCAGAGCGATTAGAGTTTAGCGATCACATGGCATATCTTAGCTGAGCTTAGTGAGGGTCAATTCAGATGTACAATCTAAATAAGTCGATAAAAATTTGCTGTATAACAGTATTCTTACAAATGCTCAAATATTTTTAGATTTTGATTCTATGTCAGCTTTGATTCAATATCAGCTTCTATATGGAATAATTACAAAAATACTTGCACATTTTCAATAAATTTCGGCCATTGTACAGATTTTGAACCTACCCGTCTTCGGCAAGACACTTTTCGTAAAACATTTTTATGCCTATGTTATTTGTGATGCATTTTCTCTTTAACTTTTGTTTCTGACATTTTTTTTCTGTATTCGGCAAACTAATTCTTCAGTGCATATGCTGTGGTGTCTGGCAACCTTGACCTTGATCAGAGCGAAAACAAGTGCTCTTTTAATCGGCGGATCGTGGCTTGCTGTGATTGGTCGACGGAAATCGCCTAACCTGAGCGAAGGTCAAAGAGAAAATGTGCGGAGAAGCCGAGAAGCCCATGGGCGTTTGAGTGCATATGATCCGAGCTTTTCGAGGACGTTTCAGTGCATCTTTATCTGCATATTTTGCCTTTTCTTAAACAGCGTGTGCATCAATTTTAAAGTGTTTCTTAAGTTCTTTCCAGGTGCTGAAATATGAAAAGGACGAAACTGTCTGGTTATCAGCACCGGAAAAGGAAGGTACACTGTAAAAAAATTACTGTAGATTTTACGGTTTTGTGTTGGCACCCTGGAAAACGGTTTAAACCCGTAAAATCTACAAATTTTTCACAGTGTAGAGAGACAAACAGAAGATCAAAGATCCTCTGAAAGTTTGCGAAGGTTTTTCCAAAGACGTCCTGAGGAACAGCAAGCATCTGATCCTGATCACATCCTCTTCTTTTTAGCTGATGAACTTGATGTCGCCGAGCATTCAGCAGATCGCACTCGGACTGCTGCTGAAGAAAAAACCAGCCGCAAGAAGAGTCTTCTGATGCCTACTGCTCGACGAAATATGCTTTAGATCCAACTCAGAGCTACACACAGTAAATCATGCAGAATGAACAATATCAAGAAATGCATGCCTCCTCCTCTTTGACCGATATTGACTTCACAGACCCTGCCAACTGGCCAGATAATATCACTTCGTCATTCGTTGACACTGTTCTTATGATCGGTATCAGACTACAAAGTCAAAGTCTTGAGAAGAACGATTTCCCAGTAGATGACAAAGGTCGCCAGTTTTCTGCTAAACACTTCATAAGAAAGTTACCAAATGGTGAAGAGTTGAAAAGGCGATGGCTGATATTCAAATCAGATGAACCGTGTTCTTTGTCTGTGTTGCAAACTTTTCCCTGCTGCAAAACCGTCACATCGAATACCGTCACAGCTAGGAACAACTGGTTACGACGACTGGAAGCACCTTGCTGATCGTCTCAAAGAACATGAGACATCCCGCAGTCATTCTTTAGCATATTGTACGTGGAATGAAACCGAAAAGAGGCTCAAGATAAACAAGGGTGTTGATGCCCTGCACGAGACAATGATAAATCGTGAAGTGGAGCATTAGAAAACCGTCTTGAAAAGACTAATGGCAATAGTTCTTTATTTGTCTGAGCACAATCTTGCTTTCAGGGGCTCGTCACACAAACACTTTATAGCTAATAACGATAACTTCCTTGGACTTGTTGAGCTTTTGGGGCAGTTTGGTGATACAATGCGGGAATACATGCGGAGAATCAAATATGATTCTATAGCAGATCATTATTTGGGGAAAATTGCACAAAATGAGATCATCAATTTGATGGCAAATGAAGTATTAATGGATATCCGTAAAAGAGCCAAGCAATCAAAATACTTCTCAATCATTTTGGATTGCATTCCAGATGTGAGCCGCTCGGAAAAGCATGTGAGTCTCTGTGATTATCAAGTTTTCAGATTTCAGTAACCATGAAATCGCTGTAAAAGAACATTTTTTAGGGTTTGAAGAAGCAAATGAGATCACAGGAAAAAGACTGACTAAACTTCTTCTAGAAACTTTGCAGGAGAACGACCTAGATTTTAATAACTTAAGAGGCCAATGATACGACAATGCTTCAAATATGAAAAGAAAAAATGAAGGCGTATAGGCGACGGTATTGCAGATGAACCCTCGGGCATTCTACCTACCTTGCGGCTGCCATTCCTTACATTTGGTGATATCTGACGCAGTGGCAGTATCCACCGAAGCAATCACTCTCTTTGAAGTGCTCCAAAGAATATACGCACTATTTTCTGCTTCGACACAAAGATAGAGTGTTCTCTCGAAGCACTTTCCAACACTTACTGTGAAGCCACTCTGTACGACAAGATGGGAAAGTAGAATCGACACGGTCAAAGCTATCTGCACTAAGACAAAACAAATGTATGATAGCTTGATAGAGATCTGTGAAAACACAAACTGATCTGTCGACGCGGGAGTGAAGCACGAGACTTATTGCCTCACAGAACAGTTATGCGATTTTAAATTCTTAGTTGGACTCCACGTGTGGTATGATCTACTGTACCAAGTGAATAACATCAGCAAACGTATGCAAAATGCTGACTGTGACTTAATTTTTGCTACAGCTATGATTGAGGATGCAATTAGCTTTATTAAGGCTTTCAGAGACAATGGCTACTATGAAGCAAAACTGAAAGCTGCAAAAAGTGCAGAGAGTCTGAGCGCAGAGGCCGTTTTCCGAGAAACCAGAAGGAGAAAACGTACAAATATGTTTGACTACGAGTTTGAAGATGAATTAGTGAAAACTGCAGAAGGAAAGTTTAAAAGAGATTTCTTCCTTGCCACAGTTGGCAAAGTTCAAAATGCATTAAATGAGCGGTTTGAGCAAATGCTCATATACATTAAGCTATGTAATTTACTATTTAACTTTAAATGTCCGCCGGAGAACTTGGAAGCTCATTCCATGGATTTACCCTATGCTTTAAGTGATCAAGCCTCATCAGTTATAAAAATGGTGCAGAATTAGCAGAAGAGCTAAAACACTCCAATTTCGTTATGCCATCTAAAACTAAATGTGTCAACCCTCGAGAAGCATTGCAGTTTCTTCTCAAAATGAAAATGCAGGAAAACTTCTCCAACATATTTGGATTGCTTTGGGAATCCTTCTGAGAGTTCCAGTAACCGTGGCAAGTGCGAAGCGAACTTTCTCTAAGCTGAAACTAATCAAAAATTATCTTAGGTCTACAATGACTGACAACCAGGCCCGTA
This sequence comes from Macrothele yani, assembly GCA_039090855.1. Classification (NCBI taxonomy): domain Eukaryota; kingdom Metazoa; phylum Arthropoda; class Arachnida; order Araneae; family Macrothelidae; genus Macrothele; species Macrothele yani. Next base: position 144,138,388 of record CM076989.1, read on the forward strand.
ACCAGAGGGGAGGCAAGAGGGGCTAAGCCCCCTCTAGCGGTTCTCAGAGCCCCCCCCCAGCGATTTCCAGACTTTTATAAATTTTAAAGTATCTCTTACACGACCAATGTTTCCGCATAGCTAAAATTATTGATAATCCGGCTCCCCCTATTAAAAGACAGTCCTTCCCCTCTTAACGACCATCTTTGCTTAAGGACCACTGCAGAAAAAATACTTTGTCCGAATTACCATTCCCACTGAAAATTTTCTTACTACCCTGGACCCATGATATAATACAAATCTGCAGAAATATGTAGAGGTCACTTTAAAGGGCTACAAAGCTTCATCCTCCCTGGAAGTGAGTGGGGGCGGGGGCGCAGGAGTTCTTGAGGATGACAGGCAGTTGTAGTAACATTACCTAAAGAAAAACAAATACCCAGGTTCCACACTTCCTACAAAGCTGAAAAACGGAGTGACAGTTTAAAGCTTAAACTCATCTTAACTGCACTCCCTCTTTTTTTCTTCAAGGAAATCATCCTGCTGCATGTTCAACTAAAACCTTCCCCTAACACCCTATTTAGCAACCGACCCCTCTGAAGAAAACGTTTCTTGAAGAACCAGGCCAACTTCTCTAATGAGTTAATTTAAGGGAGCACATGATCAGTTAGGCTGGTGTGGAGATTGAAAGCAAATGTTTTCCCCCACTATCCATTGTAGAGTTCTAAAAAGAGTCTGTACTCCCTGGTCTTGTTTTCGTGTTTTTATCTACGAATTTTGTTCCTCGGTTTGCTTATGGTTTCTTTTGTTTAGAAAGCATTTTGAGTGTTTATCTAATCATTGTTTGAAAATTGAAATCTGTTTGAAGTATGCAGAAAGTTTAGTCCTGTTGTATAAAATGTCTTCATTAAAATACTTTAAAAGAAAAAGTGCGGAGAATGAGGGCAGCAAAGAAGAACAAGAAAAAGCTGCTTTTAGTAAAACCCCTGATACTATGCAGGATAGTGATTCACTTATTGAGTTTAATGTGATAAAGCTACCCGACAGTAAACAAATGAAGACGGGGCAACATTACAAAAATTAATATGACAGAAGTTTTGAAGGTGACGGTTACGTAAATATGTTGAATGGCTGGAATATTCAGAAGAATTGGACAAGGTATTTTGTAACGCTTGCAAGTATCATCAACCTACTGGGACAAGAAGAGATAGCGTATATAACTAAGGGGTTCGATTGTTGGGAAAAAGCACTTGACAAGACGAAAGGATTTCCAGCTCATGAATTGACAAAAAATCATTTAATTGCTGTTGCAAAGTGGAAAGAAAGAAAAGTAAGAGAAAGGCGTAATCAGTCAGTTTCGTGTTTAGTAAATGATAAAGTTCTAGAAGGGAACCGTTATTATGTTTCATCCATCACGGAAATTATATAATTTCTTACTACTGATCAACTGCCCTTAAGAGGTACTTAATATTGAAGAGAATTCAGAAGATGGATTATTTATAAAAACCTTTGAATATACACTTAAAAAGGATCAAAAACTTTTAGATATTTCTAAAACAATTCCCCAAAATGCATCCTATTTATCCCCTAAAATGCAGAATGATATGATTCATGTTATGGCTGATATGGTGAAAAATGATATTGCTACAAATGTTTTAAATGCAGACGTTTCTTGGTACACATTATTTTTGGATGGAAGCCGTAACAAAAAAAATGGAAGAAATAATAGCTTTTGGAATCAGATTTGTTCGAAATGGAAAAGTTTTATAAAACACTTTATCAGTTGAAATGGTTAATAGCAGTGATGCAAAATCATTGGCTAAAATGGCACTCGATTTATTAGAAGCCTGCAAAATAGATACCAAGTATTTACATAGACAATGCTATTACGGAGCCAGTGTCATGTTTTGTGGAAAAGGTGGCGTCCAGGCTATCCTGCAAAATAAATTAAATCGGAAGATCCCCTATGTTCATTGCTACAACCGCAGATTACATTTAGTGTAATGAAAGTAGTAATGATAGATGCAATTCAATACTTTTTCAGCCAGAGCACAGCCTTTTTTAATTTTCTCAAGAAAAGAAATATCCATAACATATATGAAGGCAAAAAACTTGTTTCACTTTTAGAACATAGGTGGTCAGGCCATTTTGAAGTCGTTAAATTAATGGTTGAAAATTTCGATGACATTGTCAAATCCCTTATAGAAATTCAGTTAAATTAAAAGAAAAAGTTCGATGTAAAAGATGTTGCAATCATCACTGAATTATTACATACAATGACCAATGACACATTCTGCTTTTGTTTGGTATTGATGAAAAAAATACTTGAAATTTTACAGAGTCGTACTGCAAGCCTGGAAACATCAAATAAAATGATAAATTTTGTGCACCAAACACCTGTTGACCTTCGAAACATTCCTAATTTTGATGCAACACTGGAGAAGGGTAATTCGTTCTTTAAGTATTTGGAAGATGAAATGAAAAAGCATAGAATTCGTAAAAAAAATGAGGCTATTGATTCTGTTCTACAAGAACTTGATAAGAGATTTTGCAACAACCAAGATTTGACTGCTGCAATAACTGCTGTTGAGGAACTTAATGAGGATTTAGAAAAGTATGATGCCCTGAAAGAACTTGGAATTAATATTCCCCAAAGAGAAGAAATAGTAGTTGCAAAAAATTATATTAAATCTGAAACAAGAACGGAGGACTTGATAGAAAAACTCTATAAAATGCAAAAAGCTTTTCCTAATGTGTATGACCTGGTGGCAACTTGTAGGGTTTCTGCATGTAGCACTGCAATTTGTGAAAGTACTGTTTCGGCCCTTACAAATATCGGCAGGCCACAGGGGCAAAACATGTCTTGTCAAAGACAGGCAGATTTAGTGCCATTAAGCTTTGAAAAAAATATAACAAAAAATTTGGACTCCTCAATTTTTTTAAGAAATTCAATGATATGGCTGACAGGAAATTGCAACTATTCTAAATTGAAAAAAAGCTATCAGTTTTTACTTTAACCCTTTAAAGGGCAAGACTCTTGTCATTTTCTGATCTTTCTGTTTCTTTCCCTTTTTTGTATTTTTCCCAAATAAATTTCAGTCTGTGTATCGGAGCCAAAAAAGAAGCCAACCATGTGGCTACAAAGGCAAAAGTGGCCAACAACATGTGTGAGTTCATTTTCTGAAAAATACATGGATCTTGATTCCATTTACCCAAATATCATATTTAGTCTAAAAAAAATATTTAAACATTTGATCTGAAAAATTATGCATTTCAGCTAAATCAGATTATTGTAGCATTTTGCTGATTAAGTTGATACAGCTTAAACTTTGAGCGTAATGTAACTGTGCTGAAATTCATCAGGCATAAAAATCTCTTAATCCACTGCCTATAATGTATGAATTTTCAACAAAGCTCCGCGCCGTGCAATTCTCGCTTGTTCTAATGTGAAAATTAGCATCAGTTAGAAATTTTAATACTGTTTTGAAATTGAATAAAACAATTCATAAGATTTTGAAAACTCAAATGTCCATGATAAAAAATTTGGCTGTATTTTTAATTATTCTATGTTAAAATTTGCATAAAATGCGTTGGCAAAATCGTTAAAGTTCGACTACTTTTGTGTAATGATTACATTTTTTAGCTTGTCCTTCTATTAAAAAAAAGAATAGGACAAGAGATTACAATTGGTCCGGCAACGTGAGTTTGAACTCAAATGGTGTTTTTTACACGTTTCAGAGGGTGGAGAATATGAATCTGAGCAATATCTCAAAAGTTTATGTATCCTATATGTATGTCTATTAGCCTGTCAACATGATAGCATCCACAATTATGTACCGATTGAGTTGATTTTTGGTACAAAAATCAGATTTCATAATCCCTAGGATTTTGTTAACCAATCAAATCGGTCTATAATAAGGCTCCCAAATGGGACCCCAAAATGTTTCAAACTTCACCAAAAAAAAAAAAACAACAAAAACGTTTTTTAGGGAAGATGGCCAACAGTGTATGATTTTATATGTAATTTTGCATTTTGAATCGAATGAAACTAATTTCTTTGAGTTACGACACATAGTTCTAGAGATAGATACAAAAATCTATATTTGGCGATTATTTTGGCGCGTTTGACGTAGCCTTGGAAGTAATGCATAAAAAAATGAAATAAAAGGAAAATAAACAATTCAAATCAAAAATCATTTGCTATCTAATTGCGTGATAAGTTTTTTAAATCACAAAAGTTTTGTGAAAGTCTCAAAATTTTAACACCATTAAATTTTTTTAACATCTTTAAATTACAAAAAAAGAAAAATGAAAAAATTGTTTCGACTTGTCTCGATAGCAATTTTACTGGGGCCTAGCCCCCCCCCCCCTTACGGCGCTTCAACCCCTGGTTGGATATGAAAACCTTCAAGAGACCAAAATGGTTCCGCAGGGTGTGTGGAAGAGGGGGGGGTCGTTTGCTGTTTTAAATGCAATAAATTGCACAATGAAAATTTTATTCTTTGTTTTACGAGAAGAACAGGGCATGATCTTAACTTCAGCACATTGGACTTTTTTTTTTCTTGAGCTCCCCCTGCATGTTTCGAAGCCCCTCTGGCCTTCTTGGCTTGTTACGGCCCTGCTGACAACAGACTGTCTTCATTAGCTGTGTTGTCAATAGAAAACGGCATTGTTCAGAAGACTGACCTATCAACGACTGTGACAACTTTCGCTGAAATGAAAGCAAGGAAAGTGAAATGATCTTAAATCTGTAATTGAAGAAGTTTTGTAAAAGGGTTTAATATCAATGAAATGTGTTAACCTGTATCTCTTTAGTTGAATTGTTCCAAACCAAAGCCCTTCCCAGAATATTTATTTGGGGGGGGGGGGGGGCTGGATTCTGATATGGGGCTCCAAAATTAACTCTCGCCCCGTGGCACTATATTACATAGGGCCGGCCCTGACCGTAAATGTTGTTAGTGAATTTTAAAAAATGCTGAAAGATCCGGAATATTAAATTCTGGTTGACATTTTTATTATCGTATGCCTCAGGATAGCATGTATACGATTGAGCAGAATCGACAAATTGATGCAGTATGGGAAAATATATATTTTCCGATTCTCATGATATGATATTCCGATTCTCATGATCTCATGATGTGCAAAAAATAAAAGATCATGTGCTGAATTTATGTTTACAAACTGATAAACACATACTCCTCTGATGACGACCCTGTACATCAGAGCTCCAGAAACAGTGTAGCAAGCAGAACAGCAATAATATGAGAGTAATTGCTGAAAAAGAAGTCTGTAACCTGATTATCAATCAAACCACTAAGCAGTTTCGTTTCACAGATTAACTTTAAAGAGCAAAAACTCTTTTCCAAATTTCGCCTATTTGTGCCACTCAATTTCTTAAGCATGAAGTACGGTGTATGATAGTCAGGTGATACAACTCCCCAAAGGGTTAACAGTTAGAAAAATGGATCGTTAATGTCATAGCTTGCCAGGGAGCGTGCTGGAGTTGTGGACCGATTGTTTACCCTAATCATCATAGGAATACATAACGTTTATGATTTCATCAGTGCTAAATCTGTGTTTATCACAAGTAATTTTTATTAATTATATTGTGTAACTGTATGGTATTGAAATTCCAAAAACGTTGAAGTTTCTCAACAGAAGTTAAAGCACGTCAACTCTTTCTAGTTTACAAGAAGACTAAAATTTATAGTGCAGCTGTGTGCCGGACTAGGATCAGTTCAATTCTTAGTTTTTGATATGGGACGAAAGCGTTTTGTATCTAACTATCGAACAGATTGTTCGACCTGTAAAGAACGTATATTTACTTTTAAAGCCCCAGGAGGTGAAAGACGATCACTAATTTGTTCTTTGATATCAACAGAACTTGGGCAGTGTAAGTTGTTTACGTTCTACATGCGCGCAGCCATTTCTAAATGTATAAATGGCATGAAACCATAGCAATCGCGCATAGATAAACATTTCATTTTTTTTCTCTAATTAAAAAAAAAGCTATTTTACTATGGAAAAAACTATTGGCCGCCGCTTTAAACTTGCTTATATATGAAATTATTCTACATGAGGGTATGGATACATGAAGTGCAATACGTGCTGACTAATCAGTGGGATTATCAAACATAAATACAAGGGCGCCCATAAGAGTGGGAGGCCGGGCTCGACGTCCCCCCCCAGCCGTTGGTATAGCCAAATGTTTGATAAATATAAAACACTAAAACACAATAAACTGTTTTTAAAGCATTTTTAAAAATAATAAGATATTAATGATTGATTGTATCAATTATTTTTGTTCTATTTTAGTATCTTTTACATTTACTAAAATGTTTGACAGTCTTGAAGGCTTGAAGGAGGTAAATAACTTGACCCCTTCCCCCTAAAAGTACTCATATGGGCGCCACTGCATAAATATGCACATATATCGCGATAATTGACGACATCCAGCCTGGCAGGCACAAAAGTGCATGTTTACGAAACGTTTCAGGTTTTGTTTTTTCAATTCCAAGCAAAACAGCTTTCTTAAAACATGAATTCTTCTGCCCCTTCCTCCCATAAGAAAACGTAGGCTGTGTCAAGTGACCAGGGACGGCGCCAGAAAATTTTCAATGGAGAAGGGGGAGGGGCTCTAGGGGGAGCTCCAAAATCTGGGAGGGGCTCTAGGGGGGCGAATTATGCTTCATATATATATATATATCATCATCATTGTCAAACATAACCAATCAACTGCTGGACGAAGGTCTCTCCAAGCATCTTCCACAACGGTCTGTCTTGTGCCAGTCTCTTCCATGTCACTCCCGCATACTTGCGAATTTCATCCACCCTTCTCCATGTGGTCTTCTTCTGGGTCTTTTCCTGTCCCTTGGAATCCAATCTAAAATGTCGGCTGTCCATCGATGGTCTGTCCTTCTGGCAGCATGTCCAACCCATTGCCATTTCAAGGATTTAACTCTGATCATGATGTCTTCCACTCTTGTCATTTTTCGGATCCACGAGTTCCTCTTCTTATCTCTCCTGGCTACACCAAGCATGCACCTCTCCATGCCTATTTGAGTTGTATACAGCCTCTGTATGTATCTTTCAGTTAAGGTCCACGTCTCTGCACCATACGTAAGCACTGGAAGGATGCACTGATCAAACACTTTTCTTTTAAGACATAATGGCATATTGCTCTTGAAAATTATGTTGTTTCTTCCAAAAGCTCTCCGTCCAAGTTTTACGCAGTGGTCTAAGGCGTTGGCCTCTGATCATTCGTCCGTAAAGGGCCCGGGTTCGAATCCCGGTCAGGCATGGATGTCGTGCTTGTCTTACGGCACTGGCTCTCTCCCTTCCCTGGAAACCAGTGACCCTAAATTAGGGATGGGCGACTGCTTATAGCCCATTGAGTTGCTCACGGTGGTCGTTAAACCTCAAACCAAAAAAAAAAAATCCAAGTTTTATACGCCGTTCAATTTCTTCATCAATGTGACCGTCACTTGATAACTGCTGTCCAAGATAAATGTAGGAATCGGTTGTCTCAAGCTTTTTTCCATCAATCACTAAATCTTCGTTTCTTGTAAAAGCATTGTACATCACTTTTGTCTTCTGAAAGTTCATATTTAATCCCACTTCTTTACTCTTGTCAGCAAGTTCCTGGATCATACTCTGCAGCTCTGACGGGGTAGTTGCAAAAATGACTACGTCATTAGCAAAACGAAAGTGAGTTAGATAATCTCCATTAATCTTTATCCCTTTGTTTTCCCAGTTCAGTGATTGAAAGACATTTTCCAATGTGGCATTAAAGAGCTTCGGAGATATGGTGTCACCTTGTCTCACTCCTTTTCCAATTTTTATGTGTGTTGTATTTTCAAACAGCCGAATCTTTGCACTTGCATTTTCATAGATGTTATTAATAATATTAATGTATGCATCTTCAATACCGCAGGATTTCAGAGCCATTGTAACTGCTGATGGTTTCACCGAATCAAAGGCTTTTTCATAATCGATAAAAGCCATGCACAATGGAAGTTCATATTCCCTCGCTCTTTCAATTAGTTCTCTCAGTACGTGGATATGATCTATTGTGCTGTAGCCACTCCTGAATCCAGCTTGTTCTCTCGGTTGAGCCATGTCCAGTGTCACCTTCAAGCGGTGTGAAAGAACTTTAGTGAAGATTTTATAAACCACTGATAGGTGGCTGATAGGTCTGTAGTTCCTGAGATCCTCAATGTCACCTTTTTGATGTAGCAAGATCATTGTAGCGTTGTTCCAATCCTCAGGAATTTTCCCTTCATTAAGGCATCGAGTGAAAATTTGGGCGAGTACTGTTTCGATTTCTCCACTTGCTTCTTGTATGATGTCTACAGTAATTCCATCTTCTCCTGGAGCTTTTCCCCGCTTTATGTTCTTGATTGCATGTGCAACTTCTGCTGGAAGAACTGGAAGAACTCTGGTACTGGTACCTTTCATGATGTCTGGAGTACACGTATCATCCCTTTCATATAATTTGGAGTAGAAATCTTTCACTCTTGTCAAAATTTCGCCTCTATTTCTTGTTACAGAACCATCTTCTTTTCTCAGTGCCATAATCTGTTTTCTTCTCTTACTGAGATGTCCTTTTGCTACCTTTAGGCTTTGGTTGTTTTCAATTGCTTTCCTCACTTGTTCACAACTGAGTTTCCTTACGTCTTCAGTGATACTTTTTCGTACTGTCTTGCATAGCTCTATATATTCCACTTTGGAAGTCACATCTTCTTTAGTTGCCCTCATCTCTTTTCTTTTTTTCATCAACATTTTGGTTTTTCCTGATAATTAGTTCACATGCAACTTGTTCTTAGATTTAGCTAATTTTGTTGCTGTTTCCATAAGAGCTTTGGTTACTTTTCTGTTAACTTCAGAAATATCCATTTCTCCCGATGTTAGGCCTTCTAAAGCAGAGAATCTGTTCTTCAGTTCCAGCTTGAAGGTATTATGGCAATTTTTAAGGTTGGTTATGCCAATACATTTTGTTTGTGTTATGAGCTTTCCACGTTCGAGTTTAGTGTTGAGATGCATCTTACATCTCACCAATCTATGGTCACTACCTGTGTTGAACTTGTTTAGCACACTGCAGTCTTCGATGACGAATTTTTTGTTACACATAATAAAATCAATTTCACTTTTCGTCCCATTTGGATGTCTCCATGTCCATTTCCTGTGTGGCTTTTTCTTGAAAAAGGAATTCATGATGAAAAACCCTTCTGCCTCTGCAAACTCTACGAGAGTATTTCCACGCTGGTTTCTGTTGCCGTGATGGAATTTACCTATTGAAGTTTCATTCTGTTGCTGTTGCCCTATTTTTGCATTTAAATCTCCCATATTTATCTTCAAGTGCTGCTTGCCTTTATTATTTAGATGACGAATTTCCTCATAAAATTCTTCAATTTCTTCTTCAGGATGACTTGTGGTGGGTGCATAAGTTTGAATAATCTGAGCCTGGTATCTTCTGGAGAGTTGGATAACGAACGAGTCGTGCAGCTCTGTCAGAGGAACTTTCAACTTCTACAACTTTATCCTTCAGTTTCTTGTTTATTATAAATCCAACGCTACTAGTTCTGCCAGTATCTCTCCCACGATAGTAGAAGAGATTTCCACTTTTCAGTTCAATGAAATCTTCTTCTTTTCTCCTTACCTAACTTAGCCCGACGATGTCCCACTTGATCCTTTGTAGTTCCTCTTCCAATTCAAGAAGCCTTGAATCAGAAGATAGGGAGCGTCCATTATACGTAGCCAAGGTCAGCATCAAATGGCAGCCTAGTCCGGTGCTCCGGTGATTCTTAGCACCCTCTGCCTTCATGTCGCACTGGCCGCTGCCTTGGCCAGGTACATTCCAGCTGCCGGAGACTGAGGGCCAAGATTTAAGTTGTGGAGTCATTTTGGAGGGGTTTGGCCATAACTCACCACGCTGGCCAAGCGGGTTGGTGAGTGTGGGATAGCATTTCCTCTAATCCCGATGGTATAGTTATACCGCTATTGGCGGTCGTCAGAGCCCCTTTAGTGGGAACAGGATGCACCACGAGAAGGCGGGGTTGACATTTGTCAAGGAGCGGCTGTGATGTTATGCTTCACCTGACCTTACATCCCATATATATATATATATATATTATTAAAGTCAAGAATTAAAAAAACCGCCGTCGTTGTCCTAAACAAAGCTTTTCCTTGACTTCTGCTGCACATATAAGAGGTACACGACGCCAACTAAGTTTTGTGTGTCAACCTGTTTTGGTGTTTTTTAAAACCCGAATCCTTTTCAAGTGCTTTTTCCAATTGTTGTAACCTCGCTGAGCGAAGGTGATCTCATGTTTTTCGTCGTCCAATGAAAACATTCTACACGGGAAACAAAAGGCGGAATCTCTCTCTATACTATATGCAAGCCATGGAAACATGTTATACTAATATGTTTGGAAGCTTCTTTGTTCTTTACCGTATTTTTTTGCGGGAACTGTTTTAATATAGGCTGTTTGGGTTGATCCGAAAGTGAAGTTGCTATATCAATTAAGCTCTCCGAGTTGAACATTTTTTGTCTTGCGACCATGTGGTCCTTCCAGTGTTTTATTTTTACAAGCCATTGCGTTCATAAAAATTCTCTATTGAATCACAAGCACTTAAAGAATCCTCGTTGATTCCCAATGATTCACCACACGCTGCTGATGAAGTTGAAGCCGTCTGATAATCCTTATCCGCTTTGTAGGCAATATCGCATAATTTACTTTTCTTCTGATTAACACTTGTTCGAAAAAATCATGGATTGATCATTTTGCGAACATGTTATTTCAAACTTTGGTTTGGGAAGAAATACCTCACTCTAATGTATCACGCACAATACGTGCACAAAAATAAATCAAGATGGAAAAATTAGATTTTCCACCAGAACGAGAAAAAACGAGTGTAACTAACTAGCCAAGAGAAATTTCGCTCACTTTCTTTTGGTGACTGACGTCGATCACTGTCAGCGATTTTCGACGATCGTGAAAACGCCCACTACTTGTCATAGACTGCGAGGGCGCAGGTGCGTTGATGGGATTGGCACAGTGATGCTTATTCACCTTTTCAACCCATTGGCATGAGCCGCGGCATCGGATTGACGATGTTCTTTGAATTTTCGGCCGGTCTTCGACATCTGTGCGCCAAAGCGAAAGCCGAACATGCAAGTAAGGTTTCCCGTCTAAGTCATAGATCGTGGTTTTTTTTTTTTTTTTTTTCGATTAGAGGTTTAACAACCACCGTGAGCAACTCAATGGGCTATAAGCAGTCGCCCGTCCCTAATTTAGGGTCACTAGTTCCAGGGAAGGGAGAGAGCCAGTGCCGTAAGACAAACACAACATCCATGCCTCACCGGGATTCGAACCCGGACCCCTTACGGACGAATGATCAGAGGCCAGCGCCTTAGACCACTGCGCCACCGGGGCGGCAGATCGTGGTTGGAGGAACATAATTGCATAATGCACCCTCCTCCCATTACCACAGAACATGCAACACCGATGGTAAAGTGCACTACATTTTTTTTTTTTTTTTTTTTGATTGGAGGTTTAACGACCACCGTGAGCAACTCAATGGGCTATAAGCAGTCGCCCGTCCCTAATTTAGGGTCACTGGTTCCAGGGAAGGGAGAGAGCCAGGGCCGTAAGACAAACACAACATCCATGCCTGACTGGGATTCGAACCCGGACCCCTTCTGACGAATGATCAGAGGCCAACGTACTACATTTTCTTCATTTATCCGAAAAACGTGCAGCTCCGATAGTAAAGTGTACTACATTTTCTTCATTTATCCAAAAAACTCTGGGAAGCTGACGGGGGGCTCACCAAAATTTTGCCCCCCCCCCCCCCTCTTGGCGCCGTCCCTGCAAGTGACATGTTTTTTTTTATTGGAGGTTTAAAGACCAACGTGAGCAACTCAAGGGCTATAAGCAGTCGCCCGTCCCTAATTTAGGGTCACTGGTTCCAGGGAAGGGAGAGAGCCAGTGTCGTAAGACAAACACAACATCCATGCCTGACTGGGATTCGAACCCGGACCCCTTACGGACAAATGATCAGAGGCCATCGCTTTGACCACTGCGCCACCGGGGCGGCACCAAGTGACATTAACGGTGAATTTTTGTTTCCAGAGTCGTGCGACCTGAGCATGAAGTGACGCAGGGCCGTAGCTACCGGGATGGTAGGGAGGATGGTTGTCCTTCCAGGGGAGTCATACCAGGGGCGTAATTTCATATTCTGAAGAGCGTAAAAAATAGGAATGAACAGAGTATGACTAAATTTGCCGAACATTTTAAACTCAAAAACAAAGTTATACACTTTAGTGTCTTCTTTTGTAAGTACTTTAGTTAGCCGCATACACTATTACGCGCAGCTAAATAGTGTACAGAACGTACACTGTGAGTTGTGGACCACCTCATATGGACGCATGGAATTGTGGGAAACAGTGGATGGAGTTATATAAAACAATAATGCTATTATGCTCTAACCTCCGTGACCTTTCCGAGTACTTTGTAGGAGCGAAGAACTAATTAGGCATTTTTGCTCTGGCGCCGAAAGTTTCTGAGCGTTTAACCTTGAATGGAATTTTTCCGATCCGTATTCCGAAAGCATCTTCCTTTTTTTTTTTTTTTTTTTTTTTTTTGAGATTTAACGACCACCGTGAGCAACTCAATGGGCTATAAGCAGTCGCCCGTCCCTAATTTAGAGTCACTGGTTCCAGGGAAGGGAGAGAGCCAGTGCCGTAAGACAAACACAACATCCATGCCTCACCGGGAATCGAACCCGGACCCCTTCCGACGAATGATCAGAGGCCAACGCCTTAGACCACTGCGCCACCGGGGCGGCTCCTTTTGTTAGGCTTACTATCTGATACTCATTTGTTCTGTGCTGGTTTGTTTTCACTCTGCGAGTGTTGTGATGTCAGTGTTCAAATAACTTTTACGTTTTTTTCTTATTTGTTTTTTTTTTTTTTGATTGGAGGTTTAACGACCACCGTGAGCAACTCAATGGGCTATAAGCAGTCGCCCGTCCCTAATTTAGGGTCACTGGTTCCAGGGAAGGGAGAGAACCAGTGCCGTAAGACAAACACAACATCCATGCCTCACCGGGATTCGGACCCGGACCCCGTTCGGACGAATGATCAGAGGCCATCGCTTTGACCACTGCGCCACCGGGGCGGCACTTTTACGTTTCACTTTATATTTAAAACTGTTGGCTCTTGGGTACTCACCAAAGTTTTAAATTTTGAGTAAAGTTGTGTCGGAAACTGGAAGTGAGATTTTTTTAACGATCATAATACTTTTTTAATAACAAAGGTGTGAGAATTTGGAAGAACAGCTTACTATTTCAGTGGAAGTAAGGAAGTTTTGAACACAAAAGGGCGTGATTTCAAGGCTCGCCCTCCCAAATAAGAAAAGATTGCTACGTTCCTGGGAGGACGTTACAGTCAAATGTTTGTAAAACGAAAACGGGGTATGGATCTCAGCGTGACACGAAGAGATTTTGGAACTCAGAGCCTTGGACCACTAGGCTGTGAGCTCTGCATATCCGTCTGCTCGGAATTCGAAGATAATTTTTTTTTTTGCAACTGGTTGTTTCAGCACACTAGTTGGAATAAATGTAGTCGCATAATAGCAGTTTAAGAAGTATTTATACAGAATTATCGGCAAGTTGAGAAAGTAAACACAAGTATGATTTCAGAAGAATTAGATTTGAATAATATTTTCATTATGTTCCGAGATTTAAATCCAGAAAGAGGCTAATAATCACAAATAAAGAAAAGATGGAAAGTTGTTAAATTTCACGGTTTTTGTTTGTTTGGGGGTTCAACGAGCGCTGTGAGCCACTCAGTGGTCTATTAGAGGTTGCCTGTTTCTAATTTAGTGTTAGGGCCACAGGTTCCAGCGAAGAGAGAGAGAATCAGTGCCGTAATATAAATACACCATCCATACCTTACCACGGATACGAACCCGGACCCGTCTGGGACGAATGGTCAGAAGCTAACATGTAGACCTCTGCTCCACTAGGCCTGGCTATTTCACCTTTGCGTTAGCGGCTTTTCGTTCTGCAATTAACCGCAACTGTGAGTGCGTTTAGTTTGGATTTCGCTTGTTTTTGAGTTTTGTTTTAGGTTTGTATTTGGCGGAAATGTTGTGTAACGTTTTTGGAGGAGTTGTGCATGTTGTTGTCGCATTGCAGTGTTATCTTAGAGGTTAAAGAGTCATAAACCAGGGTAAGTTGACTATAAATTTCGTTTCGTACGTTTGTGATGAACGTATCACTTAGCTATCTCAGTGTGTTTTATTACATTCAGGATGCAACGTGTAATGGCATAAGCTGTACATCAGCCTTTGAGATCGTGTTTTGTAGGTTTTACTGTTGTTTATTTATCTGCTGCAAGAGGTAATCACGAACTAATACGGTAGGTGTGTGGCATTGTAGCTAATAAATACCATCCTGCAGGTGTGTAAAATGCTGTTTGTTTGGGTGTTAAACGACCACCGTGTACGACTGGATGAGCCATTTGCAGTCGCCAGTCCCTAATTTAGAGCCACTGGTTCTGGGTAAGAGAGAGAGAGAGCCATTGCCGTAAGACAAACCAATATCCAACCCTCACTGGGACTCTAACCCGGTCCTATCTCGGCGGAATGGGAAGAAGCCAGCGTTAGACCACTGTGTCACCTGGGTGGCTAAAATGGAAGTGAATCCCACTTCACAGAAATTTTGTTTACATAAGCTTTTGGATTTCTTGCAAGATGTCCCCTAAGCCTTCGGTGCGGTACCCAAATTTAACCACAATTTTCGAGTTGTGCTTTGCATGTGCTGTAAATTGAGACGAGATTAGGATAACTCCAGAGCAAATGAAAACAAGTGGCCCATTATTTTAATTGTGTGCCATATACATGTGGATACCCTTCACAATAATTCTAACCAGAATGTGAATATTTTGAACATGTGCATGCTGTGGAACTCAGAGGTATAGATTGATTGGCATGTGTTCAAAGAATGTTTGCCTTGTTGTTTATAACAATGAATCTGTAAATGACAGGATGTTCCTACAAGGCATTTATTGACCATATAGTGTAAGAGCTTTTCAAATCTTGGAAAGAAGGGAAGTGTGCCCATGTGAATGTTGTACAAGCCAGTCTAATAACAACAGATGGCATGACTCAACCATGCTGAAGAAGAATTTACTCTTTACTACATAACAGTTGTGACCTTGTATGTTGTACCAGAAGGTAAGTTTATAATTATTTCGGGTGTTGAATTTTAAAGTATCCTGTCCTTGAAGTTATGAAATTGGCAAAGTAGGCCAAATATTAGAAGTGTTTCATAAATAAAGCATTTTTTTCACTAAAAGCAACAAATTCGTTTGTTAGTGTAGAAGGAAGGCACCTATCAGAATGTTAAAATGAATGTGTGCATACCACCTCTCCTTATTGTTTGGATGAGCTCTGTTTAACAACTGGTATTAAAAGGTATTTCTGTTCACAGTGAAGGTAAAGTTTATTTATTATTTCTGCATAATGCAAAAGTGTGTTTCTTTTTTTTTTTTTTTTGGAAGGGGGGGGTTGTCATTTCTTTTTGCAATTGTAATTCTTTTACATCAGAACTTTTATAATGGTCAAAATTGGGAGTTTCTATTTCAGAGTACTCAAAATAATGTTTAACTTTTGTTTCTTATGAAACAAGCTTGTTACAGATATAGGTAATCCCATGTTATTTAAGATCAGCAAGATTCACTCTACTATGTGATTGTAAGGATCAGTATCTGTTCCTTTCCATGTTGGGCATATATAGTCGGCAGCAATTTTTTCATGGTATTGAATGTACTTCCAATATTTCTTCATTGCGTATTTCTTAATCTTTGAAATTACTGAAATGCTTGTACTGGTATGCAGCATAGCACTTCAAATAAGACTCAGATTACCCATTATGTTCAACGGGAATATTGTTAAAAAAATTTCTGATCTAACATTAGATACTGTCTATAGTGAATCTGTGGGGGTGTAAAAACAAATTAAATATTTTCGTGCCCTAAAATGAAAACATCAATTGTCACAATAGAAATAGCAGTGATCTTAGAAAATAGATACACTCATTTTTATGAATTCTGGGCAACCTACTGTATCCATATTGCCATTCTACTTTGTTTTATTACTTAGACATTTCTGGAGGCAGAAAAATTATTTCACTTATTTTGTTTTCTATTTATGAGTTGCCATCGTAAATATGTTGAAAAGCCTGGGACATCCCGAAGCCAGTTGTTTATGTCTGCGTGACTGCTAAAAGTACTAGCTGTCATATGCAACAGTTATTATCAGTGCTGTAGTCATAAAATCAGCAGAGGGTATACTATGTGCAAATCCTAAAAAATCAGAGGTACTACATGGATAAAAAAAAAAGGCATGAGACCCTCGTAGGGGTACCATGCCTTTTTAGCAATTATGACTATGAGCTCACTTACCGATATGAATAAAGTATTTTCTCCTGTCAATTATAACATGTTGAAGAACATGCACAAGACTACTTTAATTTTTATTGAAATATATCCCATAAAGCCTGAACCACCCCAGTGGCGCAGTGTCTAAGCGATTGCCTCTGATCATTCCTCCGAAAGGGGTCCAGGTTCGAATCCTGGTGATGCATGGATGTTGTGTTTGTCTTACGACACTGGCTCTCTCCCTTCCCTGGAACCAGTGACCCTAAATTAGGGACGGGCGACTGCTTATAGCCCATCGAGTTGCTCACGGTTGTTGTTAAACTTCCAATAAAAAAAAAAAAGCCTGACGAGATGAGTACTTACAGCACTGTTTTTCTCTAGAAGAAACTCTTGATTTACTATCAGTTGCTGAACGATGATTCATCAACCAATATCTTACATATTTTTTGGATTAAATCATTCAATGGGCGGTCCATTTGAATTTATGAATATCAGGTTAGATACATTAGAGATTAACAAAGATGATCTGAGATCGGTTATAATGTTGTTCATTAAACTGAATCCTCGTTTGCAAGTTTTCTGGTACAACTTGGACGTTTTCAGTATATTCTCTCAATCTATGAATAGCTTGCATTTCATCAACATTGAAACGTCTACAGATTCACCTTGTTTCTAGTTCTCCATAGTGCAGGTTGTCTGTTTTAACATTTGTTTGCTCTAATGAAGAAATATCTTTAACAGCTTATACCGCCGTATACCCACCACTACAGCCCTGGTAATTATCCTTAGTTGCATCCTTTCTAACAGGGGTTCAGCAGGCAGTGATATCATTGGTGAAAGGTCACAGAACTATTGTGTAGTTTGCTGAGCAAAAACTCTAGAGTTGGCTGCTTTTTCTACAAAATATATTATTGTGATGAGCTAAGCCAAACATTAATACTGATACACTAAAAAGTGGTAGTACATATTCAAATCAGCTAAACAGAAAACTGCATAATAGTTTGTGCCCTTTCACAGGTCCAGCACAGCTGCTCTCCCCTAAGGTTAAAGGTCAGTTATGGAAAATAATGGTGTACATATGATGGTTGTTTTGATAGTCACGTAAATGTAAACAAACTGGATGTTGACTTTTTTTAATGAGAATTTCATGGATTGCATGACATACTTTTATTAAGCCATATGGATAAAAAAACAATATGAAATACTATTTTTACCACCTGAAGTGTCTATATAAGGGGAAAGTGGATATACTGAGTTGCTTAAAATTAATAAAAACAAGTGTGTCTTCCAAAAGATTGCTCGAAAAAGATTCTAATGCAAAAAATCATATAAAAATGGGTGACTAGATTATGTAGGAATACAAAAATATACAACCAGATTACTTATACAGATAAATGCATTTACATTATAAGATTGGTACAGAACAGCTTGTGTCATCCATAAATCTACTACTGTCACATTCACCTGTTACTTCTTGGAAGAGTGTCACTCAGTTGGTTAACTGTTAGGTCATCTTTTCATATGACGGCTACGTTATTTCTAAAGATTAAAAGAATTGAATGTGATTCTTCATATTACATTACAGATGCATTTTTAAGATTGTTTGTTTTTCTTTTGGTATCACAACCTTTTCTTTTAATGATCATTGTTGTTTTCTTTTCAATTTACAGTGTGCAAATATTATTTTACATAGTTTTTCTGCTCACACTGTCACCTAGGTGTAGATAATGATAATTTGTATGATGTAGCACACCGATGAGCAATTATTGCTTTGCATGGAAGTTCCGCAATCCATCCTACACTATGGCCATCCTTGTAGCTGAGTGTATGAAGCATTGGCTTCTAATCATTCATCTGAGAAGGATTTGGATTCAAATCCTGGGTGAGGCATAGTTGGTATGTGTCTGTCTTATGGTGCTGGCTTTCTTCCCTTTCGAGAACTAGTGTCTTTAAATTTGGGATGGGCAACTTGATATAGCCAAACAAGTTGCTCACTTCGTTTGTTGAACCCTCAAATAAACAAAACAATCCTGCAGTATGTTAAGCTTATTTAAGATGGTGCTTTGTAAACTATGAAGCATTCCGTATATTCTGAAGCCTAGAAATCCGCACAGAAAGTAGTGAAAACGTGGATTTTGTTCTGTGTCAAGACAAAGTTGCTGAAGTATTGTCATGACAACCTAAACCTAACATGAATACAGAATGAACTACAATCACTGCAGTCATTCAGCAGATTGAAATTCACCGATAATCATTAAACACATTTACTTGGATCTGGTGAAATTTTATTCTCCCAGTCTGAAATAAAACAAAACAGCATCAAAAATCATCATTAAAAAAAAGAAAAAGAAAAAACTGAGAAAAAAAATTGAGTTAAAATTCATAATTTGCTGAAATACCAATAGAAAAAATCAGTAATATGAATGGTGAAAAAGACAGTCACCTTAGTTAAAAAAATTTGCATATCAGAAGGTAAATGAGTTGTTCAACATCAACTCTTTCAGTATTTTTATACCGTTCAAATTTCATGGTAATTGGTATGTAGATCTAGGATTATGTGTGCAAGGCACGTGTGCGCAAGGGTGTGAGAGGCAGGCACGGACTGGGCCGCCGGGATACCATGAGAATTCCCAATGGGCTGCCATATTCTCGGCCGGTAGGCCTTATGCTAACTCGAGAAAAAAAAAGTAAATATATACTTCCACTTTGCACTTTAATATTATTGTAAAAGAAAAGAAAGTAATGCTAAATGAACGAAATTTGTGTACCACTTTGATGTCTTCGGGAAAAAACATTCTAATAAAAAAAAAAAAATCTTACGTAGCAAATGTTCTGCTGAGCCAAATCCTGTTTCGGTACACCCTGTTTCTCAAATTCCAAATATAAGCCTTTAGACTGATATTCTCTACCTCAGGCTGCTTTTGCAAATTGAAGCTGAATAATCAATACAATCTAAACAAATATGGTATCAATGATCTTTGATAGAAACTGGAAATTCATTGTGTACAGTAATGCACTGAGGTTCACCTGCAGTAAAAATTTTTGGGTTGGTGTTTTTTATATATGTATATGCTTTCTCTTTTTCTTTCTTCTACAAGATCCGCTTCTGATTTACTACTTTTCGGGCTTTTTCAGTTGAAATTCTTGAACTGCAGTTCTGGAAAGTCTGTTTCAGCTACAGCAGAAGGACTTTTTCACTTGAAAGTAATTAAGTAAAAATTTATTTCTGCATTCCTTAATTTCTCTCACTTTATAAAATTTGCACTGAAATTCTGGACATTTTCAATTTTCTCAAAATATATTTTTTTATTTGTTTTATTAACGGTAGGTAAGTATGAAAAAGCAATTAATTTTTGCACAGTTGGATTTCCATCCTAAAAGTGAAGAAACAATTACAAATTCTAAATTCAATTATTGCAATAAAATTCTTGTAAGAAAGGAATAAAGTCTTCTACAATCTCTCTCAGAGAGTGTCTGTTGCTTCTCAGCAACAGAAGTAATTATTTTCTTATACTAAATTAAATTTTACTAGAGAGCTGCTGTGTGTCCTTCAGGAAAATATGTAAAATATTGTTAAATGTTATTGTATCAATACAAAAAACCTCAGTAATTTGTAGACTTCTGTTGAAAAGAGGCTTAAACAGTAAACAGTAATGCTGACAACTTTTGGGGGAGAGAGGGGGAAAGTGCCTTTATAATTTTCCCCAAAAGAGGGTCACTCAAAATCAACTTCCAGGGCTGTTTATGGAGTGCCAGTTTGCCACTGGTGAGAGGATCGACAAAATCTAAGGAAAAGACAGATCAACACCAAAATGACAGCACTGTGCAAGACTTGAATGTCATTATCCAGTCAGTAACAGTGAAAAGAAGTGAGTTCCACATTTGTCAGCAGGAAACTTCAATTCTTAAAGCAATCATGAAAGTAGAATGGAAGTGGAGCTAAGATAAAATCTGTATGTTAATGACATTGCTTTGTGTCCTAAAAACCCTCACAGCAGGTATAACTGAACACCTTTTTGTAAATAAGCTAAACAAAATGAGGGGAAAACTGAAAATATGAAGGAGTACGAGGAAGGGGGAAGAAAAACAGTGTAAGGCTTAGTTAAATGAGAACCATTTCTAGTAATAAATTTATGAAATGGTAAACCTTGTAGAGGGAAGAAGGGCCCCAAAATGCTGCTGTACATGAGGCACCTGAGCAGGTAAATTTGCCTATGCATATGGTGTTTTGAAACTGATCCACATGTTACCTGTACTTTTTCAGACAAACAGGAAGATATGCGGGAAGTTATGTTGGCTTCTTTGTGTCAGGTGGTTATATGTCACAAAGCCATAGTAGGGTGTTTTGAGGCTGACCAACATGCTGTTTCTATTCTTCAGACTAACCAGAAGGCTCGCGAAAGTCTGTGTGGTTTCGCGGCACCAGGAGGTTGTGTGCCATGAAGCCATGGTAGGGTGTTTCGAGGCTAACCCACGTGTCTGGTTTCAAGTTTTCTCTTTCAGCCCTGGAAGATATCTGAAGCAAATTTTGAAAAAAGTCCCCTTCATTGTTACATGAAATCACAGACGTATGGTGTTTCGAAACTGACCCACATGTTGCCTGTACTTTTTCAGACAAATCGGAAAATATGTGAGAAGTCGTACGTTGGCTTCTTGGCATCAGGTAGGTATATGTCACGAAGCCGTAGTAGGGTGCTTTGAGGCTGACCTATGTGGTGTGCCACCTCTCCATTTTCCAGACTAATCGAGGGCTCACGGGATGTCTGACTTCACGGTATCAGGAAGTGTGTACCGTTAAGCCGTAGTAGGGTGTTTGGAGACTGACCGATATGATACTTCGTTGGCAGACAAAACCGTAGTATAAATCTGAAGTAGTACAGATTACAATCCAAAAGCTCTTTTTCAGACAAATCTAAAGGCTCGCAGGAAGTCTGGTTTCGTGGCACCAGAAGGTTGTGTGCATGGCTTTTTTGAGATTTTTTTTTACCTTGTTTTCTTATTTTGAGCTTTTCAAAATCAACGGAGCTCACATTTTATCCCCAATTTTCTTAAGTGAAATTTACAGTAAATTCAAATTTTTTTCTAAACCTGTTTGTGATGGAAGCGGCCCTATTTCCGTGTCTGTTAAATTGTTTTCATGGCAAAGTAAGCTCCAGCACTACCGATTTATGGAATTAATATACCGATTTATGGAATTATTGCCTCCTGCTATATCAAGGAAAATAGCAGGTATTTTCTTAACTAAATTATATTTCAAAAGCGCCTCTTCCAATTCATTTTGCAGAGAAAACAACTTTGTGATTTTGAAGTTTAATTTCTCTTTAAACAAAAAGTTTTATATAATAAATAGCAAGCAGTGACTGATAAATGAGAAAACATTCATTTTTTATTGAAATTAAAGTTGAAAACGCGGCATTGCCGCACTCACCAGGCCTTGAAAACAACTGTACGGGTCACAGAAATAGTGCTATACCTAACATGCATAAGGTAACAATTTTCAACTTGAATTGTGCTCTGAAAAATTAAATAGGACAAAAATTCTTTCTGCTGTGATTGGGTATAGCATGAAGGAACTGTAAGGAATTAAAAAATGGTCATTCATTAAGAAGATTCTTTAAAAAACATGAAGCCATATTTTCAGTGATATTTGGATCAATAGAACAACCAAACAAAAATAAAAGTTTAATCTTCAACAAAGTATTTATAGCTAGTCAGTGTCGGAACTAGCTTTTCATGTGCCCTGTGCCAGGTTTTATTTTTTTGCCTCTTAATTTTTTTTTTTTGGGGGAGATAAAAATAGAACAAAAATTATAAAACAATTGTTTACAAATAATTTTTGTGTACACAAGAAATATTCAAGGTCCTTCATATATATTTATAAATGGAAATAATTATTTTAATTGCACTTTTCAGCAAATTGATTGATTATATCATCATAATTAATATCTTTAACGATACCTTCTATCTAAATTATGGAAAGATTCAACAGTCGTTCTTGTCTGAGAGTCAATCTTAAATAATTCTTAATTTTAACTTGCTAAAACTTTTTTCACATGAAGCAATAGAAAAGGGAAGAGTGAAAAATATTTGAAGAGCAACATATTGATATTCAGATATGACTCGGTTAATCCAAAGTCATGAAGAAGAGCCTGTAGAATATCTAGCAAGATTGCAGATTTAATGTTTTGTACTAATGTCAAGGCTTCACGCTTAAAGCTTTGAATTTCGTATGTGAGCTCGTACACATACTTAATAGCAAGATCTGCGGCTGCTATTAAAACTCAGAGTTTGCTGGTCCAACCAGAGTATTGATGATTTTAGTAAATGCAACTTTTACTCTGTGGCTCCAACTGCTTTATGATAGTGCATGCAGGGCTAGTTCATCAATGTAATCCTTGTGCCTCCCCTGCCACTCCCTTGCTCAGTGATGACACAGGTACGGATGCTGAACCACAAAACCGCATAAAACAGCCAACAAATTGAAGAGGTGTGCACTCGCCCAAAGGACACTTCTTTACTGACCTTGACAGGAGTTTTGGTCACGTGTTTAAGAGAGAAGCTTTATCTTTGGACAAGTCCTCCCTTCCTCACATGACTGGATGCCCACCTTTAAAAAGAAGCTTTAAGCATCATTTTTAAAAGATGCTCATTTGATCAATGGCAAACATTTTTAATTGGACACAATGGAGAAAGCATTTTATTTCATCTACTGTTGATGGCATTTTATTTATCCCGTCACCTACACATTTTCAGAAGGCATTTTTTTTTGTCAGTTCCATTTCAGGGCCCCATTTCGTCCTGGGCCCTATGCTTGTGCACCTGCCTAGTTATGTTTCTGTAGTTAGGTGTGTTCTCAAAATTTTTGCAAATTATATTTAATTCCTTTTAACCTCACCCCTTACTAATGAAGGTTTCAGTTCTGAGCAATTGTCAATGGCCCAAGAATTGGAAGTTCTGAAAACTTCCAATTCATATCAGTGTTTAAGTAATCATTAGAATACATCAATTCAACTACTGTGTGATTAGTGTCTATCTATTATCTTATTTAGCAATTTTTTTTTATTTTATTGTTATTATTTTTTTAATGACAGATTTATTTTCTGCCCATGTGTGTTATGTATGTGTGTGAGGTGAGTTCCTTTGTAGTCAGTATTTTGCCTACAAAGCTGTTATTTTTAATTTTTTTTAGAGGGTTAATTATGTTATATGTGAGTATATTTCTTGCCACATTGACTGATAAGCAATAAGGCCCAACACCAACTTTGCATGGTCCGTGTTGTCGATTTTCAGTCTTGGCTTGAGCATCGTAGTGGTATTCATGAATAAATATGAAAATAGAAGATAGAGAAATTAAACTTTTCATTAAGCAATGCTCAATAGAAGGATGTGGCATGTGAGAGCAGAAATGTACAAAAGATGGTGCTACTAAAATTGAGAAAATAGTGAACATTCAAAAATGAATTTCATTTATATTTCATCTGCGGGCTGCAAAATTTTGGTCCCTGGGCCACTAATTCAGCAGCACTGTGTTAGATAGTTTATGTTGTTGTTACAGGCATCTTGATTTTTGCCCTCGTCAACTGCTATGGGAATGCAATTTCAGGTTTACTTCAATTAGCAATTTCTCCTGGTTCTGAAGGATTATTTTTTTATACATAACATTTTCAGAGCCAATTCTGTGAGAACTAGAGAATATTATTATAGTTTCCTCAGTCAATGAGTTTCCTCCATTCTCATCAAATTCCTCCGTTTTACTGGCAGTACTTTGTATTCAACAGGTGCAAAGCCATCATTCAAAGGTGGTTTGTTTTATTATGGTAGATAAAATTTGTGTTGTTGTTTTTTCCAGTAATTTTTTTATATTCAGAAGTCTTTTCAACATTTGTGAAATCACACACATGTTCCAAATCAGTGTGATGAACATTAGATGCAGCAAACTTCATTTTCAAAATTCTGCATTGAGTTTACTCATCCTGTGGGATCAGGCGAGTGTTAGAGCCATTCGAGATGTTTCGTATCAGCATTGTGTTTGTTGAACTGTTCCTGGGCTAGGTGAGCCCAATGACATGGGGCATTATCGTGATGAAAGAACCCATACCCCTCTGTATGGAGGTAGAACATTGTGGGGTATACATGGGCTGCATGCACTCCCTGGCAGTAGCTGGCATCCATATGTTGGCATACATGCACCAGAATCCCAATTCATACCAACTAAAGATACCCCAATCATGCAAGAGACCACCAGCCTGGATGGTTGATGCAATGCATGAGAGATTCATTGCCACATGCTACTGTTCTGTTGCCAAGTATGAACTCCACCATCTGCAGAATGGAGTACGTATCATGGCACATTGGACCAGTGCATCACTTACAATCCTTTAACGTCCAGTCTGCATGATGTTGGCACCAAGTGATCCCTATGCATAACGCGTCTGCTGTTGTAGCCCATTTGTGCCAGCTTGTGATGCAAAGTCAGGTGGGATATTCTTTCTTTTTGGCCAACATTGTATTGGCCCATCAACTGCAAAATTGTACTGGACTGATTACTCTGTGCCAGGTGTGAGGTGTCACACCTGTCATTCACCTGTGGAACCCACTTTTAGCTGCCTTTTATAGTTGTGACTTGGAGTGGTTATTCCCCCATTTTTGGCATCACTCCATGTATACTTTAATGGAGGCCCTTGAGCAACTCACAAATGTCAATGTTTCTGAACTTGATGCACCGACCTAGAGTTCGTTACTTTTAAATCGGCGACTCAAGGTCACCCGATTCTGCCCTATCCTTGTTCCTTACGATGATAGCATCTGATGCCAAACTCTTTTTTCCCCTCTTCACTTTAGGAAGGAAAACTGGTTTTATCTATGACCAAGCAGGGGTTGTTCATTCTCAAGCTTATCCTAAACTGAAGCAGAGAGGAGAAAATGAATTTGCCATCTTGAGTCCCCTTCGTGGTAGACGTTACCGGCCAGGGTAGGGTGGTAGTGGGTGGCCTTGAGCCGCCAATTTAAAAGTAATGGACTATAGTGTTCTCCATAGAGCGTTTTTACTGGGTGGCCCACGCAGCTAAATATCCTCTGATGAATGTTTTCACAACGCACTTAATAAATAGTAAGAGTGGAAAACTTATTATCACATGCACCATAAATATTGATGAGAACTGGCTGAAATCTGTGTCAAATATGATTTTTTAGTTTACTCATTTTTTTTATCATTTATGTACAATTTTCTAATATCGTTTATTATGTTATGTTACATTAATGCCTACCACACCACTAAAGATGTTTAATAAGTGTAATAATGTTAAGCAAAGCAACATTCTTTTTTTTTTTTCTAGATTGGGGAAGGGATTAAAAGTACCATCCAGCTGAAAAAATTTACCACCCAGCCGTAAAAAAATCTAGGGAGAACACTACCAATCCCTTGTATGCCCACAATTTCGCATATCGTAAACTCAGATAATTTTTTGAACTGTAAAATTTCTTATGGATATTACTGACTGAATGAACTACATCCTTTAAAGTGAGGTGGTGAAGGTAAATGGAGTAATACGCTTGTTATTTATTTCATTTTATAATACTCTATTTCTATCATTTTAGAAGTTTTGCACCCCACTAGTCTCCATTTCTGCTGAAATATTTAAATCATGTTATATTTCTTAATTTTAAAACCAAGTCTCTCTCTCTCTCTCTCTCTCTCTCTCTCTCTCTCACACACACACACACACACACACACACACACACACACACACACACTCACTCACTCACTCACTCACTCATCTTTGTTGCAATTGTGGCTCTTTTTGATCTCTGATTGTTCTTGTGCCAGAATTTTTTCAAATATACACACACACACGCAAACATCTTCGTTACTGCATTGATTTATTTCAAGGAAGTATATCAATAAGATAAAACAAAAGTGAATTCAAAATCAAAACAGATATGAATTTCAGCAGCACCATCAAGAATTTCTGTGAACTGTTTTGCAGCTTTTACAGCAGCAGCATTTGCCTCATAGTAACTGTGGGGTGAAGGTGCATTAAAAATGCAGCAAGTAGTGTAGTGAAATTATCATTAGTTAGACATGATTCAACATAGATGTAACTCAATTATTTATTACGATGATAAAGAATCTATTAAATATAAACAATCTAAAAAGGAATAGAATTCAGCGACGACACTTCGGTCACAACCTTACGCTGTGACAGCAGGAACAGCACTGACTGTACTTTTGTCGTTACAGCACGTACGTTTGAAAATGCTTGCCACGAGAACAATGCGTGACATAATACATATACATCTCACTTGACTTGAATTACATTGTACAATAACAAATGAATTAATTACGTCATTACATGAGAATAAACAGCAAATAAGGATTGATTTCCAACAATCCCCCTCACAATACTTATTTTGCTCATATACAAACATTTTGTGAGTTTTCCCCCTCATAAACATAACAGCACTGGTGAATCATGACACTTACATACTAAATTAAACAATAGTGAGCTCCAATAGCTCGCAACACTTATTATGCTTATTAGCACTTAGTCCTTTTGTCAAATTATCTGCAGTCATGTCGTTAGAACTCGGGTATTTTAAATCAATTTTACCTGTTTCACATATTTCTCGAATGAAATGATGACAAATGTCAGTATGTTTAGTCCTGCAGTAAAATACAGGGTTGTGCACTAGCTTCTGTGCTGGCTGATTATCACAATAAACATTTGTCAGTGATGTCAGGTTAAAGTTTCTTAAGTACACAGTTTCTTTAGCAACTTCAGAGAGTGCCATATATTCTGCTTCGGTAGTTGACAAAGCGACAGTTCTTTGTTTCTTAGATTCCCAACTTATTGCTCCTCCAGAAAATTTGAATACATATCCAGTATAGGATTTTCTGTCGTTTACATCTGAAGCCCAGGCTGCATCTGCAAAAGCCATCAGTGGCTCTTTTGTACAGTTAAATACAAGACCCAGGTTTTGTGTACCTTTTAGATATCTCAATATTCTTTTAGCTGCCATCCAGTGAGCTTTACCTGTATCATTGTTGAAATGGCTGAGAAATTTCACAGCATGCGTGATATCAGGTCTGGTGGCTACAGAAAGATACATGAGTGAAAGATATGGGTTATTATCTTTCATTTCAGATTTTTCTTCTTCTGTCTTAGGACTCATCTCTTTTGTTAGCTTGGTGCTAATATCCAAAGGGGTTATTACAGATTTAGTATCCTGCATTTTGAATTTATGTAGAACATCTTGTATAAATTTATTTTGCGACATCGTTATGCCGTTTGCATTTTGGGAAAACTCAATGCCTAAACAGTAAATCAAGGATCCTAAGTCCTTCATTTTAAATGAACTTGCCAACTTTTCCCTTAATGGTTTTGTAACTATCTTTGCTGCTTACAAAGACCATCAAGTCATCAACATAAACAACAACAATGGCTTCATTAGTGCGATTTTTCATGTGGTAAACACATATATCTGAATTGAGTGATTTGAAACCAAGAGATTTCAGTTTTTCATCCAGTTTCTTATACCATTGCCTGCCGGATTGCTTTAGACCATAGATTGATCTTTTTAATCGGCAAACTTGATCTTTGTTGGATTTACTTTGGAAACCTTCCGGTAGTTCCATGTATATTTCCTCGTCTAAGTTTCCCTTTACATATGCCATTACGAAATCCAGCTGATAAGCCGTTAAGCCATTTTTAATAGCATGTGTGATTACAGTTCGAATCGAACTTAATCTGGCAACTGGTGAAAAGTTTTCTTCATAATCAATTCCTGGTGTTTGAGAGCAACCTTTTGCAACCAGTCTTGCTTTTAACTTCTCAATACTGCCATCTTGATTGAATTTTGTTTTCAAGATTCATTTGCAACCGATAACTCTTTTGTGTTTTGGTCTCTGTACCAACTCGCATGCTTTCTCCTGGACGAGAGCATCATATTCGCTTTTTATAGCGATCTTCCAGTCTTTACTCAGCATACCATTTAAGGCTTCATAAAGATTAGGATTAGCTTCGACATTATTAACAAACTCAGTTGTTTCAGTAATGTCAGCGGGAATCGTTTGATACTGCTTTGTAGGTCTGCCAGGTTTTCCAGTACGAACCTTTCTAGGACGGCCAACAGTCCTCATCTTCGTTACTGCGTGACCTTTGTTTGTAAACAATGGTGAATCTCATTCTCTTGAGGAATCTGGCATGGCTTCCTCTGACGTAAGTTCCTGTGACGTGTTTGGTTCTGATGTCATGTCTTCTGCTACCATTTTTTCTGTGGTAACATTAGTTTCACTCTCAGCGTCCGGTGGGCTGTTGCCATCGGGTGAGCACGCATTGTGTCACTCATTTCGACAATTGGAATAGGCATTTCGGATGGCGTGAGCAGCTCGGATTCATAACCATATGGAAGGTTATCTTCAAATTCATCAATAAAACGGATGTTACAGCTTTCGACTATTTTTCTGGAACTTTTGTTCCATAAGCGGTATGCTTTGGATTCCATTGAATAGCCAACAAATATGTGTTCTTGGGATCTCGGGTCAAATTTATCGCTTATTCAAAGCATAAGCTTTCTGCCCAAAAACTTTGAAGAATGATATGTTTGGTTTAACGCCAAATAGAGCTTCATATATGGGGGTAATTTTCCCATTTAAACTTTCTGTCGGAGAATGATTCCTTAAAAACACAGCACAATTTATTGCTTCTGCCCAAAAACTAACAGGTAGTTTTGACTGTATCAACAAACATCTTGCCATTTCGAGGATTGTGCGATTATATCGCTCTGCAACTCCATTTTGTTGTGGTGTTAATACTGCATATTCCTTCATGCTCCAAATAAGCATTGAATTCTGCTCTGCAATATTCAAGCCAATTATCGGTATAGTGTGTTTTGATTTTTACTCCTGTGCGATTTTCCATTGTGGCCTTGAATTTCAAAAAGCTTTCTTTACTTCATCTTTTGTTTTAAGACACCATATTTCAGCATATCGTAACTTGTTGTCTATAAAAGTAACGAAATAGTGTGAACCACCAAGAGATTGGGTTTTCATCGGTCCACAGACATCTTAATGAACGAGGTCCAGCAATTGGTTGCTTTCGAATCTGGATTCCTTCGGAAATGGTTTTGTCGTCTGTTTCACCTAAATACAGACTTTACAATTCCTTAGGATATCCTTATTTTGAAAGGAGAGTCCTCACACCATTTTATCTGCTTTTTAAGCCTTTTCAGATCATTCTCATTTAAATGACCATACTTTTGATGCCATTTTTGAAATTCTGTGACCATCGCCACATTCTCGTAGCTTGGTGTAGCATAATACAGGGTGTTCGGAAAGTCACTGTGCACCTAAGCTACGCACTTAGAAAAAATGTTCGAAGTGATCTCCACGAGCGTCGATACAGCGCTGAACCCATTTCAGTTTATTTGCAAACACTTGCTGCAGCTCTGCTTGTGAGATGTTTCTGATGAACGTAATTATTGCAGTTTGTAATTGATCAAGCGTGCGTGGGCGATCACGATACACAGCAGATTTTGCTGCGCCCCACAGAAAAAGTCTGGTGGAGTAAGGTCCGGGGAGCGAGGGGGCCGTAAGTTTTTTGAGATGACACGTTTGCCGAAAACCTCATTCAGAAGTTTCATAGAGGTGTGAGCTGTGTGTGCAGTAGCGCCATCTTGTTGAAACCAGCTGTAGGTGATTTCGTCTTCTTCAAGGCGGCTGATGAAGTCGTGGAGTATGGAACAGTAACGTGCACTATTCACGGTGTCCTGAAAGAATAACGGCCCGACAATGCGCCGTCGGGATAGCGCAACCCACACTCCGATTTTCTGGTCATGCAAGGGTCGTTCCGACACAGCATGAGGAGTCTCTGTGGACCACAATAATGTGTTTTGTGCGTTAACATACCCAGAGAGGTGGAACCACGCCTCATCTGTAAAGAAGGTGACATCAAGAACAGCAACAGTTTTCGTTTGAATAAAATTGTTAAACCATTCACAGTACCGGAGTCGTTTTACGTGATCCGCTGTTACTTTGTATGGGTAGAGGTGCAATGATTCTCTCACCGCTTTATGCGCTGTCGCAAGCCCGATATTTTCCTCTTGTGCAATGATTTTGATGGACTCCGCAGCAGGGAGTCAGAGATGTACATCAACTTCTCATCGGTAAGTTTAGTTGGTCTCCCGCATCGTTCGGTGTCGAACACTGAGCCTGTCGCACGAAATTTCTCAATAAGTCGACGAACTGCATTACGATGAGGTACAGGTGTGTCTGGGAATTTGGCAGCAAATTTCTGCCGCACTAAATTGGTGTATTCATTGCCTTCTCGAAAGACATATTCAACCAGAAACACGCGTTCCACAGTTGAAAGAACCATAGTGCGAAAAACTGAACAACAACAGCACACACGATAACTTCGATACTTACAGTAACAACGACTCGTCTCTGTTGACCTCTGGAACTCAACTGTCGCAATGCGGCAACCGACGCTTCGAGCAGCTTGCTGCGCATGCGCAGTGAGCCCCATGGGTTCCCGCGATCGGCTGCGACTGGGAGAATCCACTTTATTACGTTCCGGTGGCACATACTGCACTTGATAACTGCGAAAACAAAACGGTAGCCTAGGTGCACAGTTACTTTCCGAACACCCTGTATATAGTTCACCTTTTCTAACTGCTCGGAGAAGAATGGTTCCATTAGATTCAATGACTGGCTTCTTTTTGTGTGAAGATAACTGAACGATCATTTGCTGTGGCTTTTGACACAGACAGTAAATTACTTTTCAACTCAGGAACACAGAGCACATTTTCCAAACGAATGGTCTTTATGTCTTTTTCATTCGGTACTGTGATCCGTATGAATCCTTTTCCCGGTTACTACGAAATTCACAAAACAATTCGTCTGTTTATTTATTTCAGAAAACAGATCTTCGTCATTGCACATTGAAATTTTTCCATCGTTTTTCCATTATTGAAATTTCGTGATGGAAACATTCACCACGCTCATCACCAATATTCCCTCTAAGTGGACATGGGCAATGCGTGCCTAACCTAGTGAGCTGGGCAGGCATCAAAACCACTTGGAAATGTAAAAGAGCTAATTTTGTTCCACCTTCTTTGAGACTCACGAAAAACATCGCGGAAAATCTGTCAAGAAATTTTATTAGAAAAATAGAACTAAAAACGGTGAATGGCGCGATTCGTAATAAATTCAAAACTATTGAGCAATGCGAAGGAATAGAAACTCGTATTTGGACCTCTTCATTAGGTGAAATTCCGGAAGCAGAAAAGAAAAATATTGATAATTGGTTAGCTAAAGCAGTGAGAGATAAAAACAAAAAGTTTAAGGAAAAATTGAAAATTAAAGAAAATAAATGGTTAAGTCCAAAGTTAATGTCTACAGCACCTGGCCCACAGTTAATACCATCCACCACTAACAAACATGTCATGGATCTGACGGAAGAAGGAGTAGATGAAAACCTGATTAATCTCCTCAATAAGGGATATAATTACAACCTTTCCTCCGAAACACTTGATAAAAAACGTATACTGATTGATTTAGAAAGCATCTGTAGTAAGGTAGAAAGAGAAGATGAAAATACAGCAGTTACTTTAAGGAAAGAATTCTCAGACTGCGTCTCAAAATTTGTAAAAAAGCCAGTAAAAGTTGATTACAATTTTAATAGAAGTGCCATTACTGACCTTAAAAAATTCAAAGCCAATGATAAAGTAGTAGCACTGAGAGCAGATAAGAGCAAAGTTTTGGTATTGGTAGAAAAAGAGAAGTATTACAATAAAATGGAAGCTGAATTGAGCAAGCCTTATTATGAAGAACTCAATGGTAATCCTATAGATCAAACTGTAAAAAATCTTAAGAAATTAATCAGCTCTTTAAGAAATAAAAAACAGCTTAATGAGCTCTTCAAAAACTTCTCCAAAATCCAGTCAAGAATTCCACAGATCTATGGTACGATAAAAGTTCACAAAGAAGGCCATCCAATAAGACCTATAATAGACACTAGAAATTCGCCACTCTCCAACATTAATTATTATTTACTTGGTCACCTCAGAGATATTTTCCCTTCTCCTCCCTACCTACTAAAAAATTCCATGCAGCTAAAAAGAAAACTGGACAACTTGCCAGAATTAATTCATCCAGTAATGGCAAGCCTGGATATAGTCTCTATGTATACCAACATTAACCTGGACCTCCTACTGGAATTCATTGCAGATGACCTTGCGGAAAAAATAGTATTCCATAATCACAATAGAGAAATACTACTTGGCATATATGAACTGCTCCTATTTTCCTTCAAGAATAATTTCTTCCAGTTTGGAAAGAAATATTACAGGCAAACTTCAGGACTTGCAATGGGTTCTCCACTAGCACCTCTGCTAGCAAATTATTATATAAGTAAACTAGAGGCAAAAATCCTTATACAACCCTCCTTGTTTGCTCTCTATGTAAGGTACATGGATGATGTCCTAATTATAGTAGATACTGTGGACCAATCTCTACCCTCTCAGATTCTGGAAGAATTTAACTTACTAGAGAATACCTTGAAGTACACCCTGGAACAGGAAAAAGACCATAGCATCAATTACCTGGATTTAACCTTGACCTCAAGAGAAGGGAAAATATTCACTCAGCTTTTTAGAAAACCCACCAACACAGGGAAGATGTTAGACTTCTGCTCATTCCACCCTGATTATATTAAATCGAATACAGCGAGACAATTTTTGGAAAAAATTGAAATCCTGGTCTCTTCAGCTTCTCAAAAAGATCTTCACAAAGAAGAATTAAAGGAAATGTTGGCAGAAAACAATTACCCCTCCCCATATGTTGAGAAAATATTTAAACAAGTGCCAAAAAAGAAGCAGGAAAAAACCAACTTCAAATTCACCAGCAAAATTACGTACCACAAGGGACTTTTCGAGAAACTGAAAAGGATCGGAGCAAAATATAATATCAGGCTAGCTCCAGATCTTAATAACAAAATAAAGAAATTCCTGCCAGCTTTAAAGCAGAAAGAATTGGACATCCAATTGCAGGAAGGAGTAATTTACTGCATCGACTGTAACTGCGGACTCAGCTATATAGGAGAAACAGGGAGAAGTATTAAGGTCGAATGAAAGAACACCAAGCAGCTATTAGGAACATTGGGAACAAAACAGGGCTAGACAGACATGTACAAGCAAGTGGACACTCCATAAATTGGGACTCAGTGAAAATAATCGCCCACCAGTCAAACTTAGTAAAGAGAAAACTAGAAGAAGGGATCGAAATAGCAAGAAGAAGAAGTACCACAATTAACGATAATTGCGGATGGTCTCTTCCAATTGAGTGGCAGCAACTACTCCAGTGACATAGTCCTGATGATGAACTAGGCTTTAGTTCGAAAATTTGACAACCAACTTTCATTAAAAATAACCTCTAAAAGACCCGTAAAAAAAGTTATTCCACAAAAAATTTTATTTTCTCAGCTTCTCTTACTAATGCAGTAAAAGTTGGAACTTGGATTGGAACCCTTATTTTTTTACCCCCCCCCTCCCTCTCCAAATTTTATCACTGTTCTTTCCACAATTGATTTTAAATTTTTAAAAAATTATGCACCAGGTGCCTCTTTAAATAGTTTATTTTCCAAAAATTCCAGGTTTTTCTAACAGCAAAATTGCATGCAGACTTGGCTTCAGAACAGATCTTGCATACTATGCCAGTGCTTTCAGTATAACTAAAAATGCTGCCTAACTCTACGCATTTTGGCATTTTCGAATCAACAGTTTCAGTATCTACAAGCTGTTTCAACCATGAAGAATTAAAAGTAACAGCAGACTTTTTTAGTGGTTCTAAACAACGCTGATTCTTTCGTTTAGACATTATTAAATTTAAGAAAAAATATGGCACAAAAATGAACTTGAACGCAAACACAAGGCGTCTTTGAGGTTGGAAGAAATCTGCCTTATTTGACAAAGTTTTGAGTAAAACCCTTTTGCCAGTCAATTTCAATTAGTAGTTGTAATTCTGACTATTATATAGCTCTAATCATTATACTATTTTCTTTTATGTGCGATATTTCAAAGTAACTTGTACAAAATTCTAGCGGATAATGCTTACCTTGGCATTCCTTTCTAGCGATGGGAACATTTCACGCACGTGTTTTCCGGTCTTTGTTGATGTTATTGTCCTAAAGTCCGTTGTATGCGATGACTGGCTTTACTTCTCACACTTTTTGCTGGGTATACTCATTGGATCTTTGTCTTAGGATTCAAACACATCAATTTTTACCGTTCTTTATACTTGAAATTTTCGCCCATACTCTGGACATCCTCAGGAGCGTGGCGACTTTACCACCAATGTTCGTGGTTAACTTCGCGCTAATGGAGTCAGATACTCCATGTTGCCATTCATCGGATATACTTTCCTAGATATATTTTGTTATCAAGCCCGGCTGGCGCCATCTATGTTTCATTAAAACAACTTTTTTTTTATAATTTTTTTTTATAATTTTTTTTATTTTTTTTTATTTTCTTCTCTTATCCTGGTTTTCTTGTCTTTTTTGCTGGTTTTTCTTTTGTTGTTGTTTTTCTTGTCTTATTAGTTTTTTCCACAGGCCCGATAATGTGCTAGGGTAGTTCTGGTTACATACCCTTGCTTTATTTTTATAGATTAATATTGCTTCTTCCCTCCTCATTTGCCTTTCCGATTTTTTATTCTTTTTTAGCATTTTAATTTCATCGAATTTTGGGAATGTCCGGTTTTCCATGCAGAATTGCACTAAAGCAGTTTTGGCTTCTTTTTTTTTTTGCCAGTTACATATGTGTTGTTTAAGTCTTTTTTTAATCCAATAATGTACATTGGAAGTACGAAAAACAGATTAAAAAAAAGACTTAAACAATACATATCTAACTGGCAAAAAAAGAAGCCAAAACTGCTTTAGTGCAATTCTGCATGGAAAACCGGACATTCCCAAAATTCGATGAAATTAAAATGCTAAAAAAGAATAAAAAATCGGAAAGGCAAATGAGGAGGGAAGAAGCAATATTAATCTATAAAAATAAAGCAAGGGTGTGTAACCAGAATGACCCTAGCACATTATCGGGCCTGTGGAAAGAACTAATAAGACAAGAAAAACAACAACAAAAGAAAAACCGGCAAAAAAGACAAGAAAACCAGGATAGGAGAAGAAAATAAAATAAATAAATAAAAAAATAATAATTAAAAAAAAAGTTTTAATGAAACATAGATGGCGCCAGCCGGGCTTGATAACGAAATATATCCAGGAAAGTATATCCAACGAATGGCAACATGGAGTATCGGACTCCATTAGCGCGAAGTTAACCACAAACATCGGTGGTAAAGTCGCCACGCTCCTGGCCCAGAGTATGGGCGAAAATTTCAAGTGTAAAGAACGGTAAAAATTGATGTGTTTGAATCCTAAGGCAAAGATCCAATGAGTATACCCAGCGAAAAGTGTGAGAAGTAAAGCCAGTTATCGCATACAACGGACTTTAGGACAATAACATCAACAAAGATCGGAAAACGTGTGCGTGAAATGTTCCCATCGCTAGAAAGGAATGCCAAGGTAAGCATTATCCGCTAGAATTTTGTACAAGTTCCTTTTGTAAGTGGCTTACAATTTAACTGACTGGAATGCCTTTCCCCCACCAACTAGCATGGGTGCATTAGTTTGTACAATGCACTTGGTTACGATTTGCTGTGATTGGCTACGCTGATGTGTTGTTTTGAGAAAAGACTCAATATCTGCCTCTTTCTCAGCATGGGAAAATCACTAATCCGCATTCTCTCGTTCACTATCTGCTCGTACAAGGCTACTACTTTGCAAGAAGCCTTTCAGAATGGAGAGGACAATGAGACGAACTTAAAAGGAGGTGAACAGCATTTAAGAAAAGTGTTGTTTTGACTTTTGAGAGCCCAAATTTTATTTATTTATTTATTTATTATTTTTTCAAGTAATTGATTTTTGATTTATGAAAATTAATTAGGCATTTGGGAATTTTAATCTAAAATGCTTAATGCACGGAAGGTATTTCAGCTGCACAGAGGAAGTCGCTGAGTGGCCATGCACACGCATGCTCGACTTAGAGGGAACATTACTCATCACTGACCCTACTGCAGTTGTCTGGTAAAAAATCCAAGTGAGAATGGAGCAAATGTATCTTTAAGGACATATTGCAGCTAAGTTTGTGATGCAGAGGCATGTCCAGTTCCTTGTAGTTTTCTGCCCTGAATTTCCAGGGAAGTTAGTTGATACCACATAAAATGCGTCCCAAACTTTTTTCTCCTCACTCTGTAGCAGGTTGTCGAACATCTCGTCAATGAAGAGCTCTTGAATCTCAGGACCCACAAAAACTGTCTTTTATTTTCACCTCATTGAGTTGATGTTTGTCACCCAGGTGCTTTAAGGCTGATAGGTCTGGTCGATAGCTTTTACGAAGTTTTTTTTTTTACCAATCCAAGTTTGATGTGTCTCTAGGGGCTTAGCAGAAGTTTGCATTTTTGCCAGTGCTGGGTGTTGCACATTCTTCTCTCCGACCTTCAGATATTTCCTCATAGGGCAGTCTTTCTTCACATAGTGCAAATTCCTTTCTTGGCTATCCCATTAACCCATTCACACCAAAAAAAGCAATACTTCATATATTCCAGCTGCAGACCCATCGACACAGACAGTACCTTCAAGTCACCATATAAATGCCAGCCGTTCTTGCTGTGTTTAAGACAGTCCGACAGCCGTTTTACGCTTATGTAGGTTTCTTTCATGTAGATTAGCATGTCCGACTGGAACAGATGAAAGCTGGTTTCCATTATGCAGCAACACCGCCTTGAAATTCAATTTCGGCTAGTCTATGAATAGTCTCCATTCATTCAATTCATGTTTGATTCAAAACGCATTCATCAGGCCATCTACATAGCAGAACACTAGGTCATGTTTCTTTCGGAAGTAAGGCGCAAACTGCTCAAGACGAGTGCAAAACAAAGTCACTCGGACATTTACCTTGAGAATATTCCATTATAGCAGTCTTGATCCCAGTATTTCCAGTTTGGCCTTGGACAGCTCCAGAACTCGAACAAGATCATTCAGTTCTTGTGTGAGAATTGTGGCACAGATGATGCACCATGGCTAATATATAGATCATCATTAGATGCTGAACGCTCAGGAGAACCCAACATAGTTTGCATCTGTCCTCGTCATTCGCTGAACCAATGGAAAACTCCTTTGAAGGATCTGGAACGAGAAGTCCTTCACCTTGCGGAACTGGTTAAATAACAGGTGATATATTCAGGTATGCTATTGTCAACTTCTTTTTCCTTGTGATGCCTCTCAAAACAGGTGGTACCATGCAGAAGTAGCAGTCATTTGCACGTTATCTTGGCTCCCTCCGAACTATAGGAACAGCAAGCGGCATTGACACTTCAAAGATTTCCAGCACACATACCGCAGTATATGTATGAGGCCCGTGCCTTGTGCTGGTCCTTGATCTTTCATCCAAAACAAAGCTAATATGCTTTTTTCTGGCTTCAAACATCACTCCCACAAATATAAAGTTATTTAGACTATTAACACAGTTACAAGGCATCACTACTGCTGGATTTACTCTGCAGGGATCACTTGTGTATATGATGCAGGAGTAAATGGGAGTGTAGCCCAGAAAGTCATCAAACACTTGCTTACCCTACAAGACTTCAGTTTATATTGATGATTGCATCATATTATGTCTGTAATGTCATGACTAAACTGCATTGCATCAGACAATGATGCAATAGATCCTGTGGGTGGTGTGTATAATGGGCTGATGCAATATGACACAATATGTTCCAGACTGCTCTCTTAAACAAGAGCTAATTAACATATTTTGTTGTCATTTTCATGCTCAGCACATTGAAATTAGTAAAGATTCTCTATTTTCATTTCAGAGGCAAATTGCTTGTTGTTCAGTGTAATCCACGGGCCATGGCCATGAAATTCAGAAATAAATTTTAAAAAAATTCTTACATATAATTTGTAGATCATAAAACTTGGGGGGGGGGGGAGGTTCCTTCACATAATCCAAATGGCTATGTATAATCTATAGATTGTAAAATGAAATTCAGAGAAAAACATATCTTTGTATAATCTGCACCTATAAGTAGATCTTGAACTGCAATTTCAGACAGAAAGTTGTGATTCATAAAATGATCCAATAGTCCAAAGAAGTAAGAATGAAGCAATCTCATTAAAATCATAACTGATTTTTCAATACCCTGCCTAACATCTGGCAAGATTTGGTGAAAAATAACTGTAACTGTCAAGTCTAACAGTAATCACATAGTGACAGAGAAAAGAGTGACAAGTGACTGTCTGATGATGAAGAAGAAGAGTTTTCTCCAAAAGTTTGCGATTTAAAATAAATATTTCCTAAAAGCAATCCTAAGAGCAAAGACCCATATGTTGGAAGTTTAATTAAATACTTTTGTGTTATCTGCAGCTGAACACAAAGAACAAAAATGGTAGTTTTTTCAGTACTTACCATTGTTCATTAGTTACACCTAGAAACAAGTAGAAACTGCAGACAATACTTAGTATCTGGCATTTCAAAAACTGAATAGCAAACAAAAGCCTTAAAACTAATATGATTAGCACAGCAAAACTAATGAATGCAATTCACGATTGCACTACCGAGACCACAACAATTATGTTCTGTCGAATAATAGCTCAGTGGGCTTTCTACAGCACATAGCCTTCCACCAAATATAAGTTATATAATGTTTTCTGTCTAAATGCTCATAAGTAAAAAAATAAAATAATGAAACCTATTTCCCTCTCTTTGAGGCTTTCTACTTTCGTATTGTGTTAAAATTTTTCTGTTGTTAACGCATTCTAGATACTTTTCCAGTGCCACCAGCTGTTCTGACAGCACACAGATTTTTAAAAATTAAAGTGCCACAAAAGCTCTTTTCAAGCGGTGTATTATCTGCAGAACCAAAATTCATAACATTTAAACAGCTTATTACCATTATCTGTTGTATATTCGATGGAAAATACAGTATTTACTACAAATTACAAAATTTGAAGTGCAAAAAGAAAAAAATTGGACACCAGCACTAAATTTCTAGGTGCCAGCCAACCTGGCACTCAGTATTTTTCCAGCCCTGTTTTAAGAAGTACTGTCAAAAGTCAATATATGTTCAAAAATAAGGAAGTAAAATAATCAACTGAAAATAACACAAACTTGACCCTCCTTCTGCAATCCTTCTTATTTAATGTTACTGTACTACTTTCACATGCCATAATTCTTGCTAGTTGAAAAACGATGTCAGATGTGAATTTTCCATTCCACAACAGCTGTCGTAGCATGTAAATCCAAACTGGTGGATATTTAAAAAAACACACCCAGATTTGAACTTCCAAAATAAATGAGTTTTTATGTGGACAAAAAATGGAATTTTTTTTAAAATGTGTCAGCAACAACCCTTCAGTGATTTTCCACAGAATGACCCCCACTTCTAAGTGATTGTCAAGGCCCTTCCTTTGTGTGTGTGTGTGTGTGTGTGTGAGAGAGAGAGAGATAGAGAGATAGAGAGAGAGAGAGAGCAGACTGCACCATGTGAAGGCAAGGTTGATAGTTCACTAGGCAAGTTTTTCTGTTGTTGTTGTTTTTATTTCACTAGCCATTGCCTAACAGAACTCAAAAATTACAATCATTCAAGATAACACTGCATGTCCGAAGTAAAAATATGCATAATAATACAGTCAACCCTTGATGTACCACCACTGTTTGTTCCATTACATTGTGGTGTTATATCAGATTTGCCGATTATTTTTAAGTAACCCAAATTTTATTAATTATGATTCCTTGAAAATCATAACTAGCGTTAAATTAAAAACATGTTAATTAGAAAAAAATGCATTTATATGTTGTGTACCTAGTGCGCACTGTAGTTCGGAGTGTCCGTTTTGATCTTGGAAGCTTCTAGTACGCACTAAATGCGGAAATTTACTGTGCATAGTAGAAAGACAAAATTAACATTGTAATTATATTATACAATGAATAAAAATACATGTTACATTGCTAAAACGTTATCAAATGAAAATTAAGAGCATTTCAAAAATATTTTGCATACCTTAGTTTTTTTTTATAAAAATATTTTCATTTGTGGTTTTCGTCTATTTTCATTTGTATTTTTTTTTTTTCTTTGTCTTTTGTTTTCGATATTTGCAAATTTCAGTCTTCTGCTTTATGGTAGGGACTGTTCTTTTCAACATTTTTTTCTAAACAGCAAGCAACAACAAAAATATAAAAAGTTTTTTTTTTCTTTTTCTTTTTCTTTTCTGGTTTCGATGCTTGTAAAGAGTTGCACACGATTTTCAGAGCCAAGAAGGTAAACTAAAGACAGCAAGCATCATGTGTGGTAAAAGTAGTGTTATTTCCCCGGAAGGAGAGGTCGACTCACTTGTCATCTTAATTGGCAGTTGATAGAGGGTAAAGAATGCAAGCACTTCTCTTCTGCCAAAGAGGGCAGGGCGGCATGAGAAGACAGCAACACCCCAACTCACAAGACGGCTGCTTGAATCAAAGGTAACCAGGCCCACCACAGGCACTCTTGCTGATTCTTCTCTGTATGCAAATGGAGGACATGGTCAAGAGGTAAAGGGTTGTGAGAGATCCATTATGTCCTAATAAAACCAAAAGCAGGAGCTGTCCAGATGGACTCCCTCATTGTGGCATGTTTTCAGAAGCATGAGCTTACTTCTGCCCCAGGCAAACATCTGCCATTTACTTTGCCAAAAGATTTGCCACAATTGAATCATGGTCTGAAAAAACGTGAAGGCAATTAACACACATCTTGCAAGTGGCGGTACGTCAAGTATGTTTTGTGTTGGAAAAGCCAGATGGGCAGTTGGCAGATGCCAATTGTGTGGTGGTATATTACATTGAGCACATTTGTTCGGACCCAAGAGGTGACGTCAGAGTTGTATAAAAGTAAAATGTATCTGTGTACACAACCACTGAAACAGAAATCTTGCTGCAAACCCTCGAAGCAAAAACCACAATAACAATAGAATAAGATAATTTAAAGAATTAGTAAAGCAATAAATAATTATTAGAACATTACAGACTCCAGTGAGGACAAAATAAGTACATTACAATTGAATGTGCAACAATGTGTGTGAAATGGACCTATATGGCAAAATATTAAAATATTGGACTATGAACCTCATAAAAACAAGAGACTAATTAAAGAATGTTTTTATATCCAAAAAAGCAGTTCCATTAATGAACCTTCAAAAATTATTAAAGCATTTTTAACAACTTAATTCAAAAATAATAGACTTACAAAATAGATAAGGAAAAGCTTTTAATTTAATAACTGACAACTGCAAAAGAAACCTGACAATAAAAGTTAAATTCTTTCTGTGTAAGCAAAATTTTTGATGCAGCTCCTATACATTGAGAACAGGTCTTGATAAATCTAGAAGCAGCTCCTATACATTTTTTGATGCAGCTCCTATACATTGAGAACAGGTCTTGATAAATCTAGAAGCAGCTCCTATACATTTTTTGATGCAGCTCCTATATATTGAGAAAACAGGTCTTGATAAAATCTAGAAGCCAGAGATGTCTGTAAAAACAAAAAAAACTCAGAAAATGTGAAAAATAAGTGAAAGTTCAAGTTAATATTTAATATTAAGTACATTAATCTGAATAAAGCCTTAAGTATTTTAATTGCTGTAAATAACATTTTTATTTTTATTAATCTACAAGCAAAATCTATTTGCAAAATCTGCTAATGATTTGGAAACTTATCTGCATACAGTCGGTGCACATCTACTCTGCATGGCGACAAATCGAGGGTTGACTGTAGTATTATTTGAAGCATTATTAAAGCCATAGAAGGATGTTTGCCTTTGTTTCATTGACTATAAACAAAGCTTTTGACTGTGTATGTTTGTGGAATGTTTTGCAATTCCTGGTAGTTCCAGAGCACCTAATCCTTCTTTTGTGGAATCTTTATAGTGAGCAAGAAGCCACCGTGAGAATTGAAATGGGTGAGACTGAATGTTTTAGATTAAGAAAGGGAGTTTGACCAGGTTGCATTCTGTCTCTCCATATCTGTTTAACATGTACAACGGGTAGTTTTTTAGAACAGCGGGCTTGATTGAAATGACTGTAGGTATTCATATTGTAGGTCAAACCATCAACAATTTAAGGTATGTATGTATGTAACACCAGTCGTTTGATAGAAAGGAGAGAAGACTTAGAGGATCTCTTCGAGAAAGTAAAAGTGGAGAGTGCTAAATCAGGTTTAACATTGAAATATTAAGAAGACAGTGATCATGTCAACTTCCAGCCTTACAGATTTTATAATTGACAAGGAGGAAGTGGAGGTCATGAAGAATTTTATTCTCTTAAACTCCAGAATAGGTAACGAGGGGCAGTGTCTTGGAGAAATTAAGGTTATTTCCTTTGAAGAATGGCAGTGACAAATTTAGAGAAGATCAGAGTTGTATAAAAATAAAATGTACCTGCATACACAACCACTGAAACAGAAAACTTGCTGCAAACCTGCGAAGTGCGAACCACGATAAAAATAAAATAAGGTAGTTCAAAGAAAAATTAATGAAACAATAAATAATT
Source organism: Macrothele yani (assembly GCA_039090855.1). NCBI lineage: Eukaryota > Metazoa > Arthropoda > Arachnida > Araneae > Macrothelidae > Macrothele > Macrothele yani. The sequence continues at coordinate 144,181,445 of CM076989.1, forward strand.
ATTACAACATTAGAGATTCCCTTGAAGACAACATAAGTATATCACAATTGAATGTGCAGCAATGTGTGTGAAATGGACCTTTATGGCAAAATATTAAAATATTGGACTATGAACCTCATAAAAACAACAGAATAATTAAAGAAAGTTTTTATATCTAGAAAAACAATTCCATTAATGAACCTTAAGGATTTATATATAGCATTTTCAACAACTTAATTAAAAAATAGTAAACTTACAAAATATGTAAGGAAAAGCTTTTAATTTAATAACTGGCAACTGCAAAAGGAACCTGCCAATAAAATTTAAGTTCTTTCTGTGTAAACAAAACTTTTGATGCAGTTCCTGTAGATTGAGAACATGCCTTGATATAATCTAGAGGCCAGAAATGGCTGTAAAAAGAAAAGAACTCAGAAGATGTGAAAAATAATTGAAAATTCTTCAAGCTAAAATAGAATTAAGTATATTAATCTGAGTAAAGCTTTGAGTAAGTGTTTAAATTCCTGTAAATATTTTAATTTATTTTTTAATCTACAAGCAAAAACTATGCAAAATCTGCTAATAATTTGGAAACTATCCGCGTATGCTCGTACGTCTACATTCTGCTACTCTGGAGAAGATTATGATGGATAAAGATTTTTCAGTGACAACAAAGATGAGAATTGTTAATCAATGGTCTTTCCTGTGGTAATGTGTGGCTGTGAAATTTGGACATTTTGATGAAGAGTGAGAAGATAGATGCTTTTGAATCATGGACCTGGAGACTGCTACTTAGAATTCCATGGTCTGCAAGAACTAATCAATCAGTACTTGACCAAATCAACCCCAGTTGCTCCCTTGAGTTAATGATCTGTAAGCAAAAACTCACATATTTTGGACATGTGATGCATTCCAATAATGGGAGTGAAAAAATGATCATGCTTGGCAAGAGGGAAGACAAAGAACCAGATGGTTAGATGGAATCAAAAATGCATGTAGAATGACCATGAAATAACTGTGAGATCTTGCTGGGAACAGATTGAGATGGCAGGCTTTTGTTCATGTAGTCACCAAAAGTCGAACACAAAGCAATGGAACTTAACAACAAAGCCATATGTCATTTGATAGAAATAGGTTAAACATACCATCTAATGCAATGAGAGGATTTCTTGTTTCTTCATCCCATATACTTCATGTTTTGCTGAGGATTTTACAGTTATAGCACACTTCAGATGTTAGACTACTAATATTGCAGTTCAATATTGTAGAGTGTCCTTGAAGTAGTTTCTCCACCTGAATGATAATTAAATTTGAGGTACTGAGTTGCTTTTCAACCCATTCCATTTCAATTAAATCAATTTTGCAAAAAATGTGTCAGGTGACTCTTCACAATTTTCCTGGAGAAAACCATATTTGAAAGCCTTAGTCATATGATAACAGAAAAAGATAACTTTTGGGTCATTCCATGTCACTTCATCCAGCATTTGCACAAGCTGTCACAGGACTATCTCAGATTTTTGGGAAACTTGGTACAAAGTATTCTGTTTGTAAGTTATGAAACTTGGGAAAATTTTATGGCAGTCTGTCCAATAGACCTTAAGTAATGCCACTTTAAAAATTGGATGGCTTTGCCTTAAAAGTCATAGTAACAGTTTTCATGACTACACAATATGACAAAAATATTCAGAACTAACTGTGGCACCCACATATATTTTTTCAAATGATCTACATGATCCAGACATTTAGGAACACCTAATTGCTGAAGATTTTTCAGACATAAAATAAAGCAGTTTTTACCAATTTTGTGACAAAAGAGATAAATAATAAGGCCACATTTTCATGAAACAAAATATTTTTTTTCAAAATGTGTCCCCTTCTCTCTAATTTGTTAAAAAGTTATTTATGTGTGTATTATGATAGAACCTTTCAAAAGGAAAATAAATATTCTGGGATCTTTGCAATATTGGGAGAAAAAAATTCCGAAAAGACCTGCCAACTCATCCAATAGATGGTGACACATGAGAAGCAATCACCTAACACATACAAACCGCAAAACTTTCCCTTCATTTTCCCGACAAGCAACTCCAGCGGCTGCAGACACGCGAGGAAACCTTCGTGTAGATGTAGCAGGCCCGACGATGGCACACCGCCGTAACGTGGTGACAACGGACCCCGTGTGAGACGTCTCTTGACCCGATAAGTATAACTCTTTCTACTAAAATCTTTTAATTAATGTAAATTTTAAACGTTTGATTGTGAGAATGAATTAATATAGAGCTGAAAATATATAACCTAATTGTTTTATTTCTAAAAAAAAAAAAATTATGACTAACCAAAAACCTGTAACAAAATGACCTCTCGGACGTGACAGAGCAACAACGTGCAAAATACTTTGACAATATCAGGTAAACAATACTTTATATATTATGTATTTTTAATCAAAAGCACGTTTATAGCATAAGACAACCCTTAAGGTTGCCTCATGAATTGAATATTTTGTAACGTAGTTTATGTGTTAATGGTTTTTGTTGGGTATCGTTCACTTGATCAAAAGGTCACTTGACCAAAAATCACTTCGCCGAAAATCACTTGATCGAAAGGTACATTTCACCGAAGGGTCACTTGACCGAAAAGTTAATTTCACCAAAAGGTCACTTCACCTAAAAGCTCATTTCATCGAAAGGACGCTTGATTGAAAAGTTCATTTCACCAAAGAATTACTTTACCTAAAAGTTCATTATATAGAAAGATCATTTCTCCGAATAGTCAGTTTATCGAAAACTTAGAATTTTGTTGTTAGAGATATGTTGGAGTGTGGTGCGGGTTTTTGAAAAACTGGCCACCTGAACATTATCGGATTACACTTTTAATTTCTATGAAACACCTCCCCATGAGTAGGTTTTTTGAAATATAACATTAATTATAAGGCCTAGATGTGTGCCTTTTTGTCAAACTTTAATCCTCCGAGCTCATATTCATAAAGGTTACTTACATAGCAAATCAAGTAAATAATGTTCCACTTTTACCCAACCACGAAACATTAATTTTTTTACTGTATGCCTAGATACAGGCCATTTTAACAGATTTTCACTTTACTCGTATTCATAATCATTACTTAAAATGCAAAGTAAAATATATTGCATTTTTGCTCAAGCCTAAAACATTAATTTTAAGGCCTTATATGCCTAGATCTGGGGATGTTTAGCAAATTTTAATCCTTCCTCTTCACATTCATAAGGTTTATATAGCAAGACAAATTAATAATGTTGAATTTTTACCCAGATCCAAAACGTTGATTTTAAGGCGCGTTAGGCCTAGATTTGGGCTTTTAGCAAATTTTAAGCTACAGTGCTCATGTTCATATGGGTTATATAACAAGCAAAGTAAATAATTTCATACAGTTACTCAGACACAAAGAATTAATTTTAAGGCCTTAGGCCTCAGTTTAGGCCTTTTTAACAAATGCTAATCACCCCACGTCATACTCATAAGGTTTACATAAGAAGTCAAGTGAATAATGAATATGTACACTCGGTCATTTACAAAAATACAGAAATCAATTTTAGGTTCCTAGGCCTTATATTAGGCCTTTTTAGCAAATGTCAGTCATGCATGCTCATATTAGTTACCCATGCACTCAAGTTAGTAATTTTGCACTTTTAGTCATGGGTGCTCATATTAGTTTACACACGAAGCCAAATTAATAATTTTACACTTTTACCCAGGTATAAAACATTTAATTATAAGGCCACAAGCATGGGTCCCCTCTTAACATATTTCAAGCTGCTCTGATGATAGTCATAAGACTTGAATAACAAGTTAAGTTAAAATCATTGCACGTTTATTCATGCAAAAAAAAAATCAATTTTAGGGCCCTGGGACCTTGGCTTAGGCCTTTTTAGAAAATTTTAATCGTACGTGCTCATATTCATGAGGTTTACATAAAAAGTCAAGTTAATAATGTTGCACATTTATTCAGGCAAAAAGAATCAATTTTAGGGGCCTCGGCTTAGGTCTTTTTAGAAATTTAATTTTAAAAAAGGCCTAAGCGAAGGCCTAGGGACCTAAAATTGATTCTTTTGCCTGAAAAAATGTGCAACATTATTCATTTTACTGTTCATGTAAACCTTATGAACATGAGCACTGAACATGACTTTTATGTAAACCTTATGAACATGATTAAAATTTGCTAAAAAGGCCTAAGCCGAGGCCTATGGACGTAAAATGTATAATTTTTGTCTTAAAACTAAGTCTTTGCGTTCTCTGTGACACGGAGAAATCAAATGTGCAATTTGAGTATGATCCCCTAACGTTTCGGTGGTCTGTCTACCGAACTTGCACCATACTTCAACAGATCATGTAATGAAATCCAAAGTTTTCGATAAACTGACCCTTCGGTGAAATGACGTTTCGGTGAAATGAACTTTTCGATCAAGTGACCCTTCGGTGAAATATACCTTTCGATCAAGTGACCCTTCGGTGAAATGAACGTTTCGATCAAGTGACCTTTCGGTGAAGTTATTTTCGGTCAAGTGACCCTTCGGTGAAGTAAACGTCGGGCAAATGAACCAGACACGTTTTTGTTGTACGTACATGTCTTAACAATATTTTCAAAATGTTCCTCCACCTCAAATTTGCTGAAACTTGGTTTATGTGTGTACTGTGTATTATACCAGAACTTCTTAGCTGGAAAATAACTTTTTTATTTTTTTTATTTGGAATCTTTACAATGTTGGGGGTAAGAAAAAGAGCAAAGGAATTTTTTTTTACCCTGCACTGCACCAGACAAAAATTGCTGTTTAAGAAACAAATTTATTGTAAGTGCCACATCCCAAAATTTTGAAACGTCTTCGCTACTGATGTAGTAGTTTCTACAAGTAACATCATAACACGTTTGGACCACTATCTGAACTGCTTGCATATTTTTAGTTATTTTTTCATAGTCATATCTTTTAAGTTACTTCTGAAAATTTAGTGAGCTAATATAAAAATCAAATTGATGATGGATTGAAAATCCCGAATGTTCTTCCTTTTATTATCATATTTATTTAAGGTTAACAGTCATTCTTGAAGGGTGATAAAGATTTTGAATTCCAGCTTGTACATAGTTTTCACTGCATGTGTGATACTGGTGTTATTTTTAGTTGAAAAAATAATTGATTTGCCCAAAAAATATCTGAACGGAAATAAAGAGAGAAATATTACATAGCTATTTCTTATTAAACAATATTCATGAAAATACTAATAAATAAATGGACAAATAAAGGAGAAACTTGCTGGAATAGAATAAATAAAAATCAGTCTGCTGTGAAGTTTTTATTGCTTGTGTGAAAACTGCAAATATTATTTTTGGTAACAATTTTAACCTTGTTTTCTGGAGCAACACTGAATTCTCAGAAGTGCTGCAGGTTGTGAATGATAGAAACATGGAATCACTAACTACAAATTTCTGTTATTAATACATGCATTTGGTTTTTAAGTTACTGCTGCCCATGTATGCAATAAATGCCCCCCCCCCCTCACACACACACAATCATGATGTTTCTTTCTCATTAATGTTAAGTTTAGTAACATAACACATAATTCTAGTAATTAATGACTTCATGGCTTCCTCTTATTACTTTCAGTATTATAAATATTTAACGGGAATTATTGAGGATAAATTTATTAGGTACATTACCTCTCAAATTTTCGATCTAAACACTAGATCTTCATCAGGAGTTCTTGCACCAAGACCTGTGGAAGTAGAAAGAAGCAAGAACTCCTGACGAAGATCTAGTGTTTAGATCGAAAATTTGAGAGGTAATGTACCTAATAAATTTATCCTCGATAATTCCCGTTAAATATTTATAACACATAATTTTGTATTTTTGATTGATTTTAATGTGTTCTAAGACCTTTTCTCAATGCAGATTTCTAAGAAAAGTGCGAAATATACAGGTCAGTGGAGGAAAATGCTGGTGATATGTCTTCTTTTCATTCTCAATAACTTTGCAAAAAAATAAATGTGCGATTCAAACAGAGGAAAGGAGTTCATGATTATTTACTGCAAGAGTGATGTAACACAAAAACTAAACAGTCACTGTTTACCAAGCAGTTGTTTAGAAAACAAATTCGAGGTGAGCACCCCATCGGCAGAAGTACAGCCACTGGATGGGCAAACCACATTTTTTTTACCATAAGAGCCATGGCTCTTAGTCTGAAAATTATGGCACTGTATGTGTAGTTTTTTGCAATGCAATGCTTATTTAGTATAAATGTAAAAGTGAAAACAAAATATTCATGCATTCCTATTACAATAATTTGGAGATATTTATATATCAAATGTTGCAGTAAAAAAAAAGTGTCATTAATAGTTGCCAAATTTATTATCACAATGGTTATATTGTGAGTGTGTGAGTTGGGCAATGAGATCTACACTGCTGGCCACCCAAAATTCAACACCAAGAAGGAAGTATCCGATACCTAAAATTCGCAGCACGTTGCCGCCCGCGAGGGGACATGCAAACGATTAGTATTGCAGAGCATATGCAAATCATGTGTGCCCGGCACGCCACCAAGAAGCACTATAAGAAGGGTGCATAGAAGGCGGGGTGTAAGTAGTGGAAGTGTGTTGTGCTGCCGGACCTGTGTGTGGGAAGCTTCCTAATGCCTTGTCGCAGAATATCGCAGTCATTCCAGCACGTTTCGGAGTTCGACAGAGGATGAATAGTGGCTTATTGCGACAGTTGTTTATCGTACCAAGACATCGGTGCCTGTGTGGGATGACATACAGCCACAGTAAGGCGAGTGTGGATTCGGTGGGTGCAGGAAGGACGGACGGACCGATGTGAGCGATTGCGGTAGCCGCGGCACACCACCGAACGAGAGGACCGGCATGTTGTGTGGCAGGCATTGACGGCTCGCACCACCATATCACGAACGCAGCGCAGGAATTAGGGTGTGTTGCGCAACAACCTGTGTCAGCACGCACCGTTCGACGTCGTCTGCAGGAGCGAGGACTAGTCGCACGGCGCCCATTGCTCCGATTACCATTGACGTTACACCACCTGTGAGTGCGGCGGCAGTGGGCCATTGAATGCTGCACCTGGACTACGGAATGGCGTGACATTGTCTGCTCTGACGAATCCCGCTTCTGCCTGCAACACCACGATGGTCGGATCAGTGTATGGCGGCACCACGGCGAAGACTGTATGAAGCCTGCATAATACATCGCCATACCATTCTGTTGCCTGACGTTATGGTTTGGGGCCAATTGGATATGATACCCGCACCTCTCTAATACGCATCGCCGGTACACTCAACAGCCACTGCTACATCTCCGACGATTTGGAGCCTGTAGTCCTCCCTTACCTACAGGACCTGCCAGCGGCCACGTTTCAACAGGATAATGTGCGCCCACACGTGGCACGCATCATGCAACAATTCTTCACGGCCCACCAGGTGTCACTGCTGCCATGGCCCGCCTGTTCTCCTGATGTGTCGCCCATCGAACACGTCTGGTCGCTGATCGGCAACCAAGTGGCCCGGCAAGCACCACCCGCGGCTACGCCTGATGGACTGTGGCAACGTGTGGAAGCAGCCTGGACCGACATACCCCAAGCTCACATCCAAAGCCTCTTTCGTTCGATGCCGCTGCGTGTAGTGACCGTTATTGCCAGCCATGGGGGCCACACGAACTATTGATGTCAGCGTGTTTCGCAAATCGCACGGGCCTGTAAGCTCAATCGTTTCATCTTTGTATCTGTTGTTATATGTCCAGTAAATCTGGCTTTGCTATCTGTGTACTGTTGCATTTTGGGTGGCCAGCAGTTTGGTTTGCTGTTTTGGGGTTTTTTTTTTTTTTTTTTTTTTGTCCCTTTTAACGTCAGTTGAATTTAATCTTAAATTTAATTAGTCCGTAAAGCAAACTAGATTAGCAGAAACCCACACGATTCTGGTCTTTGTAGATGAGTGAGTGATTTTTTTCATGCTTGCCCCTGACAAAGCCATAAAGAAAAGTCATTGGTCTACATCCCTATGTTCTTTTGGTTGACATTTTTTTTATTTTGGTAATTTTTGTCTTTGCTTTCTCCGTAGCTTGTTTGCTTCAGACACTTGTGGTTTGTTTTGTATTTCTCTGGTTTGTTCTTGGTTTTTATTTGTTTTATTTTTTTCTCTTCATTTAAAAAAAAATCGTTTTTTCAGGTTTTGCATTGTTTCTGCTGTAGTCTGTTATTAACTTTCAGGGCCATCCCAATGGTGCAGTGGTCTTAAGCGATGGCTTCTGATCATTCGTCTGAGATGGGTCCAGGGTCGAATACTAGTGAGGCATGGATGTTGTGTTTGTCTTACAGCACTGGCTCTCTCCCTTACCTGGAGCCAGTAACCCTAAATTAGGGACGGGTGACTGCTTATAGCCCACTGAGTTGCTCACAGTGGTCATTAAAACTCCAATGAAAAAATAGTAATAATAATAATAATAAACTTGCCAAAAAATGAGAAACCCGAAGTTGAAGTTGAAGCTGTGGATACCCAAAATATGATGCTCCATTGTTTGTTTTTTCACCATATTTAGTCGTTTTTTTATTGTTGAAGTAAATATGCGAAATGAATTAGTAAAACAACTTATTGGCCAGTGGGGAAAAAAAAATGTTGGACAGGATGCCTCCATAAATTTTAGTTCTTTGCTGTTCCTTCTAATTCAATAGTTTCCCAAGCTGTGTTTCTATTTTTTTTTTGGTTCTTTTTAAGCATGTAAGCAACTGTAAAGAATATATATCCATATGTTTCTTATTAATTGTAATAAAAATATAAAGCACTGAAAAAAAACTTTATGCTAGCTATTTTCTATGCAAAAATACTTTATCAAACTACACCCTTTTCACTGGTAGAAACATAGGTAAATTTTTTTTTATCAGTCAGCTTGAATTAAAGCCAAAAACAATTACTGGTTTTTATATTAAAAGTAAACTTTGCCAGAACTAGGTCTCAAGACTGTTTGTTTTTCCTGTTGCAGTATTTACCTTAACCAAACATATGATGTAGGTGACAGATACTTCACAACAGTCATTATTAATTAGGCTAATAAAAGCATGGAGAATGTCCATGTGGATGCACGAACCTAACAGTTATGTCACCTTCTCTCTCTCATCATAGTTTATCTTTTCAACAAATCTCCAGTACCAATAGGAATCATAAGCACAGGCTGTTTAGCAGTTAGCATGTAACTGTAACTCACTTTTAGCACTAATTCTGATATCTGGAAGTGGTGCAAAGTGATGCATTGTAGCATGTACCAGTAAAAGTGTTTGCTTTCTCAAAGTCTGCACCAAGCTTACTAAAAACTTTATTCATCTCTTATGTACTCGCACACACACACACACACACACACACACACACACACACACACACACACACACACACACACACACACACACAAACAAACAAACAAATGTGATTCCTTTTTTATTATCTTTACAGAAGTTATACATTTTTGCAGCAGATGTGATTTGTTCAACTAAAGGTTGCTGCAAACTGGCTTTGGTTGTTAGCCTCTTCACAACTACACCAATTCCATCACATGGTGACTTGGCATGGCTTAATGCAGAAAAAAATCCTTACTTGTGAATAAAAAAAAATTCTGTGCTTAAAATCTGTTTTGTAATATTACGTTTTTTTTTATTGGTGTTATGGCAGGCCATCAAAATGATGTAAAATAACTGTTTCTGCAGATAGAATTATCCATCAACAGTTAGTTGCAGTAATTTCTGTTTGAAATTAAAATAGTTGCTATAAAATAATAAATAGTTTTTGTGGAATAACTTTTTTACGGGTCTTATAGAGGTTATTTTTCATGAAAGTTGGTTGTCAAATTTTCGAACTAAAGCCTAGTTCGTCATCCGGACTATGTCACTGGAGTAGTTGCTGCCACTCAATTGGAAGAGTCCATCCGCAATTATCGTTAATTGTGGTACTTCTTCTTCTTGCTATTTCGATCCCTTCTTCTAGTTTCCTCTTTACTAAGTTTGACTGGTGGGCGATTATTTTCACTGAGTCCCAATTTATGGAGTGTCCACTTGCTTGTATATGTCTGTCTAGCCCTGTTTTGTTCCCAATGTTCCTAATAGCTGCTTGGTGTTCTTTCATTCGGACCTTAATACTTCTCCCCTGCTTCTCCTATATAGCTGAGTCCGCAGTTATAGTTGATGCAGTAAATTACTCCTTCCTGCAATTGGATGTCCAATTCTTTCTGCTTTTAATTTAAAGCTGGCAGGAATTTCTTTATTTTGTTATTAAGATCTGGAGCTAGCCTGATATTATATTTTGCTCCGATCCTTTTCAGTTTCTCGAAAAGTCCCTTGTGGTACGTAATTTTGCTGGTGAATTTGAAGTTGGTTTTTTCCTGCTTCTTTTTTGGCACTTGTTTAAATATTTTCTCAACCTATGGGGAGGGGTAATTGTTTTCTGCTAATATTTCCTTTAATTCTTCTTTGTGAAGATCTTTCTGAGTAGCTGAAGAGACCAGGATTTCAATTTTTTCCAAAAATTGTCTCGCCGTATTCGATTTAATGTAATCAGGGTGGAATGAGCAGAAGTCTAACATCTTCCCTGTGTTGGTGGGTTTTCTAAAAGCTGAGTGAATATTTCCCCCTCTCTTGAGGTCAAGGTTAAATCTAGGTAATTGATGCTATGGTCTTTTTCCTGTTCCAGGGTGTACTGCAAGGTATTCTCTAGTAAGTTAAATTCTTCCAGAATCTGAGAGGGTAGAGATTGGTCCACAGTATCTACTATAATTAGGACATCATCCATGTACCTTACATAGAGAGCAAACAAGGAGGGTTGTATAAGGATTTTTGCCTCTAGTTTACTTATATAATAATTTGCTAGCAGAGGTGCTAGTGGAGAACCCATTGCAAGTCCTGAAGTTTGCCTGTAATATTTCTTTCCCAACTGGAAGAAATTATTCTTGAAGGAAAATAGGAGCAGTTCATATATGCCAAGTAGTATTTCTCTATTGTGATTATGGAATACTATTTTTCCGCAAGGTCATCTGCAATGAATTCCAGTAGGAGGTCCAGGTTAATGTTGGTATACATAGAGACTATATCCAGGCTTGCCATTACTGGATGAATTAATTCCCTGGCAAGTTGTCCAGTTTTCCTTTTAGCTGCATGGAATTTTTTAGTAGGTAGGGAGGAGAAGGGAAATTATCTCTGAGGTGACCAAGTAAATAATAATTAATGTTGGAGAGTGGTGAATTTCTAGTGTCTATTATAGGTCTTACTGGATGGCCTTCTTTGTGAACTTTTATCGTACCATAGATCTGTGGAATTCTTGACTGGATTTTGGAGAAGTTTTTGAAGAGCTCATTAAGCTGTTTTTTATTTCTTAAAGAGCTGATTAATTTCTTAAGATTTTTGACAGTTTGATCTATAGGGTTACCATTGAGTTCTTCATAATAAGGCTTGCTCAATTCAGCTTCCATTTTATTGTAATACTTCTCTTTTTCTACCAATAGCAAAACTTTGCTCATATCTGCTCTCAGTGCTACAACTTTATCATTGGCTTTGAATTTTTTAAGGTCAGCAATGGCATTTCTATTAAAATTGTAATCAACTTTTACTGGCTTTTTTACAAATTTTGAGACGCAGTCTGAGAATTCTTTCCTTAAAGCAACGGCTTTCATTGTTGTTAGTTGTGATTGAGGTATTTTTCTTGAAAAAAAATACAGCCACTCTAAAAGTCTCATAAAATGAAATGTCAGTTGCCACTATGGTCATGTCATACTAATTTCTGCCAACATATAAAGTAACAAAAGTCTTTTATTTTTAGTATAGGTGCAGATTAGCACTCGCCATTCACTGGATGGCGATTAACTGGAAACTTTGGCCATTAAATTTATTTCAATGGTCGCCAGTTTGTCCATTTTTCATTTTTAGTGCCAATTTACAAAGATATAATATTTCAGAAGTAAAAGTAAATAGATGTGAAACCAGTACTAACTAGAGATATGCAAAAAACCTCAATGTGTTTAAACATCGAGGTTTCATGACCAATAAATAGACAGAATGTTCAAGCCGACTGAATGTGCTTGTACCACTTACTAGTCATCCATGTAACATTTCTCAGAAAACTTGAAAATTTCGCCCTAGAGCTGGAATCGAACCCCGCATTTCCCGATTACGGGTTGAGTATGCTAATCATTACACCACCCAGGACATTGAAGTTCCATGCAACTTAGACATAGGAATCTGAAAGTCCTCAGATTTTCGCTAGTCCAAGCATCCCTGCTTCCTCATGGCGCTTTTGACCCAATTCCCATCCGGACAGATGTAGGTCAGAGGTACCCATACCACAGATAAATCAATGAAGGAAGAAATATTCTTCATAATACACGGAAAATTGACAGAATATTCAATTAATAATCTAAAGCAACTTTTATGGGAATTTTACTAGGAAATTTTTTCATTAATAGCAAATTTTCGGAGAAAACTTTTCTCCTTCTTCAGGCTGTCTTGTTGTTGTCACTTTTTACTTGTCACTATCACGGTTACGGTTTACCTTGACGGTTACGGTTAACCTTGACGGTTTAGGTTATTTTTCAACAAATCCTGCCAGATGTTAGGCAGGGAAAATCCTTTGCAGTCATTGATGATGGAATTTTGATTTTTCTTAATCTCTATTCATGAGCTTTATTCAAAGAATATTCAAGTAAACTGAATTAGCTTGTACCACTTACTGGTCAGTGTTACATGGATGACCAGTAAGTGGTACAAGCAAATTCAGTTTGCTTGAATATTCTTGTGGAATAACTTTTTTACGGGTCTTATAGAGGTTATTTTTCATGAAAGTTGGTTGTCAAATTTTCGAACTAGAGCCTAGTTCGTCATCAGGACCAACACAGGGAAGATGTTAGACTTCTGCTCATTCCACCCTGATTATATTAAATCGAATACAGCGAGACAATTTTTGGAAAAAATTTAAATCCTGGTCTCTTCAGCTACTCAGAAAGATCTTCACAAAGAAGAATTAAAGGAAATATTGGCAAAAAACAATTACCCCTCCCCATATGTTGAGAAAATATTTAAACAAGTGCCAAAAAAGAAGCAGGAAAAAACCAACTTCAAATTCACCAGCAAAATTACGTACCACAAGGGACTTTTCGAGAAACTGAAAAGGATTGGAGCAAAATATAATATCAGGCTAGCTCCAGATCATAATAACAAAATAAAGAAATTCCTGCCAGCTTTAAAGCAGAAAGAATTGGACATCCAATTGCAGGAAGGAGTAATTTACTGCATCGACTGTAACTGCGGACTCAGCTATATAGGAGAAACAGGGAGAAGTATTAAGGTCCGAATGAAAGAACACCAAGCAGCTATTAGGAACATTGGGAACAAAACAGGGCTAGACAGACATTTACAAGCAAGTGGACACTCCATAAATTGGGACTCAGTGAAAATGATCGCCCACCAGTCAAACTTAGTAAAGAGGAAACTAGAAGAAGGGATCGAAATAGCAAGAAGAAGAAGTACCACAATTAACGATAATTGCGGATGGACTCTTCCAATTGAGTGGCAGCAACTACTCCAGTGACATAGTCCTGATGACGAACTAGGCTTTAGTTCGAAAATTTGACAACCAACTTTCATGAAAAATAACCTCTATAAGACCCGTAAAAAAGTTATTCCACAATCACTATGACTAGATTGGTGCCATAAATGCATTTACAACTTGAATATTCTGCCGATTTTCCATGTATTAAGAAGAATACTTCTTCCTTTTATTGATTCATGATCGATGTTTGAAACTGGTAAAGAAAGTTTTCAGTGTAAAGTAAATGAATTTCGTTTTGTAGCATTCTTGTAAAGAGGAAGGGAATATCTTTCTACGTCGTCAGTTGACTGTTTTGGTCGATGTTTCATCAGTGAAATTGAGTTTTTTCTTCGATGCTAAAGAAACCGATACATTGAAAAAACATCAAGGTTTTCCGTACATTGAGCATTTTGACAAATATTATTGGTTACTCGATTCCAGTTGGTGAGTAATCACCTTTTGTTTTGAGCAGAGATTTTATCCTCTGATGTGCCCATTTACTGCTGCAGTAGCCATTTAGTAAAATGTTGTTGTTGTTTTTTTACCCTATCCCCAGGTAAAAGAAAGGATGTACAAAATGGTTTTTATTTTGATCAATGGCTTCTTTATGTTCTGATAAAGCGTCCGTGTAATAATGGCTGTTACATTAAAGATGCTGTTAACCCCTCTCTTTTTTTTTATGCTGGAGACTTCATTTTGTAGTCTAAATTTTTTTCAACTTACCAGCCCTTTTTTTTTTTTTTTTTTTTTCATGGCCACTAACTTTTGTTGACTTACTGTATTCCAGTATGCACCTGTACCTTTTAGGATACCCCCACCATCCAAATTGAAATATTTCAAAGAAATTTCTTTTCCTGCTGAAAAGTTCTGTATAATACATACATAAATAAAGTTTCTGCTAATGTGAGGGGGGGGCATTTTGAAAAAGTTACGTTAGACATGCATGTAAAACAAAACCATTAACATATAAAATACATTCCTTTTTGGAATTTTTTTCTCCCAAAATTGGAAAGGTCCCAGAGTAATTTTTTCCCTGCTGAAATGTTATATCACAACCACACATAAATTTTCAACAAATTAGAGAGGAGGGGACACATTTTGGAAAAAAATGTTTTGTTTTATGAAAATGTGGCCTTATTTTTTCACCTCTTTTGTCACAAAATTGGAAAAAATGCTTCATGTCTGAAAATCTGCAGCAACAAGGTGTCTCTAAATGTTATGGATCATGCAGATCTTTAAAAAAAAAAAATTTCAAATTGTGTTGTCGTAAAAACTGGTACCATGACTGACTTTTAAAGCAGAACCATCGAGTTTTTTAATTGACATTACTCAAGATTTGCTGGACCAACTGCCATAAAATTTTCCCAGGTTTCATAAGTCACAAACTGAATACTTTGTACCAAGTTTCACAAAAATCTGAGATGGGTGGGTGACATGTCTGGATGAACTGATATGGTATTATGACCCAAAGGTTGCTTAGGCCATTTTACATTTTTACAGATATCCCCTCCAGTAAAAAAAAAAAAAACAAGTGCTTACAATAAAAACACTGATTTGTGGGTTAGGCCACTATTGTACTCAATGCCTCATTTGTACTAAAGAAACTCAGTGAACCTCTCCAGTGTAAGTGTCTTGTGGATCTGTCATTCTAACCCTTTCATTGATTTGTCAAAGAACACAGATATAAATTATATGTGCATTACATCAGTGTTATTTGTCTGTTATATAAACTAATGGTTACTGTAACTTAGGAGCAGAAACACTTCTTGTGTACGTAAACACTATTTTTAATAATTCTTTTTTTCTCTTTTTTAGGACTTTCAAACTTCTGAACAATTTTGATAGATACTGCTGAATAATTTACTTCACAATGCCATATTTCAAGAAATACCATAGGTTTTTAAAGCCATTAGACCGTGAAGCTATGTTAACTCTCATAGATCGAAGTGCTGAAGAAATACTGTGGCGTTTAAATTCCCGTAACAATGGGCTTGCTGGATATTTAAAATTAAAGTCTCCAGCTCCTGGTGATATTGAAGCTGTTGTCAGCTTAATTGCCAAAGCTTGTAGTGCTCGAAATTCCAGCAGCAGCATTGAAAGACTGTTCCGAACTATTTTCTGGTACAGAGAAACATTTCTGCAAACAGTTCTGTCTGTTATTCATCACTCTTTGGGTAAAAAGTTCTCTATTGATTTACCTCACTTAGTCCAGAATTATATTTTAATTCTAAGGCATATTCTCAGAAAAAAATCGAAAGCTTTGAAGTAATTCAAAAAATTTTTCATGAGCTACAGAATTATTTGAATCGAATGATGGCCTCAAAAATGCGAGGCATAAATGAAGTTCTTTCTGAATTTCGAGAGTTGGAAAAGGATGTAGACAGACAGCAAGAGATATATATGATGCAACTTTCAATAGATCAGCCACCACCAGAAAATTTTCGTCAACTTTCTGTTATGCCTCATTCTAATGATGTAATAAATTGTCCTTCTCCATTTTTGCGCCCAAACATTATTGATGGTCCATATTCCTCTGCGAACCATTATCTGGACATTCAGTTCAGGTTAATGCGGGAAGATATGCTTCGCTCGTTTCGAAAGTCTGTTGCAGTATTCAGAAACAGTCTTTCAAGTAAGCAGAGGGAATTGGATGAAGCATATGTCTATAAAAATGTTAGAGTTCACCATCCGTGCCAATACACCATTCAAGGTGTGTTTTATAGTATTAGTTTTAAGACTCAAAAAGTTGTGAATTGGAAACTGACGAAGGCATTCATTCCTGGATCATTAGTTTGTCTGACTTATGATCACTTTCAAACAGCTGCCTTTGCTGTTGTCAAAGAACGGCAGCCTCAGTCTGGTTCAAGCAGAGATTGCCAGCTGAAAGTAACACTAGAACACCCTGAGGATCAATTACCTGAGCAGTGGGACTTTGTTATGATTGAAACAACTGCGTATTTTGAGCCATACAAGCATGTGCTTTCTGCAATTCAAGGATTCCATGAATCAAATTTGCCTTTCTGTGATGGCCTTGTGTATCTGGATTTTGAAGACTGTGATGCTGATTACCTAGAAAAGTTGCCATTTTGCCTGCATGAGCAATGCCCACCAGACACATCTAATCCATCAGACAATGCAGATCACTCATGTAAAGTGTTTAATGTTTTAGATTTGGATCAGTGGCCAACTGCTGATGAATTGAAACTTGATGAATATCAACACAAAGCATTTCAGACTGCTTTGAGCAAAAACATATCACTTATCCAAGGTCCTCCTGGAACAGGTAAAACATTTCTTGGTGTTAAAATTGTTAAAGCCCTGTTAGATAATGTATCAGACGGACCAATAGTAATATGCTGTTATACAAATCATGCTCTTGATCAGTTCCTCGAGAGAATTCTTCCTTATACCAACAAAATTGTACGTCTTGGCAACCAGGGTAAAAGTGAAATGCTCAAATCTCATGTTTTAAGCAATTTGACCAGTGTGGTGAGGCAGTGTAGATTTCAACCAGATATCAACTTCCTTAGAACAGATGTCACTTTTGAGAAAACATATCAGGTTGTGACATCATTAGTGAAAGATATTCTGGAGCTTGGAAGTGCTCCAGCAGCTGACGAGGATGCAATGATATTAAATGATCTGCGAAGGACGTGTGATGAAATTACCAATCTGCAGAATTTACTGACCAAGGCTGAAAGCAAATATTTTGATGATGACATTTTGAATGCAATGGTTGATTCGCAGTACAAGGAAGAGCTTTCAAAGGGTGAAGGAAGCAACATGAATGTTCTTAGTCGAAGCATCAAAGGATGGCTGTGTTTGAAGAATCAGAAGAAAACGCTGTATCAGTATTGTAATGATATATTTGCAGTACCTGAAAGTGATGTACCAAATATTGCAAGCAAAGATGAAGTTGCTGAAAATAAATACCAGTTGTGGGAACTTCCTTTACAAGAAAGATTCAATCTCTTCAAGACTTGGAGGAATACATGTGTCAACATTTTAAAGGAAAAGATTGCTGATGAAATAGCAAACTACACAAAACTTCTTCAGAAATACAATAAACCACTGGATGCTGATATCTATGCTTTTATAAAAAATTCAAGGGTTGTTGGAATGACTACAACCGGAGCTGCTATGTATTCCCAGTACATGAAAGCTGTGAAGCCTCATATAATTCTTGTTGAAGAAGCAGCAGAGGTTTTAGAATCTCACATTATAGCCTCTCTTGTTCCTAGTATCCAGCACATGATCCTTATTGGGGACCATCAACAGCTTCGTCCACTGCCAGCCGATCATGACTTGGCTGTGAATTTCAATTTAAATATTTCACTTTTTGAACGCTTATTCAAAAATAATGCTCCCTCTGCTACTTTATGCAGTCAGCATAGGATGAGACCTTGCATTGCTGAACTCTTAGTGCCAGATATTTATGAAGCTTTGCAAAGTCATGAATCTGTGCAGTCCTTTGAAAACATTAAGGGAATTAATGGTAATATGTTTTTTGTGCAGCATTCTGAAATGGAAGATGCCACGTCTTTTGGCAAAAGCTTTAGTAATGAACATGAAGCACAGTTTATGGTTGGTATGTGTAAGTATCTTGTACACCAAGGCTATGACCAGTCTCAAATAACTGTACTAACAACTTATGGTGGGCAACAGTCACAAGTTCTAAATTGTGCAAAGGAAGCCCTCTCAGATGTCAAAATAACAACAGTTGATAACTACCAAGGAGAGGAGAATGACATTATTTTGATATCGTTTGTCAGAAGCAACCCATCAGGCTCCATAGGATTTTTGAAAGAAAGTAATCGTGTCTGTGTAGCGTTGTCACGAGCTCGTAAAGCACTTTATTGCATAGGAAATTTTGAACAGTATGCAAGAAGAAGTGAATTGTGGGCTTCCATTTTAGTTAAATTGAAAGCCAGTGACGCATTTGGAAATGACCTGCCTCTACAGTGTCAAAATCATGCAGTCAGCATTACGTATGTATCCAATCCTAATGATTTTAATAAACGAATCTCAAGAGGATGTGATCTGGCTTGTGGATACCAACTGCCATGTGGTCATATGTGTACATCCCCATGTCACTTGGATGATCCCAGTCATCTAGCTTTTCGATGCCAAGAGCCTTGTGAGAAAAATGTTCACGTTGATGGTATACTAAAACTGTGCAAAAAACTATGCTGTGAGCCATGTGAAATCAAAAAGAGGCGCTTTGTTATGCTTCCTTGTGGTCACAGGGTTGCTCTTCTCAATGCAGCAGACACCATAGACGTGCTTCTGTCAAAATACATTTGTTCATTCAGGACTTCTAAACGCTTGCCTTGTGGTCATTTGGATTCTTCTGTACCTTGCAGTGTTCCCTCAGATGAGCATCAATGTAATGCCTTAGTACGAGTGGTTCTTGATTGTGGTCATTTAAAAAAAGTGCCTTGTCATCAAAAATTGTCTCCTGGAAAAGTTGTCTGTCAGGAATTGCAAATGTTCACTGCGCCATGTGGACATACTGTTCATGTTCCGTGTGGCATTTCTCTGGATGATGATGCTTTGTTGATGAATTGCCCTAAATCTTGTGATGCCTTGCTTAGCTGTGGTCATCCTTGTACAGGACAGTGTCGCTGGTGCTTTGGTACCAACATTCATGCCATGTGTATAGAGCCATGTGACAAAAGATTGCCTTGTGGACACCAGTGTGAAGGTAAATGTGATGCACCCTGCCCACCTTGCAAGAAGGCATGCCAGATGAAGTGCCCGCATACAAATTGTGTGAATCCGTGCGAGAGACCGTGTGTGAAATGCACAAAGTGTTGCTCCTGGCGATGTGATCACATCAGGTGTTATGCTGATTGTTGGGAAGAATGTTCTGGCAGACCTTGCAATGAACCTTGTTCTTCAGAGCTTGGATGTGGACATGCATGCATTGGTTTCTGTGGAGAGCCATGCCCATATTTATGTAGGATTTGCCAAAGAGACATGCTTGACTGTAAAAACCCAGCAGAAGATCGTTTCGTTTTACTGGAAAATTGTGATCATATCATTGAGGTTAACAAGCTTACACAGCACATAAAAAGTAAGGGAGATCTATTTGAGTGGCCCGATTGCCCTGTGTGCTCAAAAATTGTAACACATAGTACTAGGTATTATAAGGAGTTGCGTGCTGCAAAGGATGTAGTCATAGCTAATGCAAATGCAGAAGATAAAATTCCTGACCTTTTTTATCTGTTGCGTACTATGTTTGGTTGTGATTACTTAATAAGTTGGCGTTTTCAGGATGTTCAGAGAAAAATCCAAACCATTTTAGAACATGAAAAGCCATCTGCTGCAGCATTAATGGTGTTAGAGAACTGTCTACTTTTCTTACAGGACCTAGTACGCATTGATCAAAAGTTGAGTGAAGTTGAGGACTGTTTTGGAATAGAGTGCATGTTAGATTCACTAATTTTATGGATTTGCAACCACCTCACTGTTGCAAGTTACCAACAAATGTCAGAAGTGGGAATGGCAGTTCAGGTATTGAAGGACAAAATGAAGGCATGTTTTGATAAGTAAAATTTGTTTTATTTAAGTATTTTAAATGTTGATAAATGGCTTTAATCTTGTCTTGTTTGTTATAACCATTCTAATTTGCAATGAGTTTAATAATGTGTTGCCTTTGTATGTAATTTATAAGTGGGTGTGGAGCAGTTTTAAAACTTGATGCATTATTATACTTGTGATATTATAGAGGCCATGTTGTTACTCCCTCTTGTGTGTTCATGTAAGTGGGTTAGTAATTTTATGGATTTTTCAGTTCTCTGTCAAAATAATACTTAGCAATGAGACAGAGAGAGAGAGAGAGAGAGAGAGAGAGAGAGAGAGAGAGAGAGAGAGAGAGAGAGAGAGAGAGAGAGAGAGAGAGAGAGAGAGAGAGAGAGAGAGAGAGAGAGAGAGAGAGAGAGAGAGAGAGAGAGAGAGAGAGAGAGAGTTTGGAAGCCTGTTGATTTAGAAATTATTTTGAGGAAAATATTTTCTGTTTTATTAAGTTATCCTGTTTGAACATCCACCTGTGTGACTACCAATTTACTTATGCCAATGAAACTGTGATATTATGTTATTATTTCAACAAAATGCAGATGTAGTTGCTCATAGTAGTGAAAATTATTTAGTTCCTCAGTCAACCCTTTAATCAAAATACCTTGTGAATTTGTATTATGTTCATAAAACAAATCAGCGCAGTACCACTGACGTCTGCTGTCATAATGTGTGTACATAATAAAATATTTAAAACTCATGTTACCACTTTCCTATTTTACTACCGATCAAGGTTCATCAGTGAATCATTAAGTGAATCAAAATGATATTTAAAATCAAGTGTTTTATCATGATTGTAACTTGAAACTTTTAACTGTAGATTGACCTTGTTTAAGTTGTGTATGTACCATATTTTCGTGAGCATAATCCGCAAGGAAAAAAGTACGTATTGAAAACAACATTTCCCAAATATAAATGTAAATGGACGATGTCATCGCTCTTTCCACGTTATCTTTTAAACAACGCATAGCGACTGAAAAATTGTATTCCGGCACTGCTGGGATCGAACCCCAGAACTCTCGATAACTAGTCGAGTGCGTTCGAAGTTACGCTACAGCGCCAACAATTCTCAGCGCAATGCGTGGTTTTTCAGTCAGCATCTGACTACACGAATGCGTATTGATGGTCTCAGCAACTGAGATGTCGTCATCTGGTGGCATTTAACGCAACAGCTATTTTAATTGTAGCTGATAAATTCAAAGGGCGATAGAAATGGTGCCGGAATACAATTTTTCAGTCGCTATGCGTTGTTTAAAAGATAACGTGGAAAGAGCGATGACATCGTCCATTTACATTATCTCCACGTATTTGATATATATTAACCATTTCCCAAATAGTCCGCACCCACAGATAGTCCGCACCTACAAACTTTAAACAAAATAAGTAACTTAAATTTGTGACTTACCCATTTTTCTCTTCCGTTTCACTAACTTTTAATCAATAAATGCTGGTAAAAATGCTGCATGCTGGCAAAGAACTTTGCAAGACATATGGTACCATATCTGTCTTTAGAATTTAGCCAATAAAAACAGCATACAGTTCCAAATTACAAATTTAATATGTACAATACATGTACAAAACGATAGATATTTTTTCAATTAATGAATTGTCTGGCAGCAAAAAGAAAAAAAAAAGAGAGAGAGATTCTTAATCATCGATTTCCGTATCTCTGTCACAGTGAAAAAGATTGGAATACTCAGCCAAGGGTTCTCTGCCACCAATTTCATCATCAGACTGCTCTTCAGCTTGAGATGAATTTTCATTGTCACTTTGAACGGCGCTTTCAAAGGCCCGTAGGAAACCATTCTGCATGACAGATGTAGGGACAGAATTCCAGGCATCCACAACCCAGTTGCACACATTGGAATATGTCGCCCTTCACCTGCGACCACTTGGTGTGTAGGATTAAAGTCCGTCACTCATCCATTCTTCCCATTTTATTCTAATGGCTGCCTTAAAACTGCGGTTCATGCTGATGTCCAATGGCTGCAAAAGTTTTGTGAGTCCTCCGGGGATAACTGCGATTTCAGTGCCTTATCTTCTTTAAAGACATTTTGATGCTATCTTTTAAATGAGCTGACATGCTGTCTAATATCAAAAGGGATTTTAGATGGGAAAAAGATCCTTGTCGAGCTCTCTTGCAGTGCTCTACGTAATTTCGTTGCCCCATCTCCCTTAAAACCCTCCCATTTGGTTACGGTATGTTGATGACATCTTCATCATTTGGCCACACCAGAAACACACTCTGTTTGAACTTATGTCCTCTATAACTTCCAAATTCCCTCATATAAGATTCTTGTCTCATGAACAGGTGGATAACAATATTAGTTTTCTGGATGTTAACATCAACCCAGACTTCTCACTTGGTCTCTCTGTTTACAGGAAACCTTCTGCCACTCATATCATCCCTTACCATTCCTGCACCTTTGGTAAATACAAATTGGCAACTTTAAAGGCATACACCCACAGAGCTAACCTTATTTGCAACAGCCCTTCTGCTCTTCAAAACAAATATCAGAACTTTATCAACATTGGAAAATTGCATGGCTTTCCACCCCTCTTAGTACATAGGCTAATTAAGAAATTTGAATCACAGAAGAGATCTACCAGTTTACTGCCTTTACTTTCCACCACTTATCAGTTTGTAGGCACTTTGCCCTTTAGCCTGGCCTTCACTCACAAAGTTGGTCCATTTTCAAGTCTTTTAGCTATAGGATTGCTGTTAAACTACCTCCACATCTTCTTAACTTTATCCTTAAAGACAGAGATCCCAATAAACCCCTAGAGTTACAAGGGTCTACTCTATCCCTGTCAACACTTTGACAGGCATTTGCCCACTGTATTGGTAGTATTTACCGTAGCATCAACCAGCGATTGGTGGAACATATCGCTGATGTTAAGAAAGGCAACCCTTCCACCTCCCTTTCAATTTTAACCATCAGTGATTCATTTGCGATTCCCAATTGGCAAAATGTTAAACGCATTGCTCTGTTCAGCAATCAGAAAGCCCTCAGGTACTGCAAAAGCATTAGAATCTTCCTTACACTTGTAATACAGATGCACCTTTTAACATTCCTATCATTTGGAAAGCTATTTTGAAATCTGGCAACAACTAATGCTAATACCACGTGTTTCATTCCATGGCTGATGAAGGTAGAGGTCGGTACAGAAACGTCTCACTACTTGTAATTTTTATGTAACTTATGCGAAATAATGTCGACATCAAGAATTATTCTAATGTTTTGTGTGTACGTGTTTCACTGCCGTTTATTCTCACTATGATGTTATTGCATTTTTCCTATTGATGTTAGAGAGCCACAAAGAGATGGAAATATGTTTTGTTTTGTTTTTTTACTTAAGTGCCTTTTTTGATTAAAAATATGATGCAATGAAGGCGATACTATTTGTTCTTGTGATAGGGTACATGCTATAGAAAGGATGGCAAGCTATTTCACAGCACATAATCGTTGCCATCTTGGTAGTGGAATCACTAAAAGTGTGAATTGCATTCATTAGTTTCACTGCACTAATCACACTAAAAAGCTTTTGTTCAATTATCAGTTTTTCAAAAATACCAAATACTAGGGATTTTTTTGTTCTTTATATTCACTTGAAGATAGCACAAAAATATTTTTGAAATGACCCTCTTTTTTTTTCTACTAACACATTGTTTTTTACTGTTTATTACGCATTTGTTTTTTACTACTTTGGACTTTTGGATCATTCAGTGTATCTTGACTTTTCTGCTTGAAATTACAATCCGCATTTTTTTTTTTTTTTTCTTAATTTCATGGTATGTGCTGTGTGGCTGTAAATTATACGTAGGAAAACATTTTTTTCTACCAAATTTGACTTTCTATGATTTATATGCTGCCACAGATTATGCGTCAGATTTTTTTTTTTTCTGAATTTCACAACCAGTTGATACCGCTACGTATTATACAAGCCAAAAGGAGAATTTTGGATTTCATAGTCTGTCTGCTTTGCAGATTATATGAAGGAAAATATGGTACTTGGAGTTTATATGTGCAAAATTATGCTTCAACAAATTGCATTTTAATTAAACCAAAACCTGAAATTTTAAATTTTTGAAAGCAATGATTGGAATAAGTGATTTGGGGGGGGGGGGCAAATAACACTGTATTTCTTTTTGTTCTAGCATCACCACATATTATGTTTAAATGTTATCCTTTGAAATTTGGCTTTGTTTTGTCTCCTAAATTTTGGAGTGAGGCTCCTAGTTTTGGAAGGTATTTTTCCACGCCTCTGCTAAATTTATTTTTCTTACTTAATGTCCACGTCATTAAGCAGTTTGGCCACCTCGGTGTTGCAATAGTCTAAACATTGGCTTCTGACCAATTGTCTGAGATGGGTTTGTCTTACGGAACTGGCTCTCTCCCTTCATGGAACCAGTGGCCCTAAATTAGTGATGGGCGATTTATATCCCATCGAGTTGCTCATGGTGGTCATTAAATCCCCAAACAAAAAAATAAACGAACGGTTTGGATTTTGGTATAAAATAGTAAAAAATCGATCCCCCTTCCCCCACACATACATAACAAAATACTCAAGAAATGCATATAGCATATTAAATCCATTCATTTTCGTGGTGTAATAAGCACAAAGATTCGCCAACCTTTCACTCTCCACTGGGAGGCTTTTTCAAGGCAATGGTAGACATAAAAATGTCTATAAGACAATTTATAGACAATAAATAACAATATATATTTTTATAAACAATATATAAATAATGACAATAGAAATTTTTATACACAATAAATGTCTAATGGTAGACATAAAAATGTCTACCATTGCCTTGAAAAAGCCTTCCAGTGGAGTGTGAAAGCTTGGCAAATCTTTGTGCTTATTACACCACAAAAATAAACTGATTTAATACACTATATGCATTTCTTGAGTATTCACAGTCTGGTGTATTTAAAATACTGTTGCATAACAAAAGTTTTTCAGAGCTAGAAGTGGTCAACATGTTTGAAGTGAATGAAGTTATTATCTCAGAAAATTAAAAAATGAAGCAGCATTTAGTTCTTACTCATAATTTTGAGACAAATACTAAAAGTTCAACAGAATATCACACCTTGCACTGTTTCTTTCAAGGGGCAAATAAATCCTCAGATAAGAAAGCATTTGAATCTTTTAAAAGGTGGAGCAGTTTATGAAATCTGATCCCTGTAGGAATTGCCCAGCTTGTTTTATCCTCTTTGAATTTTCTGTGATTAAAATGTTCTTGTGGATACTACAGTATCTTCCAGTACGGTTAAAAAACTTCAAAAATGTTTGTATGTTTTGGAAAAATTAAAAACTGTCACTAAAGCTGCATTTGTCAAGGAGTACCAAAATGTACAACACATAATATATTGTACGAAAATCAGCACGCAGAGATGATGTCCAACAGTTAACTGAAAAACCAACTGAATCTGTGTGGTTCCTTCAGAGTATGTGTACCAATTATTTAGATCAATATACACTGAAGTGCCAGAAGAAACTGGTACACCAGTCTAATACGTTGGTAGGTCCCCCACAGGAGCGTAGGACTGCAGAAATACGATGGGGCATGGACTCCACTAGCTTCTGGAAATATGCTGTGGGCAATGCACACCATACTTCTTGCACAGCGTTCCACAATTCGGGTGTATTCCGAGGTCTCGGATTCCTGTGTTCGATAGCGCGTTGCATGGCATCCCAAATGTGTTCTATCACTTTCAGATCTGGGGACTTGGGTGGGAATGGCAATACCCCAAACTCAGATGAATGCTCCTCTCAGCATAATGTGGCGTCCCGACACTTGTGTGGAGGTGCATTGTTGTGTCGGAACAGGTCCAACCCATCAGCATGAATGCAGGACATGAACGGGTGCACCTCGGCAGAAAGGATGCACATATGGCGTCGGCCGGTCCCAGACGTTTGTAGACATACCAGGGATCCCAGTGAAGTCCAGCTAAACACACCCCATACCATTACAGACCCCCCACCAGCCTGTACAGTTTCCTGTTGACAGGCGATATCCATGACTTCATGGAGTTTGCGCCACACACAAATCCTTCCATCTGCCCGATGCAGTTGGAAACGCGACTCGTCAGACCAGGCTACTTGTTCCCAGTCGTCCAGTGGCGGTGCTGCCGTGCCCAAGCGAGGCGCATAGCTCTGTGTCATGCACCCATCAAGGGGACTCGAGTTGGGCGTCGACTCCCAAAGCCCATATCGTGCAGGTACGTTGCACAGTCCGGACGCTGATGCTTGCTGAGGCTCCAGCATTGCATTCCGATGATACCTGCGAAAGTGTTGCACGCCTATCGCTTGAAACGATTCTTGACAGCCGACGATGGTCACGTTCACCCAATGTCTTTTTACAGCCACACTGGTATCGTAGGTTGGAGGTTTTGCCGGAGTTCTTGTAGTCACGGTACACCCTTGCAATGGTCGTCCGTGAAAATCCGCACTTCGTTTCTACCTCCGAAATACTATGGCCCATCTCATGAGCGCCAACTATGACACCGTATTGAAAATCGCTTAAATCGTTACTCGTCATTCCGTGCCGAAAACAGCTCTGACAGCTGGCAAGGATGTCTATCGCTTTGTGTACGCACTAGCGGACACAACCGAGTACGCTGCATGGGTGACGTTGCTACATGTATTTTGCATAAGCTGGTCTGTACCAGTTTTTCTGGCACTTCAGCGTATATATATAAAATACATAAAAATGTGAAGAACAAAGTGTATACAACAAATATAAAAAAAAATACATAGAAAGGTGAAGGATGCAATACCCACAGCATATATCAAAGAAAAAATATACAAGATAAGGAATGCAAAATACCATTAATTAACCGGCGCAGAGCAGCCAAAAATCAATTAAGGCAAGGAACATGGTTAAAATAAAACAAGACATACCAACCAATGCGGAACAACACCGCCGAACACAAAAAATGCAAGAAGCACACGAAGGCCTACGGAATGCCAAACCTGAGACAAACGTGAAAAAACTGCAGTAAAACAGGCAACCAGAATCTTAACCATCGCAAAAAGAACTCCCAAAAATATGGTAAGGGCAGAGATCTAAAACAAAAGCTTTATAAGTCCAAATTTCTCATAGAATGGTACCAACTGTAATCCTCAGGAAAGCATCAGTTGGGAGGAAAGATGGCTTCTCATATCCAAAACAAATGCTGGTAAAAACCAAAGCATACGGGAGTGCTCCCTAAGCCAACCAAAGAACCAAGGTGAACAAAACAGTATGCAGTTGATGAAATACCAAATCACAGCCAGCAGACATGAGTAGAGACTGAAGCTATCGGTTGCGGTCCGTATACCTTGCAAAAGTTCAAAGCCATCTAAAAGATCAATGTAAACAAAACGGTATGATTATGATTCAGGAAAATTTATGTTTATGATTCAGGAATATTTAAATGAATATGATTTGAAAATTTTTGTCAATTTCGAAGTTCGAAATAATTTTCAGAAGTAACAAAATCAACCGGATATCCCCTCTCAAGCAGAATACTATGAAACCGTTTAAGGGTTTGAAAAAGAATGGCCACGTTGCTTGACAAATCCACAAAACATGAGAACTGGGAGATTGTTAGATTTCTATAAACTACTAGGCCGCTCCGGTTGTGCAGTGGTTCTAAGCGATGGCCTGTGATCATTCGTCCGAAAGGGGTCCGGGTTTGAATCCCGGTGAGGCATGGATGTTGTTTTTGTCTTATGATCCTGGCTCTCTCCCTTCCCTGGAACCAGTGGCCCTAAATTAGGAATGGGCTATTGCTTACAGCCCATTGAGTTGCTCACAATGGTCATTAACCCTCCAATCAGGGGGGGGGGACTACTAGAAATATTAGAGTTCCAATCAGTTAGGAAATTTACCTAAAAGTCAAAAGTTTTCCTTCTGTCGTAAATGGTCGTTAGTAAAGATTTCGCTCTACGTTGTTGTCCAGAAAGTTAACTTGAAACACATTATCATTAGTCTGTTTTAAAATCAATTCTCTGGGGTATGTTGTAGTAGCTATTGTAATGAAATCATAAATGTTGAAAGTTATTAAATCATAAATGTACCTTAGACAATTTCCATTCTGATTGTTAGTAATGCTGTCAATCCTCCTGGCAAAAATAGCTTCATAGTAATGTAAATACAAATTAGGCAGGGTGAAAGAGAAAGTGCTTCCCGTTGGAATGCTTCTGATTTGACGAAAAATAACTTCGCCCATGGAGACATAGTTATTCAGTAGACATAAGGTTACGAGATTCATCCAGTATTCTCCGGTAATTTTTCATTTTGCCGCATTGTCCTTGAACATAATGTCGCAGATATTGACGAGATCGGCAAGGTCAATGGAGGTGAAGAGATTAGCAAAATCATAAGTGTTAACACAGAATGTCTGAAGGTTTATGACTGTTTAAGAAATCAAGTACTGGTTTGTTGTTATTAATAATAATCGAAGTTGAGTTTTTTCCGGTAGCATATCCCGAGTAGAAGTTCAAATTTCTTGCCAGTAGTTCGTCCATAACTTTGTTAGGCAGAGGTGATGATGTATCTGAAGCATATTGGGTTTTTATGAAACTTTGGTATGGCATATAAAAAAGAAAATTTATGTTGATATTACCAATTTTGAGTCTTTTTTTTGTAAAGAGATTATTTTTTTACAAATAATGTTTTTATTTGTGTTAATTTTCACATAGAGGATGTATTCAGTTCGGCTTGCATGAGTTCCATGTAAATATTTTTTACAAATAATAAAACAAATGTTTTTGGCTTTTTCTATTATAGTAAGCCACCTGGGGATGCTTGGCGATGGGGCAGAGGGACCCTCTGCACAGTATACGCTACGGTCTCCATTGTTGTGTTCAGTTGACTGGGCTATCGTTGATAACCCTAACATTCATCGTTATGAAACTTTCGGTGGTGCGGGACTCAACCTAAATTCTTAAAATTTAGAAAGTTCTCTGACAGTAGATGCAAAAGGAAAAAAAATGTATTACGCACAATATTAATCAAGGGACCACTTTTTCACCTGTTTTTTGCAAAGCAAAAAATACTGTATTCTACTCACTTGCAGAACTACTGGCTTTCAATATGTTGGACAAGAGAGGAGTGTCATTGAATTAACACACTTTCAAAAATATGATTTTAAAAACATTTTTATCAGTATTTTGGCTCAAGAGGAAAATTTGAGCAGGAGATTAACCTTGGAGAATCTCATTCAATACGAAACATTATTCCCTATGGTCTAAATGACTACTTCAGTGGCAAGAAAATAACTAATGACCAAAGTGTGATTTACTGCCACTTTAGGCTTAAACCCTTTACTACCAATGCCACAAGATAAAAACGTGGTTGTCGGGGTTCAGGAAGAACAGGAACTATTTTGTTGATTTTCAGAGCCTACTCCACAGTATGGATAACTAGAGAATTTGTGGTCAAGGGTTGTCGAGAAAAAATATTTTCGCCCAATCTCAAAAAAGTATGAGCCTTGCAGATTCTACACCATAACTACGAATACCAGAACTCACATGTTAGATCTTTGGTCGGTAATCTTGTATGGTTCAGATTATTAAATGGAACCGTTATGCCCTTAAAAAATCAAAGGAATTACTGTGTAGTTAGATTCCTTAGAAAGGGTTATGATACTGTGAATTTCAGGAAGGTTTTGCAGAATCTAAGAAGGAATTACCGATTAAGGACGCAGAAGCTGTAGTTTGCTTTCAAATACGTACCTGCTATCGGAAAACGGCTATATATGTAATTACAGAGAAGTTAATACAACCTATGGGGAAAATTTGAACAATATGCAGGCACCATGTTATTGTCATCAACTGGAGTATAAATCTTATGTTAATCCAGACCATGGCCATATAATTACAGGCAATATGGTCATAGTACCCAATAAAAGTTTACAATTCTTGATAAAAAAGGGAACTAACTTCAGAGTGTCAAAAAATTACCATCTCAATTAAGTGATCAGCATTTTTAAAGCTGGTCTTATAAAATTTGTGCTTAAGCTTTCCACCAAGTATCACCTACTTTATCAAGCATTGTTACCTTGGATGTGGTCCGTTTTCATAATATCAGTGATAATATAAAACTCTTTCCTACTACAGCTAAAACAGTTGAACCAATACTAGACTACAAACTTGCTCAGGAACTTAAAAGCAATTTTATCATTACTACAATAGACAAAGCGAAAAACAATTTTGCTATTATTTTTTAAAAATTCTACATGAAACTCATGCAAGCCGAACTGAATACATCCTCTACCTATGTGAAAATTAACACAAATAAAAACATTATTTGTAAAAAAATAATCTCTTTACAAAAAAGACTCAAAATTGATAATATCAACGTAAATCTTCCTTTTTTATACGCCATACTAAAGTTTCATAAAAAACCCAATATGCTTCAGATACATCACCTCTGCCCAACAAAGTTATGGACGAAAAACTATTAGAAAGTGCCAATCACTCACCCTAAAGATCATGGTAATCTCCATCAACAACACACTTCAACACGTCAATCATGTCAATCAATAATGATTGACGTGTTGGAAGTGTGTTGTCGATGGAGGTTACCATGATCTTTAGGTGAGTGATTGGTACTTTCTAATAGTTTTTCATTTATCAATTGCACGTAAACTATGCGCACTTTGCAGGAGTTTAATACCTTAAAAGTGCAAATATAATAAAAGTTATGAAAGAAATCGGAAACTTGAAACTTGGTCGTTCTGGGTGGTGTAGTGGTTAGCATACCTAGGCGTTTTCTGGGAGACGCGGGTTTGAGTCCCGCTCCAGGACGATGAAAATTTTCAAGTTTTCGGATATTATCTGACTTACCATCCTTGTCACATTTACGCCAAAAATTCGGGTTGTCATCTTCAAAATTTATAATAAAAGTTATGGACCAATTGCTGGCAAGAAATTTGAACTTCTACTCGGGGATATACTACCGGAAAAAAACTCAACTTGGATTAATAATAGCAACAAACCAGTACTTGATTTCTTAAACAGTCGTAAACCTTCAGGCATTCAGTGTGTCAACACTTATTATTTTGCTAATCTCTTCACCTCCATTGACCTTGCCGAACTTGTCAATATCTGCGACATCATGTTAAAGGACGCAGCAAAATTAAAGATTACTGAAGAATACTGCAAGAATCTTGTAACCTTATGTCTACTGAATAACTATATTTCCTTCGGTGAAGTTATTTTTCGTCAAATCAGAAGCATTCCAATAGGAAGCACTTTGTCTTCCGCCCTGGCTAATTTGTATTTACATCACTATGAAGCTATTTTTGCCAGGAGGATTGACAGCATTACTAACAATCAGAATGGAAATTATCTAAGGTACATTGATGATTTAATAACTTTCAACATTTATGATTTCATTACAATAGCTACTACAACATACCCCAGTGAATTAATTTTAAAACAGACTAATGATAATGTGTTTCAAGTTAATTTTCTGGACAACAACATAGAGCGAACAGGGGACTCTTTACGAACGAGGGTTTACGACAGAAGAAAAACTTTTGACTTTTTGGTAAATTTCCTAACTGATTGGAACTCTAATATTTCTAGTAGAGTTTATAGAAATCTAATAGTCTCACATTTTGTGGATTTGTCTAGCAGCGTGGCCAATCTGTTTCAAACCCTTAAATGGTTTCATAGTGTATTCTGCTTGAGAGGGGGATATCCGGTTGGTTTTGTATTGTGTTACTTCCGAAAATTATTTCGAACATAGAAATTGACAAAATTTTCTCAATCATATTCATTTTGACTTTTTCTAAAATATTTAAATTGCAACCGATAATTTCAATTTCCATTCATATCTGCTAACCGGGACTTGGTGTTTCATCAACTGCATACCGTTTTGTTTACATTGATCTTTTAGATGGCTTGGAACTTTTTGCAAGGTATATGGACCACAACCGATAGCTTCAGTCTCTATTCGTGTCTGTTGGCTGTGATTTGGTGTTTCGTCAACTGCATACCATTTTGTTCACCCTGGTCTTTTGGATGGCTTAGGGAGCACTCCCGGATGCTTTGGGTTTTTATCATTAATTGCTTGAGATATGAAAAGCCATCTTTCCTCCCAGCTGGTGCTTCCCTGAGGAATTACAGTTGGTACAATTATATCAGAAATTGGGATTTACTAAGCTTTTGTTTTAGGTCGTCTCCGCACTTACCATATATTTGGGCGTTCTTTTTGCAATGTTTAGGATTCTGGTTGTGTGTTTCACTGCAGTTTTTTCACGTTTGTCTCAGGTTTGGCGTTCCGTGGGTCTTTGTGTTCTTGCGTTTTTTTGTGTTGGACGGTGTTGTTCTGCATTAATATATTTTAAGTTTTGATGCAATATTTGTATATTAGTGAAACCAGAAGCTGTTTTCGAAAATCCAAAAACTTCTTGCTCTCCATTTTTTGGGAGAGGGGGGGGTGAAGCATTAGGTAGGATATCGCAATTACACATATTGAAATGCAGGTGGAACCGAGTGAACGTAAATGTATAGCCACATAAGTCATTGGCATAACAGTTAACAGAAAGTGGAACTGTGATGACTCACATTCAGGTATTGAGTCAGAATTTTGAGAATATGTTGTGGCCATTTCTAAAAAAATGTTTCAAACTGCATTTTTTTTTTTTTTTTACTAATGCATATCTTCTTTTATATTTTGCCAACAAGAAACATGGAGATTTTCTCTGACTTTAATTTAAACATACTTGTAATCACAGTTCATACCTCATTTTTTTATCAGTTTTACAATAATTTTGAAAAAAAAGAGCAAAAATGGATAAAATAGCAATTAGTTTGTAATAAGTTCCCTTTTGAATAGATTGCTTACTGAATGTATTAAATTATTGGAAATTCCTACTGACACATTCACTTCCATGTCCCACGTGTAAAATGCCATACCCAACTTAGGTCATATAAGATTACATGCAGGCAAGCTCATTTTAAAGTAGGTGTTTGAATAATCTCAGCTTCCTATGTTTTTTAGAACAGTGCTAATGTTCAGTGCTGTGTAATCCAGTGGAACTGAAATAGATAACATCTGATGAAAATGTTTTCTTAATTAAATGCAACATTATTTGGTTTGAATTTAGTTCTCATTTTGAGCCATCCAAAAACAGAAGTTATTAAAGCAGAGAGAGTGGTGCAGAAATTAAAATAAATGCTTAGAAGGAATAAAGTTGAGTTTGGCATGTTTAACACTTTTGATTTTGGATTCACAGCTGTTCCCAGAGTTTGGCTTGTGATAGGGGTGGCCAACAGCAAACAATGTACTAAATTAAACAGCTGAAATTAGAGGGTAGGACAACATTTTATTATTATTATTATTTATGTGGCATGCTGGTGTTAGTGTCCCCAAGAAATGTGAGTGGTTGATCACTGAGAAAAACTGCTGAGGGTGGAGAGTTCCAGGGGGGGAACTCCTGCAATGTGTAGCCCCTGTTCAAGTTGAAAACTTCTGTGTGTGGAGATGGAAATGTAAGGTTTCTTAAACTGTTACTCTTCCTGCTAAGTAGGAGCCAATGGGTCTGTCTTCACTGTTAAGACAAAATGAAGTGAAGAAACTATATGACAAAATAAAGGGATTATTGTTTTAACCACTCTCTGGGAGTGGTTAAAGCAAAATGAGTGCTGTCCGTGATGTACTTTCTTTTTTTCGGCCATGGAGATTCGGATGAATTATACACTTTACATCAACTGCAACGATACGACGCCAAAACCTATCGATCTCTGGATTTGATAGCGATCTGTGGAAGATTGTTCCTCTTGTTGGGGTGTCAGTTTATGGGGAACCATTCTGTGTTACCTGGAGGAAAGACCAAGCTGATGAAGGTGACGAACGATGGTGGATTGGGAAGACCCCACCTCGGCTGCTAGTTGTCTTGCACTGGTTCCGGGGTTCGTTGTCTCAGTTTCGACCACTGTTTGTGGTCGTTAGATGTCCTCAAGTCGGCTTGTTTGGACTGGAGTCTCCAGCATCGAAACACTGGAACCATTTTTGTGTAGTTTTGCCGCCCAGTCGCCTTAAATTACACTAATTTTTGTCGTGTTGAACCTCCCCTCCCCTCCCCCTTTTTTTTGCAATGGAGTAAGAGAACCCGAAATGCACGTATATCGACCTCCATTCTCTTACACACGTCATCGTGGCACCCAGTCGATGGTGCGCGTTTTGCATAGGAATGAAAGTCCAATATGTGTAGTGCAAAACGAGACTAACTTTTGACACAGCCTGGTGTATCCACAGTCGAGTCACATTATTGTGACCACCTTCTTTTGACGTCAACAGCGCGTAGCCAATGAAAGAAGGCACGTGTGAGCTGGCTTGGAGGGTGTATAAGGTGTGCTGTAGGCATTCTGAAAACATATCACTCGTTGCTGTCGTGGATAAAAGGAGCGATTTATCAGATTTGTAAAAAGGCATGATTATCGATCGGCTTTCGGGCCAAGGGTGGCAGTATTTCTGAAACAGCCGCCCCGGTAGCGCAGTGGCCTAAGGCGCTGGCCTCTGATCATTCGTCCGTAAGGGGTCCGGGTTCGAATCCCGGTCAGGCATGGATGTTGTGTTTGTCTTACGGCACTGGCTCTCTCCCTTCCCTGGAACCAGTGACCCTAAATTAGGGACGGGCGACTGCTTATAGCCCATTGAGTTGCTCACGGTGGTCGTTAAACCAATCAAAAAAAAAAAAAAAAATTTCTGAAATAATGCAGTTTGTGAACTGTTCGCGTCCTGCTGTGGTTAAAGTGTATCGTGATTGGATAAATGGCACCATTGCGAATAAACGACGTGCAAACTGCAGAGCACCACGTGCTATTGATGTGAGAGATGAATGTCGGCTGCGAAGGTGCGTGAGGGCCGATCGACACGCTACAGTGTAATAACTCACTGGCCGAATGAACCAGGGGGCTACCGGAAGTGTGTCTAAAACGACAGTTCAGCGAACCCTGCTGCGTATGGTGCTCCGATGCAGACGGATGGTCACTGCACCTATGCTAATTAAGGTGCAGTATCGGAATTTGACCTCCGTTGATTGGCAAAGGATTGCCTTCTCCAATGAATCACGTTTTCTGCTTCATCGAACGGATGGACGTTGGCGTATAAGGCAAGAAACATAGGAGAACAAACACACTTCAACCGTTGCTGGAAGAACACAAGCTGGTGGGGGCAGCGTTATGGTCTGGGGAATATTTTCGTGGTATTTCCAGGGTACACTCATACCTTTGGAAGGCACTGTGGACCGAATTTGTTATGAATCCATCCTTGCAGACCACTTACACCCATACATGCTGATTGTCTTCCCTAGGACGGACGGGATCTTCCAAAAGATAATGCGACGTGTCACACAGCTGAAAATGTTCGAGAGTGGTTGGAAGAGCACGATGAAGACTTCAAAGCATTTACCCAATTGAGCATCTGTGGGGCCACCTCGACCGTATACTCTCCATCAGCTGTCAGCGTGGCTCCACATACCTGTTAAAACCTTTCAGCACCTTATTGAGTTACTCCCAGCCCGTCTAGCTGTTGTCCGCACTGCACACGGGGGTTACAATAAAGTGACTCAACCGTGTATATGATGTTTACACTTAATATTTCTCCAAATATTTTTATTCGAACTGTGAGTGTATTAGTGTCCTTAGCTGTAACATATTTCAGCCATTTACTGCTTGCTTTTTCTTTGCGCTGATATATGATAGTATCACTTACCGCAATAACGAGGCAGTGGCATGGTGAAACATTTCAAGGAAATATTTCGTCTCCATTGCATTATACACTGGTGTGCAAAAATTAAGGACGAAGAGGAGAAATTAGCATAACGAGCAGGCGGAAAGGACCGAAAGACCACTCAGGAGATAGACTAGGGTACGGTAGGGCATGCGCAAATATGCAGCATGACGTGGGGGGGGGTCGGAAGGGTATAAAGCACACGGGCGGTGTACGCTCAGCAATTCGGTGAAAGCTTTTGCACGGTGTACATCGGTTTGAACGACGTCGAGTTGCTGCAACCGTGTGATATGGCCAACAGGCAATCCAGTAGACGACATCTGGATGACTTTACCCGAGGTCGCGTCATTGGGAAGTTGGAAGAAGGTCGAAGTGTAACTAGTGTGGCCGAGGAGTTCGGGATCGCTCACAGCATCGTTTCACGAGCTTGGAGACCATTTCAAACGACAGTAGCAGCTGTCCGAGAGTTTAGCAGTGGTCGTCCACGAGCAACCACGGCGGCAGACGACCGGTATATTGTCCTACAGGCGAGAAGAGACAGACGGCAGACAGCGGGAGAAATCGCAAGGCACATGCTACAGACAACTGGACGTCCGTTACCGCGTTTTCCCGTGGCCAGGAGGCTGCACAAAGGTGGTCTATTTGCACCACGACCAGTACGGTGGGTGCCATTAATGCCTGCTCATCGGAGACGGCGCTTTCTGTGGTGCCAGGAACATAAGTGGACATATCAGCAATGGGGTCGAGTTCTTTTTACGGATGTGAGCCGATTTAGTCTGACGAGCTATTCTGGACGTATACACAATTGGAGAGAGCAGAAAACACGCAATCACACCAACATCATCGAAAGGGACCGATTTGGAGGTGGCAGAGTTCTCGTTTGGGGCGGTATCATGCTTGATAGCAGTACTGACCTCCACATCTTCCAAGGAGGTTCAGT
This sequence comes from Macrothele yani, assembly GCA_039090855.1. Taxonomy (NCBI): domain Eukaryota; kingdom Metazoa; phylum Arthropoda; class Arachnida; order Araneae; family Macrothelidae; genus Macrothele; species Macrothele yani. Next base: position 144,218,254 of record CM076989.1, read on the forward strand.
CACTGGTGTCCGCTATTGTACCGAGGTTCTCCTGCCTCACGTGCGTCTGTTTAGAAGTGCTGTGGGTCCTGAGTTCCTCTTCATGGACGACAACGCTATACTTCATCGTACAGTGGCTGTCTCAGAGCTGTTGGAGAGTGAAAATATTCAACGCATGGATTGACCCGCAAGGTCCCCGGACCTAAATCCACTCGAACACGTGTGAGACCTCGGGAGACGCTTGGCAGCACGTCACCAGCCGCCAGCAACGATTCCGCAGCTGCGATTGGCGCTACAAGAGGAATGGGCCGCGATGCCTCAATAATAGCTCCTTGACAACCTCGTCCTCAGCATGGACAGACGTAAATCCTGCAACGCAGTCAGGGTGATCATATCCCCTACTAAAGACTGGATTTTTCTTGGCAGCCGCCTGTCACATGGACGTTTCTGTTTTCTGTCCATTTCTGCTCGAAGCTACCTTTTCAATAAAGTGCCTTTGGGTTTCTTATTTGGACGGTTTTGCCCACTTGTCCCATATTTTTACATCTTGGTGATCTTATGGTATGATTTGAGTCGATGTGGAGCACTTCTGCACGACGTTACATTCGAAAAACCGTCTCGTCCTTAATTTTTGCACGCCAGTGTTAGTTTTTCACTTGCAGCATATTTATACCATATGCATGTGTGAATTACAAGTAAACCTGTTGAACTGTAGTCTGCTATATGCTGCTTGATACAAACTGAAGGTTTAAAAATAAATACTGATTGTAACTACACAGTCGTATCAGAATATGACCACCTACCTAATAATGGAAATAGCCACCCTTGGCATGTACGCAATGAGGACCTAGGTTACCCGAGGCACACGTGCCCATTTGGACTTGCAGCAGAGCACGGAAGTCCCGGAGATGACGTGGTTATGGGTCGGCACGTCGAACCTGTCTATCCAAATAGTCCCACAAGTGCTCAATGGGATTGAGGTCTGGCGATTTCGCCGACCAAGGGAGAACGGAGACATCGCTGTCGTGTTCCTGGAACCAGTCACACAAACTCTTTTGTCCTGTTGATAGACACTAGGGTAACCGTCTAACATGAAGAGATGCATGTGGCCAGCGAGGATGGACAGGTAGCCATTGTCGTTCAGAGACCCATCCAGTGGTACCAGCGGTCCCAGGTCATGCCAGGTAAACATGCGCACTGCCACCGCCTTCCTGTGCTTGACCAACAAGCATGTCCGGGTGTTTGTTCTCGTGAGTCTGGCGCCGTATCGGCCACGGCCAGTCACTTCTGTGGAGTAGAAACCTCGATTCGTCGGAGAAGGCAACCTTTTTCCGCTGTCCAATGATGGTACACCAATGCGAATTGCAGGGCGTTGTTGCTGATGGACCTGGGTTAACATGGGCGCCTTGACGCAGCGTCAAATCCGGAGGACCATACGTAACAGGGTTTGCTCTACCGTTATCAGGGACACGTATCTAGGTGCCCCGGCATTCATTTGCGTGGTCAATTGCTACACTGTTGCGCGTCGATTGCCCTTTACCATTCGATGGAGGCGATGTTCTCCTCTAGGGTTGATGGTCTTTGGGGCTCCACAGTTATGACGTCGGGAGGTGCTCTGCGTACCAGCGGTCCATTCTTGGCACACCTCGCAAACAGTCCACGAAGTCTGCTCTTTCTGAGATTCTTCCACCCTTGGCGTGGTAGTCGATGATCATTCCTTTCGAACGTCCGTCAAATCACTACCTCTGCCCATTGTGCTCACCTGATGCACTATGACTCATCTGTCCTGGCAGGCTGCTTTTATCTCTGCATGGTCGAGTGTCACGTGCACTCTGTGACGCGCCTGGGGGTACCCTGTGATTCCGGGGATGGTCATATTATTCTAATACGACCGTTTATATTTCAATAAATCTACCCCATAAACCTGTGTAAGAGAGCCGTTTCTTAATAGGTTTATGCAGTTGAATGCTGAACAAGAAGCTGGTATAAGATTTGGGAAAAACTACAGAACTCACCATTGAAATCATGGTAGAAATACACTAGCATGCCCGTCATAGTGATGGTGCCCGGACTTTCGAAATCCTTCACAGATTCTTCATTGTCAACCATTATCAATCCACTGCTGGACGAAGGTCTCCCCAAGTTTCCTCTACAATGGTCTGTCTTGTGCCAGTCTTCTCCATGTGACTCTCGCATACTTTCGAATTTCATCCACCCATCTCCTAAGTGGTCTTCTTCTGGGTCTTTTCTTGTCCCTTGGAATTCAATCTAAAATTTCGGCTGTCCATCAATGGTCTGTCCTGGCAGTATGTCCAGCGCATTGCCATTTCAGGGATTTACTTCTGATCATGATGTCTTCCACTCTTGTCATTTTTCTGATCCACGAGTTCCTCTTCTTATCTCTCCTGGTTACACCAAGCATACTTATTACCTTCTATTTCGTGGGAACCGGCAAGTTCTTCGAATGGCAAATTTTTCGAACAGAGTTTTCGAATAGCGAATTTTTCTAATGACATGTTTTTCGAACAGCGAATTTTTCTAAATCGGATTTTTTTTTGACAACATTGCAAAAATGTATTTTTCGAAATAAGTTTCGAATTTTTCGAAAATTTTGCCGAAATCACTCCACACACAGTCTTTGCTTGGCGGATCATTAGTAATCAACGTTGCGTACAATTGTACGCAAGCAGTCACAAATACTTTCGCCGCCCCGGTGGCGCAGTGGTCTAAGCGATGGCCTACTGATCATTCGTCCGAACGGGGTCCGGGTTCGAATCCTGGTGAGGCATGGATGTTGTGTTTGTCTTACGGCACTGGCTCTCTCCCTTCCCTGGAACCAGTGACCCTAAATTAGGGACGGGCGACTGCTTATAGCCCATTGAGTTGCTCACGGTGGTCGTTAAACCTCCAATCAAAAAAAAAAAAAAAATACTTTCATTTTGATCCCAACCGCGAACAACCCGCCTCAGCCTTTCTGTTGAATTCCGATATTTCTTCCTCTGACGAGGTGGTTCCAGCCTATTAGTGTGCTGCTCTATGCGTACATCATTGAGGCTGTTCCTTCTTGATTCTTGAAATAAATTTCCAAATACTAGGAACCCTGACGATTGCCTGGACGACCAATCCATGTGTCCTCGAAGTAATGGGTGACTGGCTGTGCTACGTGGGGCAATACAGTACATTGCTTTCACAGAGAGCATCAAACGTATTAACGACTTCTGTAGTTGGAACAAAAGTCAGAGCGGGAAGCTTTAAAGGATAAGCGCAGCTTCGGTGGTGCTGTAGTCTAAGCGATGGCTTTTGACCATTTGCCCGAGGTGGTTTAGAGTTAGAATCCCAGTGAAGTATGGATATTGCACTTGTCTTACGGCACTGGCTCTCTCACTTTTCTGGAACACCAGTGGCCCTAAATTAGGGACGGGCGACTGATTATAGCCTAACGAGACTTGTTCACGGTGGTCGTTATCCCTCCCTCCTCCCTCAAGCAAAAAAAAGCATCGGCGTCATTCTCGTACCGTTCCTTCAAGCTGTTTGCTTGTATTTTCTGCCAAATGAAAAGAAAAAAAACCAGCCACGATGACTTGCTAGTGGGTATTTACTGTTAAACGCTTTTAACATTGACATCTCAATGTCAGTCGTAACAGTCCGAGGATCAGTAGCAGGCTCTAACTCCACCTTCCTCAACAGACTGGTATGTTTCTTCTGTTATAGTTTTCCAGGAGTGCATGCACCAGAGGCACGGAGTTGTTGGTTTCCATTCCATGAATGTTGTACAGCTGATCAAAAAACCATGGAACGGTCTTAACTCTTTAACGATCATTACCCTAAAATCTGGTATCACTCTAAATACCATAACGCCCGAAACTATCTTTTGTGTCACTTTGTTTAGTAACAACAATGGCGACTGACGGTAACTCCTGCTGATCGCTCATATGTTGTACATATTTTAAGAACATGTAAGGGTAGGAAATCTGACTCACTCTAGACGGGCGTTTCGGGTGACTATGGTTGTTTGTATGTACGGGCGTTATGGTCGTTAAAGGTGTCATCGGCATACCAGTGCTCGGAACGTCCAAGAAGTTGCAAGTTTCTGCGAGTGGAAAATATGGACATGCGGTGAGGTCCAGAGACGTACAATAGGAACTTTTCTCCTCTTTTGAGTTTGCTTGTACTCTTTAAGAAATACAATATCACGACGGAACTTTGGGACGGCTGGTCCGACATTTTCTTTCACATGCACATTTCTTATTGTTAGTTTCATGTTCGACACAACAGGTATAGTTTTGCTGCGGTACCTTGACTGTCTCCAATGGACGCGGAAGACATACAGGTTGATGTATCGTGAGTATTTCTTCCTTATCACAGGTAGCTGTTATTAACTTCTCTGCTTCCAAGTGAGATAATAGGGGTTGAGGGGTTTTCTCGGCTGCGTTTCTCACAGCGGGAGGTAGTAAAGGGAGGGGTTTTGGCTAATCTTGGAAGCTTACAATACTAGGTTGACCTAAGGATATCCAAGCCATCCTAGTATTTGGAATTTTATTTCAGGAATCAAGAAAGAACAAAGTCTCAATGAAGTACGCATACACTGAAGAGCAATTGAATTAGAGACAGCTGGCGTTATGCAAATGTGGCGCTGTGGGCTGCCCTGTAAATGGAAACGACATGACTTATGCAGCGATCCGATAATATAAGGAGTGATGCGACGGGAATCAGTAAGAGTCGAACGCAGTATGGGTAAGACGAAGGATCTAAGCGCATTTGATCGTGGGCAAATTGTCGGGGCTCGACGAATGGGTCACTCCATCTTAGAAGTCGCGCAGGCACTGGGATTGAGCCACTGTGTTACGAGTGCATCGTGAGTACATCGATACCGTTAAAACCATCCTTGCAAGGGCCAACTGCCGTGGACAACAGCGTTCGCCTAGCTCGCATTGTAACAGCGGATAGACTGGCCACAGTGCAAGAAACCACTCGGTAATTTAACGCTGGTGCACAAAAACGTGTAAGCAGCCACACCGTCCAGAACCATCTCCTCGCTATGCGGTACAGAAGTCATCGTCCCACGAGGGTACCGCTGCTGACCGCACATCACAGGGTGCAAAGATTAGCATGGGCGCGGGAACATCGTCACTGGACCTTAGACATGTGGAGAAATGTTGCCTGGTCTGATGAGTCGAAATTCACGTTGATACATGGGGATGGCAGGATACGAGTACGGCGCAAACCACATGAAGCGATGGATCCTTCTTGCCAGCAGGGTACTCTTCAAGTTGGTGGGGGTGGCATTCTTGTCTGGGGACTGTTTACGTGGACTGAAATGGCACCCCTGGTACGTGTGACATCGTCCCTCACAGGTCAACGTTACCGGAATATCCTGGACGACCATTTGCTCTCGTTTGTGCGTCTTCAACATCCACTGGGGACCTTCATCCTGCAACAAGACAATGCACCGTGCCATCGCTCCCGAATTGTATCCGAATGGTTGGATGAACACTCCACCGACGTGACCTCGCTTCCTTAGCCAGCTAGGTCACCTGATCTCAATCCAATCGAGCACATCTGGGATGCAACCGAGAGAGATGTTCGAGGCTCTGGCCCCCCTCTATCAAATCTTCGTGAACTGTAGGAGGTTGTTCAGGGGTCGTGGATCCGTATGGCTTCCCAACGCTTCCGGTGTTTTGTCGAGTCCATGCCGAGACGAATCGCCGCCGTTATCAGGGCGAAAGGTGGTGCTACACGTTACTAGATCGGTATCTCTAATTCAATTGCACTTCAGTGTAGAACAGTATGCGTACCTCATGGTGCTACGCGTTACTAGATAGGTATCTCTAATTCAATTGCACTTCAGTGTAGAACAGTATGCCTACCTCATTGAGACTTGTTTTTTTTTATTTGAGATTTAACGACCACCGTGAGCAACTCAATGGGCTATAATCAGTCGCCCGTCCCTAATTTAAGGTCACTGGTTCCAGCGAAGGGAGAGAGCCAGTGCCGAAAGACAAACACAACATGCATGCCTCACCGGGATTTAAACCCGGACCCCTTTTGGACGAATGATCAGATGCCATCGCTTAGACCACTGCGACACAGTACACCAATGGTCAGGAACCACCTCGTCAGAAGAAATATTGGGATTCTGCAGAAAGATTGAGGTGGGTTGTTGGCGGTTGGGATCAAAACGTAAGTATACTCACGGACAATGAAATTTGCGCACCTTGAAGAATACATGCTACAACCGCAAAACTTTGTAAATAACTAGAGTACGTGCTGGTATGCAAATGATCCACGTTTGGTGCGAGCGCGCATGACCGCACACCATGTTGTGGCGCTGCAAGCACGAAACAGTAGCCTTATAAGCCGGCGTGTAGTCGATGCCGCATGAAAGCGAAAGGCACCGGTCGGCAAAAGTACTGAGCGACTAGAATGCCGCATGGACGTCGATTTACGCCACTTACGGACTTTGGGAGAGGCCGGATCATTGGGTTGAAAACCGCAGGGTGGTCGGCGCGCCGTATGGCCTGCCACATGGTTCGTTCTGACCATACCGTCCGACTGTGTTGAAAGCAGTGGACACGTGACGGCACTGCAACTTGGCGGAGCGGCTCCGGACGGACCAGAAGGACCACCGGTTGAGGGGATCGACGGATCGTGCGCCAGGTACGAACAGATCCCACGGGGACCCGGTCCACTATACAGGCAGATGTATCGGCTCTTGTGTGCCCACGAACCATTTCCCGAAACTTCGCGGAAGCGAATCTGCGATCCCAGAGCCTCTTACATGTCCTGCCATTAACACCGGAACATCGCGGGCTCCACGTGCAGTGGTACCAGGCCAGAGTGACGTGTGGTGTTTAGCGATGAGTGCGGCTTCGCTTTGGGGACAGATGGCCATCGCGTCCGAGTGTGTAGCACCCCGGGTGTTACGGCACAATCCCAACCTCGCTATCGATCGCTACACCTCACCCACTGCAAGCATTATGGTCTAGGGAACCATAGCCTACGATTGCTGATCAGCTCTAGTAGTGGTACGTGGATCATTGACGGGCCAGCGGTATGTGGATGAGATCCTACGGCCCTATTTGCTCCCATTCCAGGTGCGCTATACCAGCAGGATAATGCCCTCCCACATACAGCTCGAGTTGCATAGAACTGCCTACGTCATGTCCAGACACTTCCATGGCCTGCCTGCTCCCCGGACATGTCTCCTATCGAGCATGTGTGGGATCAGTTGAAACTCCGGCTGCCGCCGTGCCGCACTGTCCGGTATTTGGAGCACACCGTCCAACACGTGTGGGCCAATCTGCCGCAGGACAACGTCAGGCGTCTGTTCGCCTCCATGGGGGACCGTATTGCAGCATGTATCGCCGCACGATGCGATTCGACGCGCTATTGAAGATGACCGGACTGCGTGCTACAGATCCCTCTTTAATTGTCATGCAGCTCTGTTTTTGCCATCATGCGTATCATTCTTCTGTATATTATGTCCATAAAATTTCAGTTCAATCCGATGCTTCCTTCTTGGTGCGCAAATTTCATTGTCCGCGAGTGTATTTGTGACCACTTGCGGGCAGTTGCACACAACAATGGTTACTAAAGATCCGGCAAACAAAAACTGTTAAGTGATTTCGGAAAGTTTTTCGCAAAATTGTTCAGTAAATTTGCGATTGGAAATTTATTTCGAAAAATACATCTTTGCATTATTTTCATGCGTCTTTCCGATTTTGATAATTGTTGTTCAAAAAACATGTCATTCGAAAACTTTGCTGTTCGAAAAATTTGCCGTTCAAATAATTGAGTTCGGAAAACTGATTTCAAAATTTCATTTTCGAAGAATTTACCTAGTACCCTATCTCGTTGCCTCATACCCAGAACTCTTAGTACACTTCTCGTTTCACGAATAGACGCTTACATTAGTCAGATATCGAAATGTACCTGCCGCAGTGGTCTAAGCGCCGGCTTCTAACTATTCGTCCGAGAAGGATCCGGGTCCGAATCCCGATGAGGCATGGATGCTGTGTTTGTCTTACAGCACTGTTTCTGTCCCTGCCCTGGAACTAGCGGCTTTAAATTATGGATGGCGACTGCTTATAGCCCATCGAGTTATTCACAGCTGACGTTTAGCCCCCCCCCCCTCTTTTTAAAGCAATGAAAGGCTGCTTTCTTAAAAGCATATTAGAAAACTTTTGTAGGTGCTGAGTATGTTTAGCACTTCCAACTAGTGTCAGATTACGCGAGATATTTAAAATAATTCCTTATTTTTTAGAGATATGTTTGCATGAGAACGTGCTTATTAAGAAAAACAGGTTTCTTTCGTAAAAACAGCAGCCCTGCATTTTTTTTTCTTCGCCTTATTGAGTGAGGCCTTAATATCGGGAGTAATTGTGCTGCTAATCATGAATGTATCGGTTACTCAAGAGATTAGGGACTCTCAAAGCAGAGCGGGGATGGAATATCCCCGGCGGTTTTAATGATGCATAAAGTCAACACTACCCCGTCTGCGTAGGCTGACAAAGACAGGCGTCGCTCCTTCGTCGAGACCACCCACGATTACGGTTTTCATCCACTTTCAACAAACACGGGAGGATTAGCAAACATTGATACCCTCAAGGGAGAAGTTTCAGTAGCTTCAGGAATTAGTGTTTGTATTATGGTTCACAATGGCGCAGCATCTTGTTCCCTAATATATTTGCCGATCTATAACAAATATTTTCCACATCGGGGAATGAAGTGAGTGAAGAAATTATATAAACATAATATTTTTGACATGTGCCGACTTAAGCTGCGATGTAACTTTCCAAGCTGTTGTTGTGGCCTAATTTACAGCTATGCACCCAATGAAATCAAGTACACGCCAGCGCGTTCGGCAATCGTTTTATTAAAACTAGGTATCTTAATGTGTAGTCCGGTAAATGGTTTGTACTTTCCTTTCTTTGTTTACTTCAGGACAGAACGATCTCATGAGCATCTAAGGCTATTATAAGAACCTCCCCCATAAAAGGGCCACTTGTTCTAGGAAAACGGCTGAGTCCGTTTCCCGAAGGACAAACACACCACTCACCTCATTCTGGACGCAAATCCGATCCAAACTTGGCTGCTTTCCCAGGCAGAAGCAGCGCCTCTTACTGTTCTATCACCTGGGCAGTTCGATAAGTTTTTTCGGGCCGCCCATTGTAACGGTTAAGCACTATATTAAGAGATCGTTGATACAAAACTCCACGTAGCGACATACTTTGGTTGGCGGCTCAAAGCAAGGTAACGGAAATCAGCGACTAACACCACGAATATACAGATACGGTAATCAAAGACACGTTTCCACGTGGTATTATATACCTGTAAGAGCAGAGAGGGAAATACATGGGGGAAAGCTACCAAAGTATTATAACATGGCAATGTTGAGCAGACCTAGCCAAGGTATCATCTTTGCATCTCGATTGATTGGTGTTTCGTGGAAAATTTCATAGTTCTTAGTGAAAAATTAAGCTACACAAGTTTGCATGTACTTTCCATGACATAGTAACAAAAACGGAAATCAACGACAGAGCGCCAAAGCTGCGACCCTGAGCCAGACCCGTAGCAATGGATACCGACGCCCTGGGGCAAGACCAATAATTTTCCCCATTCGAATCAATAACGCTTTATCAGCAGTATTATTTCGTATGCACTATGCAAAAAACAAAAACAAAACAAAAACGAAGCACCCAGTAGGAATAATCAAATCGAGAAGAAAATTAGTATGTGCATACAATGTATAGGAAAGGAATGATTGTAAGTCCAGAGAAGTTGAGCCATTTATTCGGATAAAACAGCTACACGAGCGGAACAAGTCAGTACGTTGTTGCGCCACCTCTGGATCTGATGCAAGCGGATACCTGGCGTGTCATAGACACAGTTCACGGGTACTGCGCTGAGGAATAGCATGCCAGATGGTGTGCAAATTACGGGGTAGTTCACCGACATTCCGGGATGCGCGTACGTGGCGTCACATCATTTCCCAAACATGTTCGATCGGTGAAAGATCGGGTGATTTGGTTGGCCATGGAAGGGTGTCGACATTATGGAGACAGGATTGAGAGTGCCGTGCCGTGTGTGGCCGGGCATTATCCTGTTGAAAACTCGCTCGGTTCTGCTCCGACAGGAATGGCAACACAACAGGTAGTAGAATATCGTCGATGTACCGTTGAGCCGTGAGGGTGGTGTGGAGGACTACCAAGGGCGTCCGGCTATCGTAGGAAGTGGCTCTCTAGACAGCCACCCCCGGTGTGCGAGCTGTGTGCCGTTTCACGGTAAAGGCAAGATCCGTGCGCTGGCAGGCTTGTCTCCAGACACATGACGCTGGTCATCTGCGCCGAGGGCAAACCGTGACTCATCACTGAAGACAACACGAAGCCATTAGACACTATCCCATGTTGATAAGGCCCGACACCACTGCAACCTGTGCCGGCGATGCTCGCAGGTCAGTGGTAGGCGGCGGAGTGGTTTCCTTGGATGTAGTCTCCGTGCTGCAAGTCGTCTGGTAACGGTCCGGATGTCCACTTCCGTACCTACAGACGACACAACATGGCCACGGACGGTTGAGAGCGACAAATTCGGTTCTGTTCGTGTGGCTCTCATAATCGCTCGATTCTCGCGTTCTGTCGTTGCCCTCGGCTACCCACGTGCCGCTGGGTTGTACCCTCCTCAACCCATTGTCCAATTGGCTCCGACCGAAATGCCAGGCGATCAGGCGACTTGACCAACCGGCCTCTCTCAGCCCAATTATACGCCCTCTGTCAAACTCTCTGAACTGCTCGTATTGTGCACGTATCCGACGTCGTGGCAACCTCACTGTCCGTGGTGGTTAATACAGCTGCACAATTGTCCCAGCGTGCAAGCTTTGCTCTTGATATACCCTCCTCGATGCGAGGTTCCCATGCGCTGTGGCTGGCCGCTATTTAGTCAGTGGTCGTTATTTTTTAAGAATTAAGAATTTGCATATTCGGCTCGGAGGTACTTGCATGCGGAGTGCATCAGGATCGAACTATTTTTCTCGGGGGGGGATTCTTTTATTTGGCAAAGAGTGTATTTCGTCTCCAAAATTCACTGTCTTCTGGGATAACTATCCCCTTTGTCCAATCCCCCCTCTTCCTGTCCACGCTTCTGGTCTGAGCAGCTAAATCAGGTAGAGAGATGACTGGAGACTGACTCGCCGACATGCAGGATGCAGTACCCATTTTCCCAGAAACTGCTGAAATTTATGCACACGCATAGTAATAAGGATTATTTACGGTAAATTAAACTCTTTGCCAGCTTGGGAAGCGAAGAACGATTAAGAAGCTCATTTTCCCTTATAAGTGACGAGTGATACACCGATGGTGCATGGAACCATGACGCTCTCCATACCTTGAGTGCACGACGTAGAAAAATAAGAGAAAGATTTATTTTATTACCGCAATGTTAGGTGTAGCATTGGTTACAGTGGTGTATAGTTTGTTTTTGATAATTTCAATGAGGGTAGAAAACACAGAAAACGCAATCTCGGCTTGCGAGTGCGGTTTTGATCAGATGATAGGTTCCCACATGACGTTTTCTTACCGGTTCTTTTTTTTACGCTTTCCAACCGTAGGTTGAAGAAACGTATATGCTCCAACTTTGTCCGTCCGTCCGTCCGTCCGCACGATAATTGGCGTAAAAATGGGTCGATTTCGATGAAATTTTAGTATGTGGTAGGAGACCACCTAGGGACGAACCCTATTGAAAATGGGGCAAATGGGGTCAAAGGTCACGACATAGGAGCGGGATCATTCCATTACCCTTATGCGTCATAACTTGCGTAAATATGGTTCGATTTCAATGAAAGTTTACTATGTGGTAGAAGACCGCCTGGGGACGAACCCTATTCAAAATAGGTGAAGTGGGGTCAAAGGTCAGGACATAAGAGCGGGATGCATTCCATTGCTTTTATGCGTCATAACGTGCGTAAAAATGGTTCGATTTCGATGAAATTTCAGTATGTAGTAGGGGACCACCTGGGGACGAACCCTATTGAAAATGGACGAAATGTGGTCAAAGGTCAGGACATAGGATTGCGATCCATTCCATTGTCCTTATCCCATATTATTAAGGTGGACGTCAAGTAATTTTGCTTCTTATACTTCCAATGGAAAAACTTTTGTACACATTTCCTTCACAATTAATGTGTTCCCAAGGATGAAAATGTGAACATCGATTAAAATAACTTCATATTATAACTTGGAAGACTTAATATATTCTAAAACATAACCATAATTATGTTAAAAATCAATAACTTTTCCTTTGGTGGTGTTGAAACCAGAGAACAGATGGCGCGACCTGTACTTCGATGACGTCAGTGGACAAAGAAATGTTGGATTGCATAATTACGGTTATGGTTTAGAAAATATTAAGTATTCCAAGTTATGAAATGAAGCTATTTTAATCGATGTTCAAATTTTCATCCTTGTGAACGCATTAATTATACAGAAAAAAGATGGCGCGACCTGTATTTTCATGACGTTAGTAGACAAACAAATGTTGAATTGCATAATTATGGTTATTTTTTAGAAAATGTTAAGTATTGCAAGTTATAAAATGAAGATATTTTAATCAATGTTCAAATTTTCATCCTTGGGAACGCATTAATTGTGCAGAAAATGTGTACAAAAGTTTTTCCATTGGAAGTATAGGAAGCAAAGTTACTTGAAGTCCATCTTAAAGTAGCAATTCTTGTATGTATGTATGTACATTTTATTTTGAAAATGGCTCTAAGAATTTTGATGAAAGTCGTTAACCTACCGTTTTCTGGTACTAGAAATCGATTTAGCTTGATCTCGACTTTAGAAGAATTCGTTTAGTGAATCTCGACTTTAGAAGAATTCGTTTAGTAACCACCCCGAATTATAACGTTTTTAGTGATGGCGTTGTTCCATTAATGTTACCAATGCTTAGAAATCTTATGACGTCACAACTCGCGTTTGAGAATGTTGGCGCGCGGTCATGCCATTTATCTTATTACGTCACGCGTTGTTTGTGGATCCTATTAAAGATTTATGACGTCACACCTTGCTAGCAGATGGTCGCGATTCCCATCTGCCTCATTACGTCACGCGTTGCGTGCGTATGTCCGTCAGCACGATAACTCGCGTAACAATAGTTGGATTTCGATGAAATTTTAGTACCTGGTAGGGGATCACCTGGGAAGGAACCCTATTTAAAGTGAACGAAATGGGGTCAAAGGTCAGTACATAGGAGAGGGATCCATTCCACTGCTGTTATGCGCCATAACTAACGTAAAAAAGGTTCGATTTCGATGAAATTTTAGTATGTGGTAGAGGGACCACCTGGCGACAAACCTTATTGAAAATGGGCGAAATGGGGTCAAAGGTTAGGACACAGGAGCGAGATCTATTCCATAGCCCTTATGCATCATAACTTACGTAAAAATGCTTCGATTGCGACAAAACTTTATCATGTTATTTCGGAGGTATGCCAAGCCGGTTCTGTTGAATATCATCGAAATGGGATCAAAGGTCAGGGCACACGACCGAGATTTATTCCACAGACATTATTCTCATAACTTGAGTGATAACTTGAGTGCCGCCCCGGTGGCGCAGTGGTCTAAGGCGTTGGCCTCTGATCATTCGTCCGTAAGGGGTCCGGGTTCGAATCCCGGTCAGGCATGGATGTTGTGTTTGTCTTACGGCACTGGTTCTCTCCCTTCCCTGGAACCAGTGACCCTAAATTAGGGACGGGCGACTGCTTATAGCCCATTGAGTTGCTCACGGTGGTCGTTAAACCTCCAATCAACAACAACAACAACATAACTTGAGTAATGATTTCTGAAATGTTGGAAAGCGTATTATAATCAATGCATTGCATGATTTTACTAACTTGTTTATTTCTATTGTGTTTTTAGTGTTTGATGTAGAATTACTCTTTTAATTCCTCTCCCGTTTGTGGTGATGAGGGGGTGGGGTTCGGGGTGTTTATGATGATTTTGTATTGAGGGCTAGTATACGAAAATTATAATGGAGTTTTGGAATGGACGGAAAGAAATTTCTAAGTCTTAAGCTTAGCTCACTAATCTGCCACAAGAATGGGAATATGGCATCAGCAACACGAAGCCATGCCACCACAGTGCACTGCTCCAACCGTTCTGGGTTTTGGAAGGAGTATGGTTGTCTATAGGCTGCGTTTACAAAGTTTCATTTAAATAATTTCATGTCTCTGCATGGTCACTTTATTTACTGAGTGTACGCGCACTTCTTTGACTAACAGGTGATTGTTTCTGACAACGCATCATTTCCGTCCTAGAGGATTTGGCTTGTAATAGAACAACTCAATATTGTACACACAGGTACAAATTTAGGAGGAGGATCTAAAAAAGTACAGAACACTGTCCCCGTCCTGAATATTTTTATATAGTTTCAAATTGCTCTTTATAATCAATTCATGTTACGAGCGTTTTTGTACATTAAAATTACATCTTTTTGCTCTGGTTTTATTCTTTAGTTCATGAGATTAAAGCAGTTAAGCTGCAATTTTATAAATAAATTAAGTATGTATTAATAGCTCTAACATACGGAGATTCTGTTTATTGGAGTACATATCTAAGTGTTACATGCAAACCTTCGCACATCAGATGGATGGCTTCATCAAACACGATCACTGACTCTGAACTAAATGAGAAGAGGTTCTGACTAAAATTCAAATTTTAAAGAATATAAAACGTGGCAGGTGACATTAGTTCTAAATTTAAATTTAAGAGGGTGGAACATCCAGAATCCCATTCCAAACAGTAGGACTGTCTGTGGAAATGTCCTTGTTGCAGACGTTCGGGGAGATGAGGTTCTCTATCGTTTCCCTGTATGCTTTGACTCTTGCTTTTTGGAACCATCTTAATTTCATCCCAGTTAGAGATTTTTTTAATTTTTTTTAATTGGAGGTTTAACGACCACCGTGAGCAACTCAATGGGCTATAAGCAGTCGCCCGTCCCTAATTTAGGGTCACTAGCTCCAGGGAAGGGAGAGAGCCAGTGCCGTAAGACAAACACAACATCCATGCCCCACCGGGATTCAAACCCAGACCCCGTTCGGACGAATGATCAGAGGCCATCGCTTAGACCACTGCGCCACCGGGGCTGCCCAGTTAGAGATAGTAGCGTGTATCTTAACTTGTGCTGAAGCAAGGGTCACACACAAATTGCCCTGCTTCGCATCCCGTTTGTGCTCCGTCAACCTTGTCCTAAAGCACCGCTCGGTCATACCAATATAACATCTTTTTGATACAAGAGCGCCCATAGGGGATGGGTGGGGGGCTAGCCGTTGGTATAGCCAAGTTTTTGATAAATTTAAAACACTAAAATATACGAAACCTTTTTTTAAAGCATTTTTAAAAATAAGATATTAATGATTGATTGTATCAATTATTTTTGTTGTATTTTAATATCTTGTACATTTACTAAAATGTTTGACAGCCTTGAAGCAGGTAAGGATTTTTCTTAGCCCCCCCCTAAAAATACTCATATGGGCGCCACTGTTCTGATCCATCCGAGTAGTCCAAAGGGATAGAGTAGACCACACGTTAGTGTCTACAGTCAATGAGGGCCGTCTCTGTTCGCGGCGAGAAAAACCTATATTGACTTTGCTTTGCGCTCTAATTCCGATACCAAAACCAAGCGTTTTGAGAGAGTTCTTAAAAAAAAAAAAACAGGAGCGTAGGGTAGGGACCCAAATTGCAAAGAACGATTTGAAGTGGCAGGGTAGTGATTACTGTTGGCAGCATCAGCTCTCCTGAAATATTATTGATCGTCTGCGTATCGAACCCAGGAGAGGAGGCGTGGGATCTTAAACTACAAATCTCAGCTTCACAGGTATCTTGGTCAGAGGCAAGAGTAAAAGCTCTTTTGGCTCTATATCTAAAAAGAGCATATTTGTGGGAGCCCGGGTAGACAGACGTAAGGAGAATAGCGTTTGGCACGTAGGTAGGTTTGTAGTAGACTCGAGCACGAAGAGCTTCAGCGTGCGATTTTTCAGCGAGAACGTCGAGGAAAGGCAGCGAATCATTAGTCTCACTCTGCAGGGTGAATTTAATTTATTCGTGAATGCGTTGATCATAGCCAGGAACTGCTGCAGAGAATCTTCCCCGTTCAAAAATTGCAAAAATAAAGACAAGGAGGCATCTTATCTTCCTAACTCTTCAGTACCACATCGCTGAAGGTATTTCAGTCATTGAACTGAGAAGACAACGAGTTGAAAGATTAATGGAGATTGTTTAACCTACTTTCTGTTTGCTGATGATATAGTCATTTTTCCAAGAACACCTTCAGAGCTGCCGAGTATGATCCAGGAACTTGCTGACGAGAGTGAAGAAGTGGGATTAAATGTGAACTTCCTGAAAACAAAGTTTATGTTCAATGCTTTTAGCAGAGAAGATTTAGAAGTTGGTTGGGCCAATTTGAAAGTGACTGATGCCTGTATCTACTTTGTACAACAGATATCAAGCAAGGACTACATCGAAGAAGAAATAAAATAGGCCTATAAAACTTGGCAGGAGTGCATTTGGAAGAAACATTGCAATTTTCAAGAGCAGTTTACCATAATGTTAAAGGAGAAGTGCTTTCAATGCGTGCTTCGAGTTGTTACCTATAGATCAGAGGCATCGACTTTAAATAAAAGACATACGAAGGCTGCGGAGATCTCAAACAGGTATGGAGAGATGCTTGCTTGGTTGTAACCAAGAAAGGTAGGGAAAGAAACTCATGGATCAGGAAAATGTCAAGATTTTATGACATCATGATCAAACTAATGACTCTGAAGTGGCAATTAGCTAATTAACTGGAAATAATGCTAAGACTGACTACCGTTGTACAACTGCGGTGTCAGAACATGAGTTGCTAACGGGAGAGGTCAGCTGCCCGAAACCGGACCAGTGGAGTTGGATTTTGGTCCTCATTCTGGGTACACGGGCATAACTTTTATGTATGTATGGGGAGGGGGAAGCAATTTATCCTCCTCTGTCTTTCACTTTTGGAAATAAATTTTGTTGCTATCTTGAATCTCAAATTTGTTAAAATTTAGACGAAAATTCAGCACCTAAACATTAAAAAATGAGATCTAAATGATTAATATTTTCCATTGCAAAACTCTGTATAATGAAAATTGTTTACGAACTGAGCTACCTTTAAAATTTCTTCGTTTTTGGTATCCACAAAAAGTGAAATCTGCTAGAATTTGTAGTTTTGCACTGTGTCCTCCAATACGAATTGTTCAAATCACGCGTACGGCTGACTGTACTTAATTTGTGTTTTTTTAAATCATCATAATTAATACATATGTGCACAATGGAATTTTAAGTAATTTCCGTCGTTACTTTGTATTTGCCGAATAAATACTTCAAGCAAACAACAATTACGTAACAAACAACAACCACATAAATACTTCAAAGAACTTTGTTTCACTGTGATAAGAACCAGCGGTGTAGTGGAGCGAAACAAATCGAAATGGCGTTCCGGTACTTTTTTTTTCAGCCGGCACTCGTTTTAGTAAATTCTATGTATTACATAATTCGTTTTCTTTTTAAAATGCGAATATCTTATAATTCTTTTCCAATGAAAAAAAGTACGACAAAAAAACTGCACATTTAGTGGAATTAACATCCCATGTTTGTCTGAAGGTACAGTTCGTCTCTAAATCCATTCTCACTTGGCAGTCTAAAACTCATTTTTTTCTACTGTTGTTAAAAACGTTAAGGTGGGGATATTGCAGAGAGGAAATTTACAATTTTAATTGGAAACTTAATTAATCTAGTCCTTATTAAAGTGTTTAGTTATGAGTCTAAGCGAATTTAGTCCA
Source organism: Macrothele yani (assembly GCA_039090855.1). Classification (NCBI taxonomy): domain Eukaryota; kingdom Metazoa; phylum Arthropoda; class Arachnida; order Araneae; family Macrothelidae; genus Macrothele; species Macrothele yani. Next base: position 144,236,080 of record CM076989.1, read on the forward strand.
GTTACGAGTACCCTTTAATTACCCTGGTAGCAGAGCAGATTTTTTTGCTTTCTGGAGCCTTATTAGGTCCGTTTCACAAAGGCGGAAAAAATCTGTCGAAGCAATAAATGTTCAGGCTGTTCTACCGGCCGTTTTCAGACGGACTATAGAATTGTCCGTGCTGTACCCAAACTGCCCCTATCCAGGTATCTCGAGAACTAAGACAGGCAGTAATAAATGGCTTTCACCATTGCTCTCTAAATTAGTTTCCGCTTCCAACGACATCTGACTCGATAATATGGAGCTGATTTTAATTTTTGCACACCAAAACGGCCCCCCAAAATGGGCCCCAACATTTCAGTGTTTTCTTACTAAAGTGGTGAAGAAACCTTGTTCCTTGAATGCTAAAACGTGTAAATCCGTAAATCTATGATTTTGACCTCTCACTATTCTTTCTTATACTATAAATATAAGAAAGTAAAAAGGGGATAGACGGAAAGGGAGGGGGGGGGGGCAAGCAGTATTGAGGACATAAAAGCATCGTGCGTTCCCGTACTTTTTTAATTAGCACTACACCACTGAGGAGAACAGGGAAATGCTGTGACCTGTTCCTACATTCCTTCCTTTCTCCAGTTGATATGTGAAATTTTCTTTTAAAAGTAGTTCATTTTTATAGATAGCAATCCAAGGTCTCCATAACGTGTGTACTGTTATTTTGAAATTTATCTAATACGTACTTCCTTATCCAAAATAGCATTTTTTTTCTCTCCTTTAAGTTGTACGAATCCTTTGTTCAGCAATCAGGGAAAGGCGAAGTTCGGCCTTTAGCTTGTTAATGGATAAAGCACGTACCTAAAATGCGTGCATTATTTAATTATTTATAACTTGTTTGTTTTTTGCAAGTATCAGCACTTTTAAGGTGGTCAATGAGTGCGATACGACGCCGGCATCCTATCCAAAGTCTTATCTAAGTTAGGATATTAAGCAACTGCGCAGTGTGACGCAATCTTCGTCTGGTGTGAAAGGAATTTTTCTGGTTTTGGTTTCGCTTGTGACGTTTCCTTCGCTGTGAAGCCTAGGCGCGGTGTACGATGGGAGTGAGAATGATTTCAGCTAACTTGGTGCTTGCGAGTAGTTCTATCACGAGAGAGTTTGGTCGTTACCTCTGGTTTACGCTAATACAAGCTTCGTAAGTGTTAAAACCTTTTAATTTACTAATTTGTGCTATTTTACGTTTCTGAAATTACTTTAAGTGTACTTTCCAGTCTATAATTGTAAACGTTTATGGCGATAAACTTCTTGGCATTGTTAAAAGTGCGGTAAACGTACCGATACACGCCATTGTTCTTACGTCTACATGTAAACAAATATCCGTATACATTTTTCGGATTTCATATGAGAAATTCTCAAAATCAACAGGAAAAGAATCAAATGTGATCGTGCCTGTGAATTTCTTCAAATGCAAAGTGACAGTTGGAAAAGAAACGTTGGGACTTTGGTAAGGTGATACATTTTCGTATTCTCCATGATTCGAATAAAATATTTGTAAGACATGAAGCGTCACACGATAGTTGTTAGTTTTGTGAGTAATTGTGGAGCATCATTCATTCTAGCTTGCAGTTTCCACCAGAGTGTGTTATATAAGTAGTCGCCTGTCTCTTTTAAAGCCATTGCTCCGAGGGAAGGGAGAAAACGTACTCATATGAAAAACAGCTCACACCAGTAACCAAAAAATCTGCGTCTCTTGATCAATCACGCCGTGAAGCAAATCAGTATTATGAAATTTCAGGTTAACTGTGGTCCAGCGAAGTGAGGGTGTAGGCAGGGCCCTCCCCTTATGATATCTCTTGATCTTTCGTTCTTTGTTGTTATTGTTAGCTGCTTATTTTTAAATGTATTTCTGCATATTTTTAAATATATATTTCGCGAATAATTGGAAACGCACTTTAGTATGGCGAAGATCTTGAGAGGTGTTTTCACCCACGTATTTTTATTTTCATTTTTAATTTCTGTGCTACCCCCATAAAGAAATCCCGGGTGTGTCACTGGTCAAACGTATACAGAGGCGTGCTGTGCTATTCCTCTGGAAATTTCAAGTACGTTACTTGATGCAGAGACGAAGCGGAGTCGTCCTCGGATGCCGACACCATATTGGCCACCTACCCGGACAAGTGAATTCAACGCTACCATTTGACAGAAACCGACTTACGTGTGACTATGTATATTGACTGTGTGTTTGAATTTTAATTCCATGTAGCGTTTACTTCAGGTATTCATACTTAACATGTGCAGTATGTAAATTGGAGCTTTATGGAAGTGTTACGTTGTTTAAGATACTTGGCTGCCCTGGTGGCTGAGTGGTTCGAGGCGTGGTATTCTGACAAATTGTCTGAAACGGAACCAAGTTAATTTCCTGGCCGACTGACTGTGGCCCCTACCTACAACCAATGACTCCACATAAGGGATAGGCCAAAACTTGCATACATTCTCATGGAATTTGTTAAACCCGAAAACAAAATACTTTTGCAATTGTTTGGCATTAATGAAGTTTGGTTCACCACTGTTAGCACTTCTTAAAAGTTTTACAGTTCTCACCACGCAGTATATAATCATAACAACCGTTATCAGTCCACTGCTGGATGCAAGTCTGTCCAGCTTTTCGCCACAACTTTCTCTCTTGAGGCAGTTTCTTCCAAGTTACTCCAGTATGCTTTTGAATTCCACCCACCAATCTTCCACGTTGTTTTCTGGATTTTTTTCTGGTTTCTTAGTATCCAGTATTTCAGTTTCCCGACGATGGTTAAATCTCGGAATGTGCATACCCCATTGCAACTTGAGGGGTTTTGCTGTGTTCATGATTATCAACACTTTGATATTTTTCTGATTCATGGGTTCTTTTCTCTATGGTTTTTGGTTAACCTTTGGTTTTTGGTTACACAAACGAGGCATCTCTCCACGCTTCTTTGAGTTGTTTGCAGCTTTTGTATGATTGTTTTATTTAACATCCATGTCTCTGACCCATAAGTAAGAACTGGAAAGATGCATTGATCAAACACTTCTCCTTTAAGACGTAATGGTAAATAGTTCTTGAAAACGGTACTGTTTCTTCCGAATGGCCTTTGCTTGGTATCTGTTGTTTGTATCAATCTGTTATTTTGATTATCCATATCCGTGTAAAATCAATGAGGGGCCTGAACCTTGATTTTCCAGATCAGCTTGATTCTTGGTATATTAGTAGTACGTATGAAGCACGTGGAAAAATCAGAGTTTTTAAGTTTTTTGAAGCGGTAGTTTTTTAGTACACATTTTTGAAAATTGCAAAATATACAAAATTTGGGTGAACTTTGATGTATAAAAACGCCCATGAATCTGTCACCACTTCGTTCATGGAAAGATCAACTAGGGACTTATTATAAAGCTCTTTTGATGGGCTTTAATTTGATATGCAACACATAATTATGAAGAAAAATATTGTCTTAGGCAATTTTCAAAATCTTGATTTTTGAAAAACAAATTGATATTTTTAAATGGATTAATGAGTCATTTCATGAGTTTATTTACGAAATTTCAGATTGGGATGGAACGAAGTCGTACTTCAGAAATTATTTGAAAGAAGCGTTACATTAGATATATCAAGAATAAAGTATTCAAAATTTTATTTCTGTACAAAATTATAACTACATAACATTGGTTTTATATGTTAATCATTCTGATTTCACTTGTGTTTACCGTCGAAAAGAATTAATGTTATACATTTAACGAATGCAAACCCAAAATAATGAAAACGGCGGTAATTAATTGTTCCCTTTGTTATCTTAAAACCAATTTTTGCTTACCAAACTCCATCTTTAATTCCAAAGTATGAAATATTTTCTGCAGCACAAGAGTACATGTTTTTATACACTTCTTTTTGGCACACTTGAAAAAACAGTCGAAGAACTCAGGTAAAAATATTTACAGGAAGTGTTGTTTATGTACAAAGGAGTAGGAAATTCACTTCACTAGTTCATTTGGTCTTTGTAACAAAAGAATTTTAGACCTTAAACGATTACTTGTACTTAATGTGTAAACGCAACCTGATGGAGTAATAAGGTTTACTTGAGTTAGTATAGTATCCGCTGAAATATCTTGAATATCTGGACCATCAAGGGAGACGAATGAAGAAAATGGTCCTCTCGGGTGGAGAAACCTGACTTTCTATTTGGCAACACTATCACATCTGACTAGAACATATGCCGGCCACCATGTTTCGTCATATTCAGCAGTAATATAACCAGAAGATACAGTGGGAGCTGAAAAAGAAGAGCTCACAGTGGAAGCACTTTCAGATATAGCCTGGATCGTTTGATTGTCACTGAATTAATAAAGCTTGGTAATAAGGTCAGATTGTGACTTTGTCACAATACAGTGAATCTCCTATGTCCCAAAAATTGCTCTTGCATATTGAAATTTAGTAAGTACTTTTGTTTCACTAAAATTGTGGTATTCAAAGTGATTGACCCAAATGGTCGGCTTCGAGAACTCAGAAGGTCCTTTGGACTCATGACCAATGTTCCCTCTAAGCTGCGCGCGCAGCTGAAATATCTTCCGCGCAGTAAGCATTTTAGATTAAAATTCCCTAATTAATTTTCATCAATCGAAGTTCAATTACCTGCAAAAGTAATAATAAATAAATAAAATTCGGGCTCTCAGAAGTCAAAACAGCCCTTTTTTTAAATGCCGTTCGCCTCCTGCTAAGTTCGTCCCATTGTCCTCTTCATTTTCAAAGGCTTGTGCATAGTAGCTTCGTACGAGCAGATAGTGAACGCGAGAATGCGGATTAGTGATTTTCCCAACCGAGAAAGAGGCAGATATGGAGCCTTTTCTCAAAACAACACATCAGCGCCAGCCAATCACAGCAAACCGTAACCAAGTTCGTTGCACCCATGCTAGTAGTTTATTCCGATCAGTTAAATTGTAAGCATTCCAGGAGTAAGTTTGAGCTTCTCACTTTTTATAAAATAAAAATTTTAATTAATGAAATGTTTTAATTTTTTTTATTTAAAATCAATTCCGGAAAGAACGGTGATAAAAAAAGGTTAGAAAAAATAAGGGTTCCAAACCAAGTTCCAACTTGTACTGCATTAGCAAGAGAATCTGAGAAAATAAATTTTTTGCCCAAGTGGTTTTGATGCCTGCCCAGTTCATTGGGTTAGGCGCACATTCATTGCCCATGGCCGCTGAGAGGGAATATTTGGTCATGACTTGATTATTGTAGTGGCATCGGAGACTTGCTTTCGCAGCAAGGTGCTTTACAGTACTCCTAAGCCATCACATGTAGTCTTCGTATGAGATGTTGAGTAGAAATACCATTCAGTATTCTGTTCATAATCGCTTTTATGGTGGCCTACAAGTTCAAACTCTTTTTCTGATTTTATATTGAGCAGCACTGCCGTCTTAGAAGTAAAAATTATTTTTTAAGATTTGGTATGACACCTTTAAGGACTGGGAATAAGCTTACTCTGAAATGTATAAAGAGCAACAGTATTTTATATCGAACAGTCAGAAATGAACACAACATAAAGTTCATGTGCTTCAGTTCTATTTATTCATAGTAGTGCACAACACATGGGTGGACTCCTGCATACTTGTCCAATGATAAGATTAAACTTCACCTTGTAGGCAGAAGAAATAATTTTCTGCAAAATTAAAGGCTATGAGAATCTCCTCTTGAGCAATGCGGTTTTATAAGAAGTTATTGAATAATTTCTGCTGTTGTGCAATGAACTCATAAATTTTAAGTTCCATTTGTCTATCACAAAAACTTTAATAAATTTACCAACTCCTTTAAAATACAGTCTCAAGTGTACAGCAGTCCGTAGATACCCACTGTGGAAAAGTAAATTGAATAACATACGTATCCTTTTGAACTTTCGAATTGAAGCATTTTTAAAGAGATCAACTCTTTACTCTCATTCATGTGACATTCTGGATGTGCCTAAACAAATTCTATAAGACTTCCAAAGGCTAGATTCATCACCATTATTCAAAATTGTATTTTCACATTGTATTCCACTCATCATTAATATTATATTTTGTTTTGATGAATAGTGCATTCACGTGCTGCGTGTGTCCCACCTTTACGCGCCAAAATGCAGTGTTGTTCGGCATAACTCGTAGAATTGCAACAACCCAGCTGTGTTCACTGGGCACTAATTTTTGAATGTCGATAAAGTTCTTACAAATTAAATAAAGCTTATCTTTTCTAGACATTAACATGGGTATTTTCGTCTTTGACTAATATGACATTCTTCTTCCCAGGCATCACTCTACAGGTCTCATCACTGTTGTAATTTTTAGCACGTCGTTTGTAAAAAAAGATCGTGCTTATGTTATAACATTTCCCATCAGTCCGTCCGTCTGTGGAAACTATATCTCTGCAACTATTCGATTTGAAAAATTCTTTTTGCATTGGAAAGCTTGAAAGGTGTAAGAACGATGATCCTTTCCGGTTTTTCTACAATGCATAACTTCGCCACCAGAGGGCGTAAGTGCAGATGATATCGACTTCAAAATACATTTGATTCAATGTAATTGCATTTTCGTTTGTTTGTTTGTGTTTTTTCTTTTGATTGGGGGTTTAACGATTACCGTGAGCAATTCAATGGACTATAAGCAGTCGCTCGTCCTCAATTTAGGGCCACTGATTCCAGGGAACGAAGAGAGCCAGTGCCGTAAGACAAACACATCATCTATCCCTCACGAGATTCGAGCACGGACCCATCACAAACGAATGATCAGAAGTCATCCCTTAAGCCATTGTTCCACCGGGGCGACAATGTTATTGCTTCTAAACATCCGATTGAAAACATTCTTTCTTCCATTCGAAACCATTTATAACGAAGATTTTGAATACAGTTTCTTTTTTAAGTAATGTTTATTTTTTTCCGCTAGGGTACGTAAAGTTAAATTGAGATTTCTTCGATATCTCTGCTTCTAAAAGTACAATTTGAAAAATCCTTTTTGCATCGGTAAAGCTCCTAGAGGTAAATAAATGTTCTGCATATAATTTCGAATTTTTGTAAAGAATGGTTGGGCCTCTTGGGAACGTAAATGTATATTTTTTGTTTCTGATATGCATATTTGCAGCAATATCTGCGTTTCTGAAAGCTCGATTAAAAAATATTTATTTCGCTGTCAGATAGATACCACTCACCACGATAAGCTTTTTGAGAATACTTTGGGCTGAAAATAGCGCATAATTTTCCCGCCTGGGGGCGTAGATGTATATCTTATTTTTTTCAATATCTCTGCTTCTAACAGTCGGATTTAAAAAGAAGTTATTTGTCGTAGAACGTTTTGAGTGTGAAAAGTTTTGCATATAATTTCAAATTTGTGTTAACTCACACGTGGGCCACTAAGAGGGCATAAGTTCACGTTTCTGTTTGCAGCACATCAGCAGTATCTGGGAGTCTAAACACCCGATTAAAAAAATTCTTTTTCCGTCAGATAGTGCTAACTGCCAAAACATTTTGTGTACATTTACTGCTAAAAATATTGCATAATTTTCCAGCTATGGTCGCAAATGTCTTATCGGTTTTTATTAAAATATCTCTGCTTTTAAAAGTCCGATTTAAAAAAAAGAATTTCTTCAGCTAAGAAATTCTTCGAACGCCGTATATTATTTACTTTGTGGAACACTGCCTGTACTCGTGGGTTTTTTTAGTTCACAGTTCTGGCGCTAGGTGGTAGTTATTTGTGTGTACTTCTGTTGGATGCTGTATCATTGCTTCTAAAAATCCTTTGAAAATCTTTATTAACTGTATGCCGTTCGTTACATGAAAGATGGGAAATATCTTTTTTAAATAGTGCCCAGTTTCCCCGCTAGGAAGCAGAAATGTCAATACCTTTTTTCTCTAACTCTGCTTCCAAGAAACATATTTGAAAAATTATTTTTCCTTAATATAGCTTTTGCTGTGAAGAATACCTTTCACATATTTCTACTTTTCATTCAAAATTCTTTCGCTACGGGGGCTTAAAGTTAGAGAATGATTTCATCTATATCTGTTCTAACTGTTCGAAAAAACAAATCGTTTTGTCGCTAATATTTCCTTCAGCTAAGAGAATTTTTTTAGCACAATTTGTTAATTTTCATTACAGACTTTTCAATCTTTAGTGGAAGAAAGTAATTGTTTCTGTTTCGATGTTTTATCGGTTGTGGACTTGCGGTTGACTTTTTTCCTGTTTTTTTTTGTTTTTTTTTTTTTTTTTTGTTATGGGTTCCATTGACTATGACTAACTTAGAAATCTTTTATTTGTGTCGGAAAGGACTTAAAAGATGGGCTCATTACCACGGAGAATTCGGTGTTATCGTGTGTGTGTGCGTGTGTTAACTAGGGATACAGTCTTGCGATCAGTGTTTGCTTGATTCAGGGTCTCATGATAATAAAATACCTTTCAGTGCTACCATTTTTTCACAGCCCTACACATATAATTGTTAACTCCAAACTCGTTCTGAATTTCAGCAACTGACCTACTTTTTTTGCAAAACTGAAAGGAACGGTAATTTTTTCATTCCGATGTCTTGTGTTTGAAAACTTTTCCTTCAATTCTCATATCTTCTCTGTTTCACCTGTTGCACTTTCATCTTTCTCGGCTGATTCTACCAGAGTGCGTTTCGAGTTTTATTTCTATGCAGTAGCCTTAAATTTATCTATTTTCAATCTGGTGATCGATTTTCTCTTGTTTACAGGAAAATTGCCTATAATAAATGATAGTGATGTATTCAAAAATTCAGGTGAGATATGAAGATCAATAAACGGATAATTTTCATCATTACTCACGAGTACACCAGGCATTTCATCATCATCTGTAGAACGAGATACTCTAGATTTAGATAAATGCGCAATTATGCGTTAGTTTTTATTCGACACTCGTCACTGATTTTTCTTAAACCTTTAATTTTAAAATCATCAACAAACATATCCAACTGTTACTTTTTTTAGGCTTTCAACTTGAGCCATGTAATTAGTTTCGGAAAACGGATTACATTTCACTGAATAAGTGATTAGTGTTTACCCAATTTTTGTCATGTTGGAAGAGAGTTTAAAGTTTAATTCATTAACACTAAATTAAATATATCACTTCAAAATAATATCTGAAATATGAATGATTCGTTTACTCCACTAACACCGTGGCTACTTTGCCATTCCACAAAATACTCCTCAGTACATAAGTTACCATGCCATTCCACAGTAAACATAAGTAACTATAATATTACAGAGATTTACAAGCAACTCAGCTGAATAGTCGGAAAACAAAATGAGTGCAAAACTATGAGGTTTAGTCAGGCCCAGTATTTCTTACTCTGAGCAATTCTCAACTCAGAGTAATAAGCCTATGATTAATCTAGTCGAGTTGGAAATTTTGTTTAGAGGGCCAAAAAACTTAACACTGTGTCTTTCCACTAAGTTAAAGTTTTAAATAGTAAATATATTTTATTTCTTAAAAAAATTATATTACTGGATTAACAATATACGATTAAAAAAACATGTTGCATGTTTAGATATAATAATATTTGAAACTAACAAAAATATTGTATTTTAAATAAATTTAATTTTAAAATACATACAATGTTGAATATTTAAATCTTGTTAAACTACTTTAGGAATTACCGTGCGCAACACCTATTTCAGATTTTTTTTTAAGTATGATCCTATTTCTATCCCATTCTGAATGTTTGCAAATGAATTCACGAAATGTCTCACTTGAACATAATTATTTTTCAGAGGAATCAGCAATGATGTAAAGTCAAAGTTTTGAAAATCGCCCAAAACGATTTTTGTTTTCATTCTAATTAGTATGTATTGTATATGAAATTAAAGACCTCTATATGAGCATTCTAATGAGCTCTAGATAGCACTTTCCGAAGCCCTAGATGAGGCATGAATGTTTCGTTTATTTTACGGCTGTGGCCTTTGTTCCTGAAACAAGTGGCCTCAAGGTAGGAAAGAGCGACTTAATAGCTGTTTGAGCTGCTCATGGCGGCCCTCAAACCCGAATTAATATAAAATAAAAATTGGGACTTATTTCTACGGCGGAGTATTTTTGTTTTCGGGATCACAGCCGGACTGAAAGAATCCTATGGACTTGAAAGTTTAAAGCTCAAGAAATTGATTCTGAAAAAGATAGTTTAAAATAATATTTCCTTACAATGATTTCATCCTATAAATTAGTTGAACCATCTGTAGGACGGCCACAAAATCTCTTTATTTTTAAATCCCTATGTTCTTGTAACTTCATAAGCAACTGCTAACAAATTTGGTTGCATTCGATGAATTTGTTTAAGTTCTGCAACTTTATCTAATCTACTTTTCATTTAAATGGCATTTCACTAGCACGTATGGTTAGGGCTAACTTATTTTCAAACCTTTTAACGTCTGCCAATGCATTTCTCCCTTGGTTTTTGTCAACAAGGAAGTTGTTTTTTTACCAAGCATTGGAATAATTTTTTTAAAATGTGAGGATATTGCTCGTCTAAAATGGTAAATTATTACGAGAAGTGAAGAACAAAAATCCCTGAAAAACATGATTTTTATTTTTTTAACGACCACCATGAGCAACAAGCAGTCAGTCGCCAGTCCCTATTTTAGGGCCACTGGTTCCAGAGAAAGGAAGAGAGCCAGTGCCGTAAGAAAAACACAACATCCATACCTCACCAGGATTCGAACCCGGATCAATCACGAACGAATGGTCATAAGCTAGCGTTTAGACCACTGCGCCACCTTGGCGGCTATGGATCTTTGAAAAAATTACTCATTCAGTTCTGAAGATGGCAACGTCCTTCCAATTCAGTTTTCTTACATCTGTGAAGTATAGAAACTAAATCACCAGAAAAGTCAAGCTTATGTATATAAGTATCGAATGTTTCAAAATAATTAAAAAATAGCAGTATGAAGTGGGGCAGTTTTATTCCTAGAAATTCTGACTGTGCACTCCTCATGATACAAAGTAATGACTGCGTCCTTCCTCGCCTAATTCCTCAAGAAAACGTAACTCTGGAATTAAAGATTATGGCGCTAATATACCATATCGGATGCCCCTCCGTAAATGACATATAGGCACTTTATATAGCGTGATTTCCCTTTTACTCAATTTAAAATTGTGCATTTATTTTACTCTTCAATTCTGAAAAGTTTGACTCTAGGTTCAATACAAATCGTATGCACAGCCGAACATGAGAGGAACACTGAGACGTTAAATGAAAGGTCATACAAAACAGAGGTAACTCGTGCTAAAAAAGTCATACTATAAACGTCAAACCGTCTTCACACGATATATAAAAGAGTTTTATGATGGAATAAAAACTTAAATGATAGTTAAAAATTTAAAAGCGTGAGACCTTTCGGGTCCTGCCATCAGATGACGTACAATCAGTCGTCATCTGTTCATTCATGTATATCTATTTACATGTATAAGCTGCCTCTTCCACTGCATGTGTTCATTGAGTCTGAGGATGGGTACCTGTCGGCAGGACCCGAAAGGTCTCACGCTTTTAAATTTTTAACTATCATTAAAGTTTTTATTCCATCATAAAACTCTTTTATATATCGTGTGAAGACGGTTTGACGTTTATAGTATGAAATGAAAGGTCCTTCAGCAAATGAAAACTTGTGAACACTCATTTATGTTCAATCATGACTGACCGTCATCTAAGGGGCTCATTACGAATACTCTTTGTTGAAGAAGATATTCTTGATAAAATTGATATTAACAAGCATGTATTCGGATGGGATGCTGCTGAAGTAACGGCGTGTCAAAATATTTTAATGCTGAACTTAGGAATCGGAATCGTAACACTATGTGAAAAGGGAAATATGACTTCAAAAAAAGTTGTTTATTTTTAATATTAATCGGGTAAAGGTATTTTATATCAGGCAGATTGGAAAATGATTACGCATACTACATAAGTAGTGGGCATTTTCCATGTTGTTTAGGTACTTGTACAGCCTGGGTAGGTAACATAATCTTCTAAAGGACACTAACAGGATAGATCTAAAAAACGTTTTGCAGTTACAAAATTTTCCGAAATATCCTGTACTTGGTATTAGCTGTCATTGTGTACTGTTACGGGGCTGTTCACTGAATTATGTTTCAGTGCCCTGTGCCAAAGGTTCGTTAGACCTTCGCTTGTAAAGAATTTCGAAGTCCTTGGGTTTTACCTGTATTTCCCCCGATGATGATAAAATAAATAAATGAAATACCCGCTAAAATTAACAGTCGTTCCTTTGCAGTGAAGAATATGCTTATTCCGTGAAGTCATGGGAAACATCTTTCAGCTTTGTCCTGATTTCTTAATATTGTTAACTCGATGATCCGCTTTTCTTCAGTTATTTGTATCGCTACTATGCTTTTGTATCCCTATGCTTTTGTTTCCCAATTTAATTTCTGTTCGGTGTCACTTTTCTGCATCGGACATTCTTAACTTTTATTTTCCCCCGTTTTCCTTCTCCCACCATCTTCACGACCAGGATGAAAATCTTGCCAACGCTCTCTTAGAGAGCCCGGATCAGAAGTCCCTTGCTTTGTTGATTCTCATTTCGGCCACTCCGTAACTCCCATTTTTACATCCTGTCCAGCGCCTCGCAACGCAAGGGAGTTACTTTTAATTGCATTCTCCCTCTCGGACTCTTTCGCGTGACCCCTACTTTCACACTCCTACGTTAAAGCTGCTACCCCCCCCCCCCAACATATCAACTGTTCTTCAACCTACCGTGAAAAGTGCCTCCATTAACTGAAGATGTGAGAATTTCTCGACATCTCCTTACAACAGAGTTGAAAACAGGTCGAAAAATTTGGACCCGGACCCGTACGTCGCATAATTGGACCCAACCCGGACTTGACCCAAGGATGTATTGCGTTGGTGCGAATGAAATGTCCGGCGCAAACCAGCAGTGGAGACAGGCCGCCACCACAGCCAAATGGAATCACCCACAGGTGTTGCGGGTATTACGTCACAGAGTTACTGTAAATCGCTAGCACGTGTGTGAAGAACAAGATTCAGGCGTGGTTTGTTTAAACGTAACGTGGCTTGCAAAGGAAACATGCAGACGCCGGATTTTGGATTCATCTTCCTCTATGAATTTAAACTGGGCCATTCTGCAGGAATTGCTGCTCGAAACGTTAACAAAGCGTTTGGGGAGAATGCAGCCAACGAACAAACCATTCGGCGATGGTTTGTGAAGTTTCGAAGCAGAGATACGGACCTGCAAAGCATGTGGTCACCGGCCTGTTTGCTGACGTTGTTCTGCTACGTGCGGTTGAAGCGCCCCCCCCCCCCCGAGAAACGTGTCATGAGATAGCGGCAAAGGTAGGTGTCCACCACACGACTGTTGTTCGGCGTCTGGCTGCGCAGGGTAAGGTCAAAAAGCTGGGCATGTGGCTGCCGCTTGAGTTGACAGCTGCCAACAAGACTAGGCGTTTGGAAGTCTGCACGTCGCAGCTTTCCAAGAATAAACAGGAATCCCTACTGCATCGAGTCGTCACCTGTGACGAGAAATGGGTCCTTTATGTTAATCGGAAACGATCTGCACAATGGTTAAGCAAGGCACAGCCTGCTGGACGGCATGCTATGCCACCCCTACACACCAAGATGATACTCCTTGTCTGCAGTGGCGGACTTGCAGATTTAGCGCCCATAGGCACAAAATTTCCAAGCGCCCCCTGCGGAGGAGCTCATCACCCGTTCTCGTTCTGATATCGGGACCGGCAGAGTTGTACTAATGGGGGGTCCAGCTCCATGTGGTCTAGACCCCCCCCCTAAATGTTCGACTTCATGGTTAAACATATATATTTGTATATTATCCTCGAAATTAAGTTCTGCGTACGTGCCTGGGGCCCAGTTCTTAAAAGGATGTGGCTGCGCTGCGTCTCCCCACCCCCGCCACTTTCTAGACATAAGTTTTTAAAGTTTCGTGCTCCCAACAGGGCCTTATTCCTAAAAAGTACCTTTTTTTCAGCTTGGTTCATAAAAGTCCATAGTTTTAAAAAATGCTCCTTCTTTTCCATTTAATGGTCTTCAAAATTTTTATCAGGATGATCAATTTTTAAATTTTTACATAAAAAAAGTTCAGTTGTGTTTCAATATCTCAATCAACAATCAACAGAAATATCTACATGCATGCAGCTATAATATTGTACTATTAGAAATTGGTGATTTGTGAAGAAACAACGCAAAAAAAATATAATTTTTATTAAGAAAAGGAATAAAAATATCCGTTTATGGACGTAAAAATATGATTATTAAAGCGTAAGCTTTCAACACGAACAGGTGCCTTCTTCAAACTTATGCGTGGATAGGCAAGGCAAGAAAGCTAAACACCAGAAAAAATTTAAAAAAACAAAAACATGAACAGAATATGAGAACATGGTATGTTGCGTCGCGTGCGTGCGACAACGAGAGATGTCTACAGAAACGTACTAAGCGCGAAAAAATGTGCGCCATATTTGGGGAAGCTCAAGTGAGACGTCATCATTGCACACCACAGTGTTAGTCAATATCTCGATGATTTCCCTGAGGGTAGTGCCTCTGGCGGTAGTATAAGGAACCACTCTCTTGATCTGGTTCCAGTTCGGGATGGCGGAATGGGTAACCACTTCCCGGGATAGTGCGGTTATCAATTTTCTGTGCGAGACGTCCCGCTTGTGTTCGACTAGCCGAAGAGCGAAAGGAAGTTTTGTCATTCCGATGTAATGTTTGGTGGTACCATCCGGATATTCCAATGGCATGGCATGGAATACACTCCCGCATCAGTCAGTGAGGTATGTGTGTTCCTGGATGATAGCAATCGAATGGCATGGAATACACTCCCGTATCAGTCAGTTAGGTATGGGTGTTCTAGGATGATAGCAGATGGCGTGATATCGATCTTGGTAAGCGTATCCCAAAGGTAAGCCCGAGTTTCTTTAAGGTGTTCTTCAAGAAGTAGGCTTTTCAGCAGCTTAGTTTCCCTTCTTTTTTAGAATCGCGATTTTCCGATTCTGAGCCCCACTGAGTTTTCCCTTTTTTGCACTCATCACTCACGGAGATTTCAGCACAGCACCCCACACACACTAAAACAAGCTTGTTCAAACTTCTAATTCAAAATCTAAAAAAGCACAATTCACCGCAGAAACTGCCGCAAACGCTAGGTTAATTACGATTATGATACTTTGATACACTTATAGCTCTGAGCTCTGACCAATTCCAGTTCCCCGAGCTTTGTCTTTGTGAAGCGCATTTTCATCTGGTTGGGGGTTGGGGGTACACGTACACCGTACACTCATGCCCAGCCATTCAGATGAAAGCAATTTGAAAACGTTTGTCTTCGACCACATATACACTGCTGGCCACCCAAAATGCAACACCAAGAAGGAAGCATCCGATTGGCCTGAAATTCGAAGCATGCGTCGCCCGCGAGAAGACATGCAAACGATTAGCATTGCAGGGCAAATGCAAATCATGTGCTCCCTGCAGGCCACCGAGCACTATAAGAAGGATGCACAGAAGGCGGGGTGTAAGTAGTGGAAGTGTGTTGTGCTGCCGGACCTGTACGTGGGAAGCTTCCTGATGCCTCGTCGCAGAATAAGGTAGTCATTCCAGCACGTTTCGAAGTTAAACAGAGGACGAATAGTGGCTTATCGCGACAGCGGTTTATCGTACCGAGACATCGGCGCCCGTGTGGGACGACAGCCAGCCACAGTGAGGAGAGTATGGATTCGGTGGGTGCAGGAGGGACAGACGGACCGACGTGAGCGATTGCCGCAGTCGCGGCACACCACCGAACGAGAGGACCGGCATGTCGTGCGGCGGGCATTGAAGGCTCGCACCGCCACATCACGAACGTTAGCTCACGAATTAGGGTGTGTTGCGCAACCACCTGTGTTAGCACGTACCGTTCGACGTCGTATTCAGAAGCGGGGACTTGTCGTCCGGCGCCCAATGCTCCGATTAGCATGGACGTTACACCACCGGCGAGTGCGGCGGCAGTGGGCCGTTGAGCGCCGCACCTGGATTACGGAATAGCATGACATTGTCTTCGACGAATCCCGCTTCTGCCTACAACACCACGATGGTCGGATCCGCGTGTGGTGGCACCGCGGCGAGAGACTGTATGACGCCTGCATTATGCATCGCCATACCGGTCCGTTGCCTGGCATTATGGTTTGGGGCGCAATTGGATATGACACCCGCACCCTTCTGGTACGCATCGCCGGTACACTCAACAGCCACCGCTACATCAACGACGTTTTCGAGCCTGTAGTCCTCCATTGCCTGCAAGACGTGCCAGCGGCCACGTTTCAAGAGGACAATGCGCGCCCGCACGTGGCACGCATCGTGCGACAATTCTTCACGGCCCACCAGGTATCACTGATGCCGTGGCCCGCCTGTTCTCCCGATATGTCGCCCATCGAACACGTCTGGTCGCTGATCGGCAACCGAGTGGCCCGGCAAGCACCACTCGCGGCTACGCCTGATGAACTGTGGCAACGTATGGAAGAAGCCTGGCCGACATACCCCAAGCCCACATCCAAAGCCTCATTCGTTCGATGCCGTGGCGTGGAGCGGCCGTTATTGCCAGCCATGTGGGTCACACGAACTATTAATGTCTGCGTGTTCCGCAAGTTGCACGGGCCTGTAAGCTCAATCGTTTCATCTTTGTATCTGTTGTTATGTATAGTAAATCTGGCTTTGCTATCCCGTGTCATTCTTGGTGTTGCATTTTGGGTGGCCAGCAGTGTAATGTGGTAAACGGGTCTCACACGGTCACACCCATGCCTCCTCCCATGAGACTCCCTGGGAATGAAGTATGTCTTGTCCCTTTCCTTTCTTTATTCGTTGTTTGTTGTGTCGTGGTCACCATCAGGGAGGGAGGGGCAAACAGACTGACAGACAGACAGACACAGACACAGACACAGACACCCCAAAAATAAATTTTAGAGAACGCTGCTATGTTCGAACATGGCTCTGCTTAACATTGTTCCCAGTCCCACCACAATTTTACACCCTCACTTAAATTTTTGCGCTCCTTATAGAGCTACGCCCATAGGCACGTGCGTACCGTGCCTAATTGGAAATCCGCCACTGCTTGTCTGGTGGTCCACATCCGGGATATTTCATCGGAGTTTCTTGGCAAGAGGTCAACCCATCACTGCAGAACGTTATTGTGCTGAATCATACCAGATGCACCAGAAATTGCTGCAGAAACAACCGGCTTTGGTCAACAGACATTGTGTTCGTCTGCTCCAGGACAACGCTCGCCCTCATGTCCCACAACGAACGATGCTGACACTAAGTGCCTTGGGCAATGAAACACTGCCTTCCCCTGCCTATTATCCGGACTTGTCTCCGACAGACTATCATCTGTTTCGTCGCCTGGATCATCACTTCCTGTCCGGGAAACAGTTCACGACAGACAACGAAGTTCAACGTGCAGTTGATGACTTCTTCGGGTTCCAGCCATCACAAGACTTCTTTCGTTCCGGGGATCATGGACTTGCCGGACAGATGGAAACTATATGTCAATGCCGAGGAGATTATTTTGCTTACGTAAGTTGTCCTACTTTTCCGTTCTCGCCGTCCACGTGTGCTGGTCCTTTGACGGACATTTCATTCGCACCAACCCAATAACTAACCCGACCCTGACAAATCTTTGAACTATATACATATACAGGGCGTCTACCAGGTCACGAAAGGTAACGAAATAAGAAAACTGTCACGGAAGTCAAGGAAAGGTCACGGAATTAAGGTCGTAGGTCACGGTCGATTTTTCCCCCTTTGTGCTTTACCCTGAAAAAATCAAATATCAGCTTTGAGCTAAAAAGGAGAAGTCTTTGCCAATGACGATGACGTCATTTCCTTCAAGCAATCTGAAGGAATGCGCCGTGATACCGTTCTCCCCTTCAGCATTCATAGACTCCGCTTGGCACTTTGTCAACCGAGGTTCTCTCAACTGTGGGCCGATAGTAAAGGTCTTTTTGTCGAAAGTAGCCAATAACCTGCGTGTTTGCTTCGCAGAAAATTCGTCGCGAGTCATTCGATCTGGGCGATGTACGGTATAAACGCGAAAAATAGGTTTAAGTTTTACATCGAGGCTCCGATTTTTTAGCTAACGGTACTACGATGCGTCGTCCTTCGCGAAATCGCGCTGTGATGTATCGTAAAGTAAGATGTCGATGAAATCGCACGATGGCGTCGCGGACATTGGGCATCCTTCAGGAATGATGTGAATCTATCACGAAGCAAACACGATGTTTAAACCGGTTCTTTTCGAGCCGCCGCGTGTCGATGTTGCCATAAATCGGCGAATTCGCATGTACTACTATCTGCCAGCAGGAATGATGATTTAACAGGTTTTGTTCAGCACGATTCCAAAACTGCAAATCGTTCCAAATCATAATAAACGCTGTTGCATGTTTGCATGCCGTGACTGCAATCTCCGGGATCTCGGGAATTTACCGCAGTCTGGGAAGTAGTTCGCGGGTAATTAGCACGGCTTTTGTAAAAACGATCGTACGTACTAATCGGTTTGTCTATCCGTGGACACCATATCTCTGCAACTATTAGTCCGATTTTAAAAATTCTTTTTTTTTTTTTTTTTTGCATTGGGAAGCATAAAATGTGAGAATGATGATCCTGGCATTCCGAGTTTTTCGGATGCGCAACTTTGCCGCTAGAGGGCGTAAACGCAGATGATATCGAATTTAAAATGCATTTTATTACATGTATTTGCTTCTAAATAACCGATTGAAAAAATTATTTCTTCCTTTGGATGCCAGTTATAACGAAGACTGTTTAGACGCAGTTTCTTTTTCAAGTATTGCATAGATTTTCCACTAGGACTAGGAGGCGTAAAGGTAACTTGCGTTTACCCTGATATCTCTGCTTCTAAAACTCGGATTTGAAAAATTCTTTCTGCATCGGATACTGCTCCTAATGAGAAATGTTTTTTCATGTAATTTCAAAATTTTGATAAAGTATTGTTTGGCCACCAGGGGGCGTAAATGTTTATTTCTGCTTCTCATGTATTTGCAGCAAAATAGCCGCTCTTCTCAAAAAGTCGACTGAAAAAATTCTTTCGTAAGCCACCAATACAGCTCTCCTCTGAAAACGTTTTGAGAACACCTCCTGCTTAAAATAGCGCATACTTTTCTCGCCAGGAGGCGTAGATGTATACCTTATTTTTTTATAGCTCTGCTTCCAAGAGTTCGTTTTGAAAACTTCTTTCTTTGTTGGAGAGGGTTTCTAGTGCAAAATGTTTCTCATATGGTTTCAAGTTTTTGAAGTAATGCATAGATTTTCCACTAGAGGGCGCAAAGGTAACTGGAGTTTCCCTGATATCTCCGCTTCTAAAGCTTCGATTTAAAAAATTCTTTCTGCATTGGATACTGCTCCTGATGAGAAATGTTTTACATATAATTTCAAAATTTTGATAAAGTATGGTTTGACCACCAGGGGGCGTCAAACCATACTTTATCAAAATGGCGTTTGCAACAAAATCCGAGCTTCTGAAAAAGAAGACTGAAAAAATTCTTTCTTAGACCGATACCGCTTACCTGGGAAAACGTTTTGAGAACACCTGCTGCTTAATAAAATAGCTCATAGTTTTCTCGCCACAGGGCGTATATCTTATTTTTGTCAATATCCCTGCTTCTAAGCGTCTGATTTGAAAAAATCTTTCTTTTTTGGGGTAATGTCACTGCTGTAAAATGTTTCTCGTATGATTTCAGTTTTTCTTAACGCAAAAGTCTGCCACTAGAGGGCGTTAGCTCACATTTCCGTTTACAGCAATATCTGCGGGACTCAAAACCCGAAATAAAATATTCTTTCTCGGTCAGATACTACCATCTATGAAAACTCTGTGTATTTTCTTCCCAAAATAATGCCCACTTTCGCCGCTAGGGGGTCGACAATGTTCAATTTGTTTTTCTTAATATCTCTGCTTCTAAATGTACGATTTAAGAAGTTCTTTCAGCACCGGATGCCATTTGCCTTGTAGAACAACACTTTAGCAGTGGCGGCTCGTGGTTGAAAAAATAGGTGAAGAGCTACAGGAGCAATATGAAAAGATATCTACTGTCTGCAATGAAAATCACTGTATGAGGACTGACCTATTTTTGTATATTAGATAAATTCTTCTTTCTTTTAAACCTGCAACATTGTCGATTATGTCGTCATAGAATCAGCGGCGGCTTTTCAGGTGAAGTAGGTATGGGGTAAACGTAATGCCTGGACACTTGACTGAGTACCAGAAAAAAATGAAGCATAAAGCTTCTCAAGCTGTTTTTGTTATTGCTTAGCACATCGTTTGAACCTTGTATTACAGCAGAGTTTTTCTAAAATTTCTAAGTGTCGAATATTTTTTGCAAGCCTCAGTTTAATTCCTTTGTTTTTTCACCACTAGCCTATTCGCCTATTTTATTTGAAATAAGGTTTTATTTAATAATTTCGTATAATATATTCTTTTTTTGCCTTTATTGCGTGATAAAATACCCAAAATTTTGATTAGATATCAATTCACAATGCGCGTCCAATACGAAAAACAAGTCCTTATACGCAAAACAGTTCAAGTGAAGAGCTGAAATGAGAATGCTTGGAAGTCTGCAGTTTCCGTTGGAGTTGCCATGGTAACAGTGACGTCACTCTCCCTTATCTGCCGGGCAAGTGAAGTGCTTTAGCTTGAGACGCCAAGCCTCTGCACCTGAAGTCGTGACCTTCCGAAGAGATCGCAGTGGAACGGGAACCCTTGGCAATCCACTATAGGGCTTTTTCTTTGCGGAGTTTCGGGACATACTTTCCGAAAGATATTTGTTTTGTTTTTTTGTGTTTTGTGAATGTTTGTTAAAAACTTTATTAGTTACTTTAGTTTCGTGTACAGTTTAACTGATAGTGATAGTTTTAGTTTTCAGTATGCATCCTGTGAACGACATTGTATGTAATTTATTGCAAACTTCGTTCAATCGGTGGAAAGATGAAAATAAAAGAGACATTTTACTTCAAGGACGACCGACGAATTCACTGACAATTGTCGCCAAGAAAGAAATCAAGAAGAGCGGTAATTCTTACAATAATAATTTTAAAAATTGTTGGTTTATTGAATATAAATGGCTTTGTAGCCCTTCTGTATTACAAAAATTATTTTGTTGGCCCTGCTTATTTTTTAGTGATAAAATTCGGCGTGGAATAAAGACAATTTTCAGATTTCTTAAATATAAAACGGTCACTTCACAAACGTGGTGATTCTAGCGAACACCTGAAATGCAAATTAATGCTAAATAATTTTGAAAAGAATCAGAACACCATTGCCGATGTCCTGAGGGAGAATGCTAGGCTTTTGAAAATGCATTTCAACGAAAGCGTTCGTTCAAATAGACTTTTCCTGCAGACAATGATTGATGCCGTACTGCATTTGAGTAAACAAGAACTAGCATTCCGTGACCATGACGAAGGCAGTGACTCGATAAATCGTAGAAATTCAAGGAATTGCTTTCACTGTTGATATCAAGAACTCCTTTAAAAATTCTAAATCAATACGAAACGATAAAAAATGTCTTCACAGGTGACTCAAAAACTATTCAAAACGAATTAATTGAATGTATTTCTGAATATATAAACGATCACGTCAAAAATGAAATACATGAAGTTCAATGCTTTTATATTCAAGTAGATGGGAAGACATAACCAGACTTCCGAGTGCTCTTTAATAATAATATCTGTTGATTCGGAAGGTGTATCGGTTGAGCGATTTTTGGGTTTCCATGGTGTGAGTGAAAATAGAACGTCAGCAGCTTTATACAAAATGCTAGACAAAATTTTGGAACAGCTTGATTATCAACACAAGTCAATAAGACAATGTTACGATGGGGTAAACGTAATGTCTGGACACTTGACTGAGTACCAGAAAAAATGAAGCATAAAGCTTCTGAAGCTGTTTCTGTTATTGCTTAGTACATCGTTTGAACCTTGTATTACAGTAGAGTTTTTTTAAAATTTCTAAGTGTCGAATATTTTTTGCAAGCCTAAGTTTAATTCCTTTGTTTTTTCACCACTTAGCGAAGCGATCGCTTCGCTGAGTGGTAAAAACAATACACTCACATCAACAACCGCAAGATGCATGCCAACCATAACAGAAACTCGATGGTCCTCCACTTCGAAGTTAGTATGTGTAATAGTTGAAGATTGGGATAAATTGAAGGAAGTATTCGAATTTCTCACAAATAGTGACCAATTAGAAAAAATATCAATTCAACTTGCCCAAGCGTTTTTAAATGATATGAACACTTTTGAATTTACATTTTTGGGAATAGTATTTAATGAAATATTTGACTTCACCAATCTATTATTCGAAATTTTGCAGAAAAACTCACTAGACATAAACTACTGTGTTACTCAAATTAAAAACAACTTATGAAATTTTGTGCCATAAAAGGAACGATGAAGTATTTGGAACACTGTTTGGAAAAGCTAGCAAAATCACAGAAATAAGCAGATCTAAACGGGAATATGCTGCTCTTACACCAGAAACAATGTTTCAAAATTATAAACAATTGTATTTTGAAATTTTGTACCACATTCTTATGGAAATGGATATAAGATTTCAAGACTGTGAGAAACTTAAACTTCAATTTGCCTGGCTTGCTGACACAACCAAATTTGACCAATTTAATTCATGCTTTCCCTGTCACGCGTTTGAAAATCTACCACATTTTTACGGAAACAGTTTTACTAAACACCAGCGCCTTAAAGATGAACTGAGTCTTGTATATGCTGATAAAAAATTATGGAATATATCGACTCATGAACTTCTTCGAGTGCTTCATGGAGATAAAGGCATTTTTACAGAAGCTTATAAATTGGTTTCCATGATTTTAACAATTGCATCTGCAAGTGTTTCAGTGGAAAGAAGTTTTTCTTGCCTTAAACGAATACAAACTTACCCAAGAAACACTATTTCTCCAGATAAACTTGCTTCTTTGGCAAATATTTCTATTCAGAAATACATTTTCTTAATGTCACGAAGAAACAGCCATTTTCTGACGACATAATCGACAAATTTTCTGCTTTAAAGGGAAGAAGAATTAATCTAATATATAAAAAAATAGGTAAGTTCTCATTAACTGATTTTCATTGAAGACAGATATCTTTTCATATTGCTCTTGTAGCTCTTCACCTATTTTTCCTACCACGAGCCGCCACTGCATAGAATGGTTGTTTCTTCGTGAGCATCAATAAAATATCTTTCTGAATAAAAATATTTGCCAAAGAAGCAAGTCTGTCTTGGGAAAAGTGTTTCTTCAGTAAGTTTGTTTTCTTTTAAGGCAAGAAAAACTTCTTTTCATTGACACACTTGTAGATGGAATGGTTAAAATGAGGGCAACCAATTTATAAGCTTCTGTAAAAATGTCTTTATCTTCATGAAGCACTCGAAGAAGTTCTTGAGTCAATATATTCCTTAATTTTTCGTTGGCATATACAAGACTCAGTTCAATTTTAAGGCGCTGCAGTTTAGTAAATATTTTCCCGTAAAAATGTTGAAGATTTTCAAAAGAGTGAGAGGGAAAGCTTGAATTAAATTGTTCGAATTTGTTTGCGTCAGCAAGACAAACAAATTGAAGTTTTTCAGAGTCGTGAAATCTTATATCCATTTACATAAGAATGTGGTCTAAAATTTCAAAATACAATTGTTTATAATTTTGAAAAATTGTTTCTTGTGTAAGAGCAGTATATTCCCGTTTAGATCTGCTTATTTCTGTGATTTTTCTAGCTTTTCCAAGCAGTGTTTCAAATACTTCATCGTTCCTTTTATGACTCAAAATTTCACGAGTTTTTTTTAATTTGAGTTACACAGTAGTTTATCTCTAGTGATTTTTTTCTGCAAAATTTCGAATAATAGATCCGTGGGGCCAAAAATTTCATTAAGTACTATTGCCAAAAATGTAAATTCAAAAGTGCTCATATCGTTTAAAAACCCCTTGGCAAGTTGAATTGATTTTTTGTCTGATTGCTCACTATTCGTCAGAAATTCGAATACTTCCTTCAATTTATCCCAATCTTCAACAATTACACTTACTAACTTCGAAGTGGAGGACCATCGAGTTTCTGCTGTGGTTGGTATGTGTCTTGCGGTTGTAGATGTGAGTGTATAAGATCGCTTCACTGAGTGGTGAAAAAACTAAGGAATTCTAGAGAGGCTTGAGTAAAATATACGACACTTTGAAATTTTAGAAAAACTCTGCTGTAATACAAGGTTCAAACGATATGCTAAACAATGAACAAAAACAGCTTGAGAAGCTTTATCCTTGATTATTTTCTGGAGCCCATTCAAGTGTCCAGACATTACACTTGCCCCATCATAACATTGTCCCATTAATTTGTGTTGATAATCGAATTGTTCCAAAATTTTGTCTAGCACTTTGTATAAAGCTTTTGGCGTTCGATCTCCACTCACGTCGTGGAAACCCAAAAATCGCTTAGCCAATGCACCTTCCGAATCAACAAATCTTATTATTAAAGAGCCTTAAGAAGTCTTGATTTATGTCTGTGGTGTCATGTACTTGAATAGAAAAGCATTGAACTTCATTTATTTCATTTTTTACTTTGTCGTTTATATATTCAGAAATACATTCAATTAATTCATTTTGAATAGTTTTTGAGTCACCCGTGAAGACATTTTTTATCTTTTCGTATTGATTTTGAATTTCTAAAGGACTTTTTGATATCGACAATGACGCCCCGGTGGCGCAGTGGTCTAAGGCGCTGGCCTCAGATCATTCGTCCGTAAGGGGTCCGGGTTCGAATCCCGGTCAGGCATGGATGTTGTGTTTGTCTTACGGCACTGGCTCTCTCCCTTCCCTGGAACCAGTGACCCTAAATTAGGGACGGGCGACTGCTTATAGCCCATTGAGTTGCTCACGGTGGTCGTTAAACCTCCAAGCACAAAAAAAAAAAAAAAAATATCGACAATGAAAATAATTCCTTGAAATGTCCACGATTTATCGAGTCCATGCTTTCGTCATGGCCACGGAATGCTAGTTCTTGTTTGCTCAAATATAATACTGCATCACTCACTGTCTGCAGGAAAAATCTATTTAAACGAACGTTTTCGTTGAAATGCATTTTCAAAAGCCTAGCATTCTCCCTCAGCCTCAAGGCATCGGCAATGGTGTTCAGATTTTTTCAAAATTCCTTAGCATTAACTCGCATTTCAGGTGTTCGCTAGAATCACCATGTTTATGAAGTGAGCGTGTTATATTTAATAAATCTGAGAATCCGTCTTTATTCCCCGCCGAATGTTTATTACTAAAAAGTAAGCAGGGCCAACAAAATATTTTTTTGTAACACAGAAGTACTACAAAGCCATTTATATTCAATAAACCAACAATTTTTAAAATTAATATTGTAAGATTTACCGCTCTTCCTGATTTCTTTTTTGGCAACAATTGTCAGTGAATCCGTCGGTCGTTCTTGAAGTAAAATGTCTCTTTTATCTTCATCTTTCCACCGATTAAATGGAGTTTGTAATAAATTACAATGTCGTTCACAGGATACATACTTTAATTAGAACTATCACTAACTGTTAAACTGTACACGAAACTACAGTAACAGCTAAACTTATTGACAAATAATCACAAAGCACGAAAAAATAAATTTCACCGTGATCTCCTTCGAAGGTCACGATTCCATCTGCAGAGCTTCGTTACTAAAAGATAAAACACTTCACTTGCGCGCCAGATAGGGGAGATTGACGTCACGGTTACCATAGCAACCTGGTCGACAGCTGCAGACTTCCAAGGGTTTTCATTTCGGCTCTTCACTTGCACTGTTTTGCGTATGAGGACTTGTTTTCCGTATTGAACGCGCTATGTGAATTGATATCCAATCAAAATGTTGAGTATTTTGTAACACAATACAGACAAAAAAGAATATATTATACAAATTACTGAATAGAACTTTATTTTAAGTAAAATAGGTGAAGAGGCACTTCACCTACTTCACCTACTTCACCTGAAAAGCCGCCACTGCACTTTAGGTTAGTATTTGAGGAGTTTTATAGTTGACAGTTATACCACTAGATGGTGTTTGTGTACTTCTGCTTGCAGCTGTATCTCTGATTCTAAAAATCCTATTGAGAAATTTCTTATTTTTATCTGCATGCCATTCTCCATAATAGAGATGTGGTGCATTATCCTCTTTAAACAATGCACAGAATTCCTGCTATATAGGGTACGTAAAGGTCAGTACCTTTTTCTCACTGTCTCTTCTTCCGGGAGCCATATTTGAAAAGTTCTTTACCGTTAGCATATTTTTTCTATGAATAATTTTTTACTTTCCTATTAGGCGTAGAGTTATATCAGGTTTCTTTCATCATTTCTCTCTTTTAACTGTTCGATTTGAAAATCTGTCTGCGATATCTTCCTTCTGCTGTGAGAAACTTTTTATGCACAATTTGTTAATTTTTATTACGCACTTTTTAGCTGCTGGTGGAAGTAAGTAGCTGTTTCTATTTCTGGATGTTTTATCAATTATGTAGAAATATGGTTGAAATTTTTCTAACCAGTTGCATTGGCTTTGCATAACTTTGATAAATTTAATTCGCACCAGAAAAGATTCAAGACGTGCTCATTACAACCCAAAATTCGGTGTCATCTTTCTTGTTTTCTTTTTTGTTCACGTTTTAGCTAAACAGTATGAAGAGATATATCGGCATTTAAAATTACATCTGTATAATTTTCCAAATATCAGTCAGTGCACTTCCACTCCTTCGGAGAATTATTTCATTTTTTTTAACATAAAAAATATTTAATCAGGCTTAGGCTAGGAAGAAAAAAAAAGCCTAAATGCAGATTTCGGTACTTCCCGATGGAATTGCGCCATAAAAATTGTTATAAATGCACTTCACGTTGAGTAGACAGACACAAAAATATTACGCTTTCACAATTTTTTAGTCAAGGCTAGGCTAGGCACAAAAAAAGAAAAAGCCTGACTGCAGTTTGGATACTTTCCGACGGAATTTTACCATGAAAATAGTTATAAATGCACTGCATGCTGAGTAGACGCACAAAAAATATCACACTTTCAAAAATTTTAATAGGCCTAGGCTAGGCACAGAAAAAAGAATAAAAAAAAAATAAATAAATGAAAAGAGAGGCCTAACCGTAGGTTTGGGTGCTTCCTGCTGGAACTTCACCCAAAAAATCTGTACAAATGTACTAAGCGTAAAGTAGATGGACAGAATAACATTATATTAAAAAAAATAATCCGGCCACATATTCAACATGTATTCAAAATAATAAAACTAAGTGCTGCATCAAAATGTAAAGAAGCACTAAGAAAACAGAAAAGTCAGCAACGGAAAAAGAAAAGGAAATCAGATGTGCTGTGGGAAGAATTAAAAAACTGGAAGAAAAAGTTATTGGAACAGGTTGAAGAAGCTAATGCAATAGAAACAGAAATTAAATCAGCATACACATACAAACAAACTGCAGAGTTAAAGCTCTGTCGTACATTGCATTTGGGATTGTTAAAGCACTTCATTAGTGCCCCGGGGGCTAAATGTTATCCAATGAGGAAGTGTTTGGTTTAGATAACTTTTTTAGTTTTATGTATGCACAGTAATACTAAACCTTACATGTCTACTTAATGCATGTTCGCTATAACGTATGTACAGCATTTTTACCTGTTCCCGATATAACTTATTAACGTCACGCTGAAAATTTCCACCAGTTGGAAGCTGCATACTTTGAAGTCTAGAAATCTTTGTTTACGGTACACCTGTTTCTGGCTTCTCTGATCGGAGGAGGAATTCGCATTGGTATTGCTTTTTTTATTGATGTACTGATGACATTCTTGTAAAAATGTCTTTCAATAAAAGAAAAAGTTATGCTGAAAGTGAAGTATTGGTAAAATGCCACAGAAATCCATAAAATTATAAGAAAAAGTGGACATAATAAAAATGAGGCTGGTGAGTTAATAACTAAACTTTCAAACTCTATGAAATGGTCCTAGCCACACCACATATTTATCAGACCATACTCTTATATAACTGTTTTTTCCTTTTGCTACATAACAAACACACCTTAAGTTCAACTATGGAACAAGGAGCTATTGCCACTTTTGAATCGTATTATTTATCGCGTCGTGATCTGAAGACCGCTTATTTAGTAACCGTTAGAAGGACAATGCAACTGTTCAACAGTTTAGTCGTGATTATAATATTTTATATGCGG
The DNA here is from genome assembly GCA_039090855.1 of Macrothele yani. Lineage (NCBI taxonomy): Eukaryota > Metazoa > Arthropoda > Arachnida > Araneae > Macrothelidae > Macrothele > Macrothele yani. Next base: position 144,264,301 of record CM076989.1, read on the forward strand.
TTATCGTCAGTGACAGTCGGAGGTACGATGCGGCAGTGGAGACGCGGGAGACATATCACAGGAACTTCGATCGTGCATGGAAAAATGATACGGTAATGCATGGTTGGAATTTGACATAAACTTTTTGTACACAATTTGTGACTGATTTGGAAGGATTTGAACCAACTGTTAGATTAATAATATTGTTCAAGGAATTCTCCAGCTACATGAACAGCTTGATTAGGAAACTGATAATGTGAAAAAATTGTTAGCCTCACACAGTAACAGACTTTAGCATTGAGTGCTTGATTGAACTGGAAACATGGTCAGGGAAAGTGGCTCATGAGAAGACTCAGTTGAATAAATTACTAAAGAAAATGTACACTAACAAACATTCTCGTTAAAACTTTCAAAATCATAGAACAGCTTGTAAATAAAATTGATAAGTGTGGCCCTGATATTGAGTGCAGTTCTTCAGTTGTGCGTTCGGATACTTTGTGCAAGAGTATAAAGCTTGTTTTGGATAGCATTTATTTGCTGAGTAAATAATGCTATCAAAAATTGAAATAAATTGCTAATAATTTTAATTGTTCATAACAGTATAAACCTTTATAACGTACTTCCTACACTCGCTTAACGTACTGTTGTGTAACGTGTAGGTTTCCCAGTTACAAATAATTTTTTATAGTGCGATATTTTGAGTTTTTCACTAAATGCAAGCATATTGGTAACAAATTGCTATTATTTCAACTTTTTAAAAATCATTTTATATACTCAATTTACCCTTTTAATTTCTGAATTACATAATCAGATTTTATATTTAATTAATTAAAATGGCCAGACTCCTATATTGTTGACAGAAAGAATAGTCGAGAAAACTTAGTTTTAGGGGCAAGAAATGTCCCGTAAAAGTCAAAGAAAGGTCAATAAAAGGTCAAGAAATTGAGTCTCCTGAAAATGATAGACACCTCGATATACAGTGTTCCAAAAGTCACTCCGCAGTGGGTATCTTAGGTTATATAGAAATCAAACAAATGTATTATAGGAACGTATAATTTATTCACTTACTTACAGGAAGTATTAAAACTGTAGTTCTTCACTTGCAAGACATAACCTAACTGTTTTAAACACATCTGCGAGAGTCAAAAAGTCCCTGCCGCGGTGGCGCAGTGGCTAAGCGATGGTTTCTGATCATTCGTGCGTGATGGGTCCGGGTTGGAATCCCGGTGAGGTATGGATGTTGTGTTTGTCTTACGGCGCTGGCTCTCTCCCTTGCCTAAAAAGATTGCAAATATTTATATATAACTCGTCTTTTCATGACCTGACAGATTAATTCGAATATTTAAAAAAACTTTTTTTTTATTTGACTTTATTCACAAAATTCAAGAACACTATTAAAAATCTTCTGAAAATTTCCGTATGGTTTACGATTTGGGTTTTGGGTCTTTTCATCATACCACTTTAAAACAGCAGGCCTGGGGTCGAACTTGTTTTCAGAGGGACTTCAATACTCATGAGAGCATTCAATGTTTGTAAATTTAAACTGCCCCTCCAATCACCCTGGATTCTCTTCATGAAACTGAACCCAACCTCACATGAAGTAGATAAGAGAAATATACTGGATATTTCTACTAGTGCCAAAATGTTTTTATAATGTTTGTACTTTTCAAGAAACATTCGTTTCCAGAAAGCAGTTCTTCCTTTTTGCATATGTCTGAAAAGTATTTCACACGCGCAATGCAGTGGCGCGCTTTACAGTTCACGCTAAAACATTCAAAAATTTTCAACTAAGAACTTTTGCTAGAACCACTTTTTATCACTAGCAAAATGTATTTGCTTGCTAGCAGTTTGCTACTAACTACCGGTCTTGAAATCGAGCCCTGGACACTAACTAATGAAACAAACTTAACACGTGTGAAACACAAATTGATTCCCCTGGTGAGGGCGCAATAGGCAACATTGCGAGATTTAAGTTCCAAACTTCCACCAGTAAAAGTAAAAATCAGTCAGATGCGTTCAGAATTCTAGAACGCTTGACAGACGGGAATCCAAGAAAGTGAAACCCGCAGTACGCAAACCTCCACTTACCGCATGAACATACTGCCTCTAAAATTGCAGTTTATGAAAAGATGAGGCCAAAGAAGGAAAGAAAAGCGGAACGCTTTGACTGGGTGAAAAATCAAAACACACAGTAAGAATGCGAACTGTCAGTTTGTCTTCTTTTTTTTTTTTTTTTAACCATCCATTGCTTAATTTTTCTTTCTGTGGATATCTTTCTCCTTATTATTTCATTATTGCCTTTTTTTATGCCTTCTGATAACAATAATTTCATCTATCATGCTGAAAGAACTTTTAGCCTGAGAACAATCAGCACAGGATATCAAAGCTTGAACTATTTTAGATAAATGGTGTAACTCTGAGAACATTAATAATTTTGAACACCAAGCATCAATTTTTACAAATTGTTTATCTTCGTTACTTCCGTTTTCGGGAATTTCTCCTTCTCATAACAAGCTTAAATGCAAAAACTTATGGGACGGGGGATATTTAATAACGCAGGAGAGTGGGTACCTCGCGGGGGGTGGAGTGCGATTACGGGAGAAATCTTTGCTCCGTCCGACTTTCGGTTTTGGACATTTTCCCCGTATTTGCAAGCTGAAATACAAATATTTATACATTAAAATGTCATTAAATATTTTTACAGTAAAATGTCATTTAACAATAATACTGGACAGAGGCAACATCGCGAAAAAAAGAAATTACGATTACGGAAAAAATCTGAACTCCGTCAACCTTCCGTTTTCGAAAGTTTCGTAAAAATGGAATTCCTTCTTCCGACGAACATCAGTCACCCCCCTCCCCCATTTTTGTTCACTTGTGCATAAATCTGCTGAATGACCAAAGTAATAACGTAAATGGCGGAATTCCTCGAATTCGTGAAAGAATCTTATAACCGAAGATTAGGGGGAAATTTTCGCGGCGTCTGACTTCCGTTTTCGCAAAATGTTGCCTACAGTTTCAAGCTGAAACACAAACATTTATGCAATAAAATGATATTTAACAAGAATGCTGGACACAAAGATAACATAGGCAAAAAATTACGATTACTGCACATTTTTTTACACCGCTTAACTACCGTTTTTGAAAGTTTTGAAACACGAAATACTGTCCCCAGGCGGAAAACGATACCCACTCCTCCTCAAATTCTCTTCAGTTTTGCGTCGATCTTGAGAATGATATAACTGATGACAAAAAAGCAGAATTTCGTGAATTCGCCAAGATTTGCATGTATATCATAAAATAATAGCAAAATAAAAAAATTTAAACAAAATCAAAATTTGTAAAATCCGTAGTTTCAACAGTGAGTTCCGTAATCAGACAACAAAATCCGTAGAAACTACGGCATTCCGTAGTAGTTGGCAGGTATAGGCATGTGAGAATCAGAAAAAATTCTCCCTAAAGTATCTTCGAAAGCTATCAAAACAGAACACTTTCGTAAAAATAACCTTAGGAGATTAAGAACTTATACTTTAATGACTTTCGAATATGCGTGATTTTTTTTTGACTGGGGGTTTAACGACCACCGTGAGCAACTCAGTGGGCTATAAGCAGTCGACCGTCCCTAATTTAGGGCTAATGATTCCGGGGAAGGGAGAGAGAGCCAGTGCCATAAGACAAATAACATCCATGCCTCACCGGGATTCGAACCCAGACTCATCTCGAACGAATGATTGGAAGCCATCGCTTAGACCACTGTGCCACCAGAGCGGCCTGCGTGATTAGAAGGTTGGTATATAAGCAACAGCTCCATTGTATGAACAAGATGAAGCTGATTTTAACGGCTTCAGCCTCAACCTATGTGTAACTAAATGGGGTTGCACTAAATGTGACTATAGCAGTGGCGTCGCTATACTAAGAACATTGGGGGAGGGGCTGAACGGGGGTTAATTTTTTTTCACACTGCCTCCAACTCACTCCATCACTCTTCCGTAACGAAAAAAAATCCTGCAGAATTTTGAAATTAATAATTGTGACTTTAAGTTTAATTGCGTTTAAAATAATTAATTTACAACCAATTTAACCCCTGAGATTTTCAGCTTTAGTGCGATAACTTTAGCGCAACATTAATATTATTTGAATTTTCATCTTCCCCAATATTGGTGGGTTTTTGAGAATATTTAAATGGCCTCCAATTTCTTTGCTCCAATGAAAAGTATTGATACATGCTGTAGTGTGCTCGCCTTTTTCCTGTTTAGCATTTTAATATGCGCCCTTTGTTAGGATTCCGCATGAGGACAGCATGGAAGCCAAAGTTTTAGTTTTGTAGCTCCCAAATACAAACGAAAGATATAGTGAATTGTGGATCCTATGTTTCTGTACGTCCTGGCTGCGTGATCTGGTTCATTGCGAAGGGGATGATACCACGTGGTGCCATGCTTTGGAGACAGAACACAGGGGCGGCGACTATTGCATTGCGAGTAGTGCATCAGCACCACTCCAGAAAATTTGTGTGTTGCAATGCACCACTCCAAATTCATTTATCGTGTTGTAAATATTATGATTATCATCACTAGAAAAGTTAGAGATGTGTGTTTCGCCCAATCTTTCCTTTCAGAAAATGAAAAAAAAAGTATGTTAAGCCTAGTAGGCATTCTGTTTTAGAGGGTTAACTAGGGTATTGCAGTTTCCAAGTGATGCGCCGTTCGCTAACTCAAATACTCCCTGATCCCAGAAGGCAACTTTCAAGTGAGATGAAGGTGGCTTAACAGGCTACAGCAAGCAGCATGTAGGCAGGAAGCATTGTTGATGAAAAAAATGTTACTGGCTCCAGAAAGAAGTCTAATCCCCCCCGGACAGCGGGGGGGACTTCTTTCTGGAGCAAAGAAAAAGCAAGAAATTACAAAACCCAAATGAGAATCACATTAAAACTAAATGCCGCCGTCTGGAATCTTTCAACGCCGAAGTAACCCGCTTCCTGCCAATCAATGCCCTAATTGCACTCCATCCAATCTGTGTTCCTCTGATTTTACAGCCATGCTTTCAACGTTTGTGTCAATCGTTCCTTATCTTACTTCACACCTAGACCTCGCCTGGGAGAAAATTTCCTGTTGCTAAGAAGAAGAAGGAGACATTCTGTTTGGAATCGTTCTTTGCCACAGCTGAATTCGGGCTGAATTTTCGAAGACCGAGCCCGTGGTATATCATCCCGAGTCCGAATTTTATATTGCAAGATAAAGCCCAAGCCCGAACGAGCCCGGAAACTGACAAACCTGTTCAACCATTAATAAAAAAGAACCTCCTTTTCTACACTTCCAATCACTCCTCGTCCTGCAAGTAACCAATGTATTTCTCAATTGGGGAGTGGGGAAGGGACCTCTATCTATTTTTATAGTGTAACTGTACGATTTTTTTTGACCGTTCGTTTCCACCTGAAATGCTTCGGGCGGCAGGGCATCCAAAATGATCGCGCAGTGCTGCTTGTTATGTTGCTCAAATAATGCTAATACCAAATAATGCTAATACATATTATCGCGCCATATAATGCGCTGCAATATGTACGTTGCTAAATATAATTAGCAGGGAGCTACTGCGTGGAGTATAGGGGGTAAATATCGTCGACAAGCTATCAACTATCCAATATCTATAGTTCTTGAAAAAGCTTTTTCTTCTCTGAAGAGACACACTAATGCGCGGCTTATGTCATTTTCTACCAAACCCGGAATAAAGAGCATCTCTAATTAGCCCGCTCCCTAATGAGAACCAGTTGCCGAAAAATTATCTTTACCAACTATAAAGTGTCTCATTTGCTAAATCATATAAAATCCCATTTTTATATACATAAAAATATCTCACTCTTTCTCTCTCTCTAACAGCCCGAACCGCGGTAAATATTCTACAGCCCGAGCCCGATTCGGGCCCTGGCTCTGCTTCATCAGAAACAGAAGTCAACACTTACGCCCTGGTGGCTAAACCGTTTTATAACGAAAATTCGAATTTATATGGAAAGTATTTCTCACCAGAAGTTGTATCTGCTGCAGAAACTTGTTTTTCAAATCGGAGCTTTGGAAGCAGAGATATCGGGGGATACGCAATTTATTTTACGCCCCCTAGCGGAGAATCTATACGTAACTTGAAAAAGTGACTATCCTAGTCTTCGACATGAATGGAATCGAAAGGTAAAATAATTTTTTGAATTGGATGTTTAGAAGCAAATATATGGAATAAAATGTGTTTTGAATTCGATATCATCTGCATTTACGCCCTCTAGCGGCGAAATTGTGCGTCATAAAAAAACGAAATAAAGGATCATCATTCGTACATTTCAAGCTTCTTAATGCAAAAAGAATTTTTCAAATCGGACTATTAGTTGCAGAAATATCGTGTCTACAGACGGGCGGACAAACCGATAACATAAGCACGATCCCCTTTTTACAAAAGACGTTCTAAAAAGAAGCAGGGATGGCTGCAAACGTGAGGTTTTTTTTTTTTTGTTTTTTTACGAAACAAAAACGAAAGGAAGAGGAATGGAAATACTTACCTTCGAGGAGGCATCTATTGAACTGCCATACATCTGGCGTGTGCTTCTGAGAATCCCGCGACACTTAAATGCAATGTATCTATGTCATGCCGCGTGCGTGCTTGACATTGGCATATTGATCATCCTTTTGTTTACCGTTTCGAAATTTGAATATATGGAACTTTCTATTTACATTACATTGTATTTCTTCCTGATGCAGCAGCTCGTTGGTGGTGAAAGCTAGCGTGTATTCATTTGTGTTTTTAATTCACTATTAAACGGATATGTTTGCACTTTATTGTTATCCGTGGTCTCTGACTTAGACCGTAGATCGGGTATTAGAGTGCTGAATTGTGTTGCAGTTCTTAAAAGTAAAAAGTGAAACTTTGTACGAAAATTTTGTATGGGGACCCCATGGCCCGGGCTTCGACCCCATCCGAAAACATTCTACAGTCTAAGTTAGGGTACTATGAGGTAGTTATACTAAATTTGGTGGTCCTAAACTGAAAACTGTAGATTTTACGGAAATTTTGTAAGGAGGCCCCTTGACCCTGGGCTCCAACCTCTTCCAAAAACCGTCTACGTTCTAAGAGTACCGTGAAATAGTATACCAAAACTAGTGGTTCTAAATTGAAAACTGTAGATTTTACAAAAAAAAAAAAAAAAAAAAATTATGGACCCCCTTTACCCAGGGCCCCGACCCCTTCCAAAAACCGTTTACTGTCTAACTTAGAATACCATTTAGATAGTATACCAAATTTGGTTATTCTAAATTGATAACTGTAGATTTGAATAGCGGACATACAAACAAACAAACATTCAATATTATATGTATAGATTTCTTATGATGGAAAGCTGCCGGAAGATCGGCGAATTTCTTTAACACTTGGTATGAGGTATAATTATACTGTTGAAAAGACTCCATTTTGAAAAACGTTAATTAATTCTGACAGTAATTGCTGAACTTTAAAATAAATTCAGGGCTGCCAGTGGTGACTAATAGGCAACTATTTCTACTATTTTTCATGACAGGCGACTATGGCTACTATTTCCTACAAAAAACTGCCAAAAGCAACTATTTTCAGAAAAACCCTGAACTATTTTAATTGTAAGACTACATTTTTTAAAAAACAATTTGTGGTGCATATATCGATGTGCTTGTATAACATCAGTTTTAATATGGATACACGTGAATATCAAATTTGATATCGATATGTCTTCAGTTCATTGCTTTCTGCTCTATTGCAAGTAGCACGGAGGAAACTCAATGGCAAGTATGGACTAGACCCACGTGTGATAAGAGGAACGACCTACACAAATCAAGATATTCTGCCGAAAAAGTGTTCCGTTTTTCTGTTTGGAATAAGTCAGAGATTGGTTGTCTATTTGAATGAGATTCTTGATATACCTTATATCAGATAACTGCGATTATTCTACAAAACAAAACAAGTGATCATCATAACACTGAATGACCACAGCTATGGCCTTTGAAAGAAGAAATACACATTTTTTTAAACACAGTGTATGAACCCCACTTAAGAAATCTTATATTTTTTTACCAACCACAAAAGCAGAAGAAAGCTCTCCGTACTGGCTTTATACAGATGAGAACATCTGACCTCCAGAACAATGTCAAAGAAGAAAGTGTTTTCTAATTCCAAAGTTTGTATCAAGTTAGTTTATGTTAGTAGTTTTTGATATATAATTGAATAGAGTATTTTTTGGGTGTAATTTCCACGACCTTTATAGTTCTGAGTGTCTTGAATAGCATTATATTGAAACTTAGATGCCTTTTTTGTAGTGTGTGGGTGTGTGTATTTACACTATATTGACCAAAGGGACCAGACACCCCTTCAAAAGCAAATGAACAGCTCCGCTGCGTTGTTAAGATGCGCGGTATGGCTGCTAACGGTATGAAAATAAGCCTACAGCTGACCACGATCATATCGCACTGTGAGGTTGAGTGAAAATGTCGTGGCGGGAGAGAACTGACTTTGAGAAAGGAAAGATTGTTGGGTGTTATATTAGCAGGTTGTCCGTAAGAGAAACCGAAAGGCGTTTAAACATACCTAAGTCAACTGTTTTGGATGTACTGAATAAGTGGAAGACACATGGCGTGCCTGAAGTAGCAAAACGTACAAGCAGACCAAAGAAAATATGATAGAGCACGTCGAATCCTCAGGAGAATTGTTACAGCTAATCGACGGAGTACTGCACAAGACCTCAGTGTACAGGTGAGTAAAATGCTGGAACCTCGGTATGTACATGTACCATTCGCAGAGAACTTCATTCCATAGGCTACTGTGGTCGTGCGGTTGCTCATAAGCCTTTCATCTCCACTCGGAATTCTACTCGTCGTTTAGCATGGTGTAAAGAACATTTATCATGGACCGTAGATCAATGGAAACCGGTCCTATGAACTGATGAATCCAGATACACGATCCATCAGTCTGATGGCCGTGTGTGGTATGGCGGCAGCCGGGGAATGCTATTTACCACAGTGTACTGTTTCTACAGTCAAGTTTGGAGCTGGAAGTGTACTCGTGTGGGGGTGTTTTTCGTGGTACGGTCCCGGCCCATTGGTTATCGTGGACAAACCTGTAAACCAGCACGTCTACCTCGATTTTCTGGACAATTATGCCCTACCAACTCTTTGGCAATACTATGGAACCGAGCCTTGTTGGTACCAGCAGGGTAATGCACCGAGCCATAAAGCAAGGACTGTTACGGCGTTTTTTATGATAATTCCGCATCGTGTGTAGACTGGCCAGCATAGAGCCCTGGTCTTAATCCCATACAGCAACTATGGGATGGATTAGAGCACCACATAAGAAGTTTGGAATCAAGGCCTACTACTAAGCAACAGTTAGCAGCAGCATTATGTACTGAATGGAAGCGCATACCTATCGCTGTGTTCAAACCCATGTCGAAAGCCTGCCTCGAAGGGTCAGTGCATGCATTAAGACCAAAGGTAAACCGACACCGTGCTAATGTATGTCAATAAATGCTATGTTGTGTTTGTCTTCTAGGTGTCCGGTGACTTTTGTCAATATAGTATATATGTAATTTTTTTTTCACCAAAGCATGTGCTAATTTTGTCACCGTGGTTTGAAATAAATAAAAAACAATTGTTTTTTGTTTTTGTTTTTAGTGTGGAGCACTTAATTCTGAATCACACACTTTTTTGGGAAACTATTTTAGTCATTAACATAAGTTGTTAAGGCTACTATTTACGCTACTAAGGCTACTATTTTTACCATTAGTGTCTACTAAAGCAACTATTTTCTTGAGTGTGATATTCTGGCAGCCTTGTAAATGTTAGGTTGCACTTGATTCTCAGAGTTTCTGTTTAAAATAGTCATTTACGAGCCTTTATTTTGCTTGATTTATTCTTATCTTTGGTACGGTTGAGCCAAATCGCCAATGATCTGTTGTAATTGAAAAAGCGTGTTTTTGCTCATTTGCATTTTAATTACCTTCAGTCTAAATTTTATAGTATGTTTTTAAGAACTTTTATAGAAACATAAATTTTGCAAAGCACACTTCTGTATTTTCACATTGTATTTACTCATTTTATTTGCAGATGTATATCTTTTGAACGATTATCTGCTGAGGGCTTACATGAACTAAGAACTCCTGGCGGATTCTTGGAGGAGTATTTCACTAGCATCAACTTCATGAAGGCACCAAAGTATTCCGATTGAGGAAATTCCAAAATATATCCATCGCTCTAGACTTTATATAACAATGGATTATTCTGGGAAAATGTACGCTGTGTCAGTAAGAAATGAAATATTGCGTTTTTGTGAGAAGGAAGATTCCGATATTTTGAATGACATTTTAACCGGAAACTCTCTGTATGAATGGTTGAATTTCAAGGAGTTGGACTTCTGCTCACGGGTCGACGTGCTGAAACTTATTGCCAAAGCCTGTTCGTGTAATGACGGTGGTGGAGTGCAGTTTGAGTTCATTCAAAGCCTGTTGGTTCAAAAGGCTGCACTTGTTACGTTTTTGTCCAGGCTACTGTCTGAGGCATCAAATCACCCCGAATATGACATTGCATCTCTGTGCAAACTAATATTCGATGTTATCCATGCTATATTTCAGCTTGGTCCCTTATCGTCCTTGGATTTCGCAGATATCATTCTTCCACAGTTGCAAGTTATTTTGGAGAAGAGTCCTAGTGAAATCAAAAGCAAACTCATGACTGACATTGCAAGCCTCTTAGAACAGAAGGATAAGATTTGCCAACTGGGTGAAAGTCCAAGACAAGAAGTAAGGGAGACAGACATGGATATTATGCCACCTCCATGTGATTTTAGAGATATAGATCTGTTGCCAGGCGAGAATGAGATGGAAAGTCAGATTCGTCCATATCTGAGAGTTAATGTGGTCCGTGGTCCCTACGAGAGTGCAAATCACTATCTAGATATTCAGTTCCGCCTACTGAGGGAAGATATGTTTCGTTATTTAAGAGAAAGTGTAGCGGAATACAAAAGTAGAAAGTGGTCACGTGAAGCATCTGCTGTGCTACAGAATGGTCATATCTATTTTAATGCCAAAGTCTGTGAAAAAATACAGCAATCGCATCCTCTTCACTGCAACTGTTCGCTTGGAAAGAATCGTGGACTGGAACTCCACCAAAAGACTGAGCCCGAATTCATTACTTTGCTTATCTTGCGATAGATTCGAAACTTTTAATTTTGCGTGTGTTCACTCTCGTTGTGTGTTACCTACTGATAATTTATCTTGCTATCTGGAATTATATGCCGCAGATTCAGATTATTTTACGGATTGCATTGAGTTAGGTAAACTTTATGATATAATTGAAACATCAACATTTTACGAAAGCTATAAATATGTTTTGGAAAGGTTGAAGTTATTTAACCTTCATAAGTTTCCATTATCCACTTGTTTGTTGTTCTTCAAGGATTGCAACAAAACACCAAAATATTTAACTACTTTCAGCAGTCCATTTTCGCAGCAAGCAAAAAATGAAAACAAATATCTGTCAAGAGCACTTGATAATTTTGATAAGGATCAGAAACTAGCATTTGAAATCGCCCTTTCAAACAGTGTGTCCGTGATTCAAGGACCACCTGGAACAGGAAAAACCTTCTTGGGTCTTCAAATTGTGAAATGGCTGTTGCAGAATGCATCAGAGAAAATGGACTCACCAATTCTTGTTATATGTTACACGAATCACGCATTGGATCAGTTTTTGGAAGGGGCGTTAATGTTTACAAAAAAGGTGGTGCGAATAGGGGGCAGAGCAAAAATGCCTACTTGGAAGCGCACAACGTTAATAACATATCAAATGCTCTACTGAAAGAAATTAAACGTAAATCAATTGAAGATTATTGCAAAGCAACTAAGAAGTGTACGAGATGTTACGAGAAGTGGATTAAACAGGTTAATCGCGGCAAATACGTAAGTGAAACAGAAACACGTTGCGCAGCTTGTTCAGGAGAAGTGTATCTGTCCCCAGATGAGGATGTGATTGAATCAGAATCTTTGAAAGTAGGATTGTATGCTTTGAATTCTCCTCATTTGGAACAAATTAGTGTTCATACCAAGCAGATACGGAACACCGAAAACGGCCTAAGAAGTCTGAAAGAATCGATATACAACTTAGACACAAACACAGCAAACACTGTTTATAATGATGATAAGGTTTTGGAGATGTTACCGAAATATTTATGGCAACAAATTTTGGGATGCTCGAGTTCTATGAAACGCGAAATATTGACAAAATTTGTTAAAGGACTTGAAAACTGGCTATGCGTTTCGTTGACATACTTGCATGCCTACGAAGACCAACCTGATTTCTTAGCTTTAATTATAAAGGAAATAATGTTCTTTGTGAAAGAGAAAAATCTCGACGTAAACGTTCCTGCAAAGAAACATCCTCAAATCAACCATCAGCTGGTCAGATCGAAAACTAATGTGTTCCTGTTGGAACTATGGGATATGTACTTCAAAACGCAAAATTTGACGGATATTGAAGAAGTAATGCCTATAGATGTGAATGAATGTATACGGCAGTTCCTTGGAGAACATTTTTTAGACAGAAAAGTGATATTTAGATTTATAGCAAGCGCTGCATCTAAATGCTTAAAAAAAGATAAGCTAGATGCCAAAGTTGAAATTGCTCATATTTGGGAAACGGAGCTACTGGACAGATGGCAAATTTTTTTCAGATGTATATCAGAAACCAGAGCAAAACTGTTACAGGATCAAAGAAGGTTGGAGTCACAGTATTTGGTAGATCTAGAAGAGAGAGAAGCTGTAAGACTCCAAAATAGCACAAAGGTTGCCAAAGAAGCGGATATTTTAGGTCTCACAACCACAGGTGCAGCTAAACACTGGAAAATTCTCGAAAAAATCGGTGCGCGTGTGGTAATCGCGGAAGAAGCTGCTGAGGTTTTGGAAGCTCACCTAACTACAGCCCTAACCAGAAATACTGAACATTTGATTTTAATTGGAGACCACAAGCAGTTGCGACCAATTCCCTCCGTATATGAACTTGGCAGGAAGTACAAGTTAGACATATCAATGTTTGAAAGGCTTCTGATTAATGGGGCACCCTCTCATTGCCTTCAAACTCAGCACAGAATGAGACCGTGCATAGCACAACTACTGGTGCCAGAAATATACGATCATCTGGAGAATCATCCATCAGTGCTGCAATACGAAAACATCAGAGGTATGACGAGTAACATGTATTTCATAAAACATACAGTGTTTGAGGATAACAGCAGTGAACTTCGTAGTCACAGAAATAAGCACGAAGCCAATTTTCTTGCAAGCTTATGTCACTATTTGCTGCAACAGGGCTACGATGAAAGCAGCATTACTGTGTTGACCACGTACATGGGCCAGTTGAAATTTCTTAATGAAGCAATTAAACAAAAGTTTAAGCATAATGTCCGGATAACTACAGTTGATAACTTTCAGGGTGAAGAAAATGATATTATTCTGTTGTCATTTGTTCGAAGTAATTTGAAAAACGCTTTAGGTTTTTTGGAAATTAACAATCGAATTTGTGTCGCATTATCTCGAGCCAGAAAAGGATTATTTTGCATTGGTAATTTTGATTCTTTTGCAGACAAGTGTGTAGCCTGGAAAAGAATCCTTCGGAAACTGGAAAAGGCACGATTAATTTCTTCTGAACTACCACTGAAATGTCAAAATCATCCAGAACGAATTACTTTGGTGTCGTGTGCATCAGATTTCAGTAAAGTTCTTTATGGTGGTTGTGCGAAACAGTGCACTTATAATTTAGTGTGTGGGCACAACTGCCCATTACAGTGCCATTTAGACACCGAAAAGCATACTCAAACAACTTGTTCAAGTAAATGCCGTGACTGGTACTTGAAACGTATTGCTTCTGGGATCATTGTTAAAGAATCTCAGCCCAAGAACAAAGAAACTAATGATGATTCTGTCATAATTTCTAATGATCAGAATACCTCGTTGCAGAAAAAATCTAAGTTCCCTGAAAGCTCTGCAGACAACAGAACAGAAACGTTTTTTCACACTGAGAATGTTAGTAACGTCCACACTGAATTACATGATATAAGTGTTAGACTCGAAGGAAATAAATCAAATGCTTCAAAACCCCCAAATGATGTTCAACATAGTATGAGTGAGAGATTTGCTGGTACTGAATTTCCAGATAAGTTATTTGAATTCTTGCCTGTTGACTTTATGTGTGATCAGCAAAGTATAAAATACGTCAAAATGGATCTTCCCATGCCTAACATTTCAGTAGGTTCAGATAATCGTGCTCTTTCTGATGTACTTAATACGAGCTATGATGTTAGCGTAGAAAGTCGCGAATTAAAGTCAGTATCAACAAGTTCCGGAATCTGCTCGAATACTGAGGTATGTAATTCTTTATCAAGAGAGGAGGGATATAATGCGCCTGAAGAAATGGATCAAATTATACATGAAGATCTTTCGGTTTCATTGTTTGATAAAACTCCTTGTGTGGACTATATTTGCTCAACTGGAACTTGCCATCATAACACTCCTGAAAATGCAGTGAGCAGCCGCTTGTTATGTTCAACAGAGGGTACAGGAGGAAATGATGCACTGGTTATGGAATCTGTGTCTGAATACCGTCTAGCCGTGATGCCGTTGAACACTATTAGCGTTGGTGCAAGTGCAAATACTGTAAAGCAGGAGGATAACGAGAAACTTGAGGAATTAGAAGAGAAATCGCTAGATGAACTGGATTTAAAATGCTATGAAGAATACTTGGAAAAAGAAAATAATGGCAAATTACATTTATCAGGTACCTTTAAAAAGAAAGACAGTTCTCCTTTCCATAGATCCTGTGGTCACAATGAGAATGGAAAAGAGAAGTGTGATATATTAGTTCTGAAAAAGTTGCCCTGCACACACGAAGTGTATGTACCATGCAGTTCTTGTCACCTGAAGTATGACTGCAAAGTTCAAACTGAAATACAGCTTCCTTGTTTACACTCCTTATCAGTGATATGTAGTGACTGGAAGTGGCTGAAAAGTATACGTTGCACAGTGGAGCA
Organism: Macrothele yani; assembly: GCA_039090855.1. Taxonomy (NCBI): domain Eukaryota; kingdom Metazoa; phylum Arthropoda; class Arachnida; order Araneae; family Macrothelidae; genus Macrothele; species Macrothele yani. The sequence continues at coordinate 144,279,349 of CM076989.1, forward strand.
GACCTTATTAATGCCCTGTGGTCAAGTGATCCAATTTACTTGTTCAGAAACAGTCAGTCACGCAGAATGCTCGGCAGTTGCTTTAAAATGCGGTCACAAAGTACCCTGCTATATTAATGTTGATGAACACAGATGTGACGTGCCAATAAAATGTACGCTTCCATGTTCCCATGAAGTACATCTACCATGCATACTGTACCATTTCACAAAAAAAATCGCATCTATGCATAGATATGCAATTTCCTTGCAAAAAATGTGTGGGAGGAAGTGCGACGTTTTAATGGAATGTGGCCACAAATGTTCGGACAAATGCGGCGCTTGCACAGCTCGTAGGATGCATGCCAAATGTCATGAAATAGTCAACAAAGAATTGCCATGCGGTCATCACGCAGACTATGAATGTCACGTAAAACGCTTGTACTGTCGCGAGATCTGTGAGAGTCTTCTGGAATGTAATCATAAGTGCACTGCGATGTGCGGAAAATGTTCGTTAAACGGAGAGCACGCCAAGTGTCATGAAATGGTAAATCGAAATTTGGTTTGCGGTCATCAAGTAGAATGTGAATGTATCGTAAAAGAGCCATACTGCCCTGCGCAATGTGTATCTGTTCTTCATTGTGGTCATACGTGTCCCGGAGAATGTGGACAGTGCTTTAAATTCAATATTCATGCCATGTGCTCTGTAGTGGTAAGCAAAAATCTTCCCTGTGGGCACTCTGTGGAATCAGCCTGCGGTTCGCCTTTTCCCGTGTGCGAGAAGCGCTGCTTATTCGGATGTTGGCACAGGCGGTGTTTAAATTCTTGTCAGTATTCGTGCATCAACTGTTCCAAACCTTGCGAATGGAAATGTGAACACTACACTTGCTCGATGAATTGTGGCCAGTTGTGCGACCGCCCTTCTTGCGATCTCCGTTGCTCTAAGATTTTGACATGTGGGCATCAGTGTGTTGGATACTGCGGAGAACCATGTCCAGATTTATGTCTTGTGTGTGATAATTTAGTAATAAGCACAACAGATAGTTCGAACTGGTATGTCCTTTTAGAAGATTGCTGTCATTCTGTACAGTTGAAAACTCTCGAACTGTACTTTGAGAAAAAATCGCCATCGTCTTTTCCGGCATGCCCTACCTGTGGAGCTGTTATTGTGAAAAACAAAAGATTCGGCAATCATATAAAATCCTGGCTTGGCTGTAACCTGCATGTTGATCCTGTCCGACATCATGGACAGCAGAGTCATCTCCAAGATCGTATCGCTTCTGTCAGCAGATATTCAGACGTTTTTAACGACTTCGTGTCACACATGATTCAGGCGAACATCAGCTTTGCATTTGTTCCATCTGCAAGTAAGATGTACCGCAATGTGTGCATTTTGCGTTACATGAGATACTCGATATATGACTTGCGTTCGTGGAGTTTGATGGACGTTGCGTCGCTGGAACAGTGGATTGTAAAGCATGGTCCAACTTGCAGTGATCAGCAAATTGAGGAAACGGGCCGAGCTGTTCGACGCGTTTGTGCTTTTTGCTTTTTAAAGAATCTAGTTACAGCACGTCAGTCAAGTAAATGTGATCGTTTCTACTCGGAAGTTATTTCTTTGTTAGAGTCAAAAACATTTGGTCCAAGTGAAGAAGAGCGGATGCTTGAAATGCTACGCCATAGTGATGTAGACGAGGAACAAACTTCGAATTATGCAAACGATTTATTACGCCTAATTGAATATTTAAGTTCTATCCAAGAATCATATTCGAACTCGGAAATAGGCTTCTCCGAAGAAGTCGTAAGAAGGATAACACAATTTAAGAGGATGCCTCTTTCTTTTCGATTCCTAAAGTAATGATATACAGACGAGGAACAAACTTCGAATTATGCAAACGATTTATTACGCTTAATTGAATATTTAAATTCTATCCAGGAATCATCTTCGAACACGGAATAGGCTTCTCCAAAGAAGTCGTAAGAAGGATAACACAATTTAGGTGGAGGCCTTTTTCTTCCCGATTTCTAAAATAATGTGATATACATTTTTCATAAATCGTACATTTGCGCTGAGGCTTAAGATAATGAGTTCATATATTTTTGATTGAAGAGGTGTTAAATCTGATATGTTTGTATAACTTAGTTTTGCAAAGATATGATTTTTTCATTGATCGTAATGTACCATTTTAAGTAGGTTGTGGAAGCCAATGACCGATTGATTCACTTTTGTACTTATTCATATACAGAACAGATTTTCGTTTGGAAATTTCATCGTGCATCTTATAAAATGAAGGAGATTTATTGATTTCTTATTGTGATGCATATGTGCTTGAGAGAGAGTTAGTTTTTGCTGTGAATTCTTTGGATGTATTAAATCTGACTTGTGTTAAAAATATAAAAGGTTTGCCTTCTTTACTTTCCTGCTGTATGTTTTTTATTTAGTCATTTACCAATCCTTGTGTAGCGAGGATAACAAAGAAGATCGCACATAATTCGTAGATTCAAACTGACTTTACTAAAGGTAAGCTGTGCCTGATTAACGATATTTTGGCTAAAGTATCATTATAACCAAATAATTACATGGCTAATTCATTTGAAGTATCAATAGGTGTACTATTGTCCATAATACTTTTTCACACGTTACTTAATGCAGTGTTATCAATGTAGGCCATTCTTCTCAACAGTTAAAAGTATGAAAATAATAGCATATACATAAAACACGGAAAGTTTGTTGGTGTCATAAATGAACGAACTTACTGAAATATTATCCTTGGAGAGATTAGACCTTGGTAGAATAACTGATTAACCCTTCCCAAGTTTAGGTTTAAGTTATCCACTTTATCATGCAGTTGAACAATCCTTCATTGCTTGGGTATTTTTTCGACTATAATTCTAAAGTTTCTTTACTTAATGGATGACACAACTGGTCGAATATCGGTTCACACACCACTGAAAAAGACAGCGATGAAACTGTTGAAACTATAGTCTGTTCCAAGTGTGAGCTGTGCTTTTTCGTTTTTTAAAATGTTTTACAAGTTTTTAACCCTATGTTGATTGATTGATTGATTGGAGGTTTAACGACCACCGTGAGCAACTCAATGGGCTATAAGCAATCGCCCGCCCCTAATTTAGGGTCACTGGTTCCAGGGAAGGAGAGAGCCAGTGCCGTAAGACAAACAAAATCCATGCCTCAAGGGATTCGAACCCGGACCCATTTCGGACGAATGATCAGAGACCACTGCGGCACCCTATTTTGCTACTGTGGGTAAAAATTCATCCATGCTTTAGGTTTGTAATTGGTACAGATTGTAAAATATTTAGTTAAAATAATGACAAATTAAACAAAAAGATTTTTCTTTTTCATATAAAAGTCAGCAGTTATTATTAGTACATAATTAATCATAACTCTATTATAAGACGTGTGGGTGAATATTCACCCAGAGTTGCAGCAGCGTTTGAAAAATATGAGTAGCATGATAGGGTTAAGCATTTTATTTCACTTCCTTTTGTCGCATTCTTTGTTTACCTCATCGCTTTCTGATGGTTGTCTCAAGTTGAAAGCTCATACCTCGATGTTCAAATCGGCCGTACATTGCTTAGCTTATAATGGTTTTAACTTGGGGATATTGTACTCTTCGAATAATTACTACGTGATTCTGTCATCCATCAAGTAAAGCAACTTTAGAATTATAGTCGAAAAAATTACCCAAGCAATGAAGGATTCTTGAACTGCATGCTAAATTAGACAACTTAACGTTAAACTTGGCAAGGGTTAATCAGTTATTCTACCTATGACTAATATCTCTCCAAGGACAATATTTCAGTAGCTTCGTTCATTTATAGCACCAACAAACTTTCAGTGTTTTTGTATATGATATTATTTTCATACTTTTAATCGTTGATAAGCATGGCCCGCATTAATAACACTACATTAAAGAACGCGTGAAGCAGTATTATGGACAATAGTACACATATTGATACTTCAAATGTACCGGATTAGTCTTTTTCCCGAAATTAAAGCTTTTTCAAACAAGTAGATAAACATGGTCATTTTTTATATTCAATCCAAATATAAATTGCCAATCAGACTTGTTACAGAATTACCGTGGTGAATACAAATATTAATTTTCAACACCGACTGGAAAGTTTGTATCGAAAAAATATATAAAGATGCCTAGCGAATTTTGCTAATGGTTGCAGCTGCCCGATGTCTAAAGAAAGAATCCTGAACCTATAACTAGAAGTGCATATGTTGTCACTTGTGCAAATATTCATTTACGCCACTGTGAAGAATGTTTTTTTAATTCAGAGTTGGTGATAAATCTGTGGATGATCTTGGCCGTGGTTTCAGCTTTTTGTTTTGAAAAGAAATTGAAGTCCAACTTTAAAGGAACAGTAAACGCATTTCGGGCATTTTTTTTCCGCGCGAAAATGGGATGTCGAAGGAGACATGAAAATTGACGCAATCAGAAATGTTTTATCGTAAGTACTCCCGCTGGAGCGTTTTTTAAAACCAGCAGTGGCATCACACTAGACGACAGACCGGACGCTCAGCGTGCGGAGGGCTCCAGTCGGTGCTGTTTACCGTTCTGTGCAGCTCGGTCGATCCCATCAATCTGTAAAATGGCTGGTGCAAATCCTTATTCATTTGAACCACGATATTCTTCCGGTACATTACGAATGTGAAAACAAATTCGAGGGTAAAAGGTAATCTTGACTGGTGCCAATGTGATAACTGGGAGATAATGTCAACAGACGCTGAGTGTTTGTGTTGCAACGAGAGTGATCAGATGATGAAAATAAAAGGTAGTGCCCAATGTATAATAAACCACGAATCATCCGACAGTGTTGTTTTAAACATCCACGCCTTACAGGCAAGTAGTTATCAAATGATTCTTCGGGCAGAAAAAAACGAAAAGAAAAAATATGAACTCGTGTGTAACAAACTATGGAGGCACGTTGCATACAAACAATTCGTATACAGGGTGTTCGTAAACTGTTTTGACAAAAGAGGGGTGATAGTACCCATCAAGACGAACAATATTTACAATGGAACCTAGGGTCGCATTCCACTCTGAATGTTAGAAAAGAGTAACTTTGAAATACGTCCAACAAGCACAAGTCGTCACCTCAGACGTCATTTCTTTCGTGACGGAGAAGTAGCACATCGCCAGAACATCACCGTCAAGCATTACCATATGCAAATTGCCAGAGAAAAGACGCAGCATCGACAGTTGCAGCTGATTGGCTTATCAAGGTGCAGTAGACACTTCCTGAATGCCACATATCCCGCACAATGGATTGGACGTGGCAGACCTGTAGCATGGCCTCCACGCTTACCAGACTTAAACCCAATGGACTTCTTCTTCTGGGGGCGCATGAAATTATTGGTGTTCGAGACGCCTGTGGACTTCATGGAAGATCTCGTCACGAGAATCATTGCAGCGGACAGGATAAACACGGCACCAGGAGTCTTCGAAAGGATGCGCCAGTCTTTCATTCACCGGTGTGAATTGTGCAACGGCACCCGTGGCCGCCACTTTGAGCATCTACTTTGAGTCTGTCCCTGATCTCCATAAATGGGATTTTGCAACTTATGATGTCGTTAATTCTCTTTCTTTGCATTGTTGAAAGTTCAACTTGGACATCTAACTTTACTCTTTTCTGCCGCTCAGAGTGGAATGCGACCCTAGGTTCCATTGTAAATATTGTTCGTCTTGATGGGTACTATCACCCCTCTTCTTTTCTAAAAACAGTTTACGAACAGCCTGTATTGGATGAGTGTCTGGATACCTGTAGGGCAAAAAATCAGAAAATTAATCCCTTCCTGTGTTGGGAATATAATTAAAGAATGTTTACCTGAATCTAATGAACAGTATTCGGGTTTTGTTTGTTGCCCTGGAAATGACCCAGACTATTTCGGTCAACTTCCACTGTCACTAAAGATTTGTTAGCCGCCCCGGTGGCGCAGTGGTCTAATCACTGGCTTATGACCATTCGTCCGTGAGGGGTCCGAGTTCGAATCCCGGTGAGGCACGGCACGGATGTTTTGTTTGTTTTACGTGTTGCCGCGGAAGTACTTCATAGTTCGGGTCACATTGTTTGCGGCCTAATTAAATACAGAGACCAGGAGTGATTTACGTTAAATGTTTTTTTTTTCTTAATTTAAATTATTTTTCCTTTGCTCCCTTCCTGCCTCATAAACCCTCTTTCCCCCACTGGAGCAGAAAACTCAGGTGGTCAAGGCAGTTTGCAGGACACCCGTGGAGAATGACCAAGAAATTTATCTTGTTTTCACTCTTGTGAGAAGAAGCACGGCATTCACAAAATTTACGAAATGGTCCCGGTGCTAGCGTTGCTGGTGGGACAATACATCCCGGTATTTAAGGAGTGCACATGCAAGAGTCCAAAACGCGGTCAGATGAATAGGCGAGTTGCGGTTTACGACCATCTCCTCGATGAGGGAGGCACCAGCGAAAATCGTAAAGTACATCGTGGTGTCACAGGAAAGTCGCAACTCTGTCAGAGGAAAGCCCCTTTAAATTCTTCGCTATTCATCCATCCGCAGAAAATATGTCCTATTGAATTCGTAAAGGCCTCTCCTGCCCAACAGGCCAGCTGCCGCGAAAAGGTAACCAAGTGGACCAGAGGGCCAACCAATAGCCACTAAGCTCGAGCACTGGTCAGCTCAGCTGACCAATCCAGACCCCAGGCGAAGAGTTCTTAGAAAGTTGTAGACACGCCCCTATCACGTGGAAAATTAAAGGGACGGAAATATATATGCAGAAAAAGACAGTCAAGGGGAATGATTCGTGTCGGGGATTCGTATTCGAGATGGTTATCCACATATGGTATTCGAAACGGTGATTCACAGACAGCGACACAGATGTTTATTCACGTATAATAATCGGAGGACAATTTTCAGAGATATTCGAGAATGAGAGGATAGGAGTGAGAAATATTATTCAGCGAGTGATAGATAGATCCGGAGTCAGCATCCCCGAAAGATTTCATCTACCACCGTGGGGCTTCAACGAGCGACAACCCAACTGAAGGAAGGTAAAATGACGTTATTTTCCCCAACTCCAGTTCCAATGTTAACTGAATATATATACATATGCATGGTCGCTATGCCTCCTCGAAATAGATTGAGGGATTTAATTTAAAGTTAAGCTCAGGGGTGTAACAGGCTTACGCAGCAGTGGACCAGTCAACATGGCTAATTCTGATTTTTTTTTTTAATTTAACGTAACTTTTATTTTGCCTCCACCTGAAGGATGTATTACTTATATATACTTTTTCTTTTAATAAACATTGTTAATTACTTAACCTAGTGTAGCTAACTTTTCTAGGCTGTGTATAATTCTCTAATTCACAATTTGCGGCATATGGGTTTTTTACGCATACCTCGTAACGAACCTGTATGAAACACAACGCGACGTCCGTAAACTTTGAGATTGGGTTCTTTACATTTAAGGGAACGCAACCTCACTGTTTATCCAATTAGACGATGATTAAGTATTCCGCGACCACCGTACTACCGGGAGCGGGCTAATATACGGCACTGACCAGTGGCCCTAAATTAGGGATGGGCGACTGCTTATAGCCCATTGCGTTGCTCACGGTGGTCGTTAAACTTTCAATCAAAAAAAAAAAAAGATTTGTTAGCTGCTGTCTATATGCGAGTATACATAAAGGTATTTTTCATTGAACCAAGTGCATAATTTATTTTTGTTTTTTAGTTTCTCCTAATGTCATGGGAGAAACAACTTTATGAGTACTTCTCGTAGCCCAAGTGCAAAGCCGTTAATGATCCCCCCCCCCACGAAAATAAAAATACCGCAATAGTTGAACATGATAAACAGCTGTAGAAATAACAGTTCTATAAAAAAAGGCAGTTGTTTAACTGTTATTTCTACTGTTATTACTGTATAGCAGGTTAGTCACAGATAGAATTTTTTCTACCAGCAGATCTCCATTACACGTTTAAGCTGACCACCATAAATGGTTGTTTATACTGGACCGCCATGCTTCTAGTAAGGGAGCTTTCTTTTCAGCAGCTTTTAGATATTTAGTCAAACTCTTGGCCATGTGCCACACATCAAACATGATTAATTTGGCGATATTTTTTCTTCATGAGGGCACGAATGCTTCTATGTGTATCTGACAAAAAAAGGTATCTTTATTTCTTCATAGAGGCCTGAGTAATAAATCGCACGCATTCTTTTCTAAGTCCTCGCCAAAAACACCTTTTTTTGACGACAATAGAATCTACAATATTTCCCTTGCGAATATCCATTATGGAATATGTACAGTATTTGGCGCAAAAATCTGGTGAATCAAACTGTCCATCTCCGCTCACCCATTATTTCCGAATCGCATAATTTTAAATCATCAGTAATATGTTTTTTCATACTGTGCCACGTAAACTTAATTATTGGCCCAACTAAAAATTTCACTACTTTGTAAAAATCCGTGCCACTGAGCGATTGTAAACCAAGGGTTTCAGGGAAATCCGTAAATTGCTTAAAATTCATTCCAGTTGTGTAAATTGCAGCAGAAAGTTTGATGACTAACGAACGGGAGAAGAGCAACAAAAGGAGAGAAATTCCTGACAGTAATTACCTCGTACTTTCCCTCACAACCCCTACCACGCCGAGTCCACAGATGCCGCTGGCGTGGGAGATAGATCATATCTACAGGATTTTAGGAAGGGAGTGTCTGACCCCAGGCCTCCCTTCCTAAAAAGAGTGCCCGATAGGAAAGTCACACAGAAGCGAGGTAGAAAGGGGGAGGAAGACGCCCTTATTTATTACCGGAGAGCCAGTACCCGGGCTCCGTGGGAGAAGTGGCCTGACCGCTTATCTTAGTGTGACGTCATCACCAGAAACTTTGTCGGCTGTTTACTCAGCTTCCAATAACCGTAGGGAAGTAAATTTTGGCTCTATGACCCGCATAACATGACAGCAAAAATTCGTATTTTCAAGGAACTTTTTTAAAGTTAACTGTTTCTTTAAGGTTATATAGTACGTACGTACCAGGAAAGAGCTAGAAAACTTGAAGCCAATATGTTACTACGAATGCACTGTTATGCATGTGCAAGGAAAGAAGTAAAAAACAACCCACTAGGAATCTATTGATGAAGCTGAAAATTGAAATGGGATGTTTCTCCAAACCGATTCCTTCAAGCGGAGTTGCTGCATCATTCAAGTGCACATGTAATAATATTTAGTAGGAAAATTTGAAATACGACAACCTAAAATATTTTTGGAAGATATCAGTCATCTACTTGAATAATATCTTCCAAAAATGTTGTCATTCAAATATTATTTGGAAATTCAAATGGCAGCCTCGAAAAATCTAAGAATGATTAAATACCAAATTCATGTTTCCGTAATATACTCCTTTTTTTTTTATTTTGTTAGCACCAATTTAAACAAAAAGAAGATTTTACATATATATATATATATATATATATATATATATATATATATCATGGGAGGAACACTTTGGTCCTCATGCAACTATGTTGTGGAACAAAAAAAGGCAACCTTAAGTTTAAACATTCCTTTTGCTTTAATATACTGTTCATCCAGCCTGTGTCTATAACGTTGCTGCTGACAGATGTCAATCGCAGTTTCGTGCCACCACCCTGTAACTACGTAATCTCCATGTATACTCAGAAATGTAGATGATGTCATGTCTATCAGCTTTTCCATTTTCTGACAACACTCAATAATCATGTACAGGTGTTAAGTAAGCGTCTGGCTCAGAAAGGCAGCTGATGTCACAACTGTCTACTTTTATCAGCACAAAAGAAGCTTCATCTTTGATTCTGGGTGTTTTCGAAGAAAATATTAGGTCATTCCAAAAGTAATGTTTCTTTTAGCGGAACTTTAAAGTAACACCACAAGCAGAGCACTTATACTTAGTGAGAAACATCACCATCATTGTCTCTTACCTTTTCCCATCTTGAAACCAAGTTATCGATAACATCTTTGTAAAACTTCGTTTTGATAACATCTTTGTAAAACTTCGGCTCTGTTCAATACCGTTTTTGACCTCAAAGGTTTTGAAATGTTTACCAGTTAAGTAATGTTGCATCAACCGAAACAAATGGTAATCGGAAGGTGCAATATCTGGCCTGTGAGGTGGATGAAGCAGCACCTCCCAAACAGATTTCTTGATAACAAATAAATATATAACTCCGTGTTTATTGGTGTAGGAAAAACAATATAATATAGATTACTTAATTTTGAGTTGTGTGCTCCGTGAAATGTGAGGGCGTGCGTTGTCATGGAGAAGAAAGACCTAAAGTGAAAATCCTCGTGGCGCCAGCGAATAAACAAAAACATTGCTCTTTCCACATTCAGCAACGCACAGCAACCGAAAAATTGTTATTCGGCCGCCGCCGGGGAATTGAATCCCGTATCTCTCTATATCTAGCCGAGCGCGTTAGCCTTACACTACGGGGGACAACAATTTTTGAGCTATGTGCAGTTTTCTGACATTATAAATCCGTAAGATGGGTTCAGCTACTGAGACGTCTCCATCTGGTGGGCATTAATGGCACTGGCTATATATTAATTATAGCAGTTATTTCAAAATATACTTTATTGGCAAAAACATAGGGAATACAGGCGTACCACATATGGCAAAATAAACCACAAAACAATGAACGATACCGATGAAATATTACAGGTGAATGTGATACGGCAGTCAACTTAGGATGACAAAATGTTAAAATCACTAAGTTAAGGTACAATACATGCTTGAGGATGATGATGCACGGGCAAAAGTAATGATTATATATTACAGCATTCGATGACGTTCACAGTGAGAGCAGAGCACAAAACAACAGGTAAATATATTTACAAGAATATGGCTGTAAAACGCAGTGCACAAAATGAAGGGAACATGTAAAACACAACAAAAGCATATACTACGATAAAGGTACAGAAGTTCCCACAATCGAGGAAACCACACAATATGTGACAAAAACATGATAAGTATTACAGAACATAGTGGAAACTTGGGCAAACTCCCCACGTGAAACACAAGGATACACAAAATACAAACAGCAAGTCGTGCAGTATTGCATCGGTCCAAAAAAAAAAAAAAAAACAATGACATGGGACGAGCAAGAAATACATGACGTCAAAGAATGTGAAAATGCAAGACAGTAATAAGGTATAAATTAAAAGATACAACACAATGCAGCAAGAAAAAACAGAAAAAGCAAAGTCTCGCAGGGCAATACCTCTCGTATTGCTCCTAGAGAACAAATACACGGTGCACAACTCAATGAAGGTACAGGCAGCAAAAGCAGACACATGAGTGAAGAGCAGGTAGTAAGGACAGGTGCAACGAAGAAACAAATGCAGCACGATACATGCACACGAATTACACAAAAATTTCAGAAAACCCCTACAATACAAATCATAAGCAGTTACAAGACAAACACTTAGCAGACAGTGTGACGAAGCACCAAGAGGAGAGAACACAAATCTCAACTGATGCAGTCAGTAGGTCGAGGCTGGGGAAAAAAAACAATCAGAAGGAAAGATCAATGGAAGAGCCAGTGATTTTGAACCATCCGGTCCCTTGCGCCAAGGTAGACCGGAAAGAGGCTTGAGATTGAGGGGTGGAAGTAGCAAAGTTCTCCAAGCGTAGTCGAGACACGATGCGATTCCTAAAAATCGGCCGTAAGGCCGTGCCAGCAGAGAGGATACTAGGTGTGGTAGCAGGAGAGCGGAGAGATTGATGATAAAGAAAAAGGACATGTTTGACGAGTACGAAGAGATAGGCACAGGCATCCGGCAAAATAGCCGGGGGATGTTTGGTAAGCAGTTACCACTCGTACGCTTGAAAAAGGATGTCTCTAGAGCAAATGGTGCCTACAAGACGAAAGGCAGTATTGAGAAGTGGAAGGAGAACGGGACAGTGACAGTAGACATGAGGAACATCACCTTCAACACCACAAAAGCAGCAGAGAGAAGTAGAAGAAGTAGACATGTGAAAGAGAGAAGGAACAGGAAGTCGACGGTGAAGAAACCGCCATTGGATGTTTCGCTCAAACGGGGTAGAAAGGGGAGAGAAAGAGGCAGACCAGATAGGCAGCAGAAGAGAAGGAGAAGCATCAGGAAGACCGTGCGGAGAAGTGAAGGGCGCACGGAGGAGCGCATAGATAGAAGCAGTAGAAAAAAAAGAAATGGGAGCAACAGAGTCTCGAAAGGGAAGGAAGAAAATAAGAGAGTACAGAGACAGAAAGAAGGCCAGTGTCAGAAACCAGAAGTGGAAAGAGGGTACGGAGAGCGGAGCGAAAAAGGTCATACTCCTCTTCCAAGGTGGAAGAAGGGTCAGGGGAAAGAGAAGAGATAGGTTTCCAGGTCAAATCGGAAATTAATAAAGCTTCGACTGTGAGAAATCCTGAGCAGAACCAGGGGGGGGGGGAGAAAGTATGGTTGATCGGGTGGATGAATCTGAGTGGAAAAGAAAAGAGGTTCTGCAAGCAGGTCCAGGGTTGTAGAGGGAGGAGCGCGGAGTAGCGGGAGAGAATGAAATACCGCTAGAGCGTCGATAAGAAGTGGTGGGAGGCGTTTAGAAGTAGAAGGAGATGAATCCATCTTAAGAAAAAGGAGGAAAGTGAAGGATGGATCATGAAGAGAAATAAGAGTATTCAGGGTAGAAGAAAGTGCAGGGGAGGGCGAAAGGAGAAGAATAATGAAGGAGACGATTCGGTGAGCTTGATAATATGTTCTGACATCCGGGAAATGAAGACCACCAAATGATGTTGGCAGAGAAAGCGTGGCAGCAGAAATCCAATGTCTAGATGACCAGATCACTGAAGTGAAAATACTATTGATGGCAGAGGAATTATGCGATTTAAGCACACAGAAATCTCAGGGATAGAAGCATAGTGAGAGAAGATATCGATGAACAATTTGAGCACTTTGAAAGTAAGAGGAAAAGGAAAAGGTAAATCGCCAAAAACCAGCCGTGCGATGAAGTCGTGGGAGGAGAGCTTGCCAAGTGACGGTGCTTGCGGTAAAGGAGTGTCCAAAATGAGCAAGAAATTTTTGGGTCGAGGAGGACCACACTGCTCCCCACGGGGAATCAGTGCGGCCTCTCCAAGAACCACACCACAGGCCAACACTCTTCTGAATATTCAGGGCAGCACCAGAGAAAGCAGCATACTGTTCATAAGTGGCAAAAAGAGTATCAAATTGGTCATCGCGGCGAAGACAAAAGGTAACATCATCTGCATAAGCAGAGACAAGAAAACGGTGGTGCCGAGTACTAGAAATAATCGGTCCTACCGCAGGTAAGAGAGACGCTCGACTCGTAATCAAAAAAGGCTCAAGGACGAGAGAAAAGAGTTGTCCTGATAATGGACAACCTTGTCTGATGCCAGATCAAAAAGGAATCGGGGCCGTCAAAACTGTGGTCGTCCGAACGTGCAAATGGGCGCCCCGGTAAAGGCTAAGGATGAGAGAAACAAAAGCGGGGGAAACGAAAGTGAGTTAATACGGCAGAAAGGTAAGTGTGAGAAACGTTATCAAAAGCGGATTTCTGGTCAAGATTAAACAAAGCTAGGGGTTCAGAATGTTTGAGTGCAAGAAAGGAAAGGTTATGAAGAAAGGAGATATTGTTAGACATAGAACGACCAGGCACGGTATGTGTCTGGTCGGGGGATACAAGGAACGGAAGAACAGAATTAAGGCGGCGAGAAAGGAGTTTAGTGAAGAATTTGTAATCCAGTTGAGAATGGAGATGGGGCGCCAATTCGACAAGTCCAGAAAGTCACCCTCCTTCGGCAGGAGGATGACATGTGCAACTGTAAATTCCGGCGGAAGCGCAGGAGAAGAAAGAGCACACGAAAAAGAGGCAGAGAGAAAAGGCAGGAGTGACGGAAGAAAGCCCCGATAGAACGACAGCGGGAGGCCATCAGGTCCCGGGGAAGAGTGAAGATTGAGGGAGGCAAAAGCCTCCCTCATTTCAGGCAAAGAAAAATCAGCAATGAGAGGGGCGCAGAGAGAAGACGGGACCTGAGGGGGAGAAGAAAGAAAAGAGGAGGAAGAAAAGAAGAACCCTGCGCAACCGCTCGGAACTTCTCCTGAAAGAAGTGACGGACACGAGAGCAGATGAGAGTTGTTGCCAGCAATAGTGCCATCAGGCGATCGGAGATGTCTGATGGAAGTTGACGTGCGTCGCATGGATTCCATCTTCGAAAGGACCTCGAAAGATGCGTCGATGGTGAAATAAGTAGGAGCCGAAGACGACGGACTGCTTGCTGAGCAAACGGTTCGAGGCAGGCATGAAGTTCATCACGGACGGAGGCATAATGCGGGTCAGACATTGGCGTCGCGGAGAGGAGTCCTCGTAGGTTACTCACCTCCATCGAGCGAGTGGGGGAAATAGTAAATGAGAGTTGACGAACTAGTAAGAGAAGATCCAGTTTGACATCAAGCCACAAACGCAAGGCGCTTGGGGTCGTTGTGAGCAGCAACTTCCGATTAGAGAGAAACGTCTAAACTTCCTCACAAAAGGAACGGTCTTGCAAGAGAGTGTCATCAAATGTCCAATGACGGCGCGTAGATGAAGGTGCTGGAGAGACACAAATTGATAGTGAAACTGCAGAATGGTCGGAAGATACAGTGGGTGAATGTCGAGCAGCAGTGGTAGCAGGGAGTAAGGAAGCAGAAACATATATTCGGTCTAACCGCGCAGCAGTTGTACCGAACGTCGGTGGATTACACCACGTAAAAGAAATGGTATCAGGGATTAGCAGTCTGAAGGAATCGACAAGGTGAAAATCATCAAGGAGCTGAATCAGCTGTGAAACTAAATTCATGCGGTATTCGCCATATGACGAATTTCTGCCAAGAGAAGGCTGCAGCGTGCAGTTAAAATGCCCCCCCCCCCAAGAACGAAATAGTCCCCTGGAGGAATCGCTGCATGAATATTACGAAAAAGAAAAGCAACATATATTTCATCAGTGGGGATATATACATTAAAGATATGAAAAGTAACATCATGCACACAAAAGGTAAAACACTGAAGAAAATCAAGGTGCAAATTTATCACAGAAATAGAAGTCAGCTGAGTAAAAAACCGCTGGCGCACACCTACAGCTATACCACCATACCGCGAGAGGCGATTCGAGTGTTAAAAGGTGTACGGCCAGCGTCTCCATAGGTGAGTGGGAGTGTCAGAAGAGCAGTGAGTTTCCTGGAGAAGGAGAACATCTCCACCAGCGGCAGAAGTGCCCTCATAAACGAGGGAGTTCAACACTGGTGTCGCGAACCCGCGACAATTCAAGGAAGTCACAGTGAAAGTGCCATGTCTCTAGTGGCAGTGACAATCTTTTCCAAATGGGAACGGAAGTTGTTGTACCGCCGTTGGATGCACTTCTGAGTGGCATCATCCTCGGCAGATGGACTCTTGATAGTATTGTAAAGAGTTAACAGTTGTGCCAGTTGATTCTCAACTGCTGGGTAGCGACCTTCAAATCGGTTGACATAGATGGGTAAATTATGAAGAGTCTTGGCACAAGCAAAGTCGTGCAATTCGTTATAAGGGAGAGGAGTGTCCGGAAATACATTCATGTGTAGGCGTGCGGAAAATTCCTCAAGAAGCAGGAGGTAGATAACTGGCTTGGAAGACCTGACAGGGCGACTCGAACCAGTTAATCCAGCAGGCTGAGTCGGAGAGATTTGAGTAGAGTGGCCAAGTTGTCGCCGCCGTTTCGTAGAGCCGCGAGGAGGTTTGGCATCCCTTTTGTCAGGACGGGTCCGGAGGTAGCCCTCCGTTCCATCACTCATCGCTTTTCCATTTCTTTTTGCAACTGTTAAGTTTCATAAAGATCCAGTGAAGTTCAGGTTCATAGCTAGTGGAGTCAGGAGTCATAAAAAGAAAATTGATCTGGCTTTTGAAGCTATCTTGAAGAGGGTTTTGAAACACATTAGTAACTGTACAAATTTGAAGTACAAGGATTTTTGGATAATTAATAATAATGCAGAAGTAATTTCCACTATACTCGAAGTAAATCCCTTAGATATTAATAGTTATGATTTTGAGAACCTATATACCAATCTGCCTCTATCAGACATAATCACTACCTTTAAAGAGCTGTATGCAGAATTTAAACTTAACCAATTTGTTAATGTAGGAGACTGGAACTCTTATCTCAATTGCTGCATAAAAAATAATCATATCTTATTTAATAATATTCTCTATAAGCAAGTAAACGGAATCCCTATGGGAACGTCAACATCCACGAGTATTGCAAATCTATTCCTGTTCTTTAAGGAATATAAATTCATTAAAAATCACTCCACTTGCTCCGATAACTACCTTTACACATTTAGATATATTGACGATCTGCTTGCTGTGTATAAATAATTCAGAAGTTATAGATAGTGATTTTGATAATATCTATCCTAGCTCTCTTAAATTATGTAAAACCAACCACAGTGATCAGGAACTTGAGTTCCTAGACTTAAGCATTAAACTTAACAGAGGTAACCCTTCTATTAGCCTCTTTGATAAAAGAGTTAATTTTCCTTTCAAAGTAATTAAATATCTACACTGGAATAATAACATATACACCAAAGTAATTGAGAATGTACTGATTTCTCAGGCGCTTAGAATTTCAAGAATTTGCAGCAACAATTTAGACTTTAATTACCACATTAATATACTTTTAGACAGTTTTCTAGAGAACAAAATTCCTACTTCTTTCATTAAAAGAACTTTAAGAAAAATTATTCTGAATAATATAGTAAGGTTGACAGATCTGCTTTAATTTTCTACACAGTTAATAATATGATTCTGACCAATGAAAGCCTTTT
Organism: Macrothele yani; assembly: GCA_039090855.1. Classification (NCBI taxonomy): domain Eukaryota; kingdom Metazoa; phylum Arthropoda; class Arachnida; order Araneae; family Macrothelidae; genus Macrothele; species Macrothele yani. The sequence goes on from CM076989.1 coordinate 144,296,178, forward strand.
GGAAGTTGGCTAGAGGATGGTATTAACTACTAAAAGGAACCTTAGTGCTATGGATAAGAAGGTCCTATTAAAAATAAAAAATTAAATAATATAGATAAAATCACAAAAAAACTTTAAAATCTGTTTATATAAGAAATTAAAAATAAATATAAAAGAAAACTACTTATTCACTCACCAGAATAGCTATACTAAAAATAGTAAAACTAACATTAAAATTAATAGGATTCTGAATAGTCTATAGAAGCTCATTAAGGTGATTAAATACATGAAAATATTATTAAATACACTACTTGTGTATTTCATGATATTTCTCATGTATTCTGGAGAGTTTATTCTACTCTTTCTGATCATACAGGTCCACAATCTTAATTATATATATTTTTTCTCCGGTTAAAATTCTCCGCGAGTAGGATTTTTTCAGAGTGTGGAGGCCTTCAGCCCCATCCACACTGTCCCCCCAGCGAATTGGGAGGGGCAGGGGTGTTTGGAAGTTTGGGTAGAAAAGTCGGCCATGTTTCCTCAAGTGTGAAAGAAGCAAAGTTGCATAAGAGGTAAGCTCTCTTCTTTGTCTTTTGGTTTTTAGGTATTCCGGGTTCAATATTTGAACTTCTTGAACATTTTTTCTTTTCTTGCTTTAAGTTTTTAGGCACTAGCAAGTCTATCAACTTTTTTGCGTATTATAACTCTTACTTTTCTTGGTATTTTTGCGCGTTTTTTAGGGAACTAAGGCTAAGCAGCCGCCCGTTTTGTCGTACTTGTAGTCCGCGCTGTATTTTCTATGCAGTTAAGGACTTATTAACTACTTAATTATGCACTTAAAGCACTTCTGAAATACTTTGTACATATTACTTTCCAATCACGTAGGCCACTGTCGATTTTGGGTACTTCAACTCGCTGGATATGTCATGTATGGATCGGCCATTTCTGTGATACCTGACGATTACACCTTTCTCGAAATCAGAGAGCTCCGAACTGCGTGGTGGCATCTTGCATGCAACTGGTTGCGTTGTTGTTTCTCACACGATATTTAACGGCGGCGGCCGTGGCTTGTATCAGGACCGCAGATATCGTCGATTGCAGGGGTGTCCAATTACTTGTTGGTAGATAGTGTATTTACTTCTAAAAGTCCGATTGAAAAATTCTTTTACCTTTTTGATTCCACTTATGTCGAAGACTATTTTTGGTATAGTTACTTTTTAAAGTTACGCATAGATTTTCCGCTAGGGGGCGTAAAAGTAAACTGTGTTTCCCCCGATATCTCTGCTTCTAAAGCTCCGATATGAAAAATTCTTTCTGCAGAGGGTACAGCTCCTGATGGAAAATCTTTTGCATATAATTTCTAATTTTTCATAAAAAACGGTTTGGCCAGCAGGGGGCGTGAGTGTTAATTTCTGCTTCAGTTGCATTTGCAGCAAAATCTGAGCTTCTAAAATCTCGATTGAAAAAATCTGTTCGTGGACATATACCACTCAAGTCGATAAACCTTTTCGGAAAACTTTCTTTTTAAAATAATGCACGGTTTCTCTGCCAGGGGGAGTAGATGTATATCTTATTTTTGTCGGTATCTCTGCTTGAAAAATTCTACCATGAGCAATGCTAAGGGCTATAAGCAGTCGCTCTTCCCAAATTTCGGGCCACTGCGTCCTGGGAATTTTGACGTCGTAAGACCAAAATACCACCCATAGCTCCCGTGGGACTCGAACCGAAGCCCGGCTAGGATAACTGATCCGAAACTCATGCTCTCGACTATCGGGACGACTAACCATTCATTTTTTTTAATGTAAACGTCTTGTTTATTAATTAGTAATAAGGAACTGTACACGAACTATACTAAAAATTGTATAACTAGTATTCCGAATTTCTTGTCAGCTGTCTACCTTCCTTGAAAAAGCCATCTGGTTAATGCGCGAAAGCTTGGAAACTTTTATTTCAATTCTACGCTAAGAAATTAGGATTACTAGTATAGTTATACTATTTTTAATTTTGTTCATTGTTGATGAAAATATATTGCTCCAATGGTAGTCATTTTTGCTGAGAAATACATGATGATTGAAAAGTCTGGACACGAATTACGTGGAATTATAATTTCCACGGTAAGAATTACGCTATCTGATTCTTGTTAAATTACTTGACACCGGGAAGCATTGCCTTTGATGCCCCGGTGGCTCAGTTGTCTAGGCAGTGGCTTCTGACCGTTCGGCCCGGGTTCGAATCCCGGTGAGCCATGGACTTCTGTTTGTCTTACGGCACTGGCTCTCTCACTTCCCTGGAAGCAGTGGACCTAAATTAGGGACGGGTGACTGCTTATAGCACATGGATTCGTTAAACTCCGAACACCCCCTTTTGATTTTCGTAACATTCTTGTAGCCTTTATACTAGTGGCATTAGATAGACTCTTCAGATGTCTTGTTGTATGTTCCTCCTGCCATCAGATCGTTGAGTTGTTGTGCTGCATGTTGTTGTTTTTATTTCATGCAGGAATAACAATTTCTGAATGCATTGCATTGTTCGTCTACCCTAAACTGAACCATTTCGAAAAACAGTGTTCACTCTGAGGTGTGTTTTATATATGTGGTGACTCGCAATATGTAAAGGTATTTTATGTATTTTTGTAAAATGTACTCGATTAATTTTATGTAGTGCACATCTACTGTTTTTTTGTTATTGTTTTTAACGAGTTCCTTCTCTTTGCAGGAAAATGTTTTTTTTGATGGAAGCAAGAAGCACATTCTGGGATTTGTAGAGCACTATCTCCGAAGCTCAAACTGAATGAGAAATCACTTTCTTTGATTTCTTATCTGCTATGGAAAATTTATGGAAATCGTGTGTTTCGAATGAAACTTTAGACAGCATTAAGGAAAAACTGTTACGGTTTCAACAAAAAGAAGATTCGGGTATTTTAAACGACCTTTTAGCTGAAAAATCTATATGCACGTGGCTGCATTTGGAGTTGGACTTTTGTGTACGTGTCGACGTGGTGAGACTTCTTGCTAAATCTTGTTCATGCTATGCCGACAGCGGAGTGCAGTTTCTGTTCATACAAAACCTTTTGTCTCAAAAGGCTTCTCTTGTTACTTTTTTATCCAGGCTGCTGTCTGAGGCATCAAGTCACCCAGATTGTGACATTGCGTCTCTTTGCAAACTAATATTCGATGTTGTCCATTCAATTTTTCAGCGTGTTCCTTTGTCATCCATAGATTTCACGGATATTATTTTTCCGCAGTTGCAAGTTATTTTAGAAAAGTGCACAGATGAAGTCAACAGCGAACTTATGCGTGATATCGCAGGGCTCTTAGAGCAGAGGAATGATATTTGCCAGCTAGAGTTTAAGACGGGAAGAAAAAAAGAAAGACAAAGATGTTCTGAAGCCTCCATGTAATTTTAGAGTTATATCTCTGTTGCCAGACAAGAATGAAATAGAAAGTCAGATTCGTCCATATCTGAGAGCAAACGTGATCAAGGGTCCCTACGAGAGTGCTGATCACTATCTAGATGTTCAGTTCCGGCTAATGAGAGAAGACATGTTTCGTTATTTAAGAGAAAGCGTGGTAGAGTACAAGAGTAGAGCATGGTCACGTGATTCATCCGGTATTCTAGATAACGGTTTTATCTACTTTGATGTAAACATTTGTGGGAGAGAGTACAGCAACCGCATTCTCTTCACTGCTACTGTTCGCGTGGGCAAAATAGTAGACTGGAGCACCACCCAAAAACTAAGCCCGAAGTCATTACTTTGCATATCCTGCGATGGATTCGAAACCTTTACATTTGCATGTGTTCATTCTTGCTGGGCGTCAAACACGGATGCATCGTCTTGTGTCATAGAATTATACGCAGAAACCAAAAGTGATTACGAATGCATTCAGCTGGGCAAACTGTAGGATATGATTGAAACAACATCTTTTTACGAAAGTTATAAATATGTCTTGCAAGGACTGCAAACCTTTTATCACGAAACCTTCCCACTAAAAGCATCTGTACTATTTTTGGAAGATTGTGACAAAACACCTGAATATTGGAAAAACACTTTGGACTATACTCGTAGTTCCGTGCTGCAGCGAGAAAAGGATGCCTATCAAGAAATGCTTACGTTATCTAATCTGGAGAAATTCGATAAGCATCAGCAGCTGGCTTTTCAAATGGCCCTTTCAAATAAAGTGTCAGCGATTCAAGGACCACCAGGCACAGGAAAAACTTTTTTGGGTCTTCAAATTTTAAAATGGCTTTTACAAAATGCGTCAGCGCATATGCATTATTCACCAATTCTTGTGATTTGTTACACGAATCATGCTTTAGATCAGTTTTTGGAAGGAGCATTGATGTACACAAAAAAAGTGGTACGAATAGGCGGACAGAGTAAAAATCCTTCTTTGGAACCACACAACATTAATAAAATTATAGACTCTGTACAAAAATATATGAAACGATGTAAAGTGCATTTAATTTTTTTTTGTTCAGAATGTCTCGACACACTTTTTGAAAAAAATGAAAAAGAATCACTGAAACAGGAAAGGAAATTTTAGGCTCGTTTATTTTTTTCGAAAGAGTTGGATCGCTTACTGTTCGTATAAAAAAAAATGAAAAAGAGTTACGGCGTGCTGAAGATTTAATTCGCGAGTTAGACACAAATGCCATTTATGGTGAATCTGTGTTGAACATATTACCAGAACATGTATGGCAGGAGATTTTAGGATGTTCTGGTTCTCTTTGTAAGAAACGAAAAATGCTGCCAGCAATGGTTAAGGGACTGGAAAACTAACTGGCTTTGTATTTCGGTTTCTTATTTGCATGTCTTTGAAGATCAGTCGGAGTTCTTATCTTTAATCATGAAAGAATTCATTCGGTATATTGATGAGAAAAGTTACCTCGGTGTGCAGATTTCTTTGAACAATGATTCTCAAACCTTGTGCCAACCCACCAGCGCAAAAGGAAATACATTTATGTCAGGACTTTGGGAAATGTATTTGAAAATGAAACCGTTCTCAAGTGATGAAGAGGTAGTTCCATCAAATCGAAGTCATTGTGTCCGACGCTTCTTGAGAAAAAATGTTTTGGACCAAAAATCGGTCTTCGGATTTTTAGAAAAATCGGTTTCGAAATGTTTAGAACAGAATAATTTTCGAAATGTTTAGAACAGAATAAGAATCACTGAAACAGGAAAGGAAATTTTAGGCTCGTTTATTTTTTTCGAAAGAGTTGGATCGCTTACTGTTCGTATAAAAAAAATGAAAAAGAGTTACGGCGTGCTGAAGATTTAATTCGCGAGTTAGACACAAATGCCATTTATGGTGAATCTGTGTTGAACATATTACCAGAACATGTATGGCAGGAGATTTTAGGATGTTCTGGTTCTCTTTGTAAGAAACGAAAAATGCTGCCAGCAATGGTTAAGGGACTGGAAAACTAACTGGCTTTGTATTTCGGTTTCTTATTTGCATGTCTTTGAAGATCAGTCGGAGTTCTTATCTTTAATCATGAAAGAATTCATTCGGTATATTGATGAGAAAAGTTACCTCGGTGTGCAGATTTCTTTGAACAATGATTCTCAAACCTTGTGCCAACCCACCAGCGCAAAAGGAAATACATTTATGTCAGGACTTTGGGAAATGTATTTGAAAATGAAACCGTTCTCAAGTGATGAAGAGGTAGTTCCATCAAATCGAAGTCATTGTGTCCGACGCTTCTTGAGAAAAAATGTTTTGGACCAAAAATCGGTCTTCGGATTTTTAGAAAAATCGGTTTCGAAATGTTTAGAACAGAATAATTTTCGAAATGTTTAGAACAGAATAAGAATCACTGAAACAGGAAAGGAAATTTTAGGCTCGTTTATTTTTTTCGAAAGAGTTGGATCGCTTACTGTTCGTATAAAAAAAAATGAAAAAGAGTTACGGCGTGCTGAAGATTTAATTCGCGAGTTAGACACAAATGCCATTTATGGTGAATCTGTGTTGAACATATTACCAGAACATGTATGGCAGGAGATTTTAGGATGTTCTGGTTCTCTTTGTAAGAAACGAAAAATGCTGCCAGCAATGGTTAAGGGACTGGAAAACTAACTGGCTTTGTATTTCGGTTTCCTATTTGCATGTCTTTGAAGATCAGTCGGAGTTCTTATCTTTAATCATGAAAGAATTCATTCGGTATATTGATGAGAAAAGTTACCTCGGTGTGCAGATTTCTTTGAACAATGATTCTCAAACCTTGTGCCAACCCACCAGCGCAAAAGGAAATACATTTATGTCAGGACTTTGGGAAATGTATTTGAAAATGAAACCGTTCTCAAGTGATGAAGAGGTAGTTCCATCAAATCGAAGTCATTGTGTCCGACGCTTCTTGAGAAAAAATGTTTTGGACCAAAAATCGGTCTTCGGATTTTTAGAAAAATCGGTTTCGAAATGTTTAGAACAGAATAATTTTGATACGAAACCTGAAGCATATAATATTTGGAAAAACGAAATAAAAAGGAGATGGGCAACCTTTCTCAGTTGGAAATCAGATTTTAGACTGAAACTTTTAGACCAACTGCGAACGTTGCAGGGGTACTACTTGGAAAATATCGAACAGCGCGAATATGTTATGATTCAGAATAACATGAGAATAGTCAAATGAGCAGATGTTTTGGGTCTCACAACCACAGGCGCAGCTAAACACTGGCAGATACTTGAAAAAATCGGTCCGCTTGGGGTTATCGCGGAAGAAGCTGCTGAGGTTTTGGAAGCTCACCTAACTACAGCCCTAACCAGAAATACTGAACATTTGATTTTAATTGGAGACCACAAGCAGTTGCGACCAATTCCCTCCGTATATGAACTTGGCAGGAAGTACAAGTTAGACATATCAATGTTTGAAAGGCTTCTGACTAATGGGGCACCCTCTCATTGCCTTCAAACTCAGCACAGAATGAGACCGTGCATAGCACAACTACTGGTGCCAGAAATATACGATCATCTGGAGAATCATCCATCAGTGCTGCAATGCGAGGACATCAGAGGTATGACGAGTAACATGTATTTCATAAAACATACAGTGTTTGAGGATAACAGCAGTGAACTTCGTAGTCACAGAAATAAGCACGAAGCCAATTTTCTTGCAAGCTTATGTCACTATTTGCTGCAACAGGGCTACGATGAAAGCAGCATTACTGTGTTGACCACGTACATGGGCCAGTTGAAATTTCTTAATGAAGCAATTAAACAAAAGTTTAAGCATAATGTCCGGATAACTACAGTTGATAACTTTCAGGGTGAAGAAAATGATATTATTCTGTTGTCATTTGTTCGAAGTAATTTGAAAAACGCTTTAGGTTTTTTGGAAATTAACAATCGAATTTGTGTCGCATTATCTCGAGCCAGAAAAGGATTATTTTGCATTGGTAATTTTGATTCTTTTGCAGACAAGTGTGTAGCCTGGAAAAGAATCATTCGGAAACTGGAAAAGGCACGATTAATTTCTTCTGCACTACCACTGAAATGTCAAAATCATCCAGAGAGAATCACGATGGTGTCGTATGCGTCCGACTTCAAGAAAGTTCCGCTTGGTGAGTGCATGGAAAAGTGTGCGTATAGTCTAGGCTGCGGACATGTGTGTCCTTTGTACTGTCATGTAGAAACAGAAAAGCATGATGAACAGATTTGTTCTGGGAAGTGTAAAGGCCAGTCCAGAAAACAAAAAAGTGTTTCTGAAGGGATATCTGGGAAAGAATTTACTCAGAACATCAAAGAAAGTAGTTGCGAATTGGAAGACGGAAGCAATTGCTGTGCCTTAATTCCTAGAGATCAATTTACAACTGAAAGTGCCTGATCTGTGAAAAAGCCGCCCCGGTGGCGCAGTGGTCTAAGCGATGGCCTCTGATCATTCGTCCGAACGGGGCCCGGGTTCGAATCCCGGTGAGGCATGGATGTTGTGTTTGTCTTACGGCACTGACTCTCTCCCTTCCCTGGAACCAGTGACCCTAAATTAGGGACGGGCGACTGCTTATAGTCCATTGAGTTGCTCACGGTGGTCGCTAAACCTCCAATCCAAAAAATCTGTGAAAAAATCTGTTACTACCGAAAATTGTTTTCAGATTACGAAAACCTCGAAACCGAAACTTCTACATTCACTCTCCCGGGAATTTGCGATACAGATTTTGGAATGAAAGAAAACGAACTTCATCATATCTCTGAGTCACACAATGTTTAAAAACAGTATGAGAAATGAAGACTTAAATAATACTTTTCCTGAAAGGTGTATTGATGTTCCTGATAGTTTACATAATCGTGATACCTCTGTTGTGTGTAAAGTAGATTGTGCTATTTACACGAGGAATGAGAAGTTGAAACCAGAGAAAATAAAATTACAGATGTGTGCTGATAATGAGGTACAGAAGTCTATGTCAGAAACAGTTATTTCGTGTGTTGTGGTAAACACGGAATTTGATATCCAGCAAAATGAACCCAGTGAAATCAGATTTGAAGATGACGCAAAATATGATAATTCGTTCAATAACGGTCAGTTGTGCTCAACGAAATGTACAGGAGACTATAACTACGTGGTTGTGAAATAAATCAAGCTCAAAAACTGAGATGCAAGTGAACTCCAGCAAAGACGAAGATTCGAGTAATTTAAAGAGCGAAACTGATCAAAACCAGGAACTCAAACAACTGACAATGCAAAGCAATTCCTTTGATCTGTTAAAATTGAAATATGATGAGAGATTTGGTCCCAGATGAGACTGGTGAAATGTGTATTCACACCGAAAAGAGAAAGACTAGCGTATTTTCTAGATCATGTGATCCCATAGTGAATGCAAGTGAACAGTGTGAAGTATTAATTAAAAAACAGTTGTCTTGTGAGCATGAGATCTACATTCCGTGCGATTCTTATCACTTGCAATATGACTGCAACGTCCAAGTCGAAGTACAGCTTCCATGTTTGCATTCCTTATCAGTGAAATGTAGCGACTGGAAGTGGATGAAATATATACCTTTTACGGTTGAGCAGAGTTTACTGATGCCCTGCGGAGAAGTGATCCAATTTGTGTGTTCAGATTTGCCCAGTCATGCAGAATGCGTGGCAGCTGTTTTGAAGTGCGGTCACAGAGTACCATGCTACACTAATGTTGATGAACACAAATGTGCCGTACCAATAAAGTGTATTCTTTCATGTTTCCATGAAATACAAGTGCCTTGCAATTTACACTATTTTTCTCAGAAATTTGAATCTGTGCTCGAACATTCTGCTGCCATGACGACAAATTGTAATGCGTTGTTCCGAAATATGTGCCAAAGGAAGTGTGACTTTTTAAGGGAATGGGTCACAGATGTTCAGGATGTTGCGGTACTTGTAGTCGCAACGAGAAGCATTCCGAATGCAATGAAATAGTTAGAAAATATTTGCCTTGCGGTCATCATGTAGAAGGTAAATGTAATGCAAAATGTCCGGACTGTTCTGAAAACTACAAAATTTTTATGAAGTGTGGACACAGATGTGCAGGATTATGTGCTGCTTGCACTCACAACAGGAAGCATTCTGACTGCAAGGAGTTGGTCCCAAGAGATTTGCCCTGCGGTCATCGTGTTGAAAGTGAATGTCACGTAAAAAATCCCTACTGCTTTGAAAGATATGTAACGTACCAGGAGATGTGACGTACCTGCCAGAAGGACGCACACGACATAAAGGCAGATAGGAATCAGAATAAAACGTCCGCGTAGCTCAATTGGTAGAGTGACTTATTCCGGAATGAGGGGATCCGGGTTCGAATCCTGGCGCGGATAAAAATGACGGAGAAAATTACTTCGTTATAATGGCTCCCGAACTATCCGGATGACCCGACTGTCCAAAATCTCGCAATGGTGTGATGTTATTTCCACACTGCGAGATAGGAAAAATGAGAGAATCCCTTCTCCAGCACTTAAAAAATATAAGGGGGAGATGATGTAACGTACCAGGAGATGTGACGTACCTGCCAGAAGGACGCACACGACATAAAGGCAGATAGGAATCAGAATAAAACGTCCGCGTAGCTCAATTGGTAGAGTAACTTATTCCGGAATGAGGGGACCCGGGTTCGAATCCTGGCGCGGATAAAAATGACGGAGAAATTTACTTCGTTATAGATGCGAATTTCTTCTGGAATGTGGTCACAGATGCACCGGAAAGTGTGGTGATTGCAAGGCTAATCAGAAGCACTTAAAATGTCATGAAATATTGAACAAACCCTTTTCTTGTGGCCATGAAGCAGAATATGAGTGCCATGTAGAAGATCCGAGATGCACTAAAACATGTGCAGCTGCCCTTTTTGTGGCCATAATTGTCCTGGTGAATGCGGCCAGTGCTCTAAATTTAATATTCATGCCATGTGCTCTGAACTAGTGAACAAAACTCTCCCATGTGGGCATTCTGTGGAATCTCTCTGTAGATCACCCTTTCCGGCGTGCGAAAGGCGTTGCTTATTCGGGTGTTGGCACCGACGGTGTATTATTCTTGCCGCTATCCGTGCATTAAATGTTCCAGACCGTGCGAGTAGAATGTGAACACTTCACTTGCACAATACAGTGTAGTCAGTTATGTGACTGTTCAGCTTGTGACCTCCGTTGTTCTGTGACTTTGATATGTGGTCATCAGTGTATTGGATACTGTGGTAAGCCATGTCCTGATTTGTGTCTTCTGTGGCATAAGGTGGATTTAGACGCCAAAAGCAGTTCGAACTGGTATGCTCTTTTAGAAGACTGCCAGCATTCTCTTCAAATGGAAGTTTTGAGTCGCTATTTCGCCGAAAAATCGCCTTTGCCCAGTGTGTCCTACTTGTGGAGCTGTTATTTCGAAAAACAAAAGATTCGGCAATTTAATTAAATCGTGGTGTAGCTCTAACTTGCATTATAATAAAATAAAGCCCTATGAAGACGAGAGTGATCTTCCAAAAAAAAAAAAAACACTTTCTTTGGCACAGAGTCAGATGTTCTCGACGACTTTGTTTCACAGATGATTCAATCGAACATCAGCCTTGCATTTTCCCCACCAGCAATTAAAATGTATCACAATGTTCGCATAATACGTCACGTGCTAAATTATTTTCCACTTCCGTTAGATTCATTGAAAATGTCAGAATCCTTTAAATCTCTGGAACAGTGGATTTTACAACATGGTTCTCTTTGCAGCGAGCAGCAAGTAGAAGAAACTTGTCGAGTAGTGCGGCGATTATGTGCGTTGTGCTTCCTACAAAAATTCGCAGCACTCCATCAAGATTCCAAATGTGATCCTGATTATTCGGATATTATTACTTTGTTGGAGACAAGCACATTTGATGATGGTGTTGAAGAACAAATGCTTCAGATGCTGCGTCAAAGGAATGTAAAGGCAGAAGAAAAATTAAATTACGTACATGATTTATTGTGTTTAATCGAAGATTTGAATGTTATCCAGAAAGCTCCTTTGTGCACGAAAATACATCTTCAAAAATATTTTAATACAACGAAAAGAGTTCGTCTATGTTAAGTCGCATCCTAAAGGTGTGAGACAATGCGCACATCATCTTTCGAGTTTAGCGAGACATTATTAAAATATCTCTTCCCTAAGCTCATTGCGGAAGGAAATGAACGGTTCCCCCAGTCTTGAATTTTTTTTCCTGAGATATCTTTTAAATTCTCTTCTATGGAGTTAATCTGGTATTATAAAAGACTGAATTTTTTTGTTAGCCATGGATATTCCACTTACGCCTATAAATAAATAATCAAGTAATACGCAAAAATATAAACTTACGAAGTGTTAATATTTTATTTGTGATTCATATTGGAAATCCTGTTAGTTGTGATATACTTAAATTTCTTATTTGTTCATTACAATTCCATTTTTGATTTCAGACAACTGTATTTTTGCAAAACATTTTGTGTTTTGAAGAGTATATTTCAGGGAACCCGGTAAATCAAAGAATTAATTATCTATCCCAAGATTACATTTCATTGCTTTTATTACATTTTACTGAGACATTCATAATTAATTTTTAGTGGCTCCAGGAACGGAAGATTAAAAGCAGCACCCATATATCACTGAAAGTTTGAACCTAGATTTTCTAAAGGGTTTTTTTAGCTCCTTAACGCACAGCCATCGATCGACTGAATTAAATGCCTACTGTATCATTTTGGAAAAAGACTGTACAGATCGCTTTGCGTTGGAAAGTCTTCTGTATTTAAATTGATTTTGCATTTCATTGTTCAGGTTTTAATCTGTGTTGAGCTTCTTTTTTACATGTTTTATATGGAGTTGTGATTTCATTCTTTTTTGAGATAAAAAGTAAATAACGCGTGATGAAATGAACATCGTATTCTTTGTAAGTGCATATATTAACTGTTCTGTGTAACTGTTATTTGGCTGTATAAAAGGCGTTGGCGTCCAGAAGAACGTTTCGTTTGAGATGGATGTTTTCGTATATACATTAACATTTGTGTATTTAAAATAAACTATTTCTCAATTACATGTTTTAATTTTCGTTTCTGGTCTGCATCTTTGGTATTCTTTGTCAGTGACAATCTCAAACACTCGGGATAAAAAGAATGTGGAATCAACAAAAGATTTTGTAATATAAATAAAAAAAATCACGTTGCTGCCATTGTTTTATTTTACATATCATTATGTAAATGCCAGTAGTTTTCCTGCAGGGATGGACAAATATTTTCCAGATCTAGAAGCTAGGTGAAACCACGAAGTAAAATTTCAAAGATAATGCATAAACGTAATGTGTGGTGATTATGCTCGAATGAAAAGTGATAAGTATATTTTGTGCTAATTTTTTCGTTTTACCTAAACCTCTTGTTGCTAAATGAAATTCCGATTTGCTCCATATTTTCTTTTACCGTTCTTCTAGTTGCTGCTCTCCAAGAATTAAAAATTTAGAGTTTAGTCTTATTAAAATATGATTTGCTGAAGTTAAATGTTGTATTTATATAAACTCAAAGTATCGCAATTCCTTCATATAACCTGCAGACCATAAAATTTAAAAATAAAAAGAAATCAATTTCCTTCGTAAAATCTGCGGCGCCGTGTAATCCACAGGCCATGAAATTCAGAAAACAAAAAAGTAATTCAGACGGCAGCGTCGTATGATCCGTAAATCGTGTAAACCCGAGAAAAATGTTTTTCATTTCGCTTAATTATTGGCGGCGTGCCGTAGACCATAAAATTCAGAAAAAAAAAGTAGATTGTTGTATTCTCCACACTGTTGTTACGTTTATCCCGAACCGTAGTTGCCGACAGAAAAGGCGTGATGACCGGGAAGTCCAAAGAAGTAAGATAAAAACGATTTTCTTATTTAAAAACTAAGTGTCATTTTTTATATATACGTTACTTTTTAATGAATAAAGAACGAAACCCCGTAGTTTGTTCAACATTACCGTAGTTCATTAGTTTGATCTAAAAATCTGTAGAACTATGGACAATCCGTAGCATTTCTCTTTTCTGAAAATATTTAAACTGAAGAGCGAACAAAAGCCTTAACCAGTGCGAATAGTTCTGCGAAATTAACGAACGCAATTTGCCAAATTATTACGTGCCATGGAATTGCTCTGCGAGCTTCTCACGGCACAATGTGTTCAGCGAACTCAAACAGCACCGCCATTGTAGTGTCACATTTTCTGTAAGAATGCTCGTAAGTAAACAAAAATATATTCCATCTTTTTACGGCACTGACTCCGTATTTTTTAAAAATACCTCAAAAAGCTTTGTCTTGTTTTTTTAAGCGTCGCATTACCGCAGAATTTAAATTTATTACCTTTTAACATAATCCAAGAATTGACGACAAAAATTACGGTGTTTACTGTAAATTGCAACATTTGATGTAATAAAAGAAATTAGGCGATTTGGCCCCCGGAATTTGTTCAGCCCTGTTCTTGGGGAAGAGGGTTATCTGGTATCCTTATTTCACAGAAAAATAGAAACATGTGTTTTTTATGAATTGCTATGTTGTGAAGGATACAAGACTTCCTGTGTGAAGAAGGTGAGGCTATCCTGGACGTGACTTTCTTTACAGATGAGGCATGGTTCCATCTGTCCGGGTACATCAACAGCCAAAACACTTCTGTGGGGTACTGAAAATCCCGACAAATTTAAGGAAGTGTCTCTGCACAACAAGAAGTTTGGTGTACCATGACTCATACGCGCATTTTTTAGCCCATTTTCACTGAAATCATTGACTGAGAACGGTGCCGTGCCCAGATTATCCAACCAATCATATCCAAAATCGCGGAACGGGAAATCAACAAAGGATGGATGGGCCCAGCAAGACAGTACAACTGCACACACTGCTGACGCATCAATACACTTTCTGGAGGAATTCTTTGGAAATCGCATCATCTCCCGGGAACGGCGGTCTGTCCGGTCTCCGGATCTGACATTTTTTGTGTGAATGCACTGAAGGGGAAGGTGTACGCAGGTAATCCACATACACTTTAAAAGCCATCACAGGCTGTAATATCGACTCACATCCAACAAATCACACCACTTACCCTGAGAAAGGTCTTCACCAACATGCAGAAATGTCTGGACTTTGGTGGAACCCCATTTCTAACACCTGTAGGAACCAGTTCGACATGGTGCAGGGCTGCCACTGGCGACTATTGCTACCATTTTTTATGACAGGCGACTATGGCTACTATTTCCAACAAAAACAGCCAAAAGCAACTATTTTCAGAAAAACCCTGAACTATTTTAATTGTAAGGTTACTATTTTAAAAAAATGCAATTTCAGTTGCATATATCAATGTGCTTGTATAACATCAGTTTTAATATCGATACACGTGAATTAGAGGTCTGCACGGGCCCGGGCAGAGTCGGGCCTCTGCTTATGTCTGCGTTGGGATACCGGGCCGAGCAGGGATTTTTTTTATGAGCAAAACAATCATTGTACGGTGCCTTTCTCGTTTGGAAATCTCACAACATACAACAGCAAGATAAGATTGGATAATTTCCGCTATTGGAAAAAATGGAAGTTTTACGACATCCTCCCCGCCTACAAAACAATTGGAGTGTGTCAGCTCCCTTAGTTTTTCAATGTGAATGTGGTCCCTTCTCTCTCTCTCTCTCTCTCACACACACACTCTAACTTTCATCCTCCTCTCATGCTTTAGGGCAGGCTATTAACTGCAGCATTTATAAACCGAGCCACCAACTCGCAGACGATCTTTTTCTATTGTTCTGGTCGGCGGCACTTTATTCTCTAGGTGTGTAAAAAGCTTTTAAGTTTTCTTAAATGGCACGGGAGAAATGGGCTGGGATAAACTTCTGTGCATAAATCTGTGCCGTATTTTTTCCATTTCTACTCTCAGGGTGTCAAAAGATGGCAAAGGAACCCTTAGGTATCCCAGCCATTTTCCAAACTTCTGTGACACTGGTTAGCTGGGCAATCTGTCATTGTTTTCCCTGGCATATGCTCAGTACAGTACTGCTGATAAATACTCTTCTATACTCATTATGGAGTTTAAGAAAGTGAAAGGTTTTCGCGAAAATATCGCTTCCAGAGAATATGTACTTGTAGACAATGTAAAGTAGAACGATCGGACTCATAGTTCTGGATATTTCATACTTTTCGAATTAACCCCCTCTCCTTATCACCAAGGATATTCCAGGTCGGCCGGTAGGCAATGATAATTTGAAAACCCAGAACATTTGAAAGGCATGGAAATTGTCGTTTACATGCAATATTTTTTAGTATACAAGCCCCCTCAGACGTCACGTGACGGAGTAGAATGACCGAGTGCACCAAGTGTTGAATTCGTGTTTTAGTAATTCTTGAAATTTTACGGGCCTGCGCGGGCCTTGGAAACAAAAGAAATATACGGGCCAGGCTTTAATTTAAAAATTTCAAACGGGCAGGGTCTTGGACGTGCAGACTTGGGCCGGGCTTTCCTAATTAAGGCCCGTGCAGACCTCTAACGTGAATATCAACTTTTATGTCGATGTGTCTTGTTCAGTTCATTGCTTTCTATTGCAAGCAGGGGTCGCGATGCTGATCGCAGTTTGCGAAGAAGAAACCGTTTTGGCGATGGAAAAAAGCTTTGGAGATTACCTTTTCATAGTGCTATAACACTTTGGCGAAAACAAATTGAATCTGGCGACTAAATTGACGAAAACTTTAGATAAGCCAGCCCAACCCCTGATTGCAAGTATCATGGAGGAAAATCAATGGCAAGTATAGACTAGACCCACGTGTGATCAGAGGAACGATCTGCACAAATCAAGATATTCTGCCGAAAAAATGTCCCGTTCTGTTTGGAATACGGCAGAGATTAATTATCTATTCCAATGAGATTCTTGATATACCTCATATCAGATAACTACGATTAGGTCTACAAAACAAAACAAGTGACAATCATAACACTGAATGACCACAACTATGGCCTTTGAAAAATATACACATTTTTTTAAACACAGTGTATGAAGTCCATTTAGGAAATCTTACATTTTTTTTTACCAACCACAAAAGCAGAAGAAAGCTCTCCGTACTGGCTTGATACAGATGAGAACATCTGACCTCCAGAACAATGTCAAAGAAGAAAGTGTTTTCTAATTCCAAAGTTTGTATCAAGTTAGTTTATGTAAGTAGTTTTTGATATATAATTGAATAGAGTATTTTTTGGTGTTATTTCCATAACTTTTATAGTACTGAGTGTCTTGAATAGCATTATGTTGAAACTTAGATGTTCTTTTTGTGGTGTGTGGGTGAGTGTATCTACACTTTATTGGCAAAGGTCACCAGACACCCCTTCAAAAGCAAATGAACAGATCCGTGGCATTGTTAATATGCGCGGTACAGCTGCTAACGGTATAAAAACAAGCCTGCAGCTAACCGCGATCATATCGCACTGCGAAGTTGAGTGAAAATGTCGCGGCGGGAGAGAACTGATTTTGAGAAAGGAAAGATTGTTGGGTGTTATATTAGTCGGTTGTCCATAAGAGAAACCGAGAAGCGTTTAAACATACCCAAGTCAACTATTTTGGATGTACTTAATAGTGGAAGACACATGGCGTGCCTGAACGAGCAAACATACTGGCAGACCAAACAAAACCAGTGATACAGGACGTTGAAGCCTCAGGAGAGTCGTTACGACGTCGACGAAGTACTGCACAAGACCTCAGGGTACATGTGAGTACAAATTCAGGAACCTAGGTATGTACACGTAAAAGTCGCAGAGAACTCCCTTTCCATGGCCTACCGTGGTCTTGCGGCTGCTCATAAGCCTTTCATCTCCACTCGGAATGCTACTCGTTGTTTAGCATGGTGTAAAGAACATTTATCGTGGACTGTAGATCAATGGAAACGGGTCCTATGGACTGAGGAATCCAGATATACGATCCATCAGTCTGATGGCCATGTGTGGTATGGCGGCAGCCGGAAGAACGCTATTTACCACAGTGTACTGTTCCTACAGTCAAGTTTGGAGCTGGAAGTGTACTCGTGTAGAGGTGTTTTTCGTAGTATGGTCCCGGCCCATTGGTTGTCGTGGACAAATCTGTTAACCTGAACGTCTACCTCCATATTCTGGACAATTATGCCCTACCAACTCTTTAGCAATACCATGGAACCGAGCATTGCCAGTACCAGCAAGATAATGCACCGAACCATAAAGGAAGGACTGTTACGGCGTGGTTTGACGATAATTCTGTATCGTGTGTGGACTGGCTAGCTATTGTCGAAAGCATGTCTCGACGGGTCAGTGCATGCATTAAGGCCAAAGGTGGTTTCAAAATATATTTATTCAAGGTAGAAATCAGGAGACGAACTAATAAGGACGTCTTAATACAAATAAAATACGATCAAAGATGGTTAAACCACTAAAATCTATATACAAATATACAGCATAGTGCACAAGTTGAAAAATGGAGCAAACACTCAGCTTGTGATCAATGATAAGCGACAAGCATGTCTGGGCATCTCCAAACACAAGAGAACCAAATTAGGAAGGATTTTAACAAAATTGATTGCTCATAAGTGCATCGCTGTGCGATTAACAAACTTGTTCAAGAAAATATTGAGAGCTTCATGAGACAACACTTCTCTCGCAAAAAAGTACAATAAGACAGTGAGTTTTAACACACCATAGTTACAAGAATGTACAGTACAAAGCAATTGACAAACTGATCATAAGGCAAATCAATGGAATGATGAATATCAGGAGAAGAACAAACTTGGATTTCCTGATGTAAATATAATATATTACCTGTTCGGCAATATTCATAAACAATGTACAAATATACAGCACAGTGTAAACATAATAGGAATCAAAAGAGGACCATATACAGAAATGTAACACTATTCTGCTGACGAGATAGAAAATTTAAGTAGAATAAGAAAACACACGATGAATAAAGCTGTAACGTATTCTCACTATCCGTATTTAGTAATAAGAGAATGATAGTACAAACCATCACCTCACACAAACGAACAAAATAGGTAAAATGTTTTTCAAAATATATTGCTCATAAGTACAACACCGTGCAATTGACTAACTTGTGCAAAAATAAATACAGTCAATCATGAGTCAACATGCCTCTTGAAAGAAGGTACAATATGTCAGTGAGTTTTAACACAACATATTTACAAGAATGTACAGTGCTATGCAATTGAAAAACTGATTATCAGACAAATCAATGGAATGTTGAATAACAGGATATAACTAAACTTGGACATCCTGATGCAAATAAGATGTTTTACTTGTTCTGCAATATTTTTAAAAACTATGTACAATTATACAGCACAGTGCAAACATGTTCGGGAAACAAAATAGAACAAAATTACAAAAAGCAACACTATGCAATTAATGAAGTAGAGAAACGATATCAGGAAAATAAGCAAACTCTTGATGAATATAGTTTGAACATTTGTACAATTGAAACACTAACAATATTAATCACTACTAGGAGACTAACGACACTTAGCGTCTCCAAACAAAAGGAGCAAAACGATGGTTACAAATGAAATGACAGAAACAATTTATATGTTTATACAGCACTATGCTAATGACTAACTGCAATTATTTATAATCGAAATGTAGCCGAAAGACGAACTAAACTTGAACGTCAATTTAAAGAAAAATACAAGATGAGTGTCACAAAAACAATTTACTGTGTAAACTCTTAAAGACATTTGTGAAATAAAATCAGTGCGGCAAATTTCCAAGCTGAGCAAAGATCTGATAAACAGATTGTTGAGATAACATGTGCATTTCTGATTCAAAAAGGTCAAATCTGCCGACCCTCAGGTACAATGACGCTGGCGAGCTGGTAAACCATGAGGCAGCCGGTGACCAGGTGGCGAGGAACTGGCTCTCCCGAAGCTGGGTAACTGGAACGGAATACTCTAGCCGAAGTCGAGATGTCAAGCGATCGCGGAAGTGGCATAATAATGCCGTAGAAGCTTCATGCACAGTCAGAGGAGTAGTCAAATCTCTGCAGCGTTGATGAAACACGTAGATTACATGCTTCACTAAAATAAAAATATAGGCACAGACTGATGGAAGCTTGATTGGGAGAGTTCTGTAGCAGAAGAGTCCGATATGCATCAAATGTAAGATCTGCTGTAATGGAACATTGGGCGATAGTAAATGCCAAGCTCAGTATTGGGAGTAATATAACACAGTGTTGATAGACATGGGGGACATCAGTCTCCCGAGCACAGAAAGGGCAAGGAGGGGAATCGAGAAGAGACATTCGGAAAAGAACGGAGGGAACAGGAAGACGGCGATGGAGGAAAAGCCAATGGGTATTAATTTCTAGAGGAGCAGAAAGAGGAGACAGGGCGACGGACCACACCGTAGCAGTGCCATGGGGGGGGGGGACATCAGGAATGGGGAGAGGAGGAGAAGAATGGGACTTAGAGAGGAACCGATAAAGAGCTGATATCGAGAGAGAGGAAATGGGACGAGCTGAGCCAGAAGCAAGCAAGAAAAGAGGAAAGGGGAGAGAAACAGAAGGAACAAAGGAAAGACCTGAGTGGGAAGCAAGATGAGGAAATTGAGAAATGATAGATGAAAGAATAGAGTCGTAGATGTCACGAGAGGAGAAGGAGGGAGGCTGGCGAAGGGTCGCCAGGAAAGGTCAGGGTTAGTGAGATCTTTAACTTTTACTACACCCGCTCGGAGCCAGGAAGTATAGGCAAAGTACGGAAGATGAGAGGGATGTAGAATCAAAGAATAAAAGAGGGGTTCAGCGAGGAACTCAGTTGTGGAATCAGGTGGGGAACGAGAGAGGGAGGGAACGAAGGAAAGTTAGAGCTTCGCGGTAAACAGGGGAACGTCGAATGAGGGTGAGGGGTCGGTGGTCCATGAGTAGTAAGGAGAGAAAGAAAAAGCTAGGGTTGTTCGGGGAGGCGATGACGTCCCTAGCTGAAACGGCATCGGGTACTGGCGACGTGAAGAGACGGAGAAAAGTAGAAATTCTGACGGCCTTGTAGTACTCCTGTGTATCAATGAGTCCGATGCCGCCGTGATCCGGAGAGAGGCAAAGCTTTGTGGCACTGACCTAGTGGTGGCAGGTCCATATCAGAGAAGTAAGACATCGGGTAATTGCATGAAGGCGGAGTTGTAGAGACTTGACACCAAGCCAGGAGTGTGTGCACAATGAAATTAAGTAAGTTCGAGAGAGACGAGCTCTCTCGAAGAATGATGAGTAGAACTGGGCTCTCATCCAGGAGGCAGTTGACCTGAGAAAACGTGGGTGGATAGCATTTCACGTGTAAAGGGGGGCATCTTGCAAGGAACCAAGATGAACTCCAAGGAAGCGCTGTGAGATGGACGACCAGTTTGCTCCCCAAGGGGTGTCTACACGATGTGCCCATGAGCTACAACATAATCCAATGCTTTTAGATGAGTTGAGCGCTGCACCGGTGCATGAGACATAAGCTGCGAATAGACGTTGGAGACAAGGAAACTGTGAGTGATGACGGATGCAGATGGTGACATCATCTGCGTATGCGACAGAGGTAGTGGCATGATGTCTTTCACAGACAGAGAGTGGTGGCAGAACTGCTTTAAAGGATTTGTGTACAGAGCGGAGGAATGGTTCAATTGCAATTGCAAACAGTTGTCCGGAGAGTGGGCAACCCTGCCGCACTCCCCGGCGGAAGGGAATGGGCGCTGTGAGAAAGATGGGCAGCTTGAGCTGGAGAACGGCGTATTGATAGAATGAGCAAAGAAGAGAGACGAAGGGGGAGGAAACCCGAAGTGAAGGAGTGTAGCCGATAGATAGGAATGTGAGATATTATCAAAAGCAGATTGTTGGTCAAGAGAGAGAAGAGCGAGGGGCTCGGAGCGAGATCGGGCAAGATGGATTAGATCGTTAAGTAGATGGATATTATGAGAAAGTGAACGGCCGGGAACTGTGTAAGTTTGATTGGGGGAAAGAATGTGAATGAGAATGGGGTTAAGGCGTTGGGAAAGAAGTTTAGTATAAAGTTTATAATCTAGACTTAAGATGGAGATAGGGCGCCAATTCCCCAGGTCAAGGGGATCACCTGTCTTAGGGAATAGGACGACATATACTACTGTGAATCGCCTTGGTATAGGGGAGTGATTGAAAGCAGCAGAAAGTGCAGAAAAGGAGAAACGATTGACGGAGATTTTTTTTTTGATTGGAGGTTTAACGACCACCGTGAGCAACTCAATGGGCTATAAGCAGTCGCCCGTCCCTAATTTAGGGTCACTGGTTCCAGGGAAGGGAGAGAGCCAGTGCCGTAAGACAAACACAACATCCATGCCTCACCGGGATTCGAACCCGGACCCCGTTTGGACGAATGATGACGGAGATGTAGGAAGGATTTATGGAAGAGGAAAGTGAGGCCGTCCGGACCCGGTGCGGTACTAAAGTTTAAAGAAGAAAACGTAGAGGACAGTTCAGAGCACGCGGGAGGAATGAGGAGAGAAGAGGCAAGATGGAGAGGAACTTGTGGTAGGTTAGAAAGAAGTGATGCCAAAGCTGAAGAGGATGGCGGAGGTGATTCACAGTACTTCTCTCTATAGTACTTTCGGACTTGGGAACATAGAGTAAGTGGATCATCAGACACCTCTCCAGATGGAAGGCGAAGGTGCCGAAGTGAATTCGATGCTGTTCGTGTTTTTTCCATGGATGTAAGGAACTCGTAATTGGATGCGTCTGGCGATAGATGTTGTAGCCGGAGACGTCGTAGAGCTTGTTGAGCCAGAGGAAGGAGGATTGATCGCAGTTCTTCTTGATATTGGCAGAAGAGAGGATCACTTAGGCTTAGGATGGAGAGCATGAAACAGACATGGTTGAGACGCATGTTCTGAAGCGTTTATGCTTTAAAAGAAAGTTTGCGAACGTGGAGAACAAGTTGCTGTTTAATCTCCAACCAAAAGGTTAGACCACAAGGAGCTGATTGAAGTTGAGGTCGTTTGTCCTCAAGGAAAGATCGTACTGAAGTACAGAAGTCTGGATCTGTAAGAAGAGTGTCGTCAAGAGTCCATGGACGAATTGTACGGGGTTGTGCTGGAACAGCTTGAACAATGAGAACGATGGCGCAATGCTCAGAAGAAGCTGTAGGAGAGATACTAGATTCTGTCACAGCTGTAATAAGAGTAGATGAGGCTTAGTATCTGTCAAGACGAGCTGTGTACGGATTTTGATTATGTTGCAAGCGCCAAGTATGTACAGTCGATGAAGGATGGAAGTGACAGTGCACATCAATGAATGAGTTGTCGGAGACCACTGACTGCAGAAGATTCACCAAGTTAACACGGCGTTCTCTGGTGGAAGAAGATCGGTCCAGGGTATAATTCAGAGTGCAATTGAAATCCCCTCCAATTAAAACATGATCTATGGAGGGAATGCGAGACAAGGCACGACGAAGGCGAGTAAAAAGTATTGTCAAGTAGGTTGAAGAGCTTGGGATATAAATATTAAAGATATGATAACATGTTGAAGCTATGGTGAATGATGCACACTGTAATAGGTCTCGACATAAGTTTCGAACAGAAAAAGAGGTGATAATGGAGTTGAAAGTATGGCGGATACCAATAGCTAGACCACAATGGAGTGATAGTTGGTAGGCATGGCAAAATGTGTAGTTCCACTGGCGCCATCGTGAGAATATCGTAGTGGATTGGCAATTTGTCTCTTGTAGTAAGAGAAGATCAGCTCCTAACGGAGTGAGATCTTCATGCACCAAGGCATTAGAAAATGGGGATGCAAATCTCCTGAAATTAAGTGATACAATCTTGAAGACCTTTTTCCATTAATGCTTGCTGAAGGACCTTGACAAGAGGAGAAAATGATTTGAGTCGATTAAAATAGGTTTTAGCCCATGGATGTTCCTTGCGAAGGCGGGAGAGGCATTGATTAAGGAGTTGGATCTGATCAAGCACTAGAGGGAGAAACGATGCGTACTTTGAGAGTAAAGCATGCGTTGTGGAGTAGTCTGTCTTATGTGACAGGTATTGATGTAAATCTTCATATGTAATCGGCCCAGTAGGAATCGAGCCATCCTGAAGATATTCGACGAGATCTTCAAATTTGAGAGGAGGCTCTTCGTCGGCCTGAACAGAAGAGGCAACAGCCTTCGATGGTGAATTCTTACGAGAGGCACCACCAGTACGGGGAGAGGTACGGGGTGATGCGGCAATCTGCTTCTTCGGTGGGCGTCTTCGAGAGGATCCACGACGTTTCAGCGAAGGCTCAGTCGAGCTCTCATCAACCCGAGATACGTGGCCAGAAAATCCGTCATCAGCAGATTTAGAAGTATCGATGATAAGGGTAGTGGAGAAACCCCCTGAAGGGGACTCCTCTACAGAATGACGACACATAGGAAGCGAACAATTAAGTGAGGGAAAATCCAGTTGCTGGTCGAAGGAAGGAGCGTCCGTAGACACGAGTTGACCAACTCCTGCAGTCGACTTTTGTGAAAGTTTCGATTCCGAAGCTTTCTGTGCAGTGGAAGAAGATGTTGCTCGGCTCAGAAGAGGGCCAGAAGTTGTAGGAAAAGTATTAGGAGCCTATGATGCTAGATGTGGGCAGTGCACACATCTAGCATCATAGGCTAGATGTGTGCACTGCCCACATCTAGCAACATAATAACAGTTCGAGTTTTCTCTCCGTGGCAAAAAGTGCAGTGGAGGGAGGTAGTCACTTCAATTCTCCTACGTTGCTGTCCACAACGAACGTTAAGCAACTTTGGGCAGGCGAGCAAGTGTTCATCAGATGGAAAGATCACTCTTGCACTTCGACGAAATCCCCCTATGGATTTATCGTCTGGATCTCTCGGCGCAGCTGAAAGAGTAGTAACGGGCCCAACAACTCTGCCGAACTTACTGAGTACAGTGCACAGCGCAACGTATGTTACCTCAGGTGGGACCGGATGAAATGTAACCTGGATGGGACGCTGAGAGACAGGTTCTGGTAGAAGATGGACGTCTTTGAGGGACAAACCTTCTGTCAAGACAAGATCTGCATGCTCTTTAAGAGCAAAATACACCAACACAGTTCGAGTTTTTAAGCCATGTGAGTAATACTGGCTCCAGCTGGAAAGTATCTGCTTGAGAGCCATACTATATTCTTTCAACTTTGTGTCTGGCAGAGCATCAAAACACAATCCAAAGTCCATTGTAGAATAGAATTGTTTTCCCGCTGGGGAATCTTCAGGAATATCTACGGTGGCAGTAGTGCCATCAACACTGACGTACGAGTCTGGTAGGACTTCTGCAACAAACTTGGAAGGAGCTTTTGTTCCAGTAAGAGCGGCAAAGTATGCCCTAGGAGCAGGACTCAAGCGTGAGGGCTGCGAGGCAACGCGGCTGTTTGAACTGAGCTGAAGTAGAGGGTAAATTAGCAGCGCTGTCAGACACATCCATGTCTTCACTTAAAGCAACAGAGGGTTGCGCTGCACTAACGTCACTGGTCGAAGCAGGGCAAGCAGCTTGAACTGTAGTAGAGGAGTCACTTTCCACTTCTAGTGGTTGGGTGACGCTACCTTCAAGCATTGGTGGAGATTGGTCTCGTATCGAGGAGGAGGCGGCAGGAAATGCCTCGACATCGCTCTTATCAGCAGCCGCCGCCATTGTTAATGGCGAGGGCTACCTGAGAAATTGACCAGCTCGGCCGAGAATTCAAATGATGATAACAGGAAAAATAAACTACTCACCAACTTGGGAGATGTATCAACTTAAAGCACGAACCTTCAGCTTGAAAGAACACAAAATGAAAATGACGAACCACACGATAAAACACACCAAATAGGCACAAAACACGGATCTCAGAAAAAGTGACTTAGGCCAAAGGGGGACCGACACCATACTAATGTATGTCAATAAATGCCATGTTGTGTTTCTCTTCTAGGCGTCCGGTGACCGACACCATACTAATGTATGTCAATAAATGCCATGTTGTGTTTCTCTTCTAGGCGTCCGGTGACTTTTGTCAATATAGTGTACCTGTATTTTTTTTTCACCAAAACGTGAACATGTGCTAATTTTGTCACGGTGGCTTGAAATAAATTTAAAAAAATTAACATTTGTGTGTGTGTGTGTGTGTGTGTGTGTGTGTGTGTGTGTGTGTGTGTGTGTGTGTGTGGAGCACTTACATTCTAAAACGCATACACTTTTTTGGGAAACTATTTTAGTCATTAACGTAAGTTGTTAAGGCTACTATTTAGGCTACTGTATTTACCATTAGTGGCTACTAAAGCAATTATTTTCTTGGGTGTGATAGGCTGGCAGCCCTGATTGGTGTTCCATTCAGTGCACAGTTGTTTTTCGGACACCCTATATCTTAGTTAAGATGTGACATGTGTTTCATTTGAGCTTTTGAGAGCGCAATAATGACTGACAGTGAACCAGAAAGAATAACAATGAAAACCGATGCCGGAGAGTATGTGATTTACCCGATTCCTTATTTAAATTTGAATGAAAAAATTACATGCGGTTAATTATGTAACCGAATTAACTTGATACACTTCGGAAACAAAATGAAGGACATTTTGTTACCTGCATATACAGTATATACACCGCTGGCCACCCAAAATGCAACACCAAGACACCAGATAGCAAAGCCAGATTTACTGGACACATAACACCAGATACAAAGATGAAACGATTGAGCTTACAGGCTTGTGCAACTTGCGGAACACGCAGACATCAATAGTTCGTGTGGCCCCCATGGCTGGCAATAACGGCCGTGGCATCGAACGAAAGAGGCTTTGAATGTGGGCTTGGGGTATGTCGGTCCAGGGTGCTTCCACATGTTGTCACAGTTAATCAGGCGTAGCCGCGGGTGGTGCTTGCCTGGCCACTCGGTTGCCGATCAGCGACCAGACGTGTCCGATGGGCGACATATCGAGAGAACAGGCGAGCCAAGGCAGCAGTGACACCTGGTGGGCAGTGAAGAATTGTTGCACGATGCGTGCCACGTGCGGGCGCGCATTGTCCTCTTGAAACGTGGCCGCTGGCACGTCCTGCAGGCAATGGAGGACTACAGGCTCCAAAACGTCGTTGATGAAGTGGTGGCTGTTGAGTGTACCGGCGATGCGTACCAGAGGGGTGCGGGTGTCATATCCAATTGCGCCCTAAACCATAACGCCATGCGACGGACCGGTATGACGATGCATAATGCAGGCGTCATACAGTCTCTCACCGCGGTGCCGCCACACGCGGATCCGACCATCGTGGTGTTGGAGGCAGAAGCAGGATTCGTCGGAGAAAACAATGTCGTGCCATTCCGTAGTCCAGGTGCGGAGTTGAACGGCCCACTGCCGCCGCACTCGCCGGTAGTGTATCGTTAATGGTAATCGGAGCAATGGGCGCCGTGCGACAAGTCCCCGCTCCTGCAGACGACGTCGAACGGTACGAACTGACATAGGTTGTTGCGCAACACACCCTAATTCCTGCACTAACGTTCGTGATGTGGCGGTTCGAGCCGTCAATGCCCGCCGCACAACATGCCGGTCCTCTAGTACGGTGGTGTGCCGCATCTGCGGCAATCGCCCACGTCGCTCCGTCCGTTCCTCCTGCACTCACCGAATCCATACTCGCCTCACTGTGACTGGATGTCGTCCCACACGGGCGCCGATGTCTCGGTACGATAAACCGCTATTCATTACAGGCAAACTGCCTGTAATGAATACCAAAGGTGATCTGGCATCGTAAGCAATTGCACCCCACATCACGACACCAGGCCTTTTGGATGTGTGACGGTCGACAACAAACCGTTCGTTTTGGCGCTGACCACGGTGCTTCCACACGGATTCGTTGGTCGTTTCCTCCAAGACAAAGGCGGTACTTTTCACTGAAGATCACCCGCTGCTATTCTGAGTAGTTTCATGACAGTCTGGCACGACACCATTGCAGTCTTTGGCGACGATGCATTGGTTTAAGGGCGGTCGCCGTAACGGTCGGCGTGCGTGTAGTCATACGTCGTGAAGCCGTCTGCCAATGGTGCTGGCACTAATCGGACGATGGATGGAGGAGGGAACCACCGCTCTCTGAATATCCGGAATCGTGACTGTTGGTCACTCCTCGCATGTTGGACAACCCTTCGGTTTTTTCTCTCCGTGGTTCGTCCAGGTCTCCCAGACCCTTCCCTCTGCTGCTGCATTTCTTGTTCGATCCATTGCCGCCAACAGCGTGCTATGGTGATATCCGCACGACCGGTATGGTGTGCAATAAGATGATAAGACCCTCCGCTTCCCGGAGCCCGACGATGCGGCCCCTCTCGAACTCGTCCAAGTTTTCGTATTGCTTTCGAACTTTTCCCCGAGGCATACTTCATCTGCAAAGGATGCAACCAACACAACAGCTTGAGTCGGAATGAAAAGCACTTGCAACCGGATGACCTTATATAGCCGGTCAGGCACAACGCTAAGACCCCTCCTTGCTTGCGTCACATGTGCGGCCGAGCGCGTTACTTAACTGAATCATTTGCATGTCTCACGATGTCAAACCGATTCACCAAGTTTCATTCCTGTCGGTTACTTCCTTCTGTGTGTAACTATTTTTTTGACGTAGAGTGTATGTTTTTCTAAGTTCTCTGGAATCGTAGATAATTTCACCAGCTATGTTTTTAAACTTCTAAATATTTTCTCGGAAGGGGCTGAACGGTGAGCTCAAAGAAAAGTTGGGTGGACTGAAGCCCACTCAAGCCTACTGTTAGCGTCGCACCTGCGGGAGAGCTGGGCGAAGGCGCCCATGACGTTGGTGGCCTCAAAGACCTTGGAGTAGCATAGACTGACAAGTGACAAACGTAATGTTAAAGGCTCTGAACTGTCGGAGCCCAATTGAACGTGTAGCACCATTTATGAATTGGAAGGGGAGTTGGCAGTGGACAGATTCCTATTGTAAAGCAAAAATATTTGATTCAATTCCTCATGTACTGCCGAAATTACGTAAAAAGAATGTTCGCGTACAACTCGAGAATTTTCTGGATCAAATTGTAATGAGCAAGTGCTCACATTCGAGAAAAAGCAAACAAGACTAGTAAGCAGGAAAATATGAGGCTATATCGCGGTCGGCCATTTACACAAAGAGAAACAAGTTAGTAAAATCATGCAATGCATTGATTATGATACGCTTTCCAACATACCAGAAATAATTACTCAAGTTATTACTGAAGTTATGAGGAAAATGGCTGTGGAATAAATCTCGCTCCTGTTCCGTGACCTTTGACTTCATTTCGATGATATTCAACAAAGTTGGTTTAGTATACCTCCGGAACAACAAAATAAAGTTCTGTCTCAATCGAAGCATTTTTACGTAAGTTATAACACATAAGGGCGATGGAATGGATCCCGATCCTATGTCCTTTGACCCCATTTCGTTCATTTTCAATAAGTTTCATCCCCAGGTGGTCCCCTACCACATACTAAAATTTCATTGAAGTCGAACCATATTTACGCAAGTTATGACGCATAAGGGCTATGGGATGGATCCCGCTCCTATGTCGTGATCTTTGACCCCATTTGTCCCATTTTCAATAGGGTTCGTCCCCAGTGGTCTCCTACCACATACTAAAATTTCATCGAAATCGAACTATTTTTACGCGAGTTATCGTGCGGACAGACGGACGGACAAAGCTGGAGCATGTACGTTTCTTCAACCTACGGTTTTTTGATTGGAGGTTTAACGACCACCGTGAGCAACTCAATGGGCTATAAGCAGTCGCCCGTCCCTAATTTAGGGTCACTGGTTCCAGGGAAGGGACAGAGCCAGTGCCGTAAGACAAACACAACATCCATGCCTCACCGGGATTCGAACCCGGACCCCGTTCGGACGAATGATCAGAGGCCATCGCTTAGACCACTGCGCCACCGGGGCGGCAACCTACGGTTGGAAAGCGTAAATAAAAAAAGGAAGAAAACTATTAAACAGGAAAATTTCGCTTCACATGCACTTAAATCTTAAAGGTATATCAAAATCTTAAAGGCCGCCTCGGTGGCGCAGTGGTCTAAGCGATGGCTTCTGATCATTCGTCCGAACGGGGTCCGGGTTCGAATCCCGGTCAGGCATGGATGTTGTGTTTGTCTTACGGCACTGGCTCTCTCCCTTTCCTGGAACCAGTGACCCTAAATTAGGGACGGGCGACTGCTTATAGCCCATTGAGTTGCTCACGGTGGTCGTTAAACCTCCAATCAAAAAATAATAATAATTATTATAATAAAACTTAAAGCCATAGAACTGAAATACTCTCGAAAACACGTCAACATACTAGTTATACCTCACGGTGGCGGTTTTCAGTGCATGCCGGAAGTATCATGCTTTTTGCCAGACTGTTCTCATCCAATGTCTTTGGGTGACCTTTTCGTAATCTTTTTCATTCCTCTTTTTTCTTTTTTTAAAAAAAAGTCTGTTACCTCTGCTTTACATTTACCAAAAAATACCAGTAACTGGGCAAATGTACATACGCCACATCTTCCTCCGAGTCGTACCCAAGGAAGTTAAAAGATTTATTGTCATCTTCCTCACAGCTGACTTGGCTTCAAACGATTAATCGTTTGATGAAGATCTACAGATCGTTATCTCCATGGTTTTCTCGGTAGAGGTACTGTTATGGTTTCGGTTTCGTATTGCAAGCTATGTGTGTGTTGTAAACTCGCTTTCTTTCGAACAATTATGGCTCCTTGGATGGGTTTGTTGTTTGCGTTGTGCGGGGACTTTCGATAACGACGGAGCAGTAACTGTTTAGTGGCGCAGATTTGTTAAGATAAGACAGATGGCTATATATACGGAATGTGGTGAGTACTTGTCTTTTCAAATATTGTATTTCACCTTTCTTTGTTTTCCCCAAAGTCTTCCGTTGAAGCTGTTTTCCGTTTTCGCCCAACTGGTTTTTATTGCAAACGTTTTATTCTGAGAAATTTTCGACACTTAACATTCTTTTACAAAAAGAAGTTCGGAAATGGTTTTATTGTCAAATGTGTTACTATATATCCTCTGAAGTACGCGAACAAAAGAAATTAAACAAGTGTTTGCAGTAGGGTAACCTCATATTTTAAGTCCGGAGGCAAGATCTTGAATCGTTGCCTCTACCTCTTGAAAAGATGGGAAGTTTAAAACATGTAGACTTAATAGTAAAGTAATGTAGAGTAACTTGTGCATACAGGGTGCTTAAAAAATTCACTGACAAAAGGAATTAAAATTTTGTGTGTGTGTTTATTAATTGCACTCAAAGGGAAAAAGCATTTTTGCTGTAACTGAATCAGATTTTCGTAACTGCAATTAAAGAATTTGTGTGACTGTAAGGCCCAAAAAGCTATAAATAAGATGTATATTTTGTTAAAAAAAAAACAAAGCATGTACATAACAAAAACCCAAACATTTTACAGCTAAACCTCAGTGCATTAACATACACAGTGAAATTCGAGTTTCTAACCCCTAGATTATTGATAGCGTATTTGATTATATTGTATTGATTCTTTAATGGCATCAGGAAATAGCAAAAGTGGTTTAAAGTAGAAGAAATCAGCCAAAAGGGACAGAGTTTAAATTTGAAAGTGGAGGGGGAGGGGCCCAGTCTGTGCCTGCTGCTACAACCTGTCAAATCCATGGAATTGCTAAAATTATATAAATAAACAGATTCTCGATTGATGTTCAGGTGTAACATAATCACCAACCACTCTGAATCTGCCGGTGGATGAATGTCTCCCCAAATCTCGTCCATAACTCTGTCTTGAGCATTTCTCTTCTGTGCCACCCATGCAGGCATTTAAATTTCATCCACCCATTGCCCACATTGTCTTCTTGATCTTTTCCTGACCTTTCATACTCAATCTAGTATTTTAACTTTCTTGGTTACACAAAGCATTCATCTGACTATGCTTCTTTAAGTTGTCTGCAGCATTTCTAAGTTTCTTTCCATCAAGGTCAATGTCTCTGATCCATAAGTAACAGCTGGAAGCATTGATTAAACACTTCTTTTAAGACATATTGGTAAATTGCTCTTCAGAATTGCACTGTTTCTCTTGTAATTTTGTACAAGTATACAAATACTAAAAAAAGTGTGAGAAGAGTGCAGCATAGGTGAAGTGCTATCGTGGTGCCATCTATTATTGCTTTCAGAACTAGCTGGGGACCGAATGTGGAAGTTTAGCCAAAAAAAGTGGGCAGGTAATGCCTATGGTAGTACTTGAGTCTTCTTTCACAGTATTACTAGTCTCTAAAGTTGCCCCTTTACTTATTTTTTCAGAAATCATCATATTGAGGTTAACATATAAGAATATTATAAAGCTAATACATAATTTGGACCTTGTCAGAAGTTAAGGGGCCCCTTTTGAGTTTCCAAGCTTCTTGGAGGTAGACTTCTCTGTCACTTGCTAGTGTCACCCCTGAGTTTCTGTATTTGTTTGGTAACACAAAATCATTACAAAGGTCTCACACCTATTGGATGAAAGTGTTAGTATGAAAGCTCATGGAAATGTATTATTGCATTTTTGAATTTTTAATTTTATTGTTGCCTGAACACTGTTTTAAAATTTGATAAATTAGTATTTCTTGTGGGCTGAAATCTAACATAAACATAACAGTACTGAAAAAATTTATGTGTTGCTTCCAATAATATAGTATTAATAACAAATGCAGGGATAGAAAGATCCATTATGCCTGGAAATCTTCACCTGGTGCCCGAGTTTTCAAATTCTATTTTAAGAATTTTATTTTTTTTAATTTAGGTTTCTGCAGTGAAGCTTCCATCTCTAATAAAGTAACAATTACAGTGTACAGATTTTCTGTTAGTGTTTTTTTTTCTTTTTTGTAGATTACTTACCATATTGGAATAATGGAGATACCAATATTAATTTTTGCACTATTGCCAACAAAGTTATGACTTCTGCAGCAATATTGGTAGCAGTGCTTCATATTGAAGTTCCATGGGGCAATCCAAAAAAAGCATGAGAGATGTTTGTAGCTATGACAATGATTGCATTAGGCTGTTTTTAAGTGTATGTGTTGATTAGTGATTTTAGTGAATGTCACACGAGAAGACAAAGTTGCATTTTCTGAAGTGAAATTCTGTTTAAAAATGCAACTGTTAATACAAGTGATATTAAGTTGCCTAATTATAGATTTGGTTACTGTCTTGAATTATTGAACAATATCTAGGAAATAATACATTAATTTTGACTGTTGAAGATCACAATTTTTGGCGTAGCTTTTGTCTAGATTGGTGACAGTTTCTTACTTGTACCTTTTAAAAAAATATGCTGGCTTCTGAAAAAACACAGCAGGTGCCTGAAAATTTTGGGATTTTTTCTACTGCTGCCAAATGTATTCCTGACTTCCTGCATTCTTGATACATATACTTGATTTTCTGTGTACTTGGTATAAACAGTACTTCTAATAATTAATGACTTTATAAATACTTAATGGGAATTATAAAGGATAAATTTGAAAAGTAAAGTACCTTAATAAATTTATCCTCTATAATTCCCGTTAAGTATTTATGGTACTAAACAGTACTGTTGAACGATAATGCAATTAATATGAAGCTTTACCATGAGGTGAGAAATTATTTGAAAAATGGGTTGTGGCATGTGATGGGGGCCTAAGTGTACCTCCTTTCTGCAATGTGGGTTTTCGTGTTTGTTCTGTTTTGATGCCCACCCTGTTGGATTGCATTCCTCAAGAACCTTACTATTAGCAAAGTTGAATTGATAAAATTGGATCTTGTGAAAGCAGAGTCCATTATTTAAAGATTTTTTTTTACTGGTAATAAATTAAAAAAGTACAGCACAAAGAATTGCAGTATTTGTTTAAAATAATCCTACATAGAAAATTTTTAGATGAATTCCTATAAACAATTAGTGCTTTTCAAGTAGTATTGCACCCAAATGAGTGTGTAATGATTACTATTTGTGTTCAAGTTAAATTCAAGGAAGTAGGCTTTAAAATACCAACAAACTTATGAACTGTATTTTTATGTTTTAAGTTATGTATTTATGTCAGTTAGGACAAAAATTCAAGGGTTGTATTTTCATGTTTTAAGTTATGCCAAATGCACTTGCTACACCAAACAGAAGAGCACCTTTAAAATTTGTTGGTTCGATCCCGTACATCCCCAAAATATCTTATTTTATTAAAAAATCACTTTCAGAAGAAAGGATTGGATGTTGGCCTAAAAGCTTCTAAACCCATGGCAACCGTCCTCAGCTCAGCAAGAAGTAATGGTACCTTGAAGCTCACAGATGCGGGCATCTATTGCCTCCCATTGTTATACCCAGACTCCTCTACTAAATTTTATGTAGGTCTCACAAAAAGGTCATTTGAGGAAGAGAAGGAATGAGCACAAGAGGGACGTTGCACAAAAGAAGCTTTCTACATCCCTTGCCAAAGAAATAGCTAACCACTAGGCTCAACCCCAATGGCAGAATATCTTGAAGATCGCACCATATGGAGACACAAGAACAGCTGCCATAAAGGAAACAGTTGAGATATTAATGCAGCAGGATGTATGTAACACAGATGTCTCTTTTGAACTACCAATAGCTTGGAACCATCTGCTAGGCATTGCAAGTTGGACTTCATGATTCTAGTTTCTTCCTAAAGTTTACATTTTTTGCTTTTGCATTTACTTTTAAGATATTGTATTCACCACGTTTCGTGGTTATTCATGCACGCGGTTTTCACGCATAATTTCATTTGTCATATTAGAATTAACATTCTGTCTACAATTTTGATTCTGTATTCTCTATGTAACCGCCTGATGAAGACATCTATTGATGGAGAAAACTTGCGGAGTGAAATTCATGTGATTTCTTACTTTGACACCAATAAATCGGATCATTATATTTATAATTAGTTTTTTGGTGTTAGCGTCCCACAATCAAAATATTTAAGTTATGTGTTCATTCCAGTTTTGCATATTTTATTATGTATTGCATAGTTTCTGTTATCCTCCAAAAATGGAATATAGAGTACTATTTTATCAAATACCCAAATGTTTTATTATGAATGGTTCAGAAAAAACAAGATAATTATATGTTGAAAAGCATGATGTGTTTAAACATTCTAGGATTAAATCCAGCTGTGAGATTTGATTAGGTAGAATTTGAATCTGATATGTAAAAGTCATGGCAAAGACAGAGGTTGGTACATGGCCATTTATTGCATGTATGTACTCAAAGCACTGGGGTCACATTAGGTAATGGGCTGTACATGAAACATTTTGTGTGTACTCAAATTTGGGGTTGGCAAGGGACTAACCTGTATTGCCTATAGTTGATGATCATAGCAAGGAATTGACTGTGGGTAAATGTTGCAGGTATGCCTTCTCCCTGTTGTTTTAATGCATTTGTTATGAGTAGAATATCCAAGAGAAGGGAATTGGTTTTGGTGGATGTTACAAGTGATTTAAGGAAATATTTTTCAAGAATGAAAGTTACATTTATTGTATTTGCATAATACAAACAAAAATTGTAGAATTTATTTATTTAGTAGCATTCTTGTTTTGGTGGGCCACCATTGCTCTGCCGTTGCTAAGAAGTGTTGTGCTAGAAGTGTAGAGTAGACTGCTCATCACTAAGATCTTAGCTTGGTCTGTGATTTTTATTGGATTAATTAGCCTTCCAACATCCTGGCATCAGAGGAAACATAAGTCTTTGAATCACTGTTTGTATGAAAACATAAAGAACTCTTGTGTAACTAATGTAAAAACTGACGAAATTCCATTGAAACACCACCTACATGTAGGTTGGCTGCCCTAGTGGCGAGTGGTCTAAGCGATGGCTTCCAATCATTCGTCCGATATGGGTCCGGGTTCAAATCTCAGTGAGGCATAGATGTTGTGTTTGTCTTACAGTGCTGGCTTTCTCCCTTCCCTGGAATCAGTTGCCCTAAATTAGGGAAGGGCAACTGCTTATAGCCCACTGAGTTACTCACGGTGGTCGTTAAACCTTCAATAAAAAAAATGTAGGTTGAATAGTCTCGTGTAACATGCACAATCATAAACAAAGATACATTGATAGGAATAGCTGAAATGAAATCATGAAAATATTTGTTGCCAGCAAGCATATCTTGATAAATATGTGTGAAAAACTTGTCTGTCCCAACCCTCCCATGTTGATACATTAGTAAATAGTTGCACTTGATACTTATCTTTCTGTATACCTAAGGAAACACAGTTGCCTAGACTTCAGTCAGCAGAAATATTTAAAATTATGTAATGAAGAATGATTATGATACATTTTATTTAGATTTTTGTATCTTTAAATTCCACACTCATTTTCAACCTTTTCTGCCTGTAACAAACTACTGTCTGAGAAAAGTGGGATGGAATCAAAACTGTATAATGTGGTTTAAAACTCTTGAGAAAACAGTAAAATATATTAGAAATTAAATAGTTTATTTTTTTAGAGTATGATTAAGCTTATTATTCATAGGATTTGTCAAGACCTTTGAGCTGTACCCAAACTTGTCTTGAGGACTATGTGAAGAAAGTAGCTATTGCCATTAATTTTCCCAATGTAGTCCTAAAAGTGAGAAAGTATATATAGATCAAAAAGTCAACAAGTCTAAATAAATAGTAAGTGACCACAATAAAATTATCCATAAACAAGCCATTTAATTTCTAATAAACTTGAAAGGGTAAAAACAATTGCAATTATTTCCAAGGTGAAATGCATTACAAATCAGTTGTATTCACCACAAACATATATTTATTTGGGTAAAATATTAATTCAATGCTAAACTTCTCTAATCTATTATCATGGAAGGTTATTCATATCTCCTATAATATTTTAAACATTCACCGCTTTTTTTTCTTCTTAGAAACAAAAATGCAATTAATGTTCTAATTAAAAAGGTTATGTAAGATATAAATAATCTTCCATAACAGAAATATGTTACTATATTTAAAATCAGGAACTTGAATTTCACACAGTTCTCTATTAATTTCATCATCATCAGAAATCCACAGTTCTCTATTAATGTCATCATCATCACAATCCACTGCTGGGTGAATCAGTGAAGGTGTCCCTAAGTCTTTTCCAGAACTTTCTATCCTGAGCCTGTCCTTCTAAGTCATCCATCCATCTTCCACATGGTCTTCTGGGTCTTGATTCTTCTCCTTTGGCATTCAGTGTAGTATTTCAGTTGTACAACAGTGGTCAGTTCTTCAAAAAATATATCCAGCCATTACCACTTGAGAGTCTTAAATTTGATCATGATGTGCTTATGTCATTTCTCTAATCCATGTATTCTTCTTCTTATGTATATATGCAGTATAATGGATATTTATTTTGTTGATAGAGCATTAATTAATTATAGGTTACCATTAATTTGTATGAGAAAAAAAAATTGTTTTTGTTAAAAATATTGTAGTAGCATATTATGGAAGGACAATGTAAATTCAGAATTTATTAACTATATGTCAACAAAATAGTTTCCATATCATCTACTGTTTCGCACGTTACTAGAGATCGAAGTTCAACTTGGAAGCTGATACCACAGGAAAGAAAAATCGTGCCTTCTTCGATAACAAGATGGCTTATTACTGATTCAACGCATCATAATCAAAAGGTTCGAAAGTTCTTTTCTATTGTATTAATTTCGTGAATCATGAGTTAAAAAACTGGAATAATATTAATCATTTAATACATATTGTCTCTACGTATTGGAGGACTTTGACAACTTATGATGCATTTGACTGCACATATAAAAACATTTTTTCATATAAATTTGTAATCTTCATAATAAAATTCTAAACTATTATAAGGAACATCAAAAAGAAAAAAAAAGGAATATTAGTGACAAGTTGAAATAAATTTTTTTTTTTTATTATATGAACGTTTTTCCCGTGCTCGAATTTCTAGTAACGTGCGAAACAGTAGATGATATGGAAACTATTTTGTTGACATATAGTTAATAATTTCTGAAACCACGTAATGTTTTCGACAAATGTTGAATTAATATAAATTCAGAATTGTTTGTGTTTAATCATACACACACATGCTCACACACACTGATTATACTAACAGTACATAATACATTTAACATTGCTTTAACCAGAAATTTCATAAATATTTAAATTGTTTATTTGAATTTGTAGATTATT
The DNA here is from genome assembly GCA_039090855.1 of Macrothele yani. Classification (NCBI taxonomy): domain Eukaryota; kingdom Metazoa; phylum Arthropoda; class Arachnida; order Araneae; family Macrothelidae; genus Macrothele; species Macrothele yani. The sequence goes on from CM076989.1 coordinate 144,333,684, forward strand.
TTTGGTTGAGGAAAGTGGTTAGTGGAGTTTGTTGATTAATGGCACAAAAAGTCCATACTGGTTTTTTCGTTGTTCTTGTTTTGTTTTGTTTTTCATGTAGCCAACTCTTCAGAAAATTTTAAAACTCCTGAAATGGAGCTCAAGTCACAGTCTCCCGATTTCAGCTGGAGGGAGAAATCGAGAGACTGTGGCTTTAGTTTTGTATTTTCAAGGAGTTGTCCACATGGATGAAAGTTAACAGTGGCATTTCTATGCCATAAATGAAGGTGTTATTTTAATAGTAGTATAACTCCACTCTTTGTGAAATTGGAGTTTTAACCACACTTTCAGGATCACACAACAGGATAAATTTTGTTTTGCAACAGGTGCACCTCCAACTTCCTTTCCCTGCAAGTAGAGTGTACCACGGTACAGGCATATTTATTATACAGGCCTTCTTTATTTAACTCCAAGACCCAATATCTTGAAATGAATGAAAATGGAGCTGTACCACTATTAAAATAACACATTCAAATAATGTATTATTTCTGTTCTTTCTGAATGATTGGCAGGTTGCTTGTTGATTTTCCATTACAGTTCCATTTGTGAGCAAAAACTATTGTAAAAATACAGTGAAAATTAAAATTTTGAATGATCATAAACTTGATTTCATTGTTTTGATCAGTTTCTAAAAAAATCATTTAAGATCCTGTCATAAACCCTGCTGTTATTGGAAAATTGTTTAAAATCTTGCCTTTGCACCCTGCTGTTAATGGAAAATTGATTAAAATCCTGTCTTTGAATCCAGCTGTTAATGGAAAATTGATTTTTAAAATCCTGTCTTTGAACCCTTCTGTTAATGGAGTTTGTAGAAGTATTAAGTGATGTGAAACTAAATGCTCATGACATAGGTAATTAACTTATAGGGAGTTTTTTTAAATATAATTCATTTGTGTATGATCTTTAGAATGTGGAACATTTTTCAATGTTTAATCGTTTAATATAGAATTTTCTTATAAACTTTCTTCATAATTGACCCCTTAGTTTCTCAGAAATAATGTTAAAACCAAACTTTGGATTTGTTTTTGCAAGCAGAAATTTAAATATCACTGTGGCAAATATATAATTAATGCATAAAAATATGTATAATTTTCTGTGGCATTTCTACAAGTTATGCACACACTTTTTTTTTCTGCAATTTTTGTTTTGTGATGAACGTAACCACATGGGATTAGCTGATATTGCAGTTGAGTGGGCTTAGTGTGAGCTGACATTTATATATATTGCATTATTACATGATGCTATATGCGTAAAATAGTATTAAGAATTTAGAATAAATTCTGGGATTTTGTTGGAATTTATATGTGTGCAAATGTTCGTAATGTATAATGAAAATCAAGAGCCAATTTTAAATACCCATGATGTGCTGTATCATATTTAAGCATTTAGGTCCACTGTTTGTTGTTAGAAGTGTGGAAAAAAAATGTGCTTTTCATCAAGTTGTGCCCAGCAGTCACCTATTGTTTAACAAAAAGATTGCACTTATGAAATATATGTAATTCTTCGGTATATTTTTGCAAGTTATGGACACAGTGGTTTTTTCTTTATTTGTTTTTTTGCAATTCTATCAAGCGCCATTGAGATAGTCCATGTAAACTACAACCATCATTTTGTTTTTTATATTATCATCATCATCATTGTCAACCATTATCAATCCACTGCTGGATGAAGGTCTCCCCAAGTTTCTTCCACAACGGTCTGTCTTGTGCCAGTCTCCTCCATGTTACTCCGCATACTTTTGAATTTCATCTACCCATCTTCCATGTGGTCTTCTTCTGGGTCTTTTCCTGTCCCTTGGAATCCAATCTAAAATTTCGGCTGTCCACCGACGGTCTGTCCTTCTGGCAGTATGCCCAGCCCATTGCCATTTCAGGGATTTAACTCTATTCATGATGTCTTCCACTCTTCTCATTTTTCGGATCCATGTGTTCCTCTTCTTATCTCTCCTGGTCACACCAAGCATGCACCTCTCCCTGCCCCTTTGAGTTGTCTGCAGCCTTTGTATGTCTCTTTTAGTTAAGGTCCATGTCTCTGCACCATACGCAAGCACTGGAAGGATGCATTGATCAAACACTTTTCTTTTAAGACATAATGACATATTGCTCTTGAAAATTATGCTGTTTCTTCCAAAAGCTCTCTAGGCAAGTTTTATACGCCGATTAATTTCTTCATCAATGTGACCCTCACTTGATATCTGCTGTCCAATATATCATCATCATCATCATTGTCAACCATTATCGATCCACTGCTGGACGAAGGTCTCCCCAAGTTTCCTCCACAACGATCTGTCTTGTGCCAGTCTCCTCCATGTCACTCCCGCATACTTTCGAATTTCATCCACCCATCGCCCATGTGGTCTTCTTCTGGGTCGTTTCCTGTCCCTTGGAATCCAATCTAAAATTTCGGCTGTCCATCGATGGTCTGTTCTTCTGGCAGTATGTCCAGCCCATTGCCATTTCAGGGATTTAACTCTGTTCATGATGTCTTCTACTCTTGTCATTTTTCGGATCCACGTGTTCCTCTTCTTATCTCTCCTGGTTACACCAAGCATGCACCTCTCCCTGCCCCTTTGAGTTGTCTGCAGCCTTTGTATGTCTCTTTTAGTTAAGGTCCACATCTCTGCACCATACGTAAGCACTGGAAGGATGCATTGATCAAACACTTTTCTTTTAAGACATAATGACATATTGCTCTTGAAAATTATGCTGTTTCTTCCAAAAGCTCTCTAGGCAAGTTTTATACGCCGATTAATTTCTTCATCAATGTGACCCTCACTTGATATCTGCTGTCCAATATATCATCATCATCATCATTGTCAACCATTATCGATCCACTGCTGGACGAAGGTCTCCCCAAGTTTCCTCCACAACGATCTGTCTTGTGCCAGTCTCCTCCATGTCACTCCCGCATACTTTCGAATTTCATCCACCCATCGCCCATGTGGTCTTCTTCTGGGTCGTTTCCTGTCCCTTGGAATCCAATCTAAAATTTCGGCTGTCCATCGATGGTCTGTTCTTCTGGCAGTATGTCCAGCCCATTGCCATTTTAGCGATTTAACTCTGACCATGATGTCTTCCAGTCTTGTCATTTTTCGGATCCAGGAGTTCCTGTTTTTATCTCTCCTGGTTACACCAAGCATGCACCTCTCCCTGCCCCTTTGAGTTGTCTGCAGCCTTTGTATGTCTCTTTTAATTAAGGTCCATGTCTCTGCACCATACGTAAGCACTGGAAGGATGCATTGATCAAAAACTTTTCTTTTAAGACATAATGACATATTGCTCTTGAAAATTATGCTGTTTCTTCCAAAAGCTCTCTAGGCAAGTTTTATACGCCGATTAATTTCTTCATCAATGTGACCCTCACTTGATATCTGCTGTCCAATATATCATCATCATCATCATTGTCAACCATTATCGATCCACTGCTGGACGAAGGTCTCCCCAAGTTTCCTCCACAACGATCTGTCTTGTGCCAGTCTCCTCCATGTCACTCCCGCATACTTTCGAATTTCATCCACCCATCGCCCATGTGGTCTTCTTCTGGGTCGTTTACTGTCCCTTGGAATCCAATCTAAAATTTCGGCTGTCCATCGATGGTCTGTTCTTCTGGCAGTATGTCCAGCCCATTGCCATTTTAGGGATTTAACTCTGACCATGATGTCTTCCAGTCTTGTCATTTTTCGGATCCAGGAGTTCCTGTTTTTATCTCTCCTGGTTACACCAAGCATGCACCTCTCCCTGCCCCTTTGAGTTGTCTGCAGCCTTTGTATGTCTCTTTTAATTAAGGTCCATGTCTCTGCACCATACGCAAGCACTGGAAGGATGCATTGATCAAACACTTTTCTTTTAAGACATAATGACATATTGCTCTTGAAAATTATGCTGTTTCTTCCAAAAGCTCTCTAGGCAAGTTTTATACGCCGATTAATTTCTTCATCAATGTGACCCTCACTTGATATCTGCTGTCCAATATATCATCATCATTGTCAACCATTATCGATCCACTGCTGGACGAAGGTCTCCCCAAGTTTCCTCCACAACGATCTGTCTTGTGCCAGTCTCCTCCATGTCACTCCCGCATACTTTCGAATTTCATCCACCCATCTTCCATGTGGTCTTCTTCTGGGTCGTTTCCTGTCCCTTGGAATCCAATATAAAATTTCGGCTGTCCATCGATGGTCTGTTCTTCTGGCAGTATGTCCAGCCCATTGCCATTTTAGGGATTTAACTCTGACCATGATGTCTTCCAGTCTTGTCATTTTTCGGATCCAGGAGTTCCTGTTTTTATCTCTCCTGGTTACACCAAGCATGCACCTCTCCCTGCCTCTTTGAGTTGTCTGCAGCCTTTGTATGTCTCTTTTAATTAAGGTCCATGTCTCTGCACCATACGTAAGCACTGGAAGGATGCATTGATCAAACACTTTTCTTTTAAGACATAATGACATATTGCTCTTGAAAATTATGCTGTTTCTTCCAAAAGCTTTTCAGGCAAGTTTTGTACGCCGATTAATTTCTTCATCAATGTGACCCTCACTTGATATCTGCTGTCCAAGATAAACGTACGCGTCTGTTATCTCTAGCTTTTCTCCATCAATCGATAAATCTTCATTTCTTGTAAAAGCATTGAACATCACTTTTGTCTTCTGAAAGTTCATTTTTAATCCCACTTCTTTACACTTGTCAGCAAGATCCTGGATCATACTCTACAGCTCTGATGGGGTAGTTGCAAAAATGACTATGTCATCAGCAAAACGAAGGTGAGTCAGATAATGTCCATTAATCTTTATCCCTTTGTTTTCCCAGTTCAGTGATTGAAAGACATTTTCGAATGTGGCATTAAAGAGCTTCGGAGATATGGTGTCACCTTGTCTCACTCCCTTTCCAATTTTTATGTGTGTTGTATTTTCAAACAGCCGAATCTTTGCACTTGCATTTTCATAGATGTTATTAATAATATTAATGTATGCATCTTCAATACCGCAGGATTTCAGAGCCATTGTAACTGCTGATGATTTCACCGAATCAAAGGCTTTTTCATAATCGATAAAAGCCATGAACAATGGAAGTTCATATTCCCTCGCTCTTTTAATTAGTTCTCTCAGTACGTGGATATGATCTATTGTGCTGTAGCCACTCCTGAATCCAGCTTGTTCTCTCGGTTGAGCCATGTCCAATGTTACCTTCAAGCGGTGTGAAAGAACTTTAGTGAAGATTTTATAAACCACTGATAGGAGGCTGATAGGTCTGTAGTTCGTGAGATCCTCAATGTCACCTTTTTTATGTAGCAGGATCATTGTAGCATTGTTCCAATCCTCAGGAATCTTCCCTGCATTAAGGCATCGAGTGAAAATTTGGGCGAGTACTGTTTCAATTTATCCACTTGCTTCTTGTATGATGTCTACAGTAATTCCATCTTCTCCTGGAGCTTTTCTTCGTTTTATGTTCTTGATTGCATGTGCGACTTCTGCTGGGAGGACTGGAAGAACTCTGCTACTGGTACCTTTCATGATGTCCGGAATACATGTATCATCCCTTTCATATAATTTGGAGTAGAAATCTTTCACTCTTGTCAAAATTTCGCCTCTATTTCGTGTTACAGAACCATCTTCTTTTCTCAGTGCCATAATCTGTTTTCTTCCCTTACTGAGATGTCCCTTTGCTACCTTTAGGCTTTGATTGTTTTCAATTGCTTTCCTCACTAGTTCACAGTTGAATTTCCTTACGTCTTCAGTGATACTTTTTCGTACTGTCTTGCATAGCTCTATATATTCCACTTTGGAAGTCACATCTTCTTTAGTTGTCCTCATCTCTCTTCTTTTTGCACCAACATTTTGGTTTTTCCTGATAATTTGTTCACATGCAACTTGTTCTTAGACCCGGCTAATTTTGTTGCTGTTTCCATAAGAGTTTTGGTTACTTTTCTGTTAACTTCAGAAATATCCACTTCTTCCGATGTTAGGCCTTCTAAAGTAGAGAATCTGTTCTTCAGTTCCAACTTGAAGGTATTATGTTGTTTTTTAAGTTTGGTTATGTCAATACATTTTGTTTGTCTTATGAGCTTGCCACATTCGAGTTTAGTGTTGAGGTTCATCTTACATCTCACCAATCTATGGTCACTACCTGTGTTGAACTTGTTTAGCACACTGCAGTCTTCTATGACGAATTTTTTGTTACACATAATAAAATCAATTTCAGTTGTCGTCCCATTAGGATGTCTCCATGTCCATTTCCTGTGTGGCTTTTTTTTTTTTGAAAAAGGAGTTCAAGATGAAAAACCCTTCTGCCTCTGCAAACTCAACAAGAGTATTTCCACGCTGGTTTCTGTTGCCGTGACCGAATTTTCCTACTGAAGTTTCATTCTGTTGCTGTTGCCCTATTTTTGAATTGAAATCTCCCATAATTATCTTCAAGTGTTGCTTACCTTTATTATTTAGATGACGAATTTCCTCATAAAATTCTTCAATTTCTTCTTCAGGATGACTTGTGGTTGGCGCATAAGTTTGAATAATCTGAGCCTGGTATCTTCTCGAGAGTTGGATAATGAGTCGTGCAGCTCTGTCAGAGGAACTTTCAACTTCTGCAACTTTATCCTTTAGTTTCTTGTTTATTATAAATCCAACACCACTAGTTCTACCAGTATCTGTCCCACGATAGTAGAAGAGATGTCCACTTTTCAGTTCAATGAAATCTTCTCCTTTTCTCCTTACCTCACTTAGCCCGACGATGTCCCACTTGATCCTTTGTAGTTCCTCTTCCAATTCAAGAAGCCTTGAATCAAAAGATAGGGAGCATCCATTATACGTAGCCGAGGTCAGCATCAGATGGCAGCCTAGTCCGGTCCTCCGGGGATTCTTAGCACCCTCTGCCTTCATGTCGCACTGGCCGCTGCCTTGGCCAGGTACATTCCAGCTGCCGGAGACTGAGGGCCAAGATTTAAGTTGTGAAGTCATTTTGGAGGGTTTGGCAATAACTCACCACGCTGGCCAAGCGGGTTGGTGAGTGTGGGATAGCATTTCCTCTAATCCCGATGGTATAGTTATACCGCTATTGGCAGTCATCAGAGCCCCTTTAGTGGAAAC